>CM032446.1:161039986-161075431 GCA_019049505.1 Pachyrhynchus sulphureomaculatus
AAAGTTGCACCTAAAGTGTTTTTCCATGTTGTTATTGCCTGGATTTCTCTCGCAGCACTATGCATGGCATATTAGGTTTTCCTAGCTTGAGCGCCATAGTTGGTGCTATGGCTACTTGTAACAGCGTCAAATTTTGCGATGATGAGGAGCCCGGGATTTTGGGCGCCACTTCCATGGTTTTTCTGTAGAACCACGTCTTAATTTTTTATATTTTTTTTGTCTTCAGTGTTACGGCTTATCGTGAAGCCGTCTTGATCTTCATTATTATGCGACTGCTCCAACAGTTATCTTAGGTCTGAGTCATGCTTAGAGAGTTCCACGACGTGGTTTTGATTTTTAGTTAAGATAACCATCTGGTTCCTCATGGTACTGATGATATTTTGATGTTATCATACTTTTGGTAGGCCGTGGCTTGGTGTTGAAATTCCCTGACTTAAGTTTCAAGCAACCTATTTTCTAATCTCTTGACCTTTAAAGTGCTACTAGCTTCTATGTAATTGGTAGGGTGTTTTTCGAGTTCGTCACAACCAGCAAACTTCTTAAACTTTGCATTTACTACATTTTCCTTCATAACTTTTGTCAGTCTTTCTTCGGCTTTATTCATAGATTATTGCTAGCTTCTTGGTCACCTGATCATGATTAAATGAAATAAATATATATGCTTTATAACGCTAACTTCGTTAATAACTTAAAGTTGTGACTAATCGCCATGTAATTCATGTCACGTCACAATTTTACAACAGATACCATAACCATAAATAAACTTTTAAAGAATTTATTTGAGTCAAAATACTCGAAAAAAATTTTTCAGTCCTCATGTTACCTCTTAAAATAAGCTCATCAGAAATATGATATGATAATTTGTATTTCAATAAATATTAATTTGATAACCAGAACATCTTTTGGACACCAAATTCTACTATATTTGATAGTAAAAATGTGCCCCGAAAGTATTTTGTTTATATATCAATTTACAATTGAATTTTCACGTTGGCCACAGCTGTATTGGGTCAGCGATATTGAATTTTGTAAATTACAACAATAAGTAAGTAAGTTTCGACCGTTTTATAATTCTACAATTTTTTGCATAACCAATTCAATATTTCTTTTGTGAATAATATTGTGTTATATATATTATATATTATAATTTAAATTAAAATTTCCTTTACAATTCTACACAAACGAAAAAATCTTCTAGTCATAGTTCAATTTTCTCTGCTGACAGTTTAGATTAGAAATAATGCAAAATCATAAAGATTTTTATACTCCTGACTTCAAGAACACTGCACAGTACATGTAACATGATATATCCTAAGCTATCCGGTCTTACCCCAGTTCAAATTCTTGATGTCTCTAAAATACTTGATTGTGAATAATTAGACTTTAAATTTTTAATGTTAACTAACCACATGGAAAGAGTAAATAATGATATTCCCTTTTTCTGTTGAGGTCTCTACGTTATTATTTCTGATTCCTAGTCTCTTCCATATTTTAGTTAAAATAAAGAGATCACCCACTACCTACTATACCTTAAAATAATATCCTGAAGCTTTACTTTATGGCTATGGTTACAAAAACAATTTTCTACCACCGTGTCGAAACTTAAATATGAAAATAGTTGATAAACTTGATATTTCACCTATATTGTTCTTGATTAACTTAAGTGTGAGATTTTTATTAATCTTCAAAATGGTTTTATAGTTGTCGAAATTTAGTTATTTTCTAAATAGTCTCGTGTATGCTACAATGTGAGAAGCAATTTTAAAAATAATATCCATTTGACATATTATTTTTACTATATTTTTTTGTTTCTGAATTGTAGGAAAGCACCCTCATTTGACACTGTCTAATCTGAAGAACCGCCATTTTTCATATAACTAAGGGCATGAATGCTTCCGTCCCATGTTAGGGGAGAAAATCTTACAAAATGTATCGATCCTAATGCTTTTCATCTCTTTTTTCTAAAGTAATACCGCACAAAACTATAGGTTCTGTTCTTACTTCCAGTCTTATATGTATATTAAATTTGAAAATGGTATTTCATTAGGCAATTAGCTCTGCAACGGACAGACTGATAGACAGATAGATGGATCGAAATATTGACGGAAATTAGAAAGTATGATTTCCTTTAACTCGAAACATTAATTAATACCAAAGTCTCAGAGGGGGATTTTTCCACTAATACAATGCTTCCTTCGGCGTGGGAAGTAAAGAAGATCGTTTTAATTCCGTAAGTATAAACAAATTTATAAAAACCACAATATTTCACAAGTAATTGAGGAGTCTAAATTAGGCAACTTAATTAGGGACTTACAAAATAACCTCTGACATCATAATCATCTAATTTTTGTTTGCCCACGTGTAAAGGTCGTATTAAAAAACTTCCTTGCTTCTAATCAATTTCTTTCATAAAAGTCACCCCTTAATTTGGCAAATTGGGGGAATAAAATCTTATAAATAGCCATTAAAGTCAGGGCAAAAGTTTAGTAGTTTTACGCCCGGCGTCGTCAGTTGAATTGCGGTGGTGTTCAGGCGCGTAGCGCGATTTTATTTTATTTTGTACTCGATGCTGTCTCGTGTAAAAGCAATTTCAGGGAGTCGTTAGAAAAGTTTCTCAGTTTGTCGACATATTGAAGTATTATTTTTTTGGAGTGGATAAAAGAGGCAAATACACTTCCTAAGAAAAAAAATAGGTATTGTGATTTATTTTGTGGTGAAAGTTTTTCTCTAATGAAAGTTGAAAACAATGTGAATTTATGAAATCGAGAATGTTATGATTGAATAAATAATTGTTATGTATAACACATTTTTTTTAGTCAAAGCTAATACTCTGTTACAAATATAAAAGAATTTTGACGTTAAGTTCCTTAAAAGCCAAGAAATTTCTGGCAAAAAGCAAAGTAAACATACAACATTATTTTGTTATTGTTCAGAAGGTTTAACAATATTATATATCGTTACTTCCCGTCTTCCGAGATTTTAGTGTTTCTTTACGTTTCAAGGGATATATATAAACATAGTCTCCTATTAACAGTTGGCACGAAAATTCGAACGAACGAAATGAAATATCGATTTTAACTTTGGTACATATATCTGAAGTAGGAAAGGAACCTATAAATTTTAAGCAACATCGCTTCAGGGGAAGAGGTTAAAAGGAGTGCGAGTTGTTAAAGTTTTGTTTACCTTCAATGTAGATATAACGGTATTAAGAAGTTTTTTTGTGGTGTTTATACAGTAAATATGTATATTTAGCAAAACAACAGTAAACTAATATTTTTAACCGACTTTCAAAAAAAAGTAGGTTTCCAATGTAATGGGTATGTATGTAATATATATATATATATATATTATATATATATATATTATAGATATATATATATATTCATATATAAATATATATATATATATATATATATATATATATATATATATATATTTTATATATATATATATAACATATATAAATATATATTTATATATATATATATATATATATATATAAATATATATATATAATATATATTTATATATATATATATATATATATATATATATATATATATATATATATATATATATATATATATATATATATATATATATATATATATATATATATTATATATATATATTATAATATATATATATATATATACATATATATATATATATATATATATATATATATATATATATATATATATTATATATATAAATATATATAAATATATAAATATATATATATATATATATATATATATATATATATATATATATATATTATATATATATATATATATATATATATATATATATATAAATATATAAATATATATAAATATATAAATATATATATATATATATATATATATATATATATATATATATATATATATATATATATAAATAACTTAACTTAATCCTTATGCTTTTCTACTCCTGTTGGGAGTGTAAGGCCCATGGAGTTGAGTTAATCTATATCTGTCTTTTCCATATTTCCGTCTTTTCATTCTGTTTAAATTGCTGATTGCCTCTTTTGTTTCTTCTGTATTAGTTTCTTCTGTTTGTATGAGTTCTGTATCTTATTCCGGTATTATGTCTCTATGTTGATTTTTGTATGCTTTTCCTTCTAATTTTTTGCATCCATTTCCTGTTTCAGTGATCCCTACATAGCGCATTTATTGTTTTGTCAGTTCTTCCTCTTTCCTGTTTATACCCCTATTATTCCGTGTTCTCCATCTAAAAACTGGATAATTATTTCCCATTGCTTTCTTCTTATCTATTTCTTTGATTATCTTCCTATTTGTATTCATTTTACTAGTCTTCTCTTCCTTATCCTTTATCTTCGCCAGGGTCGTCGTTAATCTACCTATCTCTCTCCTTTTTGTCAGTTTTTTGACTTGATCGTCGTAGTATTCTTTGTTTGTTCTTTCAGTTTTTCTTCCTCAATGTCCCATTTATATTCTCTTCCTTCAATTATGATTTTTTGATATCCTATTTTCACCCTTTTTCCATTTTTTCTCTAGTTGTCTGCTATATGCTTCAGTTTCTTTTGAATTTCGTGTTCATCTTTTGTTAAATCGTTGTCTATATAAACTCTCTCTCTTAGGTTTCTCAGTTTGTTTTCATTTTTCATTACAGCTTCCTTATCTCCCGTGTTTCCAAGTTCTATCTTGTATTTTTGTGTCCATACTTCTCTCCATAAAAAGTTCTGCACCCATTTTCAGATCTGGTTGGCTATTCGCTTCAAATCTCACTCCCGATATTACAATATTATTCCTTACGTTGTCTTTTTCCAGGCTACTCATCTTCAAATCCATACTTCTCATGTTTTCTCTAATTATCTAATTTTCCTCTTTCAATACTTCATTCTCCTTTCTTAGTTCCTCCAACTCTTGTTGGTATCTCTTCTGATCTTGTTTCATATCCTTTATATCTGACATTAGCTCTCTGATCATTTCTATCAAATTGTCTATCTTATCTACCCTTTCGTTTTTCTCTTTCTGTGGTGTTCTTACCAGCTTTTTACTCTTCTTGAATAATCCCATTGGCTCTTCTTTTTCTTCGACTCTTCCTCTTTTTGAGTCTCCTGAGGTCTAATCATCGCTATCAATTGCTCTTTCTGTTATAAAAACTTTACGTGTGTTCCTCGTATATTCTATTTTCAAACACGGGAGAAAAAGAAAAAAAATTGTTGTTTATATTTCTTATCACCATAAACAGTAAAATGATCAAAGTCGTCGCTTATCGTTTCGTTAGCTTCATAGAATTTCACAAAATTATTCTCATAAATCTCCAAATTTTTTACTTATTGTCTTAATCTAACACTACACTCTGCTTTATTTCTAGTCCCTCTCGTTTGCAATCGATAAAATAATTAAATAGATCGAAACACTACCTTAATAATGCTCGTTGAACGAGTTGACTATTGCCGGGCGTTCGATTCACGTGTATACACTGTAACATTCATTTTTTCCTAGATTTTAAGACCATGTATTGTTACTGATTTTTGGCTTTATAATGTACTTCTTTTCATTTTTGTGTCGAGCAGTGTATTACACTGGAATGTTTAGCCGCTTATGGTACAGTGAGCAGTGCGGGTTGCCGACCGAATCTATCGAATTCATAGTACGCCGGGATTGGTGAAATGTTTGTATCCGGAGTTTTGGTTCCGGCGTCGCCATTTTACAGAGTGCCCACGGCTTATTTAAGGGTCCGGAGAACATGCATCTTGGCTAATTTCCATCTAGCCGCCGAGAAGGCGATTTTCCACCAAGCCGCCGTGAAGGCTGACTTCCACCGAGCCGAGAGGCTTACTTCGACCGAGCCGCAGTAGAGGCTCATGACAATATTTACGAGAGCCAAGTTAAGCACGAGTTTTTTTAAACGTAAAGCCGTAGTGGGCTTTGTGTGTTTTCTACATGGAGTAGCCAAAGTAGGCTATTCTCAAAAGTGTGAAATCGGTTTTGTGTTCCATCGAAGGTCTAGAAGCCCATATGAAAACCGTAAGTTACCAGAACATTCATCAATAGATCTATTCCCGCAAATAAGTGTTTTAACAGCAATTTGAACTGACAAAACGTGAAGTGAAAATCACGATTCTTCGATTTCGGGTGTAGTCAGGTTTTAGAAGTAAAATGTCTGATTTAGGGACTCTAATAATAATAACTACCTGTTAGGCTAGAATTTTTTTTGTAATCCTTAAAACTGCAAAGGTTGGAACTTTTATTTTAAAATCATGAATAAATTTTCTTTTTGTTGATTAAAGCTAGTGTCTCACTGAATACCTATCTTACTTTTCAGGATAATGACGGCTGTACCAAACTGTTTTTTTATTTAACAACTGTACACCCTTTCAGTATTTTTTCATTTTTTTAGCTGAAGTTAGATCCTTTCTATTTTAAAATGAATGGTGCCCAAAAGTCGTACAGCTGAGGCTTTTTAAAAAATAGAAAATAATTCCAAAAAGACGTACAAAAATTATCTCTTACCCATATCTCTCTACCAAGGAAAACTGAGCTAGTGTTTGTTTAATTTCTTTAGCTCTTTTAAAATCATTATTCACTCAATTTATTCTCAGAAATTAAAGCGGGGCTGCAAGAAAATTACGCCCCAGCTTGGGGCAAACAAATTTTCAAACGGTACAAAATGGCGCCCAACGTGGGGCAAAACAATTTTCACAGGGTACATAATAACAAAAAAAAAAGCGGGCGAGTTAACACCTTACAAAATGACGCAGTCTACGTGGGGCGCAATTAAACACCTTTTCATAGGCTACAAAATAGCGCTGTCAACGCGGGGCTTTTGGAATTTTATTTTTTTAAAAAAGGGTTCAGTGTACTAGCTTTCGAACAAAGTAAAAGCTCTAACTTTTCAGATATTTTTATTTCATAATATTTATTAAACGAAACTACACAATAGCAATAAGACAAAAGCAGGAAATTTGTTAGAATTATTTATTTCAATTTATCTGATGGTGGTATAGATATTTGAATTTTGTTAATCGACTCTAAGATAAGGATTCCTACTTTTTTCTTAAAAGCTAACTTTATAGTTCGGATTAGCAGATGTGCTGGTTTACTTTAAGTTTTGCAGCGTTAGATTTATTTTGCGGTTAACCGAAGAAAAAAAAAACTGTACTTTTTTTCTCACCGATGTTTTGCATGAATATTAAAAATACTTTGCTGATACGAAACGGTATTTGGAGATTTTTTGTTGAAAATTCTTAACATATTTGGTAAAAGAATTTTAATACAAGGCAATACTTAGAAATTTTTTTTGAAATTGTTGAAGATTTTTTTAAATGTTTGGTAAAGAAGTTTACATATTTTAGTTGCCTTTACATGATTTTATTTTGACTATTGGGAGCACAGGAAAAATATTTTTACGATTTTTAAACAATTCTTTTAAATTTTATAATCTAAATTATCATGGAAGCTTTCAATTTTAAAGTCAATCACCTACTGGAATATGAATTAGACTATGAACTGAAAATCCGTCGTACTTTCTCAGAACGTCCGGTCGCGGATAAAAAAGAAAGATTCTAACGAGGATCTTAAGTAAAGAAATATTCCAATAGATCAGATTGGACTAAATGGTTACAAAAAGTTTCAGTTTTTTTAAGTCTAATAAAAGTTCTCCTTCTCAAGTCAAAACCCCTGCTTCTCCAAATGGTCACATGTCTCCTTTATTCGTGCATAAATATTTAAATAATAGACCGCATATAAAGATAAATCTATTAGGTGTCCATTTCTCGGCTTTATTTGACTCTCGTGCAAATACCTCCGTTGTAGGTCAGAATGGTATTAAAATTTTAAGTCGTTTAAGTATAAAAATATGCCATGTCAAAAATAGAAGTGTTACCACTGCAGATAGCAGCCGTCTAAAAGTTTTAGGTACGGTTGAGTTGCCGCTAGTCTGCAATGGTCATTGTTTTAGTAATTTCTGCACTAGTATTACCTTCTCTATCACATACTTTGGTTTTAGGATGTGATTTCGCACAAAAATTCGGAATTTTAGTAAATTTTAAAGATAATTCGTGGTACCCACAGTCCCTAGAAGTCAATTCTCATACAAGTTTTAAAGATTGTTATTCAGAAAGTTCTTTAGAAAACCTTTTCTCGCGTCTATGTACCCTAGATGATCTCTCGCAGACGGAACGCTTAAAAGCAGAAAAAAGTAATAAGCTCTTTCAATGAAATAAGTAGTAAAGATAGGTTAGGCCGAACGAATAAAATCACCATGTCTATAGATACGGCTGATGCCAGTCCTGTAAAGACAAGGCCCTTCGCCATGTCTCCGTACATGTCAAAAGTATTAAATAAGGAGTTAGACGAAATGTTGAAACTCGGAGTGAGTGTCTATCGTCTATGCTTTGACGGAAGAAAGCTCAACGAGGTCAGCAAATTTGATAACTATCCAATACCGAACATCGACAGAATTTTGACATCACTCAGGAATGCTAAGTATGTATCTTCGATAGATCTTAGAAAGGCTTTCTGGCAAATTCCTTTGGACAAATCCTCTAAGGAAAAGACCGCTTTTGCAGTAGTAGGCCGAGGTCTATTTCAGTTCGTCACTATGCCGTTTGGTCTAAAGAACGCTGCTCAAACTCAGCAACGTTTAGTGGACGCTATATTTGGTCCGAAATATGAGCCACATATTTTTACCTATCTCGATGATATTTTAGTAACATCGGAAGACTTCGAATCGCACATTCGCTTACTTAAAGAAGTAAAAAATAAATTGAAAGAGGCCGGACTGACGATAAATTTGAGCAAATGTGATTTTTTTCAAAACTTCTCTAAAGTTTTTAGGCAATATTGTAGGCTCAAATTCCTTGCGTACCGATCCGGATAAAGTAGCAAGCATGGTTAATTATGCGAGACCTACTAATACTACGGAAGTTAAGCGTTTTCGTAGGAATGTGTTCATGGTATAGACGTTTTATTGAGAATTTTTCTACCCTGTTGTCGCCTATTAATGATCTTTTGAAAGGACAAAAAAAAGGACAATCGATAGATTGGACAAACGCAGCAGAAAGATCTTTTATCAAGATTAAAGAGCTATTGGTTTCAGCTCCAATTTTATCCCAACCAGATTTTTCCCAACAGTTTTATATTTCTAGTGATGCTTCTAATACCGGTTTAGGGGGCGTCCTAACACAGAAAATCAAGGGTGAGGAAAGAGTGATAGTGTATGCCAGTAGAACTTTATCAAAGGCTGAACGTAACTATTCGGTTGTTGAAAAAGAATGTTTAGCAGTACTCTTTAACATCGAAAAGTTTCGACCTTACATAGAAGGTGTTCCTTTCACGGTCATAACAGATCATTATAGTTTATTGTGGCTTAATTCTATTAAAAACCCTAGTGGCAAACTAGCGCGTTGGGCGATTAGGTTGAGACAACATACGTTTAATTTAATTCATAGAAAAGGAGTCCACAATGTTATTCCTGACGCTTTGTCAAGAATCCCAGATCATAAAGTGGACGAAAACAGTCTTAATGCAGAGATTGGCGTAAGAATTGATACAGTTGATATAGATCGCATTGATCCATGGTACGACAATTTACGGCAGCAAATTAAGGAATTTCCTCAAAATTTTCCGCAGTGGAAGGTGGACAATGATTTCGTGTACAAGTTTATCCCAAACCAGTTGCCTTTAAAAGTTAATGTACCCGAGTGGAAAATACTAGTTCCTAAACCACAGAGAGAGGAAGTTATAGACATGTGTCACACTCCTCCTACTTCTGGTCATTTTGGTTTTTATAAAACTCTTCACAGGGTTCAGGAACAGTATTATTGGCCAAAAATGCGTTTTGATATCTTAAAGTTTGTGAGGACTTGTCAAGTATGTGGAGCGCAGAAATCTCCAAATGCACTACCTATGGGACTGATGGGAAAAGAGAAAACGGTTAATTACCCTTTTCAAGTCATAGCAGCTGATCTAGTAGGCCCATTCCCACGTTCAAAAAAGGGAAATAAATGGCTTCTCGTGGTTTGTTGCTGGTTTACAAAGTATACCATGCTATTTCCTTTGAAAAGCTCTAAAGCTGGATATATAGAGAGAATTTTGGAAAATAATGTCTTTCTAATCCACGGTGTTCCATCGCTCTTGATATGCGATAACGGTACTCAGTTTACCTCTAAAAGTTTTAAGAGCCTAAGTGAAACTTATGGTTTTAATATCCGTTTTAATCCCGTGTACTCTCCACAATGTAATTTTGTCGAACGTAATAACCGAACAGTCGGGACCGCTTTAAGAAGTTACGTTGATTCACATGACACTTGGGATGACAATATTTCCAAAATTCAACAAGCAATAAATACCGCAAGACACGAAGTAACAGGGTTCACACCGTCTTTCTTAGTTTACGGCAGACATATACCTCTATCCGGATCGTGCTATAAAAATTTAGATTTGGATGTCAATGTTGACAGCGAAATAATTCGGGTAACAGGGGTGCGTACGCCGAAAATTTAAAGGGTTTAAAAGATATTTTCACCGACGTACGTAGTAGGATACATAAGGCTTATGAACGGAACAGTAAGTCTTACAACCTTAGAAAAAGGGATTTTGCCTTTAATATAGGTGATCACGTTTGGCGAAAAAATAAAATTCTTTCCAGTGCAGCTGATAAATTCACATCTAAGTTGGTACCTAAGTATGTGCATTGCGTGATAAGAGAAAAGATTTCAGATTTAGTTTATGGTTTGGTTAATTTAGATGGGACTAAAATAGGAAGATGGCATATTAAAGACTTAAAACCATTCAATGAACCTAACCCTAATGAAAGTTTGTCAGAAGAAGAATAATTTATATTTACATTATCTTAATTGCTTAACTTTATTTTTTTTGATGTTGCTCTGTAGAGGTGACTACCTCGTTTTTTTTGACTGTTATAAAAGTTGAGCAGAAAATAGCTTACTTTTATTGTTTAATGCTAAGGTTTTGGGTACTGATCATATCCAAAACTTAGGTTGATTGTAGTTGATGTTTAGCATCGACTCAGCTGTTGCGAGCTTGCGAAAGAGTCACACTCAGGATATATCATAAGAGTGGTATGTCGGTGGTCGCGGGATTTGATTTGCTTATGACCCCAAATAATATCCAGTTCTTGACACTTGGAAGCGAAATTTTGATTAGGGGCAATCCAAGGTGATCTTGAGTTAGGACAAGCGCAAGATGTAGCTCGTGTAGTGTGATGTAGAGTCAAAATTTTTATGAGCAATTTCAAAGTTTGTTACCCGAGTGGGTGTATTTCTATTACCTTAGTGGTATATGTTGGGTGCAATTAAGAGTAAATTGATTTTGGTTTATCCAGTAAGTCTAAGACTTTTATTATGATTATTTAGATCTTCTTCTGAATTGACAAACTGAGGGTATACTTTATTCTTTTCAGAGCCGTTTAAACGTTACCTTTGAGTCACTAATTTTTTTTAAAATTTTTTTGCATGGACTCATAGGCGTATGTTGAGTTTTTTCGGTATACTATCAGATTGATAGGAAATTGAAGTCCTGCAGGAGAACTAAAGGCTGATCATTTACAAGAGATGAGAGCAGAGTAAGACAGTCGTTTCACAAAGAAATGATCAAAATCTGATACCGAGATGAGAACCTTGTCAAGAGAGGCTAAGCGCAGTGAAGGAAGATTCCTAACCGAATTTTTAGATTTCCAAGAGGTAATCTAGAAGTTTGGGCTGACAGAAAACGGTTATGCCTGATACCTGTAGCAGTTTCTTCTAGAGGCTATTGTCTAGAGAGACGATTAACACCATGATCGAATATTTTAGCTGTCAACGATGTTTTCTTCTTGTTTCTGATTAAGCTGGAAAAGCTCTTGTCGTCTTCAAAAGTTTTGTTGCGTTGCCACCGAAAAATTGAGAAATTTTTGCTTCATGTAGCTTTTTAAGCTCATTTTCGTTTTTTGGAAATTTCCGTTAGAAGCTTGGTTAAGTCAACCTTGTAAACCTTTTAGGTTGTATCCCATGAGTTATCTGTTTTTACAGGCTGTGATGCACCGGGTGCTAACAGATGCCGTTACGACGTTTGGCAGGGAGTTAGTCTTCCTGAGGAACAGACTGATTGGAAGGGTAGTCTATGGGGGGGTGTGAACGTTTGACCTTTGGGACCTTTAGAGGTTTTGTTACCCAATGGTTATTTCTATTTGAGCCAAAGGAGAGCCTAGCTACTGTAGTCGACCTCAGCTCCAATTAGCCTATTAGTGGTGACAGGCTGTTGGCAGTAGTGTGTTTCGGAACACCCTATTAATTAATTTTTTTGACTTATGGTGGTGTGGTAGACACCGTTTTAGTTTAGTGGATGCTATAATCTACTCCCTTTTGTTGGTGGACACCAGGGTCACCAATTCCGTCCGTATTTTATTGTCTCCACCTTTCAGTATATCGTGGTGAGGTGTTTGTCTCCTGTTATGTGGGATGGATTGAATGTTTTTCGTTGTTGTTCCAGGGCGAGACCAGTACACGAGGGTTCTTCATGCAACTTGAAGAGGCGCAATGCTGGTTAAGTTTTATATCTCTGTATAGCCACCCTGAAGAATGACGGAGGGCGTTTTTTTCGGCTCATGTTTCTAGGCAGATTTGTCACTTTGGTGCGGTGTGCCGAAGATTTGATTAGCTTTTGCTAAGAGCTTTCACCAAGCTCAGTATGGAGTTATCATAACCAAGAGTTTGGGATTTGAACTCCTGTATGTATTTCTGTATATATTTCTGTATATATTTCTGTATATATTTCGGTGTATGTTGGTTGCCTGAGGGCATGTGCTCAAAATGCGTGATTTTGAGTCGTTTTGTTTATGGACTCCTATATATAGGATTATGACTTTAGGGAGGTCCTATTTCGAGACTTGCTGTCTCACACATAGTTATGTTAGGAATGTTTCCTTGAATGTTAGTTGCGCGTGGACTAATCATTCTGTTCTTTGTGAACATTGCTTTTTGAAGCAGGATCATTCAGTTTGGTGAATTTTAGCTTTTATAGCTATTCACTGTGTTTAGGGTGAACTTTAGCTTTTATAGCTATTCACTGTGCCTATAGTGATATTGTTAGCTTTTATAGCTGCTCACTATGTTAATGGCGAGATTGTTCTTTTAGAACGCAGACTTTGTGTAGTCGAGGACTATTTACAGAGTGTTTTCTTGGCGAGGAGCCGAGGTTTTTTTCTGGCGATATACCAGAGTGTTTTCTTGGCGAGGAGCCGAGGTTTTTTTTCTGGCGATATACCAGAGTGTTTTCTTGGCGAGGAGCCGAGGTTTTTTTCTGGCGATATACCAGAGTGTTTTCTTGGCGAGGAGCCGAGGTTTTTTTTCTGGCGATATACCAGAGTGTTTTGTTGGCGATGAGCTGACGTGTTGTCTGGCGATCAACCAGAGCGTTTTCCCTGGCGATTTTTGCATGTCTGGATGTCTTAGGACGTCGACATTGCGCGATGTAGCGTTTTCCCTGGCGATTTTAGCATGTCTGGATGTCTTAGGACGTCGACATTGCGTTATAGAGTGCAATTATTTTCTGAGTGCGACTAGTAGTGATACTAGATTTGAATGTTCTCTTAGCGATGAGCTAGAGCATTGATAGCGATTTTTCCCGAGCGTTTGCCTGGATATTTATCCAGATATTTTTTTTGGCCTTGTGCTAAATGGTCTGACAAGACTTTTTCCTTTTAGTGTTAGTGTTTGCACTAGAATCATTTATTTTTTTATTTTTCTTTATTTAAGAATTTTTCTAAATTTCTTTTGCTGAAATAGGAAATTTTCTGACAATCCTTAAACTATTTTAAGGGGGGTGTTCATATTTTGTTTCAGTTCACTTTTTTTGATTTAGACAAGAGTCTAGACAAGGTTATATTTTTTTTTGTTTTTCCCCCCCCCCCACACCCCCCCCCCCCCCCCCCCCCCCCCCCCCCCCACACCCCCCCCCGGTAACAATAACAGAGCTGATTCTTTTATATAAGAAGACCGCGATTGTTACTTTAGAAAGGTATTTCTTGTGTACATGCAAAGATTTTCATTTGGTTTTCATTGTACTTAATATTAGTGCTTAATTGAATTAAGTCTAGTAGTAAGGTCCGAAGTTTGTAATTTTGTTTTAAGTTCTGACCTTAGTATTAAGTGATAGTGTACCACTTTGTACCTTTTCATAAGTAGCCTTAGTTTAATAGACTAGTGTAGTCTATTTCTTTTTGGAAGGGGGGGTAATGTAACATTCATTTTTTCCTAGATTTTAAGGCCATGTAATGTTACTGATTTTTGGCTTTATAATGTACTTCTTTTCATTTTTGTGTCGAGCAGTGTATTACACTGGAATGTTTAGCCGCTTATGGTACAGTGAGCAGTGCGGGTTGCCGACCGAATCTATCGAATTCATAGTACGCCGGGATTGGTGAAATGTTTGTATCCGGAGTTTTGGTTCCGGCGTCGCCATTTTACAGAGTGCCCACGGCTTATTTAAGGGTCCGGAGAACATGCATCTTGGCTAATTTCCATCTAGCCGCCGAGAAGGCGATTTTCCACCAAGCCGCCGTGAAGGCTGACTTCCACCGAGCCGAGAGGCTTACTTCGACCGAGCCGCAGTAGAGGCTCATGACAATATTTACGAGAGCCAAGTTAAGCACGAGTTTTTTTAACGTAAAGCCGTAGTGGGCTCTGTGTGTTTTCTACATGGAGTAGCCAAAGTAGGCTCTTCTCAAAAGTGTGAAATCGGTTTTGTGTTCCATCCAAGGTCTAGAAGCCCATATGAAAACCGTAAGTTACCAGAACATTCATCAATAGATCTATTCCCGCAAATAAGTGTTTTAACAGCAATTTGAACTGACAAAAAACGTGAAGTGAAAATCACGATTCTTCGATTTCGGGTGTAGTCAGGTTTTAGAAGTAAAATGTCTGATTTAGGGACTCTAATAATAATAACTACCTGTTAGGCTAGAATTTTTTTTGTAATCCTTAAAACTGCAAAGGTTGGAACTTTTATTTTAAAATCATGAATAAATTTTCTTTTTGTTGATTAAAGCTAGTGTCTCCCTGAATACCTATCTTACTTTTCAGGATAATGACGGCTGTACCAAACTGTTTTTTTATTTAACAACTGTACACCCTTTCAGTATTTTTTCATTTTTTTTAGCTGAAGTTAGATCCTTTCTATTTTAAAATGAATGGTGCCCAAAAGTCGTACAGCTGAGGCTTTTTAAAAATAGAAAATAATTCCAAAAAGACGTACAAAAATTATCTCTTACCCATATCTCTCTACCAAGGAAAACTGAGCTAGTGTTTGTTTAATTTCTTCAGCTCTTTTAAAATCATTATTCACTCAATTCATTCTCAGAAATTAAAGCGGGGCTGCAAGAAAATTACGCCCCAGCTTGGGGCAAACAAATTTTCAAACGGTACAACACATCGCGGTCCGAAACTCAACTCCATATATATATATATATATATATATATATATATATATATATATATATATATATATATATATATATATATATATATGTATGTACATATACGTATGTACATATATGCACGTGACAAACGCTATCTTTCATTCTGCATCTCAAGAATCTTGTCTCTCTCTCGGTGTCACTTTCAGGCGTATCTTTTTCTTTATTTTAGTTTTAGCAACACTCGTTGTCAGAGCTACCCATTTTTTAAAACTGCTTACTCTTTGAATTACTCTAAATAAAATATACGTAGGTACTCGACTTATTGTTCATAATTAAAAAGTAAGAATTAAAACCAAAATAAATTAAATAAACCGACTTAAAAAAAATCTAAAAAAGGTATCAAATATCTTCTTTTAATGTCAAAAGCTTAGTTCCTACCTGTTCATAAAAGAAAATATAATGAATAAAAGAAATTTTCATTTTTGTTATTCTAAATGATAGACTCAAGAAATGTAAGCAATATGTAATTAATACTTACTAATACACAAAATATAATATGTATACACACAAAAGTAAGTAAACTTTTGAAGTTCGCGCAAGTCTTGCACTTAATTTACTGAATAAACCTTAATGTGGAAAATCAATTAGTGTTCACAAACTTATAAGTAGAGTTCCGATTACAAAATATGTAAGGTGTTCTCTTTCAATTTAACTTTAACACTACGAAACCACTCTACATATTATTACACTTGAAGGCTAATAAGTATGAACTGACAAGTAAATAAATAGAGCGCTTCTTACTCTGACATCAGTATTTTCTTTATTTATGTGTTTTTACATATTACAGTTTAACTAAGTTGGGATCTTGGAATCTGTGACACAGTGACACTATACAGCAGTTATGATCACTACCCAAACACTTATTTTTGTACTCGGTACGTATTTTGCTAACAATGTCAGCATCACCAGGAGCGGTGGTTGACTAAATCTGAGATTAATTACTATTATAAGAAAATTGTGATTGACAGTTGAATAATCAGTGCAGAGTACCATGCGTCTTTATTTAGACTATTTAATTATAAAATGTAAAATTAAATTAAAATATTTTAGAATAGAATATATAGAAGTACCTATGCATTAAATCTTCATAAATACATATAATAATTTATAACGTTTTGAGATTTAATCTAAAAATATTCAGCTGTTGCAAATGAAACTATAAAAAACATCTATGTTTGACTATAAATAAACGTGTTTAAAATTTGTTCATCGATATAAAAAAAGAGGAAAAATATTCATATCACTACTAACACTACCCAAAATTTATCGCTCACTCCTTCGTCTGAAACGATCTAGCTCAAAAATTGTAGATCTACTACTTCAAGTTTAATATATGTACCAAATTTGAAAACGATATCTATATTTCGTTCAAGAGTTGAGTCAACCGGCAAACAATCAGAACTATAAATAGGCAGACCGATAGACATTGAAAGCAGTGTTTTTCGTGATCTAGGGACTCTGAAACTTGAAGAAATTAGCAAGGGAAGTAAAAATACATAGATAAATTCTGCATACTATTTAGATAGATATAACTATAAAATTAAAGAAACGGAAATACTAAAAGGTTAAGGAAAAATATTTGATATTTGAAACTTAAACCTTGAAGTAACCTGAGCTAACATCCGAAAAAACGTTGTGTGTTTTGAATTCCGGTACAAGGAAACTATTAAATTATATTAGTGCTAAATAGGTTTCTGTTTTTTTTTGTGTTGGCATTATGTCTTTTTTTGAGGTTAGTATTTCTGCTTTAATATAAAACCGAATAAACGCCTTCGCTCTCAACCGGTTTACTGAATATTTTGATCTGACGCAAGAAATAGCTAGATTCGAAGAATAGTAAAGCAACAAATGGAACGAATATATTGTTTTCGGAGAAACTTGCATCTCTCGGACTTATATGTAGAAAAAGCTGTGTTTTTCATCGGTAAACTTTCTTACGGACGTATTGTCTACGGTGTTTAGCGAATTGGGTCTATCTACTGACGTAGATTGGTTTAACTGTATCTCTAAAAAGATCAGAATTAGCTTCCCCTAATAGGTAGATACATTTTTGGAACATATACACTTCTTAGTTTCAAATCACTTAGGACTCAATGCAAATTTATATGAAATTAGTAAATTGGCAAACCAATTTAGGTTTTAGAAGATAAATATAAAACTAATTGCAGGAAAAGATACACACACATGTACATTAGCAGTAATAGTTGGGAATGATATATTCAAAATTAGCATTGGAAGTAAATTATAGGCACTATATTATATAGGGATTTGCATGGAATGTTCTGAGAGCTTGGGATCTGCTAACAAGTTAATTTATTCCATTTAGTCCATTTTTAATAAGTCACTATCTAATTATATCAACTATTCCTAAATCGCTGCCAAATTAGCGCATGTGCAGAAATCGATTTACGTTGGTTTTGAATTGTTGCAAGTTCTAGTCGGTGGGAAATACGATCATGGGTGGTTTATTCCAAACGGATGAGGTTCGTCACATAAAAGAGTATTTGAAGAGAGTGGTACAAGGAGTGACAAGTTGAAACTCATATCGATGAAACGTATTAGCGCGACGTGTATTCTTGGCATACAGTGCTCTTGTAGGAATCAAACGAGTTCCATCCAATGAATATTTCTCGTCAAAGTATTTATGTGGTGAGTTCTCTCTGCTGGATAGAATATTTGGAAATGTTGTATGTTTGGGAGTAGAGCCTCAAATATGGGATTAGTATTATTTCCATCGGTGATCGAATTAGGGTTTAGTATATTAACATATTAAAAGATATTGCAATTTTTATAATTTTCTAGGACGAGTTTTTGAGGAACGTCCTTTGCTGATGATCATAACACGTAGGCTGAGAAGTTTTTGGTCTAGCGACTTAAAACATATTTTTTTACAAAATTCGACTTTATTCATCAATATAGTTTCCTTCAGGAGCGATACAATAAGTCCAACGCTTTTCTAATATTTCTATACCTTTCTGATAGTTTTCTGTTTAACCACCTCATTTGGGCGTCCAAAGCGTTCAGCATCATTTGTATCAGTACGACCGCGTTTAAATTCAGTATACCAGTAAATGATGAGTGATTTTCCAGAGGCAGAGTCTTTTTGTGGGCAAATATAAAAAATAGCCACATGGACAATTGCACCAATTAATTGTGTCGAGATGCATTAATATCCGAAGACTGAATTTGTGACACCAAAATATTAAGCTAAGCAGCTGTCAGTATTTATTACTTTCAGGTTTTCTATATTTTAATAATTAGAGTTATTTATGTGTTTAACTCTTCCACCACTTTCCATTCTGCTAAGGGCCAATCGTTTAGAATTGGAATTTTATTTGTGACATACCAGGCTAGTCAGTCTGTTTAACGATTTTAGGACAGTGTCACTCCAGTTGATTATACCGAAGGAATGTGTAAGTACGGAGATGGTCCAAGATTTTATCTCTTAATTATTTTATTATTATCAATATTTATATAACTGTAACAGAAAACTTACTTCGGTAGTATTGTTTATTACAGAATTTTTAGAGTAGCTTAAATGGAGCTAAGATGTATTTTTAATTTCGAACTTGGTATATTTACTGCCAACTGATTACTTTGCATTTCATTATTCATAAACAAGAAACTTGTTGACCGTGTGCCTTCCCTCATCTCCCCAATACTCATTATAGGACTTAATATTTACCTGTTCGTAAATGCAGATTATAATTTAATATTTATTTGGAATATGTGTGTTTATAACTTACTCACTCATTTATGTCGAAAAAGAGTTATGATTATGTTAATTTAAATTTACCTAAGGTATAATAACCACTCTATTTTCAGGTGGTATTGCATGTTTATGGGTAATCAGTGTCCCTGAAATATTGTCTCTTTTTATTTTATATTTAATTTTTTATATAAATGTCCTTTGTTTCACATAACACACACACCACACGCATTTAACAATTAATAACAATTAACCATTTTTATATAAAAGTGACGGATACACGGAAAAAATAATGGAACCCTACTGGGACATTAATAGCGTAATTTATCTGACCGTTTAGTGGTAAAATCTACAACTATGCTAGTTGATCTAATTAAAAGTCCGTATAGCCTGTCCCATAATATAAGATCCTGATTTTTGCCGTTTTAAGTGGGCAATATAAAAATTCTGACCTTTTGTTTATGATAGGTTGCAGAGATGGACTTACGAATTTTATTCATTAATGCAAATAAATAAAATTAGAAGTGTTTTTGGAGATGTTTATTTATAGATGCATGTAAAAACAAATGGATAAGAAGTACAAATATACAGTTTAAATCAATGGGGTTTACAAGAGGGGACATATTGTATAAATAAAAATATATTTTAATTTAAGCCTAATTCGTTTTCACTAACACTGTCATCAGCTGAGGTAATTATCAGTGGTTTTATATTACTTACATAAATATATGAATCTTCAACTTTAACAACGCGTTGAATGGAATTCTTTCAGCTTTCATAAGGTATATCATTTATAACTTTTTTTTACTAATTCAACCACTGTCACGCTTAAAGTAGGAGAAACATTTTGTACCCTTATTTTTGATGTAACTTGATGCCAAATATGTTCAATTGGATTAAACACAAAATAATACGGAGGAAGCCTCGAAACAGTGTGCACCATTTTCTCAGCCACACTATCACAAACATATTTCTTTTTCAATTTATAGTCTTTCAAAACTTCCAAAAGATCACTTTTTTATAACTAAAGTCAAAATAAATGTCATTTTGTAACATATATTCCTGTATTTCCGATTTGATGTTGACTGCATTAGGAACCTTATTTAGTAGGCGACTATGGTAATTTGCATTGTCCATAACTATAACACTCTGTTCGGGAACATTTGGCAAAAAGGAATTTTGAAACCAATTCTCAAAAAGTTCTGCGGTCGTGTCTTCGTGATAGTCCAAACTAGAATCTTTTATGTTTTTTGCAGGTAATAGTAGACAATTTAAAACCCAGCCCTTTTCAGATCCAGCATGCAAAATGGTTATTCGTTTACCTTTATTTGAAGGTGCGTTAGTCTGACATTTTGTACTGCTGTCAACCCACTCTTTTTGCACAATGTCATGAGTATCGAACCATGTTTCGTCAAGGTAAATTAATGGCCAATTCTCTGATCGATACTTTTTAATTTCTTGTAAATAAGTATGTTGCAAGATTCGTAATCGGAATGTGAATCCCATTCTTAAGAGAATTCTGTGAATGGTTGATCTGCCACAATGTATATTGGTCCCGTCCTGCACCAGTCTTAATTTTATTTTGTCTAGTGTCGGCACCAACTGCTCTTCATACATAGAATACATTTTTCTCCTGATGACGTCTTTTTCACAATCGTCTACATGATGCATTTGAAAACCTTTCCGTTTTTTCCTGTTCCTGAGTGATGATTTTCCTATAATACCCTTAATTGTAGAAATTGGGGTTTTTGTTAGTTCACTAGTTTTTTGCAAAGCACTTTGTTTATTCAAATTTCTTTTTACTAAACTGTCGAAAATATTTTTCACTATTTGTTTAGCGTCAAGTGATAAATGTTTTCTCTTGCAATAGCCACTATTGCAGTTTTCCCACGGACGCCACATAATTAAAATAGAACTGTTACGTTGTAAGTTGTAAGTAAAACTAAAAATAAAAATAATAAAAAGCATCTTTCGAATCCTAATGGGGATCTCTGGTCATTAGGGCTATATTATCAAATACTTAAAGGGCTCCAAACTGGGTTGCCAGGTAGTAAATATATAGGTAAAAATAGATCCAATGTGATTGCAGGTGCAAGTGAGAGCGGTATACAAAACAGGTAAAATAAAAATACGTTTATCGTAATATCTGGCAACTATGCACAAAATCTTAATAAGGTTGTTTATTGCCCCATTGAAAAAGCAAAAAGGCACGATATTATATCTTGGGATTTACTATACTAAAGTTTTAACAGACTGATATTGCTAGTCCTATAAAATTTAATATCCAAAATCTTAGCATGAAACTAGTAAGTACTGGGTACTAATTTTATCTTATGACTTTTTTATTGTTTGATTTTTTGTAAGTTTGATTACTCTCCTAGGTATCTCTCAGCAATCAATATTATTTTCATGAAATCAACTGAAAAAATTTCTCTAAACCTGATAAATTAGTTTTATCTTATTAACGTTAGGCTTTCTAGGCCTTAATTTTTAACCACTTCTTGCAAATCTTTTTCCATCATCTAATTTTCCCAAAGATGTTAATGTTTCTTTAAATTCTCATACACTTGTTGTTAAAGTAGTGATTTTTTTTATAAGCATAGCACACGTGGTGCAGGGAAATCCCTAAAGCGCTACAGTAGCGACACAGTGATTCACGTTGGTCTTGAATCTCTGTAAAGAGTACTCGGTGTGAAACATAGTCTTGGGCAAATCATTCCAAAGGGATGAGGTCCTCCATATTTAAGACTGTTTGAAAAGAGTTGCACGAGGAGTGACAAGCTGAACGTCATACGGATGGGAATTATTAGCGCGACGTGTATTCCGAGCAAGCACCACTCTAGGAGGAATTGAGCGGGCTACATCCAACGAACACTTTCCAGGAAAATACTTGTAGAATAAATTTAAGTCGCTAACCATTCTTCGATAATCCAAGGAATTAAGGTTGCTAGACAGTTCTGGGCCTCCACTCAAACGAACAACTCTCTTCTGAATACAATCCAACAAATACAGTGTATGTTTAGGAGCAGGTCGAGTTTAAGCTTTGTACAGAATTAACAGTTGTTGTCGAATGTAAAGCTTTCTAGTTCGACATAATACTATCAGCTTTTGAGCAGCTCTCTTTGCTTTGCATGCAACATGTTTATGCCATGACATATTTGCTTCCCAATTAACGCCCAGCATATTGAGTGATGATGCTAGAGAGATGGAAGATTCCGACATAACTATGTCGGGGTTCAGCAACGTTAACTTTTTTATTATAAACTACCGCCTGGGTTTTGTAGCGTTAAAATCTACTTTGGTTAATGTCACTTCAAGATAGAATTTCTTCCAGGTCTTTGTTAAGTTGAACGACTTCTTGCTGTCTGCGAATATTTGCATGAGAAGCCAATGTTTAAGCGTTTAAAGTGAATGAAGAAATAAGTGTACTTTTATCTGCAAAGCTGTAGATTGAATTTCTGGCCCTTTCCAGCAAATCACAATTGGAAAAGTGGTATGGCATCCATAAAAACCTTTACCATAGTCAGAGCCATCACAGCAGCCATTATTCTTCTTTTAAATAACACTAATGATTTAATCCGTAACAAAGTCAGTTTACATAGGGCAAAGGCCCGCCGTAAGCCAGCGTGCAAATATAGAGATCTAGTCATGTTTAAACTCTTTCTAATCAGCCTTATTAATGTCATTACATGTATTGCGAGATAATTCAGAATTTCAGAAAATTTCTGGGGAGGGAGGTGGCAAAGTAGGTTTAGACGCGGGCGTTCGGGCGGCTAGCGGCGGGCCTGATAGCGCACCTCGATAGTTATAACTGGTATTGTATAAAAATATTATCGAACCCTTTACTTGTATTTTCGTAGAACTCTATGGGTTACTGCAAATTAATACGAGTGCGAGGCGGAATCTGGTGAGAATTTCATTTGTAATACAATATTATTTCTTTAATTATAAATTTTAGGAAAAGTTAACAACGTGGAGGCGATTTTACCTTAAAGTACTTACATGATTTAATGAAAGCCTAATAAATAAATATATTTTAACACGTCAAGTGATTTCAAAAACAAGAATCTTCTGTTCAGAAATTATGTACTTCCGTTCTATATTTGTAAGTTTCTCTGATGTAAATAAAATTTTCTATTGGACTGTTTTTATATTACAAAGATAAAGTAAATTAGAAATGGTAGATATAATATGGCAGCCTAAAGTGTTAAATATTCCTAATTACAAGTAATTTCAACTCCAATTTATATTGAGAAAACTTTCGAGTTATACATTTCTTATGTATGACTAAATTTTATAAACTATAAATTATAAAAATATAAATAGCGAATTGAATATGTTGGCGATCTGAATCAAATATAATATTCAATAAAGCCACAATATTTAAACTTCCTCTTTTGTAAACATCCATAAGAAGTAAAAAGTAAATATTTATGTAGTATATCAAACATAGCATTATTAATTGTTATTTTAACAAATCTTTTATTACCGTCAAACGGGGTGACTTCGGACAGTTTTTAGAGTATTTCTTCCAAACTAAAATAATACCCAGACTATATCCAAATACTAGCACAGATTTTATTTTACGCCAATCGAAATTTTATTTTTTTATTTTGTGTGTGTCCGAAGTCACTTCGTAGGGTGGGGTGACTTTGGACACATGTAAATCGTACAGGTTTCGATGTTTCCGCACCGCTGGGATGACTTCGAACACATATTTTTATATACATAAGACATATTTTTATATACATAACACATATTTTTATATACATAACAATTGCGTTTATTAAGAACTGTAGTTATTCAATATTAATATTCATAGGTAAATTTTCAAAAGTATAACGGTCTCTGCGTTGCTCGAGTATGATTAATTTTTGAAAAATGTCTTCTGCTAAAGTGTCGCTTTCATCATCTATGATTGGAAATAGAAAAACACAACCTTCTTCTTCTTCTTAGAAACTTCACATGTATATGATTTCCTTGTTTACTAATAATTTTTCCTACATAATATTTTTTCTTCGTGAAGTTATTTACAGGAATAGCAATGATCCCAAATTCGTTAATTTGTAGTTCTGCAGTTTCTGTTGTCTTTGCCTTCTTTTGACTTTGTATGAATGTTTTCAATAGCATTGACTCCGAATCCGAATCACATGAAGGATCACTCTCGAAAGCAATAGATTTGGAAGATTTTGTAGTTTTTTGACAACCTGAAGTTGAAGGTCTTTCTAGAGCTGCATTTATATCCTCTTTACTAATTTCTCGACCAGGTGGTACATTTATCCGCTTTCGTTTTCCTTTTTCGTTATTTTCCTGAGGGTTTCTGTTTTCTTTTAAGAAATCCAATAAAGATTGATCAAGCATAGTAGTACCTGTTTCTTCATCACTCCTCATATGATTTGGTAAACGTTTGATGACTTCTTGCGGATTGAACGGAACTATTCCACATCCTCGAAATCCAGAAAGAATATTTGCTTGAATGAACTGTAGTGTTCTTTGCAATAGCTGTGGAAAGTCTGATTTCTGAAAAGCACCTTTCCTCTGGTATTTCCATTCCGTCAATATTTTTCACCCACTCTTCTTTAAAGTCCCAAAAAACGACACATCAAGGGGTTGACACAGATGGGTCGAGTTTGGTAGCAACAAAATGAATTTTATATCATTTTTATGACATTCCTCTGTAACTTTTATGGTTAAATGGCTGGAAAGGTTATCTCCAATCAGTAGCTTGGTTCCTTCCTTGTTTCGAAAATATGGCAATAGTATTTTACTAAACCACTCGTAAAACGTTGCTGCCTCGAACCAGCCCAACTTACTAATGCTATATTTACATCCCGGAGGATCATTTTCCTCCCATTCTTGATATCGATGCTTAGCCTTGTATACAACAAAAGTTGGAAAAAGTTCTCCATTTGCTGAAGCAGACATCATCACACTTATGCTTGTCTTTGTTGAATCCATAATTCTGTCGCAGTGTTTTACAGCGCGTTTACAAACGACCTTGACTTTACCAGTATCATCGCTAAAGTTGGTCTCGTCATAGTTAACAATGTTTGCTGCATCAATATCCTCTAATGCTTTTTCTAGGTCCGTAAAATATTCAGTTATAGTTTGGACAGAAACTTGCGTACGAAGCCGTTTTATATTTTGGCTTAATCTTACAGTTAATTCTTTATGACGAGACAGAAAGGATTTTGTCCAGTCGCGTCCGGGTATATTGTCATGGAATTTTTCAATATTAACACCTTTCCTATTCAAGTATTGTTTTACTATTTCTCTGATATCATACTCAGTTAGTGGAAATCCCCATTCACAGGCACTTTATATTAACAAAACTAGACGATTTTCTTCGACAACATTAAGAACACTTTGACCTCCTGCTTTTTTTGTATGTTTTTCATTGACACCATTGCTTATGGTCGATTTTGGAACATCATAGAATTCTAACGCTTTTCTTAAAGACTTTTTTCGGTTTTTAACTTCTTCTATAGCTTTTTTTAGGTTATCTTGATTGTTGTTCTGATAACTACGGCAGCCTAACACTTTTCTATACTTTCGTGGCATTGTCCAAAGTCACCCCCCTGAAAGACAATTTTTTTGTTACGGGCCTGTATAAAAAAAACTATTCTAGAAAAAAATTTAATTTCGTTGTCAAATGATTTTTAAATAGTTTTAATAATAAGCAAAATAGTCGGAAATCGTGCAAATTTTAAGTAGTTCTGTGCAGAATACTTACTTTTTCACTATTTTTGTAATCACTCAATTCAGTTTTCCAGTAAAAGCGTACGTAGCACGTGGTGAAGTTTAGCTTGCAGCGCGACCCAACGCCACCGTGGTTGAAAGAATACTGGCAAGTATGAGCTTGCATTAAAACAGTGACGATAAAATGCATACATACATGCATTTTCTCATATTTATTCTAGTAAGTATTTAAAATAATCAAAATTGCAGACAAAAAGTTTTTAATATTATTATATAATTTACTAAAAAATATTTGATATTTTATTTCTGGGTTAACTTATTTGGAAGAGTTTATTATACGAGTGTATTCGGAGTTCTCGGTTCTATTAGTATCATTAATATATCTTGTTGTTATCCATGTTTAGTGTTCCGTACGAAACACTTATGGGATCACTTCGGTGTCCGTCTGTCTGTCACATTCGATTTTCTCCGAAACTATTTGACATAGAAAGTTGAAGTTTGTCACAAATATAGGAATTGATGGCTCAATCAGAGCCGTGTAGTTTTTGAAAGTTAAATTTTGGCTTAAGGAGTTAGTTTTGAGGGGTGAAATCGGAAGTGAAAAGAAAAATTTTTTACCAGGTCGTCGAGTAGGGTGTCAAATGAAAGCTTGTGAAAACACGAGTTCAAAAATATATATGATACTTGCGCAGACTTTTCTTTGTATTATTTGAAAAAAAAAATGACCAAAAACCTCTGTCCACCTATCTCGAAAAGTACTGATTAAAAAATTTTGGAAAAATTCTGGAATATTCTTCATAAAGTGTAGATAAAGCGAAAATTATCATGAAACCATTACGTTTGATAATTTATCTGGAATAAAAAAGCTATGGAAACTATGTTTCATGGCAATGTGAGGAAGTTTTGTTAATATATTTTCCAGTACACACATGGATGGGAGAGATCGAGTTAGATCTTAAAAATGACATGTGCTGCATTTACTTGAATTTTGTTTTTTTGGCCACAGGGCGTTTAGAACCTAACAAACCGAATATAGTACTTGTCGATAAAATAACAAAACAGAGTATTATATTTAAGTTTCCAGCTCCTTTCAAGGAGGAAGAAAAAAGGTTTTAAGTACAAATATTTGTGACACGAATTTCTCTCCCTATTTCCACGACATACAGTAATAACAGTTGTCCTAGTTATCGGAGTTTTACGAGGAATTCAGAACATATTCCTAGAAAATCTGAAAAAGATCCCAGATGGTTGTATCGTGATTCTTACAATGAAGATGCAGGGAAAAAAAATTCTTGATATTTTTCAGATTGCTCAGGTCAATGAGTTTAATTACTAATCAAACAGATGTGAGGCGTGATCATCACTATCTGAAATATTGCGTTATCGTCTGTGTGGGTGGAGCCACAGGATTTGTTGCCTTAAATTTTTCTTTATCTTTCGGATAATAATAGTAATATTTTAACTTTGGAGCAAATGATTTTTTAAAAATTACTAAGGAGTAATAAAACCTTATAACGAAACATTTAACAGGCATTAAATAAATTAGCAGAAAACAATATTTTACTTTTTACTCTGTGTTTTTCCACTTCAGTCCTTTGCAACTCATGACACTTTAATAAAAAATTAAATACATGGCTATCAGCTGAAAAAAATGTTTTATTATTAGCTGACAATTTTGGTCGATTTCGATGTAAATAATAATAAAACAAATACAATCCTTCGCAGGAGTTGAAAAGTAAAGAAATATTCTGTATTTTAAACATAATATTCATTGTAAAAAATGTATTGTTGACAAAAAGCTTATTGGTAAAAACGCTAGGAAAAATAGCATTTCCATAAATTTTGTGTACTTTTTTCAACCTATAAAGATTAATCCATGAAGTTGTTTTAATAGAATATGAGATAAATAGCCTATTTATAATAACTTTGAAACCCCAAATATAATTTCTGTAATAAAGGTCTACATTAGTCTAGAAACAGAATCACATAACTTTAATAAACAAACATTGTAACTAGCACACATGATGGATCTGATAGTGGATTAAATAGAGGGTCTTATAGAAATGTTTGCTTACTTTTATACCCAAAGTTACACAAAGACGATGTATTTTTTGGATTGTTTAAAATTATAAATCAATAAGCATATTAAAATTGAAACTGAATATACATTGACTATAATTTCGAATAAATCCCTGGTAGGTATTGTTCAATGCATATAGAGGCCAATCCAGTTCATATGTTTGTTGGTTTGTCTGGCACATCACCATACAATGACGGCAGTTATTGACTACAATTTGCATGAAGATAAAGTAGGTCTTAGGTTAGATTACAGGCTAAATTTTATTCCAAAAAACAAAACTTTGCAAATTTATAAATTATTATTAGTTACATATATTATGAGTATTTTGTTTTTTTATAATACCAATAATACCCATAATCTACATAGGTATGACGTCAAGATAGGGCAGCGGTAAGACAGAAAAATCTACAAATCAGATAAACTTCCATTTCACAGTAATATATCTTCCGAATGTACTTGAAATTCTGCAATTTCTTTTTTATAACATTAACTGATTTTCTGTTGAAATATTACATATATATTACAGAATATATTAGTGTTGATGTAATTTTTAGTTTCATGTGAAATTTGTTTTAAATTAAGGATTTTCACTTGACAGTGATGAGATAACATATGAATACTGTTAATTTAAAAATTCTCTATTACTGAAAATTTTATTTTCATTTATGAATTTTTAATATATATAGTGATGGTGCATAGTCAGGTGAAATGGTCGTCACTTATTACTGTTCCATGCTGTGTTGTAGTGATAAATATTTGCATATAAAGAAAATCGTATAGTCTGTCAAGTAAGAACGTGATTGCTCATATTCTTAAAAAAATGTATTCTTTTTTGGGCTAACAATGGCGCAATTACCTTAGGAAGTTGTCCAATCGTCTCCTGCATCAATAATCGCCTGATATCTTCGAGTCATGCTGTCAACGAGATTTTCTGCACACCCGGGCAATGATCTTCAAATTTCTCGAATTTCGCTAGAAAACTGAGTCAAAGTCCTCAGAGTCTTCCTTCTGAGTTATCTATTTACAAGAGTCCAAACGTTTTCGAGCGTCCGGCGATTGTGAGGGGCCACTCTAGTATCTCATCGTGGACCCAAGCGAGCCGCTTCGCGACGTGATCTTCGCCCAGCAAAGGTTTCTCTAACGTGCTTCGCAATTTGACATCAGGAGCACGAAGATGTTGTGGAATGGCCTTATCGGAAACATTCAAACCCGATTTTCTTGACTTTGACTTTCCTTGACGCAGCGTCAATTTCGGGACCCGTGAAAATAAAGACACGATTCGTTTTTCGACTTCTGGAGTGACTTTACCTACCGTGCCACATTTTGGCAAGTCGTCGACATTTTTCGTCTCATTAAAACAATTCACCCACTTCTTCACCAATGATACCGACTTTTTAGTATATCTAACGGCCGCGGAATGTGTCATTTTAGGTCCCTTTGGATGGTAACAAAGAAAGACTGCCTTGAATCAACGCGCAAACAAGTGACTCATTTTGGATTTTACGTGATATCGATGAAAGTTCGGAATCGACTGATACTTTTACTAAAATGCGTCGTAGACAACGGTTTCCCCCCCGACTGATTTTTTGTTGAATCGCTAGAATCGCATCTACCAAAAATGAATTATCGCGGACACATTCTTACTTGACAGACTGTATATTGAATTGAATTAAATTATTGATATATTTTTTTAATAAACAATAAAAGCAGTTTCTTGCTGTATAAACTCTTTTGCGATTATTATAGTTGTCATCTGTAGTTCGAAAATGAATTTTACAATTTAATTGTGCTGTGTATTAATTAAAAAATAATTTTTAATAAATGTTAAAATGATCCGCTAATAGTGTCTTGCTGTTTGTATTATTAAAGCCAAACTGCAGGATTCTTCAGTTTGGTTTTAATTATTGTCGTAATTTATAGCTATTACAAGTCGTCTTAAAGATGTGCCAAATTTCTCTTCTAAATATTGTAATGGGTTTTATGGCATACTTTTCAAAATTAAGGTACTGATATGCTAAACTTTAGAAGAGTATATTACAAATACATTCCACTAAGCGGTAAAAAAATTAATTTGTATATCTCACGGTGATCAATAAGACTTCTTGTACATAATAACTTCAACAAAATTTAATCACTCAATTGAAAAACCAATATTAAAATTTATTAATATATATGTGTTATTGAAAAATTCGTTGTAGTTTTCACAAAATATTATTAATATTCCATAATATATTATGGGTAAGTTATAGTTATATGAACTTTCCAGGGCATCTGGTTACAATGGAAAGAAATTTTACCGTGTGCTGACAGTTGATATAGTCTAGTATACATATGATAGTGTATTTTAATTTTCTCAGAGTCTGCAGAATTTTCTTTTAATAATAATGTCTTTATCGGGCCTTCCTCTTACAGTACGCAACTTCACTTATAAAAAAGCGGCAACTACACTACCAAATGCCTAGACATATTTGTTAAAAAGTATTTCAATTTGTTTCTTTTTTGCTGGCATCATCTATAACTAAAATTTGTTTCTTATTCCCGCCGTCCCTCATCAAATACCGCAATTTTTTTTTCGCAGCGTTTCAGAACTCCCCACAATATCCGAGAAAGTACTAAATGTCACTGTTGCTTGCTAGAAATTTAAGTTTGGCTTTGTATAAACAGCAAAGCGCAATGAGGTGTCAGGTCCAACTTATGCGCTGTACGAGGCTGGTTTGAAAAGTCCGTGCAAAGTCCGAGAGATGGCACCACCGGCGCGTATCGAGGTCATGTTTAGTTAGTAGCATCTCTTGAATGAACGCACACCAAGTTTCAGCCATATTGGTCTATTTCTTTGTGTTTGGCATTCGTGTGAATCAAGGAAGTCGAGTGATTTTCAAGAAATGGACGAAAAAGAATTTCGTGTGGGTGATTAAACATTACTTTATGAAAGGCAAAACGCCTCAGGAGACTTAAGAGAAGCTTGATAAACATTATGGTGACTCTGCACCTTCGATTAGAACAGTTTATAAGTGGTTTTCAAAATTTTCGGACTGGCCATATGGGCACAAGTGACGCTGAACGTTCTGGACGGCCTGTGGAGGTTACGACTTCAGAAATCATTGATCAAATCCATGATATGGTGATGGATGACAGAAGAGTTAAGGTGCGTGAGATTGCTAGTGCTGTGGGCATCTCGACTGAACGGGTACATAATATTTTGCATAAACATTTGGACATGAGAAAGCTATCGGCAAGATGGGTGCCGCGATTGCTCACGCTTGACTAAAAACGGAATCGTGTGAAGTGTTGCAAGGATGGTTTGCAGCTGTTCCAGAAGAATCCGGAGGACTTTAAGCGTCGTTTCGTCACTGTGGATGAAACATGGATACATTACTATACTCCTGAGACCAAACAACAATCTAAACAATGGGTTACCAAGGGGAATCTGCACCAAAAAAGGCGAAGACTATCTGGAAAAGGGTAAAACTATTACAGGTGAATATTATTCATCGTTATTGGACCGTTTGAAAACCGAGCTGCAAGAAAAACGCCCGCGATTGGCCCACAAGAAAGTCCTTTTCCATCACGACAACGCACCAGCACACACCTCAGCAGTTGTGGTCGCAAAATTAATGGAAATAGGATTCCAACTCGTTTCACATCCCCCCTATTCTCCAGACTTGGCTCCCTCGGACTACTATTTGTTCCCCAATTTGAAGAAATGGCGGGCGGGACAAAGATTTTATTCAAACGAGGAGGTGATTGCAGACACTAATGGATATTTTGCAGACTTGGACAAATCCTATTATTCGGAAGGGATCAACAAACTAGAACATCGTTGGACGAAGTGTATAAGCCTAAAAGGAGACTATGTCGAAAAATAAAAGAGGTTTACCCCAAACACATAAGTAGTTTTTATTTTTGCACGGACTTTTCAAAGCAGCCTCGTATTATTGATAACTGAGTGCAATGTCGAATATTAAATGGTAAGTTCATTATTTTGTTAAAAATGGATAGATTTTTAAAAAGATCTAATTAACTGCGGAAGGTCTTTCGTCAAAAGAAAATATGAGGCCATCAGAGCTACTTCGATATTTAAATAGTTCAGGCAAAAAGACAAGCCTATGGAATTCATTGGCTGAACTCTTTGTTTCACATTCTACTATTCCCATAGTGCAGTTAAGGATGCCCGATATTGTCTTCAGACAGCGTATTATAAAACGTATTTTAATGAAACTAGACACCAAAAAAGCTTCTGGCGCTGACGGAATACCTGTCATAGTTCTCAAAAACTGTGCGAGGGTTTTCTGTAGACTTTTCAACCTACCCTACAGAAAGGGAATATTTCCTTCCTGCTGGAAATGTGCCACAGTTCAGCCGATACCTAAAAAAGACAAGAAGACCTTGCCAAATAACTACCGACCAGCCGCACTGCTTTCAATAATATCGAAAGTCATGGAAAAGGTTATCAATCAGCATCTTCTAAAATATCTTGAAGGATTCAACATTATTAGCGATCATCAATATGGCTTTCGTAAAAATAGATCAACAGGAAATCTTCTGACTTATGTAATACACGTTTGGAACAACGCAATTGAACACTTTGGAGAATCTCGAGCGGTTGCTCTTGATATATCCAAGGAATTCGACCGTGTTTGGCACCATGGGCTGTTGGCTTAGCTACGCTCTTATGGTATGTCTGAAAAGTTCTGTTTGTGGCTCTCATGTTTCCTCAGAGAGCGTTCTTTACGAGTGGCAGTCGACGGATTTCTTTCTAACACCTTCACTACCAACGCCGGTGTACCTCAAGGCTCCATATTGTCTCCTACTCTTTTCTCATTTACATTAACGATCTGGTGGAAAAGACCGAGAATCCAATCTCTAGCTTTGCAGATGACGGTACGCTTATCTCTTCATTCACTTTGACCGCTCGGACATTGGCTACTCAGACGAATATCCACAGACAGCAGGAAGTCATTCAACTTAACAAAGACCTGGAAGAAATTTTATCTTGGGGTGACAGTAACTAAGTGGAATTTAACGCTACAAAAACCCAGGCGGCAGTTTTTTCTAAAAAAGTTAACGTTGCTGAACCCGACATAGTTATGTCGGGGACTCCATTCCTCTAATATCGTCACTCAATTTGTTGGGCGTTAATTTGGGAGCAAATATGTCCTGGCACGAACATGTTGCAGGCATAGCAAGGAAAGCCTTTCAAAAGTTGGGAATATTATTTCGAACTAGGAAGTTTTACACTCCACAACAACTGTTAATTCTTTACAAAGCTCAAATCCGACCAACTATAGAACACTGCTCCCATGTTTGGAGCTCCGCTCCCAAACATACATTGCATTTGTTGGATTCTGTTCAGAGAAGAGCTGTTTCGTCTGATTGGAGAACCGGAACTGACCGGCGGCCTTGATTCGCTGGAACATCGAAGAATGGTTGGCGACTTGAGCCTATTCTACAAGTATTCTCATGGAAAGTGTTCGAAGGATGTGGCCCGCTTAATTCCTCCCAGAGCGGTGCATGTTAGAAGTACACGTCGCGCTAATACTTCACATCCGTATGAGGTTCAGCTTGTTACTCCTCGTACAACGCTTTTCAAGCAGTCTTTTATATGGAGAACATCATCCCTTTGAAATAATTTGCCCAGGACTGTGTTTCCCATGGAGTACAATTTACAGCGATTCAAGAACAACGTGAATAGCTTTTTCCGCCCACGTGTCGCTCCTGTAGCGCTTTAGGGACTTCTTCCCTGCAGCACGTGTGCTAGACCCATAAAAAAAAATAAAGAAAGCTGAACTCATTCTATAAGGAACAAGCATAGAGCAAACAGAAACTATGTATTTAAAAAGATCACTTGACTACATAATACACTAGTGGTAACTTTTTAAGTTGAATTCCAGACGCAAAGGCACCGCAATCAGCGCATTGAGATATAGCTCTGTTCCTAACAGGAATAGTTGTGCGAGCATTCCTCAGATGTTTATTGAAAGTATAGATTCATCATAGAGTCACAACTGCAGTACGACTTATTCGCAACTAACAGATTAGCTAATTTTCAATATCAATGTCAATATATTTTATTGTTTAGTTCTAAATAAATTACAGAATCATTAAAGTCTAATTATTATTTTTGTGGTAAGAAAATTGTTGACATTTTTTTAAGTGAGGTTTATGCCATGTAGTCCTCTGCTTTGGATTATATTTCATTACAAAACATTAAAAATAACGCTTAAAATACTAAAAAGTCTGAAAATTAACTTTGTTAATTCTGGCTTAAAAACTCGACGTAGCATTGAGCTTTGCATCATTATTATATTCTATTTTATAAGACATGAACTGAAATCCACTATTTATTTGAGAAGTTTCCTTTCACATTATTTAAGCCTGGGTTAAATTTTATGTTTTTGAAACACTATATAGATATTTCAAGAATTTTTTAAGTTAAAAATTAGTCCTTGGGCACTTTTTATTATTATATTTATGATTACATAGCACAAATCTACTAGATATAAAGTTTTATATGTGGATATCCTTCGTCATCATCAGCAACGAACGAGCTGCATTTGAACTACAAACTTTATATTTATTTTTCGCTCTATACTCCGCTTTGTGGAAGCAATTTACGAAGTTGTTGGAAAACTTTTTATAGTGTTAATTAATTAGTGTTCTGCTTTGTGGTATTATGATTCTTTGAACGGAAATGTGAAACCCTTTTGATTTGATATTTAACGTATTAAAAATATCTCGAACAATATCCGTTCAAAAGATATGGTTGAGAAATTTATTTTAAAAAAATTATATATTATTATATTTAAAAACAGTAAAACCTTCAGATATAAAAAGCAGTTTTGTGTATTTTTACAATATCTTGGTAGTTAATTAGGATGTTTTCTAACAGCGTACCATAGACTTAAACTCAAAGAGGCCATAATACTTGGGCCAAATATTATTAACAATAATCTGCCAAGTGCAAGTCGGACTTGCGCAATTAGTGTTTCGTCCGTTGATGATTGCTTTTAAAATAAAAATTTTTTTGTTACGGAGGTATAAAATAAATTAATGACTTCACAAAACACACCCCAAATGAGTTTTTTTAAACAAAGTTTGTTTCCGATCTTTGTTGAAAACTGATGACATTTTTTATATACCAGATAAATTATAAAGGTAATGCACTCATGATAATTTTCGTTTTTCAATCGTCTAGTCAGAGACTGACTTAGCAAGCTAATCAGACCAATCAGAATTAGACGTTCACGTTTTCTTAGTCAATAATGTATAATAGTTATAGCATCTTAGCTACCTAGTAACCTATAAACCAATCTAGCTCCATATAGAATTTCGTAATAAAAGTGTAAAACAAATATTTACTATCTAAATATTTATTTAGTTATAAACAAATAAAATAAACTTATTTTGTCTTTAGACACGCGACGCGCGGTAGTGAAAATATATTTATCTACACCACTACTGTTCGAGAACACTCCTCGATATTGTCAAGGCACGGACTCTT
>CM032446.1:161075531-161098031 GCA_019049505.1 Pachyrhynchus sulphureomaculatus
AAACTCAAAATGAAGATAATACTAATCAAAACAATGAGGATTTTCACGGGCAGAGAAACAGGGTTTTTTTTTTAGGGAGGACCACTGGCGCAGTAATGAATCCTACTGTGAATCCAGTGGTCGGCGGTTCGATTCCACCTATCTGCCTGGGTGTTGTGTTCGTCTTTATAAAGTTTTCATATATAAACAAATGCGCTGGCAAATTACCCAAAAAAAGGGAGTAGAAGCCAATACAAGGGAAAAAAAAAACAGGTTTAGATCAAGAATGTCCTACACGGATGCCGATTAGTGATGAATAGAATACAATAGTCCGGCATTCTTGTTTGATTTAGATAAAGCATCCACTCAGGTTCAATTAGAAGATGTAGTAAATTTCCTTTATGAAAAATACATACCCCACAACATTTTTCGAACCGTAGGAAATATTCACTTAAAAAATGACAACATATCTCAAATAAATGTTAAACTGTCAGAGTTTGTAGTTGGTAGAAAGGGGAATTCGCTAGGAAGACTTCTTGATCCCACCAATTTTTAATGTAACTAGGAATGAAATAATTAGACAAGTTGGTAAACTGAATGGTTATAGAATTTGCGAAATAAAATACTGTGCTATGCTGACGATGCCGTGCTGATAGCAGTAAACGAACACGATCTTCAGAATTCTTTACCAATTTATCATAAGAGGAAAACTATTGTAACGACAATATCGGCAACAAAAACAAAGTACATGATGGCATCTAACCCATAAGATGTTATTGATGAAATAATTAAAGAAGAAAAATGGAGTTTAAATATCTCGACATCGCTATATCGGGTTTCGGCGAACGATATAGACACATAAGTAACGAATCAACCCAAAAAGAAGAACAATACAGTAGTATGCTTAAATAACGCAATATGGTGAAATAAGCACTTAAGATTTAAAATATCTCGAATTTACAAGACCACAATAAGAACTATGTTGACTATGAGTCATGAAAATACTCGAAATAACAGAAATGAACATAGGGCATAAAATAGCGGGAAAGACTTATTGGATAGACAGAGAAATGACAATATTAGGCAGATATGCAAAAGATAGATATAACTGACTGAGTGTTCACACGGAATGGAATAAACATCTAGAGAGAATGACAGAAGAAATATTGGTTACAATCACAGAAGACATGTCGCCGAAGAAGAAACATAGGTAGACCGCGAAAACGTTGGAGCGATTTCGTAGATACGTGAAGGCGTTAATAAATAAGCAATAGTGTCTGTATAAATGAGAAAAAAAAGACTAATAACAGGCAAAATGATCATTTTTCTTAACTTACTTTAGCATACTGTATAAACACTCGTAAGTAAATACAACATAAAGTATAATACAACCAACAAAACTTCCAAACAATTCAAAGTCGCGTACATTATTTATAACCAATTAAACAGAATTTCAAATATAACTTTAGGCTTCTATGTTTAGATTATGGTATTTATATAGAATTTTATATTTTCTTATACTTGTCTTTTTCTAAAAGTAGTAGTAGTAGATATTTTTAGGGTCTTAAATATGATAATTAATATGGACTTTATTTAGGTAAAATCTTACTACATATTTAGTAAGAATTTATTATTTATTTAATACCTACTTAATAACCTATTTAGTTGCTGCGGAAAACCCTAAGATAAAAGTTTTTGACACCATAATTAGATATTTTGCAGCTATAACATTATTTTCGTGGAAATTCATTCAGGTATAAAGATAAAACGTTATAATCGAATTAAAATAAGTCTTTTATAATATGCCAAAAATAGTTAATGACTTAACAATTTCAGAAAGTGCCACTTTGAGGAATGAGTAAGATCAGGAGCTTTATAGCACTGTGGTGATAGTGAAGGTATTAGAAAGAAACCCGCCACTGTCAGTCGTAAAGAATGCTCCCTGAGGAAACACAAGAATTATAAACAACTTTCAGACATACCGTAAAAGCGTGGCTTAGCTAGCACTGTATTATGGTAAATACGGTCGAATACCTTGTATAGCCTGTCCCAAAATATAATATCCTGATTTTTGCCGTTTTAAGTAAAATTCTGATCTTTTGTTTATGATAGGTTGCAGAGATGGACTTAAGAATTTTATTTATGAATGCAAATAAATAAAATTATAAGTGTTGTCGAAGATGTTTATTATAGATGCATGTAAAAACAAATGGATAAGAAGTATAAATATACAGTTTAAATGAATGGGGTTTACAAGAGGGGAGATATTGTATAAATAAAAATATATTTTAACTTAAGCCTAATTCGGTTTCACTATTACCGTCATCAGCTGAGGTAACTGTCAGTGGTTTTATATTATTTAGATAAATATATGAATCTTCAACTTTAACAACGTGCTGAATGGAATTCTTCCAGCTTTCACAAGGTATATCATTTATAACTTTTTTTTACTAATTCAACCACTGACACGCCTAAAGTAGGAGAAATATTTTGTGCCCTTATTTTTGATTTAACTTGATGCCAAATATGTTCAATTGGATTAAACACACAATAATGCGGAGGAAGTCGCAAAACAGTGTGTCCCATATTTCTTTTTCAATTTATAGTCTTTCAAAATTTCCAAAAGATCACTTTTTTTTGTAATTAAAGTCAAAATAAATGTCATTTTCTAACATATATTCCTGTATTTCCGGTTTGGTGTTGGCTGCATTAGGAATCTTATTTAGTAGGCGACTATGGTAACTTGTATTGTCCATAAATATAACACTCTTTTTAGGAACATTTGACAAAAGGGAATTTTGAAACCAATTTTTAAAAAGTTCTGCGGTCGTGTCTTCGTGATAGTCCAAACTAGAATCATTTATGTTTTTTGCAGATAATAGTAGACAATTTGAAACCCAGCCCTTTTCAGATCCAGCATGTAAAATGGTTATTCGTTTACCTTTATTTGAAGGTGCGTTAGTCTGACATTTTGTACTGCTGTCAACCCACCCTTTTTGCACAGTGTCATGGATATTGTACCATGTTTCGTCAAGGTAAATTATTGGCCATTCTCTGATCTATACTTTTTAATTTCTTGTAAATAAGTATGTCGCAAGATTCTTAATCTTTGTGACTCCATCACTTCTTGCCTTTTGTTGATTTCTCGGAACGTGAATCCCATACTTAAGGGAATTCTGTAATGGGTTGATAGGCCACAATGTATATTGTTCCCGTCCTGCACCAGTCTTAATTTTATTTTGTCTAGTGTCGGCTTCAACTAGAATATACATAGAATATATTTTTTCTCCCGCTGACGTCTTTTTCATATTCGTCTACAAGATGCATTTAAAAATCTTTCCGTTTTTTCCTCTTCCTGACTGATGGTTTTCCTACAATACCCTTAATCGTAGAAATCGAGGTTTTTGTTAGTTCACTGGTTTCTTGCAAAGCACTTTATTTATTCAAATTTCTTTTTACCAAATTGTCATAAACATTTTTCATTATTTGTTTAGCGTCAAGTGATAAATGTTTTCTCTTGCGATAGCCACTATTGCAATTTTCCCACAGACGCCACATAATTAAAATAGAACCGTTACGTTGTAAGTTGTAAGTAAAACTAAAAATAAAAATAATAAAAAGTATCTTTCGAATCTTAATGGGGACCTGTGGTCATTAGGCCTATATTATCAAATACTTAAAGGGCTACAAACCGAGTTCCCAGGTAGTAAATATATAGGTAAAAATAGATCCAATATGATTGCAGGTGCAAGTGAGAGCGGTATACAAAGCAGCTAAAATAAAAATACGTTTATCGTAATACTTGGCAACTATGCACAAAACCTTAATAGGGTCGTTTATTGTCCCATTAAAAAAGCAAAAAGGCAGGATCTTATTTTTTGGGAATTACCATACAAGCTTAGACGAATGAACTGATATAGACTTAAAACTTAAGTGGCTGCTGCTCAAGAGGAAATAAAAAAAAACTAGAAGACTTAAAAACTACAACCGTGCCTGTGATATTAGCACTCGTATTCGCTGCGCCTCTATGGTTACCTTACACTTTATCTCCGATTTGGATTCTCTAAAATTCACACGAAATTAGATAGTCTGATAGGAATAATAAGTAAGGAACAAGTCTTGTCGACAACAATAGTGAAAATGGAACATTTGTAATTATAAATCTTTATGAACAAGCCTGTCATAAACACTTTATTCATCACACATTATAAACAATAAAAAACCATGCATTTCCCGTAAAAAGTGCAATACATCTAATATTATCTGTTTATATAATTGTGAAGCTTGTTGGCTAGTCCAGTAAGTCGAAAAGAGTTATTATTTAAAATAAATACAAGGTAATAAAGATATTTTATTGAGACGTTGTTCTGGCAAACCTAGTAAAAGCCAAAACATTAAATGCTATAGATTATGTCTATAAAAAGTTTGACCATTTCTGCTTGTCGAAAAAATATCTTAGAGTACTTTGCAATATTTAAACATATTAACTGCATAAGTAAGAGCTAAACGGATATAATTAAGATAAGCACCTCGTTTTTAAGGGAAGCATTTGCTGCATCAATTTTTACTTGAATTGGTGTAATGAGCTAATTTAATAAAGGATAGCCAAAGATATAAGTTTTATAACAATTTCTTTTTTCTTTATAATTAAAAAGTTATATCAAATTGAAAATAAATTTTTAAGCTTAATACCGATGACGCCCCGATAGTACCCGAAAAAACCCGAGCGCGCGTGTCTCACAATGTTTATTTCTCCTCAACATCACAGACAGCTGATACGAATGTTTTAGTTTTCAATCAATTTATTCTTGTTATTATCATTAGTGTATTGATAAATTTATTCAAAATGTCTAATCTAAAAATTTGGTACGAATATTACAAAAACAACTCCCGAAAAATGTTTTTAAATGTGCCCTAAGATTTTAAACGTCGAAATCAATGGTTTCAAGCAGCACGTCGTATTAATCCTAAAACAACATTAAATTTTTTCTGTTGTGAAGATCACTTCGATGTAAGTATTTTAATGTAATAATGTATTTAATAATTTTGACAGTATATACACAGGTAGAAGCGGTTGGCAGTACTTACGTGAAAATACTTTACCATAATCATGTCACAAATATGGCAGCCAATCGTGGCGCTTTCGTAGCCACGTGATTTTTTTATAAATTTTGATGGAAATATAATTAATTGTAAAAAAAAATTAAAAAGTTTTTCGCATCGATTATCAATATTATTTATGATAAAGTTTTAAAATGGAATAAAAAAATTGATAATTATTTTTTGCTTTCCATAACAATCAACAAATGTAGCCTCGTTTCCGTTCAGAGCCAGTATCTTATCAATACAATCAATGGCCTGAAAACATCCTGTTCTAACAAAAAAAGTTTACACCATTTTCAATTTTAAAAATTTCATCTAAATCGCTTCTTAAATTCTAATTAAACTAAAATTGACCTGATGAAGGAGCACTTTTGCACGCTAATTTTGGTCTCCTCTGCTTCAACTTACTGGGCAAATGTTCCCATAACGTTGTGTCATAAAAACCAGTCACTATCTTACCCTTTTCCAAATAGTATATCGTGATGATACCCTGTGAGTCCCAAAAAATAGTTGCCATCACTCTTCCCGCCATCACTATTTGACTGCCGTTTACTCTCCGGGGTATAATGCTGGATCCACGTTTCGTTCGTTTTTTCATTCTTAGAACTTCACGGGAGATATTATGTGCCTGTTCATATGAGATGCTTACTATCTCAGCAATCACGATATCATGAATTTTACCGACCATTCCTTCAGAAAAAAACCTGAATCGGGCATCTTGAATGTGCCCTAGTTTGAATTCATTTATCCAGTAATAAATGGTATTGATTTCTGGTGCAGAGTCTCCATGGACTTATTACAGTTTTGGGCCTCAATCCACTTTTTTTTACGGTGTGATACTCGATCTTACATTTCTATGAAACGTGTAACATGGATCACCTATGTTAGCTGGCAACGAACAACTGTGCGTTACATCTGTTTGAAACTTTGAACATAACTATTAGAAGAATTACTCTTACAAACAGTCATGCCGCTTAACAAAATTGCGCTCCATTTCGTAGTAACTTAGTAGTAGTTATCAGTCTACTCTCGTCGTTTGTAATAATTATAAATTAACGATGATCATAGGGAGTCTTCTTCTTTCTCAGCCTGCGTTCATCCACTCCTGACTATAGGCCTCTTCCAAAACCTTTCATGCCCTTCTATCCATTGCACCTTGTGTCCATTTCGTTCCTGCAATTTTCGGGATTTCGTATCGCCATCGCTGTTGTGGTCTTCACACACTTCTCTTGGTCTCCACGTTAACAATTTATTAGTCCATCTATTATTCAGATCTTGTCTCGCAATGTGGCCAGCCCATTGTCAGTTTAGCCGTTCTATTTTTTCCAATACATCCAGTACTTTTGTTCTTGCTCGGATATCTTGTTTCTGAATCGGTCTCTAAGGCTTATTCCAAAGATCGCTCTTTCCATTACTCGTTGAGTGATTTGGAGCTTGTTAGCCGTCTTGCGAGTTAGTGCTATACGAGGCTGGTTTGAAAAGTCCGTGCAAAAATAAAAACTACTTATGTGTTTGGGGTAAACCTTTTTTATTTTTCGACATAGTCTCCTTTTAGGCTTATACACTTCGTCCAACGATGTTCTAGTTTGTTGATCCCTTCCGAATAATAGGATTTGTCCAAGTCTGCAAAATATCCATTAGTGTCTGCAATCACCTCCTCGTTTGAATAAAATCTTTGTCCCGCCAGCCATTTCTTCAAATTGGGGAACAAATAGTAGTCCGAGGGAGCCAAGTCTGGAGTATAGGGGGGATGTGAAACGAGTTGGAATCCTATTTCCATTAATTTTGCGACCACAACTGCTGAGGTGTGTGCTGGTGCGTTGTCGTGATGGAAAAGGACTTTCTTGTGGGCCAATCTCGGGCGTTTTTCTTGCAGCTCGGTTTTCAAACGTTCCAATAACGATGAATAATATTCACCTGTAATAGTTTTACCCTTTTCCAGACAGTCGATGAGGATTATCCCTTGCGAATCCCAAAAGACAGTCGCCAAAACCTTTCCGGCTGAAGGAACGGTCTTCGCCTTTTTTGGTGCAGATTCCCCCTTGGTAACCCATTGTTTAGATTGTTGTTTGGTCTCAGGAGTGTAGTAATGTAGCCATGTTTCATCCACAGTGACGAAACGACGCTTAAAGTCCTCCGGATTTTTCTGGAACAGCTGCAAACCATCCTTGCAACACTTCACACGATTCCGTTTTTGGTCAAGCGTGAGCAATCGCGGCACCCATCTTGCGGATAGCTTTCTCATGTCCAAATGTTTATGCAAAATATTATGTACCCGTTCAGTCGAGATGCCCACAGCACTAGCAATCTCACGCACCTTAACTCTTCTGTCATCCATCACCATATCATGGATTTGATCAATGATTTCTGGAGTCGTAACCTCCACATGCCGTCCAGAACGTTCAGCGTCACTTGTGCCCATATGGCCAGTCCGAAAATTTTGAAACCACTTATAAACTGTTCTAATCGAAGGTGCAGAGTAACCATCATGTTTATCAAGCTTCTCTTTAGTCTCCTGAGGCGTTTTGCCTTTCATAAAGTAATGTTTAATCACCACACGAAATTCTTTTTCGTCCATTTCTTGAAAATCACTCGACTTCCTTGATTCACACGAATGCCAAACACAAAGAAATAGACCAATATGGCTGAAACTTGGTGTGCGTTCATTCAAGAGATGCTACTAACTAAACATGACCTCGATACGCGCCGGTGGTGCCATCTCTCGGACTTTGCACGGACTTTTCAAACCAGCCTCGTAGTTTCTAGACCATAAGTGAAAACAGGCATTATACAACTATAACTTTCCTTTTAAAATTTATTGGTATAACTGGTGACTTCGTTATATCTCCCAGTTTACTGAATGCTGCCCATCCAAGACTTGTTTGTCTCGAGATATCCGTATCTTGGATCTTATGTCCTAAATATATGTACGAGGGCATGTTTTTGTTTCTAAAAAGATTTTTCCCCTGATCTTTATATCTATTAAAAATAACTTTAATTTTTAATTAACAGTAAACAAAGAACCAAATTATTAAAAGATAGGAGTCCTTTACAATAAGGGCTGTCGTAAGACGAGACGAGGTTTAGTAACCCTTTTGTCTCGTCTCGACATTATTATTCAAATGTTTAGAAATCTTTTTTGTTGTATAATTAATGGACGTAAACAATCATTATTTATTACTGGCTCGGTATAGAAAAATATATATAACGACTAAGTAAAAGACAGGTGGAAATAATTGATTAAGTTTTAGATGTTGAAGTATCTAGATAATAAGGTATATTCAAGACTCTGTCTAGACTACAAAAAAAGACAATATTTAACAAACTATCTTTTAGTTTTGTATTTCCAAGGTCTTCTAATGGCCATTTATTGTTACTAATTCCAAGTTTTTCATTCTTAAAATACTTTTTACTTTTATTTATTTTAGTGTAGGATGAAAAACCAAAAATCCTAAATTTTTGTAATTGACATTGTAGTTTTACCTTTTTAATTTTTACGCCTGAGAAACAGCCAAATGGAGCTTACTGTGTAATATGAGAAACAAACAATAAAGTCGGTAGATGGTAACATCAGCATAGCTATTTTATGGCTCTGCTTACATTTTCCCCCCTGACAGCTAATATCTACCTACTACTATCTTTAAACATCTTTGTAGCATTACTGGGAACAACAAATATAAAACAGGTTAGAAGTGAGAACTCCGCAGAAAACACCTGAAATCCGATAAATAATTTAAAAAGTTCAACTTTCACCAGGGCGACGCTACTATTGATAGACAATCAGAGCCGGTAATTTAAATCTTAAATAAGTTTTTATATTTGTAATATTTTCATCAATTAAGTTTTTAAAAATATTGTTTTATTTTCTTAATTTTTTTACTTTTCGACCATAAATTAATAAATTCAATAAAATCATAGTAGTTTTACTAATTTTGTTGGTTAACATAAAAAATACATAAAAATCTATTAATATCAATACTTTTATCAAATTTTAAAACAGTAAAGAGACCAAAGCTGTTTATAGCATTCTATTAACTAGATAGACGGTCAAATTTCAAAACCCCTAAAAATGCGATTGGTCAACTGTTTAGTTTTCTCAATACTAACGTATGGCTGCGAATCGTGGACGATAAGATCGGAAAAGAAAAAGATTGGCGTTGCCGAGATGTTTCGTTGGAGAAGAATGTTGCGAGTTTCATGGACCTCCTACCGAATAAATAACCGAATTATACAGGAATTAAGAATTACCAAGAGACTCTCGAGGAGAATTCAGTTTCAGCAACCAAAATACTTTGGACATATAATAAGAAGAAATAATGACAATATGGAAGGACTCATCATCCAGACTTATGGAAAGAAGTTATGTACGACGTCATTATACTCCCTACTGGGGTTCTGGACTGAAGGGAAGAGAGAATTAACTAGAAAGTCAAAATGAGGTACTCAATCAATATCAGAGGATTTATTGATGCCATTTTCAGGTACTTTGGCTCGACAGTCCATTTATTCACAGAATTTTTTATGAAAAAAAAAAGTTGGTAATGAAAGATATAGCAAACTGACATATCGATAAATTTAAGAATATAAATAAATATCTCCATGTGAATTATTTGCTGAAATTATAATTTGTCGTAACTTTATCAAAAAGTAATGTCATGAGATTTCTTAAAAATTGTTAGTTAAATTGCTCATATTTTTTAAACTTTATTACCATGCCCTTTCGTAAAATATATTTTTTTATAACCACTAACATATTTATAAATATCTAAACGAATGCTTTTGTTTATTATTTCCTTATCTATTTCATTATCTGGATAGAAATGTACTTTAAAGTGAAATAACCGGCCAAGTGCAAGTCGAACTTGCGCAATTAGTGTTGCGTACGTTGATTGCTTTTAAAATATTTTTTTTTTACGGAGGTATAAAATGATTAATAACTTCACAAAACCCACCCCAAATGAGTTTTTAACAAAGTTTGTCTCCGATCTTTGTTAAAAACTGACGAGCTTTTTTATATACCAGATAAATTATTAAAGGTAATGCACTCACGATAATTTTCGTTTGCCTTCATCTAGCCAGACACTGACTTAGCAAGCTAATCAGACCAATCAGAATAAGACAAAAAAGATATATATCTTAAGATCCAATATGTACTTTCACTTTTTTTCTCTTAGGCAATAATGTATAATAGTTATAGTATCTTAGCTACCTAGTAACCAATAAATCAATCTAGCTCCATCTAGAATCTCGTAATAAAAGTGTAAAATAAATATTTACTATCTAAATATTTGGTTAATTATAAACAAATAAAATAAACTTATTTTGTCTTTAGACGCGCGACGCGCGGTAGTGAAAATATATTTATCTACACCACTACTGTCGAGAAACCACCTCGATATTGTCAAGACATGGAGTTTTTTTTATACCAGATAAATTATCAAACGTAATGCACTCGTGATAATTTTCGGTCAATCTATACTTTATCCAGAATATTCTAAAATTTTTTCAAAATATTTTCATCAGTACTTTTCGAGATAGGGTGGGGACGACAGAGATTTTTTGAACATAATTCAAAGAAAAGTGTGCAGAAGTATTACATCATATATATTTTTAAACTTCTGTTTTCACAAGCTTTCATTTGACACTCCACTCGATGACATGGTATTTTTTTTCACTTTCGATAATGCTCAATCTACACTTCGTGAAAAATATTTTAGAATTTTTTCAAAATTTTTTGATCAGTATTTTTCGAGATAAGGGTCGGACCGCAATTTTTGGCATTTTTTTAAAAATAATACAAAAAAGTGTGCGGAAGTATTACATCATACATATTTTTGAACTTGTGTTTTCACAAGCTGTCATTTGACAGCCTACTCGATGACCTGGTAAAGAATTATTTTTTCATTCTTCATTTAACTCCCCAAAACTAACCCTTTAAATCAAAATTTAACTTTTAAAACTACATTGCTCTGATGGGGCCATCAATTCGTATATTGTCAAATTTTAACATTTTATGTCAAATGTTCCAGAGAGAATCAGGTGTATCAGACGTACTGACAGACGGACAGACAGACAGACAGACACCGAAATGATCCGTATGAAACACTAAAAATATGAAGCTCTAAAAGCATGTTCCAAATTTGTTTCATGAGCATGACGATTCAAAAATGTATGTAACAATGTATGGACAGTATTTACCAATTCTATCAGTTTTTCACTAGCGCAACATAATTTAGTGTCAGCAAGATTTTCCTAATATTTTGAAATAGTGAAAATAGATGTAGTAGACTAGTGTCTTTGGAGAAAATAAATTCTTACGATAAACTTCACATTCAGGTATAGTTAGACTTTAAAATATAGCCGGCAACTCATGCAGAGTCATAATTATCACTGAGAAATCGTGATTCTTGGGATTGGACCGTGTTAAATTAAAGTGACTTTTCGACGTTTCGCCTTCTATTACATAAGGAATCTTCGAAGACCTTTATTCCTCCAAATAGAACACTAAATCTCGAAACCCGTTTTACTTTAAAAAAGAATCTATACTCTATTTATTTGAAAGTGATAGCAATAAATCACCTAGAATTATGTAAATTAGCATCAAACAGTAGTTGGGGCCCCAGAGTCTGACCTACATTTTACCTGTAATGCAGCAGTTCAATTACTTTATTGGAATACCATCTGGCATCAGTATAATACGTGTAATCTCTTATGTTTGAATACAATAGGAAAACGTCTCTTATTTGTTGTTTTGGGCTAAATAGTCTGAAATAGTTCTGGCAAGTGCTGGTGCGTCTGGACGTATACGTATTATTTGCAAATAGTATGAATGAAACAGTTTTATAATGTTTAAACATTTATTATCATTGTTTGTCTCATTTGAATTTACTTGTGTAATTAAAACACTCCATAGTTTTACTCTATTCATTTTCGGTATTTCTGGGTGGCTTGTCGCATCTTACATCCAAAGTTGGAATTCTTTTTTCCATATACAAGTCATGAACAATACGCCTTACTCCTTGTATTGTGTTGTCTATCAGCCGAAGTTGTTTTCTGGAGAGTCTATACCCCCTCTTTTTCTTCTCTTAAAATTCTGTAAACTGTGGCTTTACCAACTTCGGTCATTAAGGAACATTTTGTCACACAATCGTCCACACTTAAATAGCCAAATACATTTTTAATTATACGCTTTTCATTATGGGTTAGCTGCCCGAACTTTAGGCATTTCCCTGGAGAAGACATTTTGTTAACACACTGGCTTGACACTGGGGCATGCTGCTCTAAATATGTATTTATAGTTGGGGCAACAGGAACGTATGTAATCGTTACAAAAGAGCATTGTTACCTGAAAAATACCTGGGAATAGATAGCACGCCTTAGTTATAGGACCGCCGGTCAGTCTACTGGTATTTTTATTACTATCAGTTTTAAATAAATAGAGTATAATTTCAATTGCTGTACATACTTTTCATACAATAGAAAAAAAATATTTTTTGTTTCCCTAAAAACAATTTTTCAGTTTGAGTTTGTTCATTTCATATTTTCTCCAGTGTACCAATTTGAAAAAATTCCCTGTCGAAATAGACTTGTATACTATGTATAATGATGGATGCCTATTTCTTGTAAATCTCCTTCTATTTAAGTTAAGAAACACTACCGCAATAATTATTAACCCTGCCAAGATTGACTCCAATGTCCTTCTTCCTCAGTATAGAGAATCGGTCAAAAGTATAGTGTTGTCAGATTTCGACCATTTAGAAAACTCCTTGATTCACCGGCTTTCAGAATATCATTAAAACTCTAATATAATAACGTGCATAGTTTTCCCTAATACAGAATAAAGTCAATAAGGTTATTATGAAACAAAACAGATTTATATTTATAATTAATAGTTAAATATTTTGTTATTATATTTTTGATTTACGTATAAATGGTTCTTGCGAAGTTTAATTAAGGATTTATATGGAAGAAACCTAAGTATCTGTTATGACATAAATCAGTTTTTCTTTTAAATTTGGAATTTTATGTTAATTTATAATTATTTATTCTTGGGATAAAAACATTTTGTTGCTTCATTACTTTTACTTATGGGAAATCAGTATAAAAAATACAGTAGTTATATTTTACAATCTAATTACATTTTTCTTGAAATAATAATATCCAATAAATGAGGATATCATTTATTCAGTATTCCCTTGCAAGCATATAATTCTAAAAATAATACTCACTTTGACTTTTTCACACTAAAGCATAACTAAGTAATAGGTTATTAACCAAAAGAAGTTCAGCAAAGGAAGGGCTTTCTCCTTTGTTAAAATTAAAAATTATCGAAAAATAACTCGACTCCAAGAACCTGAAAAGGACGTATATCATCATTTATTCGAAGGGATCCTTTTTACCCTCTTCCTACCTCATTAGCCGCTTATATGTGTCACCATAAATAATTAAATGTAATGAGAAAATAAGACAATTTCTCAATTATAATAACCCTGAAATAACACGATCTATACTAAAAAATCTTTGTAACATCCCTCTCCACCCCATTAACCAATTATATGTCACTATAAATTATCGAGTCCCATCCTCTTCCCCATAAGCGATATTTTCCAAAAATTATGTGTTTCATTCAATTGTTATACAGGTACCAAGTTTTAAATCAATATTTCATATTCTCTGGAGAATTGTCGTGCCAGTTAACAGACAAACCGGCTGACCGGCAGAAAAGAAGAAATATTTTTCGTAATTTAGGCACCACGTAAAGCAAAATCCTTGGAGAATGATCTTCTCACAAATACAATATTTCCTTTTAACAAGGAAGTAAAACACGAAAAACTCTTTAAACATAACACTTGTTACTACTCAGTATATATCACCACTACACCAAACCCTTTATTTTTGCACTCGTCGCGCATTTCGCTAACCATGTTAGCTTCATCAGGAGCGATGATTGAGTTAATCAGCGCTCCTGATGAAGCTAACATGGTTAGCGAAACGCGCGTCGAGTGCAAAAATAAAGTGTTTGGTGTAGTGGTGATATATACTGAGTAGTATCATTGTGCCAAAGATTTCACATTCCCAACTTAGATAACACTTGTTTCTTCTTTTACCTTGAGAGCTCGAATAGCGGAAGCGGAATTTTTATTTTTAAAAAAAAGCTGTTTTATATTGCTCGATATAACCATGTGAGACCCAGTTTGCTGAATGTTAACCCGTCGAAACAAATATTGGCGTGGTCATATTGCAAATAAAGTGAATCAGTCAATATTTCTACTAGCCTGAAAATATACATTAGTTATGAAGCATCATAAATCTTTTAAAATGCAACAAAAAACCGGTCAAGTGCAAGTTAGTGCGCAATTAATGTTCCGTACTGTAATTGCCTTTCACATAAAAATTTCTGTTACGGAGGTATAAAATAAACAGGTGATTTCACAAAACACATCCCAAATGAGTTTTCAATAAAATAATTAAGAGCCCAGATTACAAACATGTCTAGTCAGATACTGACTCACTGACTCAGCAGGCTAATCAGACTAATCAGAATAAGACAAAATATTCCTGACATGTATGTATATGAAGATTTAATATGTATTTTCACGTTTTCTTTTCTTAATCAATAATGTATAATAGGTATAGCATCTTAGCTACCTAGTAGCCAATAAATCAATCTAGCTCAATCAAGAATCTTGTAATAAAAGTGTAGAACAAATATTTACTACTTAAATATTTGTTTAATTATAAACAAATAAAATAAAATTATTTTGTCTCCAGACGCGCGACGCGGGATAGCGAAGATATATTTATCTTCACCGTAGTGTCGAGACACCTCCACGATATTGTCAAGGCAAAGAGTTTTTTATTTATATATCAAATAAATTAGCAAATGTAATGCACTCGTGATAATTTTCGCTCAATCTACACGTTATCCAAAATATTCCAAAATTTTTTTGAAAATATTTTAATCATTACTTTTCGAGATAAGGTGGGGAGATAGAGATTTTTTAACAATAATTGTATAAAAACTGTATGAAAGTAGTACATCATATATATTTTTGAACTCGTGTTTTTACAAACTTTCAGTTGACACCACAGTCGATGACCTGGTAAAAAAATTTACTACCGATTTCAACCCCCATATACCAGATAAAGTATCAAACGTAATTTTCGCTCAATCTACACTTTATGAACAATATTCCAGAATTTTTTCAAAATTGTTTGATCAGTACTTTTCAAGATACGGTGGCGGACAGAAATTTTTTTAAAATAATACAAAGAAAAGTGTGCGCAAGTATTACATCATATATATTTTTTAATCCGTGTTTTCACAAGCTTTCATTTGACACCCCATGCGATGACCTTGGAATTTTTCTTTCTATTTCTCCTACAAGTCAAAATTTAACTTTCAAAACTACTAGGCTCTGATTGGTGGATTAATTTCTGTATTTGTGCCAAATTTCATCTTTATGTGTCAAATAGTTCCAGAGAAAATCGGGTGTGACAGACGAACACCGAAGTGATCCCATAAGTATTCCATACAGAACACTCGAAAATTAATAAATAATATCCCGGAGGACGAAGTTGGACCTGCTTCGAGTTTTTGAACTCGAAAAATGACCGCTTTAGCTGGAAAAAGTTTCATCCGTATTGGCGGTGTCCGCCTTTTGCAGGTTCCCTCTTATTTTATCAATAACAAACTAAATTTATGGATTTTATATGGTTAAATGTCAGTCTATTTTTGGATCAAAGTTTTTTGGGCCCTAAACCTGGGTCCAGTCTCGGAGGCTTCTGCCCTTTGGGGCGCTCGACTTTTTTAGTGTCGATAAATGTTATGGTACTTGATTCAAGTGGTTAAACGACGGTCCATTTTTGGATGTAGCATTTTTAGCATTCCAGGGCACGGTGGCCGTAAGATTAACGTTAAAGGCTTTTATTCGACTCGCTCAATAGAATGAACAACTAGGCAGGCCGTTAGTCGACAGGTCAAAATTTCGGGTCGCCCTCTTGGTCTATAAACGTAAAACACAGTAGAGATTCAGCACCTTTAATCTTAAGGGGTTCGCGTTTGTAATGATCACATGACCTGTCGCCATATTGCTGGTATGATGCCAGCGAGTTTTTGAAATATTCAAATTCCTTCTTTCACGAAAAAAACTATTAATTTTGCTGATTGAAAAGAAGAAAAAACGAGAAAAGTTTTTTTTAGAAACATTTTTTTTTTCAAGCACTTAAAACAGATATACAAAAAACAGGGAAAAAGGCAAAAAATACAAGGAAAAAATACATTTTGCTCCAACACTTTTTCCATATCTCAAGGTTGAATTTATATTTCTCAACTATCAGAGATATTGCCCGGGGAGGGGGAAAATCTTCATTTTGAGAATATATCTATGCACACCTTCAGCTTCGCGCGTATATTATACATACATACAGCATAACATTTATGCTCCTTATATTTCAGCGAATCCCAGTAATCAGGAGAGATTGAAAATAATTATAATTATCATTTTAAGATGAGATCGTTTTTCTTCTGAACTTAAACATAACTATTTTACAAATAAAATGTATCTCTAATATGAAAACATAATTATCGTAATTTAATATATTACCTAATAGATATAAAGAATTACGAATAATTTACCTTTTAGGATATTTGGGAAATCTAAAAAACGACATGAATTTTTAGAAGCACTAACCGCACAACAAAAACTTCCTCTTGACATCTCTTTTGTCAAACAAGTCATTTGAAAATTATTAATATCGAATTTAGGAGCACGTTGTAAAAAGATTCTCCTTGAAATCTAGATGTAAACACAACCCGCGACCGCGCTGGCAGCCATGTTGTTGGGACGCATGCGTAATAAAAGACAGGACCTAAAAATTTTCTTCAACGTCGCTACTGTGTTTACTGTGATATAAACGTGTTGAAGATTATATGTTACTAATATTTTAGTAATCTTTAATTTTGTCTTAGTGATTTTTTATTTACTGCTCTTATTACTACTACTGCTTTTTATAATACAATTGGTTGAATCGAAAATTCTTAACATCAACTAATTATAATGTTACTACATTCTACTAAGTATATGTTCCTTCTATGCATTCATTGTCTCTCAGCAGAAAGAGATGTATTGATGCTTTCACCTTTTAATTTTGTGAGTAATTTCGTTTATATTATAAATACTTCTCAAAGTTTAAGTAAATTGCATCTTGAGGATCTCAGCTTCTTTAAAAAGAGTAAAAAATTATATTTAAATTATTAAACTTTACAAATACCGTGAGCTAAAAGTGAGTTCACGTGATTTGTAGGTTCTAATAATTTTTCACCCCAAAAATTTTATTTTTACGTTTATCAGGTCGCTATTTGCTCGAATTCTAGAAACTATTTATAACAACCACTTGATTAATAATGCGTCACTATATTAGGGTCTTAAGCTCTACGTAAACAAGTATATAGTAAAGCATAAGTGGTAAAAAATAAACAAGCCATGTCTATGCAATAGAACTTTTAGGAAATTATAAATATTAAACCATATGTGGCCGTCTAGACTGTGTTAAAAACAAAATTTAAGTACTTTTGACATAAATATAGGGTCAGAAATTTAACCTGTCTAGTATTTTTTTTAGTAAAAGCTTTTAATGAAATATAAATATTAGTTATCGAAATAAATATTTCTTTGTTATATCGATCATTTAATGTTTCTCATATGTATGTGTGGAGGGGCTCTTAACGAGTCAGCCTCTTAACTCCATTATTAGAGAATTGAAAAAAAAAACACAAAGATTTTAACCAGTTTTTGTATATACAATGTGTACACAAAAATTATAGAATCATAAAAATTTTGTCATAAAAAAAACTTTTTTGGTTTATTTACTTTATTACTTCTTCGGTCGATTCTTAATACCACCTATCTGATATACCCTATGCCTGTACGTAAACTTAATAGATTTGGAGATGTTGAGATCTAAAAATTGACATTTTTAGTGTTCCATACAGAAACAGAAACAGAATTTTTTTCACCTGGTCATGGAGGGGTGTCAAATGAAAATGAAAACATCAGTTCATATATATATATATATAATATATATATATATATATATATATATATATTATATATATATAATATATATATATATATATATTATATATATATATATATATATATATATATATATATATATATATATATATATATATATATATATATATATATATATATATATATATATATATATATATATATATATATATATTATATATATATATATATATATATATATATATATATATATATATATATATATATATATATATATATATATATATATATATATATATATATATATATATATATATATATATATATATATATATATATATATATATATATTATATATATATATATATATATATATATATATATATATATATATATATATATATATATTATATATATATATATATATATATATATATATATATATATATATATATATATATATATATATATATATATATATATATATATTATATAAATATATATATTATATATATATAATATATATATATATACATATATATATATATATATATATATATATATATATATATATATATATATATATACATATATATATATATATATATATATATATATATATATATATATATATATATATATATATATATATATATATATATATATATATATATATATATATATATATATATATATGTATATATATATATATATATATATATATATATATATATATATATATATATATATATATATATATATATGTATATATATATATATATATATATATATATATATATATATATATATATATATATATATATATATATGTATATATATATATATATATATATATATATATATATATATATATATATATATATTATGTTTATATATAATATATATTATATATATATATATATATATATATATATATATATATATATATATATATATATATACGAGGCTGGTTTGAAAAGTCCGTGCAAAGTCCGAGAGATGGCACCACCGGCGCGTATCGAGGTCATGTTTAGTTAGTAGCATCTCTTGAATGAACGCACACCAAGTTTCAGCCATATTGGTCTATTTCTTTGTGTTTGGCATTCGTGTGAATCAAGGAATTCGAGTGATTTTCAAGAAATGGACGAAAAAGAATTTCGTGTGGTGATTAAACATTACTTTATGAAAGGCAAAACGCCTCAGGAGACTAAAGAGAAGCTCGATAAACATTATGGTGACTCTGCACCTTCAATTAGAACAGTTTATAAGTGGTTTCAAAATTTTCGGACTGGCCATATGGGCACAAGTGACGCTGAACGTTCTGGACGGCCTGTGGAGGTTACGACTTCAGAAATCATTGATCAAATCCATGATGTGGTGATGGATGACAGAAGAGTTAAGGTGCGTGAGATTGCTAGTGCTGTGGGCATCTCGACTGAACGGGTACATAATATTTTGCATAAACATTTGGACATGAGAAAGCTATCCGCAAGATGGGTGTCGCGATTGCTCACGCTTGACCAAAAACGGAATCGTGTGAAGTGTTGCAAGGATGGTTTGCAGCTGTTCCAGAAGAATCCGGAGGACTTTAAGCGTCGTTTCGTCACAAACAACAATCTAAACAATGGGTTAACAAGGGGGAATCTGCACCAAAAAAGGCGAAGACCGTTCCTTCGGCCGGAAAGGTTATGGCGACTGTCTTTTGGGATTCGCAAGGGATAATCCTCATCGACTATCTGGAAAAGGGTAAAGCTATTACAGGTGAATATTATTCATCGTTATTGGACCGTTTGAAAACCGAGCTGCAAGAAAAACGCCCGCGATTGGCCACAAGAAAGTCCTTTTCCATCACGACAACGCATCAGCACACACCTCAGCAGTTGTGGTCGCAAAATTAATGGAAATAGGATTCCAACTCGTTTCACATCCCCCCTATTCTCCAGACTTGGCTCCCTCGGACTACTATTTGTTCCCCAATTTGAAGAAATGGCTGACGGGACAAAGATTTTATTCAAACGAGGAGGTGATTGCAGACACTAATGGATATTTTGCAGACTTGGACAAATCCTATTATTCGGAAGGGATCAACAAACTAGAACATCGTTGGACGAAGTGTATAAGCCTAAAATGAGACTATGTCGAAAAATAAAAAAGGTTTACCCCAAACACATAAGTAGTTTTTATTTTTGCACGGACTTTTTAAACCAGCCTCGTATATATATATATATATATATATATATATATATATATATATATATATATATATATATATATATAATATATATATTCGAAAACTTTCACTAAGTAAAAAGAGTATTATTTTTTGTAAATGCCCTAGAAAATGCTTTATAATCTGGCTGCAACCCTGCGAAACATTAAGAACACAACCAAGGGAGAAAAAACAGACTCGGAGACTTTTCCAGAAATCACAGAAGATAAGTGATGCCTTAAAATCAATGAAAAGAGAACTGACAAATGAGGAAGTCTTGACAGATATGCTTAAATATGGCGAAAGTGTACTATTGACAAAGCTATGCGAGTTATTTAATAAATGCATATTTCAAGGCAGAATCTCTAACAACTGGAATAACAACGTTCTGATACTTTTATGTAAGAGAAGAGACAAAACCAACTTAGAAAATTACTTGCCGATTTCCTTTCTATCACAGATGCACAAATTATTAACCAATACACCAATAGATTTACTAATAAACCAAATCATTACCAGGCAAAGAAATAATACGGCTTTAGAAAACAGTTAGGTATTTACTATCATCTTTTAACGATGAAGATTTTAACAGAAAAAGTAACTGAATAAAACTTGGACCTCTGCACGACATTAATTTGAATTTCAAAAAGCATTTAACACCGTAGAACAATGGACAATAATGAAGTCTATCCAGAACGCAAGAATTACATACAAATTTTTGAAACACATATACCCAAACGCCACATCTACAACAATAAAACTCAATCAAATCACAAATCCCATAAAGATAGAAAGAGGTATAAGATAAGGTGACAGAAAACCTATCAAACTATATTTATTTAGTACATACAATATCCTGGGGAAAAGAAAATCAAACACAAGAGATAATTAGAAAGAGGAGATTAGCATGGTCAGCATTCGGAAAACTAAAGAATACAATGACAGACAAAAATATTCCAACGTATCTCCTTTCCCGTCTGCTCAATCAGAGTATACTCCCTGTAATGACTTATGGCTGTTAAACCTCTAACGAACTAATTGATGAAAATGTTCAGAATAACTCAACGATCTATGGAGAGGCAGATGCTAGGAGTATCCTTACGACACATAACGAGAAATGAAATAATAAGTGGTATAACAAAAATAAAAGAGGTTGGAGAAGCTATTACCGAATTGAAATGGAGATTCGCAGGATAAGGTGCATGGTGCCATGATGACAGATGGAACAAAACCATACTGCACTGGAAATCATATCTGAGGCAGATATCAAGAGATCGACCACCAGGGCGCTGGATGGATCATATCAAGCGAACCAGGAGACTATCAAGACTACGAGAGGCGCAGAACCGACAACACTGGAAACGAATGAGGGTGGCCTACATCCAGAGATGAACCGATACAGGCTGATGATTTGTTATTTGTGCATTAGAAAATTCTACTAATATCCAGTAGATCCAAGAATTTACTATTAAAATGTATATACTATTTATATACCTGGTAAGTACAGTCAGCAACATTGAAAATGTAAATTTGGTAGTATACCGCCAAGACTCGGAAAATCACACTAGAACATGTTTATTGTCAAGATAATCTTGCTTATATTGTTTTTGTCTCCACGGATTTCTTGATCTTTCTCTGTGCATCACGGTCATGTATGATTGTTGTTATTTTCCAATGTAGAACAGTCAAATCCAATAGCTACTGTCACATGCACCGCCAGCGTTGCTATAATCAGTTGCTCACATAGGGTACAGTGATAACGATTTATTTTTATATAATTATATCCAAATATTTATTTACTAAGAAGAGATACTATTTTCATATTGTTAATGCTAATTCATAGGCTCTGTATAAAACATAATCTTAAACAATTTGTAGTAAACAACACTGTAGTAAAAGTAGCCCTATAATCTGATAGAAACAAGTGATTTTAGCTTTTTTTTTTGGAACAAGTTCTACAAATATCGTGTACAAGTTTGTATAAAATTTCTGTAATTGATTTTTTCCGCATTTCGATTAAATGGTACCTTTTGTAAAACGAGTTTTCTTAACTCAAACGTGTCAATCTAAACTGAAAAGTGGAAATATTAATTTTCTCCCTGATTACTATGACATAAAGAGTTTTCGCAAAAACAGAAATTGTGATAAATAGAAACCTAAAAGCGATTTTTC
>CM032446.1:161100531-161218031 GCA_019049505.1 Pachyrhynchus sulphureomaculatus
ATTTCTGTTTTTATTTACGAAAACTCTTTATGTCATAGTAATCAGGGAGAAAATTAATATTTCCACTTTTCAGTTTAGATTGACATGTTTGAGTTAAGAAAACTCGTTTTACAAAAGGTACCATTTAATCGAAATGCGGAAAAAATCAATTACAGAAATTTTATACAAACTTGTACACGATATTTGTAGAACTTGTTCCAAACAAAAAAGCTAAAATCACTTGTTTCTATCAGATTATAGGGCTACTTTTACTACAGTGTTGTTTACTACAAATTGTTTAAGATTATGTTTTATACAGAGCCTATGAATTAGCATTAACAATATGAAAATAGTATCTCTTCTTAGTAAATAAATATTTGGATATAATTATATAAAAATAAATCGTGACCTACGTCTATCACTGTACCCTATGTGACCGACTGATTGTAGCAACGCTGGCGGTGCATGTGACAGTAGCTATTGGATTTGACTGTTCTACATTGGAGAATAACAACAATCATACATGACCATGATGCACAGAGAAAGATCAAGAAATCCGTGGAGACAAAAACAATATAAGCAAGATTATCTTGACAATAAACATGTTCTAGTGTGATTTTCCGAGTCTTGGCGGTATACTACCAAATTTACATTTTCAATGTTGCTGATTGTACTTACCAGGTATATAAATAGTATATACATTTTAATAGTAAATTCTTGGATCTACTGGATATTAGTAGAATTTTCTAATGCACAAATAACAAATCATCAGCCTGTATCGGTTCATCTCTGGATGTAGGCCACCCTCATTCGTTTTCAGTGTTGTCGGTTCTGCGCCTCTCGTAGTCTTGATAGTCTCCTGGTTCGCTTGATATGATCCATCCAGCGCCCTGGTGCTCGATCTCTTGATATCTACCTCAGATATGATTTCCAGTGCAGTATGGTATTGCTCCATCTGTCATCATGGCACTATGCACCTTATCCTGCGAATCTCCATTTCAATTCGGTAATAGCTTCTCCAACCTCTTTTATTTTTGTTATACCCCTTATTATTTCATTTCTCGTTATGTGTCGTAAGGATACTCCTAGCATCTGCCTCTCCATAGATCGTTGAGTTATTCTGAACATTTTCATCAATTAGTTCGTTAGAGGTTTAACAGCCATAAGTCATTACAGGGAGTATACTCTGATTGAGCAGACGGGAAAGGAGATACGTTGGAATATTTTTGTCTGTCATTGTATTCTTTAGTTTTCCGAATGCTGACCATGCTAATCTCCTCTTTCTAATTATCTCTTGTGTTTGATTTTCTTTTCCCCAGGATATTGTATGTATTAAATAAATATAGTTTGATAGGTTTTCTATCACCTTATCTTATACCTCTTTCTATCTTTATGGGATTTGTGATTTGATTGAGTTTTATTGTTGTAGATGTGGCGCTTGGGTATATGTGTTTCAAAAATTTGTATGTAATTCTTGCGTTCTGGATAGACTTCATTATTGTCCATTGTTCTACGGTGTTAAATGCTTTTTGAAATTCAAATTAATGTCGTGCAGAGGTCCAAGTTTTATTCAGTTACTTTTTCTGTTAAAATCTTCATCGTTAAAAGATGATAGTAAATACCTAACTGTTTTCTAAAGCCGTATTGTTTCTTTGCCTGGTAATGATTTGGTTTAATAGTAAATCTATTGGTGAGTATTTTTGTAAATAATTTGTACATCTGTGATAGAAAGGAAATCGGCAAGTAATTTTCTAAGTTGGTTTTGTCTCTTCTCTTACATAAAAGTATCAGAACGGCGTTATTCCAGTTGTTAGGGATTCTGCCTTGAAATATGCATTTATTAAATAACTCGCATAGCTTTGTCAATAGTACACTTTCGCCATATTTAAGCATATCTGTCAAGACTTCCTCATTTGTCAGTTCTCTTTTCATTGATTTTAAGGCATCACTTATCTTCTGTGATTTCTGGAAAAGTCTCCGAGTCTGTTTTTTCTCCCCTTGGTTGTATTCTTAATGTTTCGCAGGGTTGCAGCCAGATTATAAAGCATTTTCTAGGGCATTTACAAAAAATAATACTCTTTTTACTTAGTGAAAGTTTTCGAATATATTCAATCCTTCCTCAGATATATATATATATATATATATATATATATATATATATATATATATATATATATATATATATATATATATATATATATATACATATATATACATATATATATATATATATATATATATATATATATATATATATATATATATATATATATAACCTAGTCACTGTAGGCGGTTCAGAAATCGCTCGTACCTCTAATTGCATGTAGTAGGATGTATCCATATAAATATATTGTTTTGATTTTGTTGTTTGTATCGTTCGCGGCTTAAGGCCCATATTAGACATACTGCATATACCTTACATTGGTGCTATATATAGTGGGGGTCAAAATTAGTTTTCATTAAAAGTTGAGATACTTAGATATTTCTTAAATTGTGCAACAAGAGCTTTTTGTCTGTAATAATGATGTACTTTTGTTACGTGTATTTCCATAGTATATTTTGGCGGTAAAATTTAAAAAATATACCAGTTATATAATGAAACATTCAAACTGAAACTAAAATAAAATTGTGTTATAAAGTATATATGTTACCATGAAACACCGAAATTAGAGAATGTTAGTATTCTCCGGTGAATGCTGACATACCAAATACGTCGCTGAAAGACCGAATATTTGGTTATATTATTATACATTCGAACCATCGTCGGTATATGTCGACAAGCACAGATAAGCTCTGGTGGGGGTTGAAACGTAAAACCTAGTCATAGTAGAACACAAGGCTCAGTTGAAAGGGCCAATCAGGATATACAAAATATGGTAACTGCATGCATGAACGATAACGATACAAATAAATGGTCAGATGGTTTGCCCTTTGTTCAATTTGCTAAGAACACAAAATACCACGCCAAAGTCCTTATGATGTTAAACTAAAAAGAGGCATAGAATCGTCATCTTTGCCTGGCGAGGAAATCGCAAATATTGAAACTGAAGAACAACTCGAAGAAATTGTTAATACTTTTGAAGAAAATTTGAGCAGTGACCATACCCAAAACCATATTCCAAAGGAAAATATTGAAAAGGAGCTGCAACCTACCACGTGTTCATATCAAGCCCTGACTGAACAACACGAGTTTATTTTCTTTTCTAATTTAGAATGTACTGTTCCTTTTAGGTTCAACTGTTTATTATTTCTCCTATTTTGACATATATCATATATTAAAAAGTTGCATTTTTGTCTTAAAGTAATAAAATATTTTTATTCAATATTCACCTTCAGTGCATGCTGAACGTCGACATTTGTCGGTGTAAGTGAGAAATAATGATATTTAGCAAATATTTCGTACATACACCAAGCCACTATGTGAATGCTGACATTCACTGGAGAATATCGACATTTGCCAGATATCGGTCTTTCACAATAACATATATAAAGAGTTACACTAAAGGTACCATTTAAAAAGATGTATCAAAATAAAATGCTTGTAAAAATGAGCTGTCCTCTATAATTATTAAGAAGTAATTCTGAAGCCATTCAAAGATAAATATCCAAAAACTTAAATTTTCCAAAATACTCTATTAATGTGTTTAAATAGCTTTAGTTCCAAAAATACTAACATCCTAATTCTTCTGCTAGGAGTTTCCTTGTTTTTGAGTTGCCCTAACTACTAAATCTAGTATTGATAATCTTAAATGGTAGATTTTTTTGCTATTCTAGAAAAAGTTACTGACTACTTAAAATTTAGAGATTAGAAATATGATAACTTTAAAATATTACACGTTTTCAGATATAACACGTAGGCTGAAAAGTTTTTGGTCTAGCTATTTAAAACACATTTTTTTTGTAAAATTCGTCTTTATTCCTCAATATAGTCTCCTTTAAGAGCGATACAATCAGTCCAACGCTTTTTCTAACATTTCTATATCTTTTTTGCAGAAGGATTTGTCTTTGCCTTTAAAATAGGCCACAGTTTTGGCGACAAATTCTTCATTGGAGATACTAGTCACTGGGGGCCAAATCTGGAGAATACAGTGGATAAGGAAACAATTCGAACTAACTTCAATTCATGTAATTTTGCCATTGTAATCATTGACTTGTGACACGGTACATTGTCTTGATGAAAGGGAATTTTTTTCTTGTGCATTTAGGACCATTTCTTTGTGATTTCTGCCTTCAAAAGCACCAATAACCCTATATAATATTCCTATTGATGGTTTTTCCCTTCTCAGTATAGTCGATGATAATTATTCCATGCGCATCCCAAAATACAGAGGCCAAAACCTTCCCAGCCGGCTGTCCGCTCAGAATCATTAACCCGTTGTTGTTTGTGGTCCACTGTGAGTAAACGCGGTACTCATTTCGAACAGACCTTTCTCATGCCCAAATGTTCGTGGAAAATATGCCCAACAAGATCTTTTGATATCTTTAGGGTGTCAGCTATCTCAGGCAATTTCACTTTACGGTCATTGTGGATTTTTTTCAGCATTCAGCATACCAGTAAATGATGAGTGATTTTCCAGGGGCAGAGTCCCCGTAACGCTTATCAAGCCATTGCTTTGCTTGAACGGTATTTTTTACCATCAAAAAACAGGGTTTAATCAACACACGAAATTCGATATTTTCCATTGTTTTGAAAATATCGAAAGTAGTGTCACTAAAACCGTTGTAACTTGTAAACTAATGGTTGAAATGTCATGAAATTTTGACACGTATCGTTTGAAGGTTGGTACTTTCTAAAAATCATATGGATTTTTTGAAAAGGGCGGCCTCTATGTATCAAACTAAAAACTTTTCAACCTACGTGTTATGTTCTAACAGAAAATCATAGTATTAAGCAAATTAAAATTTTGCATCTACAATTTTAGGAAAGAGGATTAATTTGAATTTGGAGGGTGATTGCGACAAGCTCTGTTTAACTGATCTTTGCAACTAGTTTAATGTTTTGTTCATTGCAGTTTTTGGCCAAAGTAAACTTATTAATTTCCAGAACATTTCATTGAATTGATTTCGCTATTAGTAGTTTTAAATTTAGAAAATAAATGTTGGTCGTCGAAAATTTTGGTGACCAATTATACTGTATTACTAGCTTACAAAATGTCCTTTTATTTCCCGACCACTTAAGCAAGGAGGGTAATGTTTTTCACAACTTGATTTGTATCTTCCGTTGTTTCTTCTGTAGAATATAAACTACCGGATGAATGAGTTACGTGACTCAAAAGTTTTGTCATAATTTGGCGCATTCGGCCCATATACCAAAAATTGAAAATAATGTACCTTGTGAGCTATATTGACACATATACCATTTTAAAAAGATGTAGTAGTGTTCAAATGAATGTTAAATATTAAAATAATATATATTTATATTCTCTAATGCAATCTAAACTAGTGTATATATTTTGTTGTTTAACTCAAACAATTTGCTATACAAGAAAATCATACAGGGTACCCAAAAAAGTCTGTCAAAGATGAAAAAAATTAAAAATTAAAGAGAATTTCACACTGACTTCATATATAAAACTTAATTAACTAAAGAGAATAAACTAACGAAAAAAAAAACAAAAATTAATAACCAAAAATCTCTAGTGCATTCCTTAATTAAAAGTAATAGCTGTCTCGGAACATTTAAAATTTTAAGGGAAATGAAGTCAGTAGAAAATAAAAAAATCGACGCAAACAAGCAGTTTTGTAAATATTGGTTTTCACTTTCTCTCATTAGACAAAAACTTAATTCAAACCTTAAGGTACAAGATTTCAAATGAAAAAAAACGTTATGATGCTATATTAATTACTAAAAAAGTCTACCAGTGGAAGGGTTTCAGAAATACCTATAACTGAAACCTGACCTTAGTTTTCACGTAGCTCTTCTGCTAAAATTAGATATGTTAATAATTCGTCGGCTACCAAAAACTTTGAAAATAATTTATAACACGATGCATGTATATGAGATAAACTTACCAACCCTCTCTTATACTACTTTAACCTATAGGTTTGAAAATAAATTATTTTATAATAAATTTCTTTATGAACCGCGATGAAATGTTTATCGACCTCTTTGACCCCTTTCTCTGAAACGATATGGCTCAAAAACTATTGGCGGCTTTCTTCCTCAAACGTTATATGTGTACCAAATTAGAGTAGATATCTCGTTGTGCCCTCGAGTTATTATGTCATCAGGTGGACAGTTTGACGAAAATGGGAAACTATATTTTTGGTCATCTAGGGATTCTGAAACTCAAAGAAGAGCAAACATTTATGAGGTCGAGTTTGTCACAATATAAGGGATTCTCTACCATCGTGCCTGACTAATAAACTATAACTATAGCAGATTGAAACATCTTTATCTTGTTTTATTGTTTTTAGTTAACTAACATGCAGATTTTTTTTTAATTATTATTTATTCTTATTAATATGGTGTCATAAATATTATTTAAGTATAGCAGCGCGACCCTGAACCCAACCCTGCAACCCTTCTAATGTAATTTCGTTGTTTCAGTTTCGGGATGGTCTGGCACAATGGCGATCCATCCTGTAAGAATCCACGCCTAGAGATTTCAGCATGGCTCGCATCCCTATTAGCAAATTATGAAACAATGTCGGCAAAACGCGAGAATACTGAAAACTGCCGCTAAACGAGCTATTATTGTGGCAATGTGTCCCGATGATTGTGGCTTGGAGCTATCCGAGTGTTCGTGCTGGTATATGTGCGCGGAATCATACAATAGTTATTGTTGGTAAACTTTTCTAAAATTTGCCAAGTGCTACAATAATCACATATAACAGGAACATATTAGAGAAGTTTTAATCAATAGTGTTTAATAAAATTAAACTTCGCTTAAACATAAATGTAAACTGTGCAAAGGGATGAGATCGAAAACGATGGGATATATTGTGCAAAAGAATATATTTTATCTCATTATGTTTCTCCTACTTGAAAGTGTTTCTACAAATCTCGAAGATAATTTTAAAGGTAAGTTAATTATTAAGAATTAGCTAACATAGAATGATTGGTTAATTATGTAACTAATATGTGACATTTGCATTTAAAAAACAAAAGATCAGTTAATTATCCGAGTTAAATTCTTTAAAGTTAATTGCTTTTCTACTACTGTGCATAAAGTATTAACTTTATGCACATTCTACGGCTATGAAGTACAGAATACACTAGCGAGTGAAGTTAATTGGTTTTATCTTACACTGTGTATCTATATTTTGACAAACACAAATAAAAAATATTTAAATATTTAATTTAATTTTATGTATTATATGTATAACTCATAATTTATTGATTTCTTAGACAAACTGTCGAATTATTCATAATTTTGAAGATAGGATCTGAAAATCACCGGTATGATTCAAATTTTTTTGAGAATCAAATAAAATTATTAAATACAGGAAAAGTAATTTTACCAATCCTATTTTATTGGTAGTTTGGGCTTAATTGCAAAATTTATGACAGTGCGTCTCCACTATGAGGTGAGGGTATCTGCAAGCAACTATTTTATTTGCTTAGCCATGGATACCGATTACAATTGAGTAGTTTTTCTTCAGCGCGATCTATCGGTGATTAATCTAGGGTCTAGACCAGGGGTTCCCAAACTTTTTTTTCTCGTAGACCACTTTCAAAATTTTATTGGTTTCGGTGGACCCCCTGCTGCTACATTTCTACCATATTCCCAAAACTCGTCAAAAAATGTGAAGATTAGATCTAACGATGGAAATTTGCGTCGTGGCTGAGTTCCAACCCTAAATTCGGAGTGGTAAAAAAATAAAAAGAAAAATAATATATTTTCTTGTGTTCTATTTATTAAAATAATATGATGACAGACTTAAAACAATTAAAATTAAACATTAATAACGTACCATAACTTCAACAATGCAAATCAACAATTAAAAAAAAACTAGTCATAATTTTAATGGGCGGGATGTACTTGATGGATTGACAGCAAATTATCAATATTTGGCTTCAGTTTTGTAAGGAATAACCGCAAATCTCCCCGTTCTGTGATGTTCAATCTACTCCTTTTTTTTGTTAATAATTTCAATTTTCCAAGAAAACCCGAAATTACACCCTTTGTTTTTATTAAATTTAGGCTGTCCCCTTGTAACTGCAAGTTAATGTCATTAAATTTTTTGAACAAATCTGTCAAATACGCGATGTTTGCTTTCAATTTGATCAGGTTTTCTTTTAAATCTGGATCTTTACTTCCCTGAAACTCTAAAACTGATTCAAAAAGTGAGTAAAATCTTGTTAAACATGCACCTTTCGACAACCAGCGTACTTCAGTATGTAAGAGCAATCGTTGGAAGTCTTCATCATTTTCGTCGCACAATTGTGCAAATAAACGGGTATTCAACGCATTGCTTCTTATTTTGTTAACTGCTTTAATCACAAATTGAAGCGATTGGTGCAATCTATCACTCAAATTTTTCGCTACTAGGTGTTGTCGGTAGATGACACAGTGAATTGCAGTTACTCCTGGTATAATTCTTTTAAGATGGCTTATAAACCCACGATATCGTCCGAAGATGGCAGGAGCTCCATCTGCTACCACCGAAATAATGTTTGTAAATGGAATCGACTTTTCCTTAAAAAAATCACTCAGGACATTAAATATTGATTCGCCTTTAGTGTCCGTCTCCAGAGTTTTCGCGAATAGCAGCTCTTCATGGATTCCTTCGTCCATAACAAATCGAACATATGCCAATAATAATGCTTCATTACCAGGTAAAGTTGGCTCGTCCAGCTGAATAGAAAAATGAGTTGTTTGCAGATAATTACACAAGAAGCTTTCAATATCAGAGCTCATTTCATCAATACGTCTTTGTACAGTGCTGTTACTCAAAGGAATTCTTTTGAGTACGTCAAATGGAGGTTTGTGCAGAACAGTTTTTAAAACCTCTTCAACAGCGGGTAAAATTAACTGTTCTCCGATGATATGCGGTTTTTCCAGATTTCGCTATAAGCAATGAGATATTGCAAGATGCCCGCAAGCCATCATCGTTACTTTGAGACGTCGTCTCTTCATATTTTTCCTTCAATGTTTGATGACACCTTCTTAGATGATCTTCGAGCTTCGATGGTTTCATAGAGTCATTGCTCAAAACTTTGTTGCATAAAAGGCATATGGGCAATCGTTTGTCTGCCTTTGATGGAAGAAAACCAAATTTCAAATAATCAACACTATACTGTCGACATTTTCTTCTTAGATTCAGCCATGTTTCGTATCAGTTACCTACCTGTAAAGAAAAAAATGTTTGTTTTAGTAATCATAGGATTAATTAATTATTGCAATGAAAAAACCAAAACGTCGGTGACAAAACTGATTTTAATTATTAAAAGCAATAAACGGCTAAGACTCATATAGAGGTTTTCACAAAACGGCTGAACCTATTTTAATGTAATATAAAATATTTTTTGATTAATTATATTTTGATACATTTCTGTAAATTCGAGAGAAAACGAAAGACTATTTTGACATCAAAACTCCGCGATTTTAATGATTTATTTATTACTTTGATGTACGTTACGAGTGATACATAAAGACACGTACAATTTATGAAAATATTTTTAGTCATTTAGCATTAGCAACTACGAGGGCACTGAAATATGTACAAACATGCAGGTCAATCGTATATTTCTCCTTAAGTGAATCACCACAGTCGGGTAAATAAATAATTTTATAATAAAAAGTACTAAAAGTTCAATCTTTCTCGTCTTTCTGTTCTTTTATAGAAGTATCGAATAATGGCCCTGTTCAGTATTTAATTTTTATTACGTACCTACTACACACAAACATAACAAATATAATATTATTACAATATAAAATAAAAGTAGGAATAACAAATAGGCAGGTACTTACTTTTTCCGGCACTGGCAAACACTGACATCGATTCACTCACACTTTTCTTTTCAAAATTCCGGAAACAAATGAGTAACGTTTGTCCTTGGCATTTGTATTTATATTGGTGAAGAATCAAACAAGTTCTTGCAAGATTGCAAGCACAGCACAAGTCGTATTTCGTCCCTTTGCACGTCTGAACGGGTACGTTGCGGGCGGGCGGCGCTTTGCAAGTCTCGACGTACTGAATGTCGAATATGCAAGTTTTTACAAGTAACAGTCGCTGACCTTCTTAAAATACACTACTCGAAAAAATTAAGGGAGGTTTTAAAACAAGGAAATTAATGCTAAATAAAGAGGCTATCTGATCCATATACCGGCCTAACTGAAAAATTTTTTTTCAAGCCCGTGGACCAAAAAAAGAGCAAAATATTTTCAATATTATTTTTTCGCGCTATCTGTTAGGATTGTATGAGAACCGTAGCTCCTAAAAAATTTTAGCCGAAAAATCTGAAAATTAGAATCTTAAAGCTTCAAAATGCTTTTTTTTTTTTAAAGTCTCAATACGACCATTTTTCACCGAAATACAGCCTGTCAAAAATCACCGAAAAAATTTGGATTTTTTTTTGCTCCTTAATTTTTTTTGAGTAGTGTATTATCTGCCTACATTGATAGGTAAAGCCAAGCCAACATTTTTGTCCTTTACTATCGAAACCAGATAAATTTTCGTGGACCCCCATTTATAACTTGTGAACCCCCATTTTTTTTTCACGCCAACGTAGATCCCCGTCGAGTCTCCCCTGAACCACTTTGGGAATCACTGGTCTAGATTAACAAGTCCTATAGTATTCCGTATTCTCGCCAGTCTATTCTCCTGCAATGAATTTTAAGTTACAAGAAAATATGTATTTTTTTAATAAGTTACGATACCTGTTTTTCAACAAATTTTATTTTGATTCAATTATTATCATTTCTGACTAGTTATGCACCTTTCTAGTCAAACGAATATTTTTTTCTCCATGGAAATACGCTAAACGGTCAAAATTAGGGTTCCCAACCCTCCTGGAATGCCCGGGAGACTCCGGGAATAATGTTCAACCTCCCGAGCTTCCGGCCCGCATTAAATTCTCCTTTTTTTTTTAAATAAAATTAATTTTCATTAATAAAATAAATAAATTGCGCCACGAAGATGCGCTAGCTAGCCTGCCGCCCGCTTTCTGCACTCCCCTCCCGCCGCGCCGCGTGATGTCGCTGTGCGGGCTGCGCTAGTCATAGTTTGCCGGTTTAAACCCGTTCGTCTTAGCCTTGCTCATTCCCCCGCGCTGCTCGCTTTGTCTTTCTTACTCAATCAACGTCAACGTCCGTCACTTCCGTCTGTCGTGTGAGAATTTCATGCAGTGATACGCGTATTGAGTTGACAGATTTTATTTTACTGTGGCGAACTGGCGAGAGACAATAACTTATTTTATAAAATGGATCATGATAACTCGGGAGGTGAGAGTAGTACAACTACCAAGAAAAAAAAGTACTACTGTTCTTTCGGTGACCAATGGTTAAAACAACATACGTGGTTATCGAAAAAAGACGAGTTCACAGCAAAATGTAACATATGTCAGCATTTATTTTCTGTCAAGTTTGACAGTTTGACGGTTTCGGGGAGTAAAACAACATGCAGCATCTTCTAAGCATCAAACATTTATTAAGAATACCGAGGGAAGTAGAGGCATCTCGTCTTTTTTTTCGTCTAAAAATAGTAAAGACGAGGACTTAATTACTGCTATTGAAGTTACTTAAACTTTCCATGGTATAAATCACCATCATAGTTACAACAGCCAAGATTGTGGACACAAATTAAACGCTGCCATGTTTTCTGATTCGGCAATTGCGAAAAAAATATCATGCGGTAGAACAAAAGCGAGCAGTATTGCTGAAAATGTTTTAGGGCCGGCAAGTCAAGAAAGCCTACTTAATAATTTAAAAACAAGTGGCCATGGTTTTTCTGTAGCGAGTGATTCGTCAAATAGAGGAAATTTTAAAATGTATCCATTACACAGGTCAACATGAATTTTGACTTTGATAAGAGGGTATGAAATTTCGATAGATTTATCGACAGTTAGACAAAAAAAATATATATGGCCTGAAAAAGTTTGCTTTTGTATCCAGGAAAACGGTTGAACAGTATTTTAGAAAATCCATAGTTTAAATTTTTATTTATTGATAAATCGAAACGAATATATTTATATACGATTTTTATCAACTTTTACTATCATATCAAATTACAAAATAGTGGAAAAAAGTTTTAAAGTGAACCCTATTACTTTTTCTTTCATGTTCATACAGTCCCTGGCCAAATTATTAGACGCACTGTATTTTTTTTTAGTAATTTTATGTTTCTTAAGAGTTTTTATGCAATAATGGTATATTTAAACTACAATATTATTGATTTTTATTTAAAAGAATTGTTGTAGACTACATATTTGTATTTATTTTTAACATATGGCAACACTGTGTTGACAAAGTGATACATGAACGTAAATAAGTACAAACCTGTATCAGTCGCGATCGGAATCGAGTCAGGCACGGACGTGTTTCTGTGGCTTTATGGACTGTGATTGTTTGTTTAACAGTTTTATACTACTCAGTTATTAGTTTATTTTGTATGCAGTGTTTTAAAAAAGTAATTGGACTATTTTCATTATGGGTAGAAAAGGCGATCTTTCACCACGTAAAAAAGCTGAAGTGAAGGCCCTTGTGATTGCGAAAACATTTACAAACCGAGAAATATCACGAAGATTGGAGGTTTCTGAAGCTAGTGTACGACGCATAAAAAAGAAAATTGAGTCAGGGAAGGAATTAAGTCCGAAAAGAAAGAAAAGATGCGGTAGAAAACCAATTTTCACTCCACGGTCAGAGAGATGTTTGAAGAAAATTTGTGTAGAAAACAAATTTGCTACCACAAAGGTAATAAAATCACAACTCCAGGATGCTAGCGTAAATGCTTCTGAGCGCACTGTTCGAAGAAAATTGAAAGAATTAGATTTTAAGGCCTGTCGCCCCGCCAGGAGGCCCAAGTTAACAGCTGCAATGAAAGCAAAGCGCCTGAAGTGGGCCAAACAATGGCAAGACAAAGATGTGGACTTCTGGAGATCGGTAAGATACAGCAATTTAATCAATAATTGATACATTATTATCATTTTCAGTTAAATAAAGCAAATAAACATGGAAGTTTATATATTTTTCCTCTTTTTGACAGGTCTGCTTGAGTGACGAAAGCACATTCGAAATTTTGCAGAATAAAGCTCAGTATGTGCGTCGTCGTCATGGAGAAAAGTTTCATCCTGATTGTGTCGTCCCGACGGTTAAACATCCCACCAAAGTGATGATTTGGTCAGTCATCAGCGGCGAGGGCACTGGACGTCTGTACGTCGTCAAAGGAATAATGAGGCAAGATCAGTACAAAGAAGTATTGCAAAATCGGTTGATTCCGCAGCTCAGAGAATGGTTTCCAAATGGGGAACCATTCACTTTCATGCAAGATGGAGCTCCCTGCCACACTGCTCGGTCTGTTAAAGCTTTTTTGGCAGAAAAAAAAAAAATATCCCTCTGTTGGATTGGCCGGGTAATAGCCCTAATATGAACCCCATTGAAAATGTGTGGGAGCTGATGAAAAGAGAAGTGGCTAAAGATGTGATTACCAACAAAACCCAGCTCCTAGAAAAGATTATTCATGTGTGGAATCATCATCCTCAAATGCAGGAGACAGTACAATCTTGCATTGATAGCATGCCGTGCAGAATTAAAGCTTTGATAGCGGCTAAAGGTGGCTCAACTAAATATTGACTTTTACTAACATTAATTTCACTTTTCTTTAAAACTTAATAAACTTATGCTTTTCTAAATTAATGCTGTTTTATTTATGTCAAATAAATAGGTAATTGATTGGATAATATAAAAATAAAAAACAAATCAATTTAAAATAATAAAACGGTACAATATCACTCGGTAATTAATATTTTACATGAAATCTTGCAGTGCGTCTAATAATTTGGCCAGGGACTGTAAGTACTTTCTCTCACTAAACCCCAAATGTAGTCCCCCATCATATTTTCGTTGTATTGGCCCTGATAATGTTGTTCGAAGTTCATAATATCTTGATGAAAACGTTCTCCTTGTTCTTCTGAGTACTCCCCACATGTTCTTTTCAAATTTATCTAAATGAGCATGCAGTATATGTACTTTTGGAGACATTCTGCAACCCATGGTTTTAAAGTTTTCTAACATGCTTTCAACTAGCTCTTGGTAATTTTCAACTTTGTTATTCCCTAAAAATCCAGAGACTACTGCTTTAAAAACTATTCCAACTTTTTTTTGAGCACTAGTAAGTTATTTTGGAAGTTCTTCACTGGCAAAATTTTTTTTAATTTGTGGACGAACAAAAATTCCAGCTTTAACCTTTGCTTCTGACAACTTTGGAAAAAAGTTTTTTAAAAATGTAAAAGCTTCAGATTTTTCATCTAGCTTTTATACGAATTGTTTCATAAGCCCTAACTTGATGTATAAAGGCGGCATTAATACATTTTCAGGTTCCGGTTCACATTTAACGTTTTGTTTTCCAACACAAAATTCCGTTCTTAGTGGCCATGATCGTTGAACATAGTGTTGAGCATCCGCTCTACTATCTCACAAACAGAGATAACACGGATATTTTGTATATCCACCCTGTAGTCCCATTAAAAATCCTACCATCTTAAAATCTCCAATGAACTGCCACTTATACTCTTGATATTTTAAAGCTTCGAGTAAAACTTTAACACTTTCATAGTTTTCTTTTAGATGTACAGAATGGGGGACTGGAAGAGATGAAAATTTATTTCCGTTATGTAATAAAACGGCTTTCAAGCTTTTCGTCGAGTTGTCAATAAATAAACGCCATTCACTAGGAACACAGGGCATCCCAATTGCTTCAAACAAACCTCTTATATCGTTACAATAACAAAGTCCATCTTCTTTGGTGAAGAACGTAGCAAATGTCTCATGCCGACTTCGTTGATCTGTTATTTTGACATCAATAAGCAAATTCCATTGCTTCAAACGAGAACCCAAAAGCTCTGCCTTACTCTTCGGCAAATTCAAATGTCTTATTAAGTCATTAAAGTCTTCTGAGGTAAGAAAATGGGGTTTCGGTGGTTCCTGTGACAGTACAAATTCTTCAACTTCAATATTTTTATTTGAACTCTGAGATGAGCTTAACTGAGACAATTTTTTAGGAGGTTCAGGTACTGGAAGTTGCGGGCTATGTGAGATTGGAGCAGAAGATGAAGCAAGGTCAGGATATTCGATGGGTTTCGCATTTTTGCCTCTACGTCTTTTAGCTGGGTTTACTGCGCAAAAATAACAGTCATTATCGTGGTTTCTTGGCTCTCGCCAAATTCTCGGTACTGCGAATTCCATACTCTGTTTCTCACCTCGATACCAACCTGAAATAAATAAAGATAAAAATAAACATATTTATATTTTTTTTTACTAAAAATTGTTTACCTTCTAAACATCTTTTGCAATTACTACAAGCAACATGTGGAGCCCAGGGCTTCTCTAGATTCCGAACAGGGCAGTTGAAATAGGCTTTGTAGGCTTCACAAAGCTTTTCACATGCGTTTAAATAAAGTTTTATATCTCGTACTTTAACAAATATACCACATATATAACAAAATGCATCAGCATCATATTTACACTTTTTCGACGACATTTTAACTTCTTTAAGTCTTCTACAAAACAGTCAATTGTTGTTTATCACTTAAGTGACATCTGTAGACACTGTGTGAAAGTTACGACCCGTTTATTTGTTCGCGGTATTTTTAAATATACCAGAACTATTTAATATTTCAACGATAACTCAAAAAAATGTATTATTATCATAACTACCACAAAAGTAAACTTTATATGGAATATGGGTACTTTCCTTTATTTTGGAGCATAATGAATAGAAAAATCATAAAATAAATTTTAGGACAAAAACAAAAAATTTTTTTGTATAGTTGTGTTATTGATCAAGTATTTTTCATTAGAGAGTGGCATTCAAACCGGCTTATTAGACTTTTACGAAGATTACCAAGAAAACAGCGAAGCAATTAAAGATCAAATAATAAATATTTTAACTAAAAATGGTCTAGAAGTAAGTCAAATCTCAGCATATTCTGCCGACAATGCTGCTGTTAATTATGGAATAAATGTTTCTGTTTACCAAAAGCTTAAAACTTTAAACTCGAAAATATGTAAAGCGAACTATAAGTGTCATATTCTACACAACTGTGTTAAAAATTCTTTGAAAGGCCTGTTAATTCATGTTAAATTAATTATTTTGAAAATTCACAGCGAATTTTCAGCTTTTGCTAAAACGAGAAATGAACTGAAGTTGCTCAGATGCTGAAATTGAGTTTAGAGAAATATTAAGACATGTGCCAACTCATTGGTTATCGTAACTTCCTGCTATAGACAGAATTCTATCGCTGTGGCCAGCTTTAATAAGCTATTTCAAGGCGCAAGGTGAAGAGAATTGTTCTTTATATATATGGAACAATTTTTGTGCCAGTGATTCAGAAACAAATACAGTCTTATGTGTTCTTTATTTTAAGCAAAATATAATGCAAGTCTTCCAGAATGCTATTAAATTACTGGAAGCCGACAGATTAACAAGCACTGAAATTCATAACATTATGATTGATTTGAAAACCAAGCTACAAAACAGACAGATTGATCAATTTTATAATAAATCTGCCATGGATTTATTAAAGCATTTTGATGAACCTCAAAAGACAAAATTTAAAAATTATACCAATAAGTTTTTTACGTCTTGTTTAAATTATTTACAAAAGTGGTATAACTTTGAAGATCCGGAATACCAAGCAATGAGAATTTTATCTCTTAAAGAACCAATCACATGGGCAGGCATTACTAGACTACAGGATATTTAAAAATTGGACTTAGATCTTGACATATTGTACGATGAGGTAGGAATTTTACGTGAAATGCAATCACATCTCATTGCAGAGAATCGAGTTGATTTACGCTGGGTCGACTTCTTTGCGAAATCGAAAGACCGAAATCCTTGCCCTGAATTGAAAAAGCTTGTCATGTTTGTTCTCTCCATTCCTGTTTCTAATGCTTCTTGTGAGCACGTATTTAGCATGATGGAACAAGTGTGGAGCAAGGAAAGAAACATTTTTCATGTAAAACCTTCTATGATTATGTGCAAAAAACCGTGAACTAATAAGTGCTTTTCGAAACCAACGTAAATATAAATTTAAAAATAGAAATTAACAAATATTTGTGATTTTCATTCAATACCTACCCAATCAACCCCCCCCCCCCCCATTTTTTATAATCCGCCCGGGTTGGTTCTGTCGAGAGTTGGTAACCCTAATCAAAATCCATTGTGAAATTCTTGTTTAAGCTTTCACTTTTAAAATCATGATAGACGAAGGACCAGAACGCTTTCCCTGTCCTGTATGACAGAAAATTGGTAATAAATTATAAGTCTCATACAAAACTGACATTTACAAACATAAATTACGCAATTTAATAACATAGGTAAAAATATACAAAAAAATATGAAATATTTCGATTTTTTTTGTGTTAAGGTCCGGGTAATTTTGCCACTAATTTTGACCTGCAATTTACCAGAATCCTATCAGTAAAGAAGTCGATAAAATTACCTGCTTAACAACTATATTAGAAGGGGCACATACAGTTTCGTCCACCCGCATTAATTAATGGTCAACTGTGAAGATACTCTTTACCTGAATATATACAGTTTCGTCCGCTGCTATTTATCGGGAATATACATTTTCGTCCGATTTACCTGATTTAAAATATACCTAAATAATAAAATACGAGTACATACGAAAAGTTTATTAGAACAAATATAATTCCATATATTTAATACTCTCAAGCACTATAATAATGTGAATTTAATATTACATATTGCAGCATAGAAATTTGGTTATTATTATGTTTTACAATATTTTCTTGTATAAAATTTTCTCATTTCTGTGTCTTACTGTTTAAATGTTTGAAACTATTTACACTCTGTATTTGTACGTATATTTGACATTGGTAATATTTAATTGTTTCCAAAAATACAAATATATTAGGATGACTAGAATTAAATGTAAGTGAAACGACTCACATGCATTAGTTGTCTGGCTGGAAGCTGATTTCGTGGCCCATGTATTACGTGGAAATAGCGTATCGTCTTTTATATAATTTTCTACTAGGTAGTCTGCAAATTTGTCTAACTGTTGGTTGCTAGGTCTCATTTCATTTAGCTCAAACGCAAATCATTCATCCACAATTTCTGGATCTATATTACAAAGAAAGATTAATTAGATAAAGTATAACGATATACTATAATAACCGAATCTTTGTATTTTGAGATAACATTAACCATTAACAAATACTGAAATAATAGTTACCTAGGAAAAGAAGGCCAAAACAATACCCAATCCATTTCCCTAATTCTGTTCTCTCCTTATAGTCGCTGGCTAATCCTAGCGCGTGAATTTTTCTCCACCAAGCTTGACTGAGATGAAACCGACAGCCTATAATTTGCACATTATTCCAAACCTCTTTAACGGCCTTGTGGATTGATGTTTCAAAGTCTATCACGACTTCTGCCGGTTGAAACAGCAAGTTAAACTCTCTACATTTATTTAAAATATAGGTATGAGTTTGCCGATTTGTCCTTTAATAGACAAAATACAAGTAGATTATAATGTCCATTGGAGCATCCGTGAATTGTAAACATTTATAGAAAATGCTTAGGGGCATATTTGAATGTTCCGTCCATGAACACAAATGTTTCAAATTGGTTTCGCATGAAAATATTACTATATTTGAGACAGAATTATTTATTATCAAAAAATCTTCTCTTCTGTTCCTGACAATCGAAGTCATCTTATCCAGAGCATGATGTAAATCAGCACAGAATTATTTATTATCAAAAAATCTTCTCTGTTCGTGACAATCGAAGTCATCTTATCCAGAGCATGATGTAAATCAGCACAAGATTTGGGCAGTGTAGGAAACTTTTTTCTTCTCACATCATAAATACTTCTTTTCACAGAACGTAAATGTTTCACTGTTAAACAGTCGGTCGGATTGTCTTTCAAAACAGACTGAACAATTCTTTTCGGTTGAAGTCCAATATCTTCTGACGCTTTGCGTTTTGATGAAACTGCAACGGACTATTTTTGTAAGTCCGATGCACTTAATTCGGCATGACAATGTGTCAGTTTACACTTTGATATCACGTACTCTTCGCCAACAGTATATAAAGCTGCCTAACATCTTGGAACTCTGCATCTCCACTTAACTTCACCACTTAACAATTTATCCGCGAAATTAATTTATAATTATTTACAATTAAAAGAACTTTGCCTCGTTTAGACCGTTAGTCCATTATTTATTCAATTATTCCATAAATTGAAGTGAAATGAAACAAACCTCAAGGAATAATTAGTTATGGTAAAACTACCCCTATAAGCCTAAATATTTCATAACTATTTTTATTGTATGGGTTTTTTGAAATTACGGTCAAGATGATCCGTCTGTTTACCTGCATTACCCTCGGACGAAAGTGTATATTTGAAATTTAAGACGCTGGACGAAAATGTATATCTTAACTTATGGAAAAAGGGATTACGGACGAAACTGTAATTTCCGATTAGAAGTTGTATTTATATTGTTTATTATGGCGTATGCACTTTTGTTAAGTACAAAGTACAACATAAATCAATAAAGCAAACAATTATTGGGTAAGTTTATATGAACTTACAGTATATATTGAAATTCTCGCTCAAGGTGTTCACTGATTTTGAGCTATGCTCTGGATAGACGGAAATACAGATGGATTAAAGAAGCCTATCATGTGGCTTTTTCTTTTTACGATACCTGAATCTCGAGATATTTAGGGCAGTAAGTTACAGAATTGGCACACCAATGGGGGATATATTTTTTTAAATTTCTTTAAAGAGTTAATTCTTTTATTATTGCAATAATTATTTGACTTTAACGAGGCAATTTGTCGAGATATTAATATGAGTTTCGTAATACTAACATATAATGTCAGATATTACATTGTCCAAATATTAAGTTATTAAATGGATTTATACTATATATCCCCTATAATTATATTTTTTTAATGAATTATTTGCCAAAGCAACTTACTAATCACACAGACATCCTTCAAAAAACGACATCTGATTAGTTGCTTCTTACAGAATGCTGGAGGTATATCTTCAAAGCTCAATATCTTGTGCAGAAATGCTTGCCTTAGTAGCTATGATGTGATTGTTATTGTTGAAACATGGCTTGGGTGTGGTCACTCATCGGACGAGGTTAGTATTCCTGGCTTTGATGTTTATCGCACTGACAGAAATGTGAATACAAGCACGAAAACTAGAGGGGGTGGAGTACTAGTGGCGGTAAGGAGCCAGTTCAGATCAAACCTGTTAAAAAACTCTATGACATCCATAGAACAGATCTTCTGCTCTTTTTCTTGTGGGCATAAAAAATTCGTTGTTGGAGCAGTATATATTCCACCAAAATCATCGTTTGATATCTATAGTGATCACTGCTTGGCTGTATCTGAATTATTGGAATCGAGGCCCGACCACTGTCTTCTTCTCTTTGGAGATTACAACTTGCCGGATGCCACCTGGGATAATAGTGAAAAAGGTGTTAGTGCGGTGTGCCCATCGGCTTCGGCAACAAATATTGTGAGTAACTGTTTTGGCTTCCTTAATCTGTTTCAAACATTCCAAACAACAATAACGTGTTTCTAGATTTGTGTTTTTCTCATTGCCACGATGTAAATATTTATGTCATCTTGGATCCACTGCTGGATAATAATAATCACCATATTGCTTATACCTGTGATTTACCTCTTCGCACTGTGAACTATGCTCTAAGGTTTGATGTTCAATACTTTGATTTTAGTACTGCTAATTTTTTGTCTATGAATGAATTTTTTGCCTCAATTGATTGGAATACTCTTCTCGATAATAAAGATGTAAATGCGGCAATTACTCAAATTTATAATGTTTTATATCAAGGTATGTTGATGTTTGTGCCTGTCAAGGTGTTTAAAAGTTCGAATTTTCCACAACTCAGGGAAGAGCGTAAAACTCTTGAGCGTTCATGTTATCAGGAGTATATAAATAGAACATAATTCAATCTCAACAGAAGTCCGTCAGAATTTTGGAAATATGTAAATAACTGCAAAAGATCGAATGGGTATCCTAACTCCATGCATTTAGGGGGTAGGACGAGCAGTAGTGGTGATCTTACGGTCAGTTTGTTTGCTGAATAGTTCTCGAGTGTGTATGAGGATGTCCCTTTGGAAATACCGGATTACTACTCGAGCCTTACTGAATTGACAACATTAAATAACGTAATTATTAGTTTGATTAATGTTTTTAATGAACTGATGTCGCTCAGGCCTAAAACCTCAAGTGGGTCAAGATGGTGTCCCGCCTGTATTATTAAAGAAATGTGTGTGCACCTTAAGCAGACCACTTCATTTCCTGTTCAATCTCTCATTGGCAGTATTTCTTGATTATTGGAAAACTTCCTATATAACCCCAATTTTTAAATCTGGTGATCGTAGCGATGTGACTAATTATAGGGGCATCTGCATACAGTCGACCATGCCAAAGCTTTTTGACTCATTGGTCACTTCTTGTCTTTCTTGGCACTGTCGGCAGGTGATCATGGATGAACAGTATGGCTTTCAGCGTTCTCACTCCTGTGTATCTAATCTTCTGACATATGATTACCTGTCCTGCGCATTTGAGAGGGGCTGTCAGGTTGATTCCATATATACTGACTTTTCCAAGGCGTTCGACAAAGTGAACCATCGGTTATTGTTGAGCAAACTTGGGCCGCTTGGGTTCGGCATTCACATTCTTCGTTGGCTGGAGAGGTTTTTAATGAGCCGTCGGCAAAGTGTAAGAATAAATAATTATATCCCTAACCTAAGTATATTGCCCTCGGGCGTTCCCCAGGGCTCTCACTGCGGCCCCCTATTGTTTCTCTTATTTGTAAATGACTTGAGGGGTTTCCTGACCAATACCTCTTTTCTCATGTTTGCCGATGATCTGAAAATGTTCAAAATTATTTTTAGTCCTGTGGACAGTCTTGTTTTGCAAGCGGATGTTGATATATTTTTCCAATGAGCAACTCTAAACGGCTTAAGTCTGAATACTGATAAATGCTCCTGTATATCATTTTTCAGATTAAAAAGTCCTATGCAGTTTAATTATAGTATAAATACAACCATTTTAAAACGGGTACATGAGATTAGGGATCTTGGTGTGATGTTTGATTCCTTTTTATCTTTCATCGGTCATCAAATGAGTGTGGTGCAGCAAGCCGGTAGGTGTTTGGGTTTTATTGATAGATTCAGTGCCGATTTTTCTTGTGATGTGTTTAAATTATTATATTGCTCGCACGTTCGACGGATTTTGGAGTATGCAAGCCCGGTGTGGTCCCCTTTTTATAATCTCCATATTAATCAGTTGGAGAGTGTCCAAAAAAAATTCTTACGTATCTGTTCTTTCAAACTGAAAATTCCTTTAACTGAGGAACATACCAACTATGACCTGGTACAATATGTGCAGTCTTCAGGACAGACGAATGCAGGCTGATTTACATTTCTTATTTAAGCTACTAAATGGGTATATTGACTGTGAGTACTTATTTCGTAAATTATCTTTTCGTACCGTACATCGTACCCGCGCCAGGTGGTTATTTTACCCAGCTAATGTCACCAGAAACTATGGCTTGCATAGTCCAATGCAGCGTCATTTTGATAAATACAATTTGCCAATTGATGGCCCAGTACACCGATTCAAAAATATGGTCAAGCAACTGACCTCGCTATAGAGTTTCTTTAATTTTCGGGTAGTTTCCCATTGGTATTATATGTCAAGTACTGTTTACCTTTAAAGTGATTAATTTAGATTGTAATACCCTGCATTCTGACCTATTAGTTTTAGATTTAGCTTTAATTATATTGTTCATTCACATTATTTTTTCTCTTGCATATTGTCGATGTTTTGTAGAAATGGTGTTACCGTTGATAATAAATAAATAAATAAATAAATAAATAAATCATTTCATAATATTTTTCCAACATAAAAGGAGAATTTTATACCAAAATCAAAGTAAATTAGGGCTGATGAACAAAAATCAAAGTGTTTATTCCAATGAAAACTTTTAACTTAAAAGTTTTGATTAGTAAAAAAAATTTTTGCGCATTTGTATTAACTGTCATTTTACTTTGACATGGATACAGTATTTTCTATACCCTCTTTCGATTTTAATAAATTATGCCATTTGTGTTCAAATGTTTTTTTTAGAATATTCCCTAAATTAGTGCTCATAGAAGTCAACCAAAGTTCACAGTAGACTGCTAAAGTAAGTCTTTACTTTTGGTCCCTAAAAAAAATGGCAGTAGCTTTCATTGGTAATGTGACAGTGGCATAGCCAGGATTTCTTCTTCTTAAAGTCCTTCTCTTATCGGAGGTTGAAAATCATCATCGCTATTCTGACTTTGCCCGAAGCCGCTCGGAACAATTCGATGCTGCTGCAACCAGACCAATCTCACAGGTTTTCAACCATGAAATCCAACGGCTATTATTTCGTCTCCCCCTTGGAATATCACTCGTAGTAGAGAATAATTAGATCCTCTCATTACGTGGCCGAATTACTTAAGTTTTCGTGTTTTTATAAGGTCTCCTATTCTTTGTTCACCTTTCCAAGGACTTTATAGTTGGTCATTTTATCAGTCCAAGGTATACGTCACATTCTGTGGTAACACTACAACCCAAAAGTTTGCAGTTTATCCAATTGGTTCTTTTTTAGTGACCAAGCCTCCAATCCATATAAGAACACAGGAAAACGTAACATCGAAGCATTCGCAACCTAAGTCCAATGCTAACATCTCGAAAACATAACAATTTCTTTAACCACACAAACGATGTTCTTGCGGGGATTTGGAGGTATCTAATACGAATAGCTTCAGACCCACAGGGATGTGTATTAGGTTATTGCTAAGCTTACGAAAAATATTGGGGCACATTCCTCTCAAATATAAATGATGACCAAAAATCAGAAAACAGTCATAATGACTTTATAATTTATTTAGACATTAAATTATCCCTATCGTGAAGTATCTTCGATAGTTGTTTTCCTTCAAATTTATTAACAGGAAAAAGTATCGATATGTGACCATCTCAATACTTATCCAGCGTCCTTAAGTTACTAACGTAGATAGCTCCAAGATGTCAGCTGTTTTGCTTTGTTATTTTGCATTTATCCAGTTTTGATTTATTAACTATGTTAGTTGAGATTAAAAATAATAAAAATATTTACGTGTTGTGAAAATTTCATGATAAAGATACTCAGCAAAAGACATGTCCCGATAGATCAATAATGCCCAATAATGCAGCTCCGTTTTTACTTTATTTACGACTAAAAATAAAGAAAAATTGGCAAGAACTTCGAATTTATTGACTGACAAAACTCTGAAAATAACGTTCAATATCCTTCTTTTACTTGCTCTCCCACCTCTTACATGACAACTGATTAGTTGTGCTTTAAATTAGCTTATATTGTAAATTAGAAACAAGATATAAGTAAAATAAATATAATGGAATATGTAGAAAAATATACAGTGCTTTATCGGATGAAGATAGTTGGTACTTGCATGAAAAATACTTAAGCTCCAATCCCAATGGATAAACTATTAATAAATATAAACAATAAAAAATAATAATAAATCATCAAACTAGGGTATGCTGTTTCACTACAATTCATAGGTTGTCAGTTAGCCTAGGTAAAGATGACAATGTTTAGTATTTTGCAACACGATCTCGATATTAGCAAAGATTTAAATATTATTCTCAAAATATTAGTAGTCAACAAGGCTGAGAATCAAAACTTTTAATCCTAGAGTAAAACTTACGGGAGGGAAAATTAGGAAGTATTAACATAAACCGCTATTAAGCCTAAGTAAAGGATAACAATTTAAACAACAACACCACCATTTCCGGTATAGACAAAGATGATATTAATTTTCCCCTGTTTTCGCGATATGGCTCAATCAAAGAGAATAGTAATCACGATCTTAGTAGGTATCGTGTTACAAATAAAATATATAAGAAGAAAAATATATGGTTGTCCAATATTCTTGGACTGATTGTACTTTTACTGCAAGTGTAAAGCGTACTTATGCTCTTCATGCCACAAGCCACTAGATATTTTTCTGTGTTTTTTTCACTAACGCTAAATACATATTTTGTTAATAAGAATGAAATATTAAAATATTTACAAATTTATCCACTTTTACTTTTTTTCTAGAGCAATATGGCTCAAAACAATAGATTTTGCAACCGGACCTCATTAGAAACCATGGTTCTTTAGAATATGAAAGGAAAATTAACTTAAATTTAATTTATAAATACTTTTGACACAACTGTATGACGTTCACCACTTCTGCTATTCAACTCTTTGGAATAACCTGCCTAGGGCTATATTACCCACAGAGTACAACCTACAGCTGTTCAACACTAACGTTTATAGCCATTCTCGCTCATGTGCCGCTCTTTTAACGATTTACTATTTTACTGCAGCCAGTGAGATCTGTTCATAAAACGTATGTTTTTTCTGATCTGAAAACTCTGAAATGTAAGTGTAGCTCAGGGAAGTAAAACTCGGTTAGGTATCGGAAAAGTTACAATAGTATATAAAAAAATTCTATTTAAATGGTATTCTCCGCTAATTTTTTTTATAATCCTAAGGACTTTTCTGGAAAGATAAATTAAAAAGATAAAAATACAAATCAGTTCCTGACAGAAATTCTAATTCTCTTTTATATTGGTTTTTAAAAGATAACAATTTTCCTACACAAACTATGTCTTCTTTGTTCTACTCATTGTTTTTGAGAAGCTCTTCCTTGCTAATTTTATCATGGATTTTAAATTATATATATTTTACGAGAGATCTACATACGTATATAGAAAATTATATTCGTATCAGTTTCTTCGTCTATATACAGGGTGAAAATTATATGAAAATTAAAGAATTTTATTAACGTGTTTATAGCGATTGTAATTTAGGTTAACCAGAATCAGATTAAAAAGATATTTTAACTGTAATTCATCGTTAATTGAAAAATTGCTCAAATTTTTGCTTCGATCTGCAATTTCTATTTATTATAGATACAAGATAAGGTCTGCATCAAATGTGGAAATCGATTATTACACTGTGTCATGCTTTGGTGAAATAATATTTTTTGTACTGTAGTGTACTGTGTTATTTCTCGGAAATAGATTAGTAATGTATAGGAGTGTCATTAGGAAATAATATTTACGTGACCAATTCGATAAGTACTATTTAGCAGAAATATTAGCCTATTAAGTTTCTGGACTGTAGGGAAATTAATATAGAAAATAAATTAATTAAATAATTTATTTTCGTAGGACATATACAACAAGTATTAATATTGACAGTTCAATTTACTGAGTCTATTATTTACAACTAATAAATGGCCAAACAAAATAAAAATGAAGAAAGCCTAACAAAATTTAAAAAAAAAATGATAATATAAACAATATAAAATAAAGATAAAAACATAAAATAAACAATAAATTTAATGAATAATTATATTAAAAATTAGAACAAAATGCATAATTTTTAGCCTTTAACATTTTTGGCTTAATATAAAACTACTGAAAACAGACAAAGCCATATTTCAGCATTTGTTCTCTTATTTATCATTCTATCCAGAGACCCATTTCACCGTATCACGGCTCATCAGTCAGGCTAGGATCGACAAACAAGAGAACGTAATGGTAAGTTACAAAGAATTGTACCAAGTAGGCACACCTAACGTTCCGTAACTACCTGGATAAGGATTAGTAAATTCTGTTCTGTTCTTTGTTGATCCTAACCTGACCGACCAGCCGTGATACGGTGAAATACGTCTCGAGCTTTTGCTCTTAGATTAAAGGTTTTGATGGCTCATATCATGGTGCTAAGATTTATTGGCTACTACTACTACTTGCTTCTTAAGTTAGTTACTTGCATCTTAATGACATTTCGATGACAATCTTATTCGACTGTTTGCCTCCTATTTGAGTGACAGGTATCAATATGTCGATATTCGTGGTAATCACTCCTTCAGATTCAAAGCTACAAGTGGAGCTCCTCAGGGCAGTATATTGGCTCCACTGATATTCTCTCTGTTTATTAACGATATAGGCATAAATGTTTCTAGCAATGTTCTATTGTTTGCGGATGATTTAAAGATTTTCAGACAAATACATTGCGTTTCTGATTGCATTGCACTGCAAGATGATATACGACTAGTTAGCAACTGGTGCACAGCTAACAACTTACCTCTAAATGCCGAAAAGGGCTACAAGATGACGTACGCTAATAAAAAGACCCTAACTCATTCTGACTATTATATAAATCTTGAGATATTGAAGGATTTAAAATCCATCAGGGACCTTGGTGTAGTTTTTGACGAGCGCCTATCATTTTCGAAACACATAAATCAGGTTTACAAGAGCGCAATGCAAACGCTGGGATTCATATTTAGAAACTCTCGTGATTTCTCAAACATTGATACAATTAAATCTCTGTACTTTGTATATGTTCGATCAAAGTTAGAATACGCAGCAATAGTGTGGCATCCTATACACTCAACGTACACTTCCCAAATAGAAGGGGTACAACGAAAATTTTTAAAATTTCTCGTATATAAAATGGAGGGTGTTTTCCCACCACGAGGCTCGCCACAGGAAACTCTGCTTCGCAGATTTCAGATATCGTCATTGGCCGATCGTCGCAATTTTATGCTGGTTTTGTTTTTGTTTAAAATTTGCAACTCGGCTATCGACTGTCCCTACTTATTGTCAAAACTAAACTTTAACGTACCATCTCGTGCGTTGAGACATTATCCCGTGTTAAACTTACCGTTCCATGCTTCAAATTTTCAGTTAAAAGACCCCCTTTTTCAAGCTATGAAGATTTTTTAATGTGAATTGTAACGGCATTGATATTACCAATCTAACATATTCTCAGTTTTTGAAGGTTGCACGGGATCGTTGTCTTGGGAATATTATTAACTAATATTGTAGCGTATATTATTAGAGCTGAAACTTAATATTGTAATGTGTTTATCCGAACAGACTCGTTTAGATTTAACTTAGCTTTAGTCACATTGTCTTGTTAATGGATGTATTTATCTGTTAGACAATAAAGATTATTATTATTATTATTACAAAAAGTTCTTCTTTCTCACATTTGATCAATGTGGTTCTATGTTTGGCTGACGGGCCAAAACCAAGTCAGCACAAACGCTATTACCATTCCGTATTAAGGAATGACCTGACAATGTTACATGTTTTCAAAATCACTGACTTCTGAATGTTTCTGTGTATGTCTGTGTTGAGTCCTAATTGCACTAAATGTGGTGTGAATGTTATTGGTGTAAGGCCTGTGGCTGATATAATGAGGGGGACAATGATGACTTTTTCTTGTCTCCATAGCCTTTTTATTTCCGTTGCAAGGTCTGTGTATTTGGAAATTTTTTCTGTGTATTTCGTTTGGATGTTTGTGTCGTTGGGGACAGCTATGTCAATTAGATAGGTGACTTTTCCTTTTTTGCACTGAAAAGTAATATCGGGTCTATTAGCGGAGACTGTTTTATCTGTATGGATACCGATGTCCCAGTAGAGCTTGTAATCTTCATTTTCAAGTATGGATGTTGGCGTGTATTTGTAGTAGGGATCTGTGTTTTCTATGAGTTTGTATGTTGTGGCTAGTGCTTGGTGAACTACTTTGGCAGCTGAATCATGCCTGGCTATGTACTCTGTTCCGGCCAATATTTTACATCCGCTCGTTATGTGTTCGATCGTTTCTTTCTGCTGGTGGCATTTCCTACATCTGTCCTCTGCAATAGTCGGGTCTTTGATGATATGCTTTTGGTAGTTTCTGGTTAATATGACTTTATCCTGGATGGCAAGTAAGAAGCCTTCAGTCTTAGGGAATAGCTGCCCATCCTGTAACCAGGTGTATGATTGTTTTTTATTTACGTGGTTTTGTTCTATGTGGTATCTGTGTTTTCCGTGGAGTGTTTTCTCTGACCACGTTTTCATCTTTTCCTGTTGTAATTGGGTGTGACTGTGTGTGTCTGCTGAGTGGTCTGCCCGGGCTAAGTCGAGAGGTGTGTAGTTTTTGTCTGCTTTCACTGTCGCTGTGTGGAGGCTGGTTTGCTTGCTGTGAAAGAATTTCCTAAGTGTTTGTATTTGTTTTGTGTGTAATGATCTGATGTCTATAATTCCTCTTCCTCCTGCCTTCCTCTCGATGGTAAGTCTTTCTTTGCATGCATTGGGGTGTAATTTCCTGTATTTGGTGAATTGAGATCGTATAAGGATGTGAATATTTTCTATGTCTGTTTGTGACCATTTGATGATACCAAATGAATATGTGAGTATAGGTATAGCGAACGTGTTGATGGCTTTAGTGAGATTCTTAGAGTTGAGTTTTGTTTGCAAAAGTTTCGTCAGTCTGTTTTTGAATTCGGTTCTGAGCTCTGTTTTGATGTGAGTGTGGTTGAGTTTGGTGCTTTGTTGGAAGCCTAGATATTTGTATGTTTCTTTGTCGAACATGTTATCCAGTGTTTCATTGTTGATGGTTTCTGTCTCATGGTGGCACTTCCATTGGCCTTTGTTGATGTGGAGCACTTTGCATTTACTTATACCAAATTCCATATTGACATCTAAGGTGAATATTTCTGTGATTTTGAGGAGTTCTTTCAGCTGTGTTTGTGTGGCAGCGTAGAGTTTTATGTCGTCCATATATAGGAGGTGGTTTATTTTATGTTGATTCACTTTTTGGTGTCTGATATTGAAGCCATGCTCTGTTCTGTTTAGTATATTTGAGAGTGGATTGAGACAGAGGCAAAACCATAGAGCGCTGAGCGAGTCTCCCTGAAATATACCCCGTCTGATGTACAGCTCTTCTGTTTGGATCCGTTCGGTTTGTGTTTCTAGGCGTACTTTGGTTTTCCATGTTTTCATAATTTGTGCGAGAAACTGCCTGAGGTGTTGGTTGATTTTATAGATTTCTAGGGCCCTGATTAACCAGCTGTGGGGTATGGAGTCGAAGGTTTTCTTATAGTCTATGTAACCGATGTAAAGGTTTCTGTGTTCTTTTCTGGTTTGTCCCATAATCACGCTATCTATGATCAGCTGCTCTTTGCATCCTCGACTATTTTTCCTGCATCCCTTCTGCTCTTCTGTGAGAATATTGTTGTCTGTTAGGTATTGTTCTATTTTCTTCGAAATTGTGGCTGTGATGATCTTGTATAGGGTTGGAAGACAGGTGATAGGTCGGTAGTTTGACGGGTTTGTGGTGTCTGAGCTTTTGGGTTTAACGTATGTTATTCCTTGTGTGAGGAAAGTGGGAAATGTGTGTGGTTGTAGAATGGCTTTGTTGATTTGGTGTGTGAGTGCTTCGTGTGTGGTGGTAAACTGTTTGTACCAGTATTATTATTATTATTATTACAAAAAGTTCTTCTTTCTCACATTTGATCAATGTGGTTCCATGTTTGGCTGACGGGCCAAAACCAAGTCAGCACAAACGCTTTATTATTATTCTAAAGGTTCTTCTTTCTCACATTTGGTCAATGTGGTTTCATGTTTGGCTGATGGGCGCAAACCAAGTCAGCGCAAACGCATTACCATTGTGTGTTAAGGAATGACCTGACAATGTTACATGTTTTTAAAATCACTGACTTCTGAATGTTTTTGTGTATGTTTGCGTTGAGTCCTAATTGTACTAAGTGTGGTGTGAATGTTGTTGGTGTAAGGCCTGTGGCTGATATAATGAGGGGGACAATGATGACTTTTTCTTGTTTCCATAGCCTTTTTATTTCCGTTGCAAGGTCTGTGTATTTGGAAATTTTTTCTGTGTATTTCATTTGGATGTTTGTATCGTTGGGGACAGCTATGTCAATTAGATAAGTGACTTTCCCTTTTTTGCACTGAAAAGTAATATCGGGTCTATTGGCGGAGACTGTTTTATCTGTATGGATACCGACGTCCCAGTAGAGCTTGTAATCTTCATTTTCAAGTATGGATGTTGGCGTGTATTTGTAGTAGGGATCTGTGTTTTCTATGAGTTTGTATGTTGTGGCAAGTGCTTGGTGAACTACTTTGGCAGCTGAATCATGCCTGGCCGTGTACTCTGTTCCGGCCAATATTTTACATCCCCTCGTTATGTGTTCGATCGTTTCTTTCTGCTGGTGGCATTTCCTACATCTGTCCTCTGCAATAGTCGGGTCTTTGATGATATGCTTTTGGTAGTTTCTGGTTAATATGACTTTATCCTGGATGGCAAGTAAGAAGCCTTCAGTCTCAGGGAATAGCTGCCCATCCTGTAACCAGGTGTATGATTGTTTTTTATTTACGTGGTCTTGTTCTATGTGGTATCTGTGTTTTCCGTGGAGTGTTTTCTCTGACCACGTTTTCATCTTTTCCTGTTGTAATTGGGTGTGACTGTGTGTGTCTGCTGAGTGGTCTGCCCGGGCTAAGTCGAGAGGTGTGTAGTTTTTGTCTGCTTTCACTGTCGCTGTGTGGAGGCTGGTTTGCTTGGTGTGAAAGAATTTCCTATGTGTTTGTATTTGTTTTGTGTGTAATGATCTGATGTCTATAATTCCTCTTCCTCCTGCCTTCCTCTCGATGGTAAGTCTTTCTTTGCATGCGTTGGGGTGTAATTTCCTGTATTTGGTGAATTGAGATCGTATAAGGATGTGAATATTTTCTATGTCTGTTTGTGACCATTTGATGATACCAAATGAATATGTGAGTATAGGTATAGCGAACTGTTTTGATGTGAGTGTGGTTTAGTTTGGTGCTTTGTTGGAAGCCTAGATATTTGTATGTTTCTTTGTCGAACATGTTATCGAGTGTTTCATTGTTGATGGTTTCTGTCTCATGGTGGCACTTCCATTGGCCTTTGTTGATGTGGAGCACTTTGCATTTACTTATACCAAATTCCATATTGACATCTAAGGTGAATATTTCTGTGATTTTGAGGAGTTCTTTCAGCTGTGTTTGTGTGGCAGCGTAGACTTTTATGTCGTCCATATATAGGAGGTGGTTTATTTTATGTTGATTAACTTTTTGGTGTCTGATATTGAAGCCATGCTCTGTTCTGTTTAGTATATTTGAGAGTGGATTGAGACAGAGGCAAAACCATAGAGCACTGAGCGAGTCTCCCTGAAATATACCCCGTCTGATGTACAGCTCTTCTGTTTGGATCCGTTCGGTTTGTGTTTCTAGGCGTATTTTGGTTTTCCATGTTTTCATAATTTGCGCGAGAAACTGCCTGAGGTGTTGGTTGATTTTATAGATTTCTAGGGCCCTGATTAACCAGCTGTGGGGTATGGAGTCGAAGGCTTTTTTATAGTCTATGTAACCGATGTGAAGATTTCTGTGTTCTTTTCTGGTTTGTCCCATAATCACGCTATCTCTAATCAGCTGCTCTTTGCATCCTCGACTATTTTTCCTGTATCCCTTCTGCTCTTCTGTGAGAATATTGTTGTCTATTAGGTGTTGTTCTATTTTCTTCGAAATTGTGGCTGTGATGATCTTGTATAGGGTTGGAAGACAGGTGATAGGTCGGTAGTTTGACGGGTTTGTGGTGGCTGAGCTTTTGGGTTTAACGTATGTTATTCCTTGTGTGAGGAAAGTGGGAAATGTGTGTGGTTGTAGAATGGCTTTGTTGATTTGGTGTGTGAGTGCTTCGTGTGTGGTGGTAAACTGTTTGTACCAGAAGTTTTGTATATTGTCTATTCCAGGACATTTCCAGTTGTGTGTGTGTTTGATAGTTTCTGTAATTTCTTGTGTATTTAATGTGATATTTTCTTGTTCTGTCACATGTTTATATTTGTCTTCTTCGGCTTTGATCCAGGGGGTGTTATTATTGTGTAGTTTGGGTTCTGACCAGATACTTTTCCAATAATCTGCGAGTTCTTGTTTGTTTGGTGGTTCAGTCACTGCTATCTGTTTGTTGTACATAGTTTTCCGGTAGAACTGTTTTTCGCTTCTTCGGAAGAGGTTGTTGGTGTCTTTCCTCTCATTTGATTCTTTATATCTACGGAGTCTTGCGGCATATACAGATAGTTTTTGTTTCAAGATATCGAGGATTTCTGGCAGTGTTCTGTTGGGAGACTTAGATTTGATCTTGTTTGCCCCCTGTGTGACACGTTTGGACGCGTTCCCGCTTATAAACTGGGTAAGATGTCCTAGATCTCTCCTGATGTTGTTGATTTTGTTTTCTATTCTTATTTGCCATTTGATTTTTGGTTTTGTCCTGTTGGGGTTTTCTTGTCGTCTTATTATTATTATTATTATTATTATTATTAATTGTGCTACGATTGCCCCATCCTAACTGATGAATCGTATAATGAAACAGAACATACTATGTCCTAGTTTGGTGATTAATATATGATACGCTCTGTTTGTCCAGTTGTACTGGATTTCTATATATTTAATTCAAGGGCAAAACTTACTAACGGGTCTTGCCTGATAAGCCACTTTGGGTTTAGTTAAACATATATTTCATCTAAAATTATTACCAGTAGCACAAATTTTGGACTAGTATATTGTCTCTTATTTACACCTTATGGATTGTCGAAAGACCATTGTAGCTAAACCTATTTTTTCATGAGTTATAAGGTTTAAGGTCAAACGTGTGAATTATACGTCGTTAAGATACATTTAATAGTATCAAGAACACATTCCTAGGCAAAAAAGAAATACCAAAACCAACAAAACTACAAATTTTCAAAAGGGTGGCGACACCAATTATTACGTACGGATCTGAAGTGTGGACAACAACACAAAGTCACAGAAGAAAGATACAAAGCATCGAAATGAGATTCCTCAGAAAGATTGAAGGAAGGACAAGACTGGATAAGATAAGAAACGTTGATAGGGAATCACTGGAAATGAAGCCGATACAGGAGAAAATATAAGAAAGTCAGTTGAGGTGGTTTGGACATATACAAAGAATGGGACCGGAAAGACTGATAAGAAGAGTGTATGAAACAAGAGAGAACAGAAAACGAAGTCGAGGAAGACCACGAAGAACATGGAGGGAGGAAGTAAGGGGAGCAATGGAGAAGAGGGGAGTGAGGTGGGGGAGGCAACAAGGCTAGCCCGAAATAGAGAAAGATGGAGAGAAATATGGAAGACCCCAACCTAATCCAACCCACTCACATCAGCCTACACCGAAAGGTATCATGGCTAAGGATTAAGTAAGTAAGTAAGTAAGATACAAGGAGACGAACAACACTAGTATAGTTTTCTCAGCAAAATAACGCAGACAATAAAATTGCTTAACCCATAACTAATGTTAACATTGAATTGAAGTATTGCGAAATTTTTACTCGACAATTTATTATATAAATTTTCAGTACGAACTTTCCAGGATAAATTTGTAAAATCGTACTGGAAATATGTTTCAGTTCAGCCATACCTAAAACAGGCAAAAATACTACAATACCCAACTACTGGCCAGTCGCATTTCTTTTAGTAATATTAAATGTTTCTAGAACAGGCTCTTTATCAGCATCTTGTAAAATATTTAGAAAGATTTATTATTACTAGCGACAACCAATGTAGTTGTCATATGTAAAGATCAATATCAAACATATGTGTTATATATTCAGATTTTCATACCTAGGACAAATTATATCATTCATACAATTGTTTCCTGCCAAATCAATCATCCATTTAAAATTTCAATGAGCACAGTAAGGACAGGTAGAAAACATTAAAATGAATTCCAGTCTTGACCATATACAAAACGTTATGTTATCTTACGATCGTTGCAACGCCGTAAGGAAACTAAATGGCTTCTAGCTATTTTGTAGTACAAATCTCTTTGGATACAGTTGGGTGTTATCACTTGTACTTATAATTTTAGTAGCCAGTTATATATGATTACACAAACTTATTAAAATGCAAATTTAGACAAAATTATATAGTTAATTATAAATATAATATTATTTACTTTTTTCTATATTAGCGCTTCTATAGATTAGATTTTTAATAGTATTGCGAAAGTCTGTGAACACAGAATTTTTTATATTTTGGGAGTTTCAAAACCAGCCGATGCAATCAATCAGTCTTGAGAGCACGTTAGATTATTGATTCTGTTTTCATTTAAATATGCAAAGGCTTAGTCTGGCATTTTTCGAACAACCCAACCAAACATTAAAAAAAGTCTAGAGCGGTTCAGTTTGATAAAAACCTGGCAGAAATTGTGTCACGTAGTATTTAATGCTGCAGAAACCCAGGCAATTTTTTCTAAAAAAGGTAATATTACAGAAGCTCCAGAAGAAGACACAGTGTGTCGAAACAATTGTCAGCAATAATAAACATAAGTGGTGATCTTAAACATTTGTTTACATTTTTATTCCTAGTTATTATGGATCTCCATCAAGTAACGGCTAAGTCAGTGCAGTATCACATAATTATGTCGGAATAATTTACTCTATTTGAATTGTCACTTAAATTGCTAGGTGCTAAGGTGGGGCAAATATTTTGCCATGATTAGTTTGCATACATGCAGCCCTTAAACAGAATATTATTTGATATTTCGAACTATATTTTTCCCAACAACTTTTAATCTTATACACAGCTCAAATTACTATTACGAAATACTGTTACTATAAGAGGCTGGTTTGAACAGTCCGTGCAAAGCCCAAGAGATGGCACCATCGGCGCGTAGGTAATGTTTAGTTAGTAGCATCTCTTGAATGAATGCACACCAAGTTTCAGCCATATTGGTCTATTTCTTTGTGTTTGGCATTCGTGTGAATCAAGGAAGTCGAGTGATTTTCAAGAAATGGACGAAAAAGAATTTCGTGTGTGGTGATTAAACATTACTTTATGAAAGGCAAAACGCCTCAGGAGACTAAAGAGAAGCTTGATAAACATTATGGTGACTCTGCACCTTCGATTAGAACAGTTTATAAGTGGTTTCAAAATTTTCGGACTGGCCATATGGGCACAAGTGACGCTGAACGTTCTGGACGGCCTGTGGAGGTTACAATTCCAGAAATCATTGATCAAATCCATGATATGGTGATGGATGACAGAAGAGTTAAGGTGCGTGAGATTGCTAGTGCTGTGGGCATCTCGACTGAACGTGTACATAATATTTTGCATAAACATTTGGATATGAGAAAGCTATCCGCAAGATGGGTGCCGCGATTGCTCACGCTTGACCAAAAACGGAATCGTGTGAAGTGTTGCAAGGATGGTTTGCAGCTGTTCCAGAAGAATCCGGAGGACTTTAAGCGTCGTTTCGTCACTGTGGATGAAACATGGATATATTACTATACTCCTGAGACCAAACAACAATCTAAACAATGGGTTACCAAGGGGGAATCTGCACCAAAAAAGGCGAAGACCGTTCCTTCGGCCGGAAAGGTTATGGCGACTGTCTTTTGGGATTCGCAAGGGATAATCCTCATCGACTATCTGGAAAAGGGTAAAACTACAGGTGAATATTATTCATCGTTATTGGACCGTTTGAAAACCGAGCTGCAAGAAAAACGCCCGCGATTAGCCCACAAGAAAGCCCTTTTCCATCACGACAACGCACCAGCACACACCTCAGCAGTTCTAGTCGCAAAATTAATGGAAATAGGATTCCAACTCGTTTCACATCCCCCCTATTCTTCAGACTTGGCTCCCTCGGACTACTATTTGTTCCCCAATTTGAAGAAATGGCTGGCGGGACAAAGATTTTATTCAAACGAGGAGGTGATTGCAGACACTAATGAATATTTTGCAGACTTGGACAAATCCTATTATTCGGAAGGGATCAACAAACTAGAATATCGTTGGACGAAGTGTATAAGCCTAAAAGGAGACTATGTCGAAAAATAAAAAAGGTTTACCCCAAACACATAAGTAGTTTTTATTTTTGCACGGACTTTTCAAACCTCGTATTTAGGACTCTGCTCTCAAATATATTATGCCTTTCATAGATTCTGTCAAGAGGGGACCCAGAACTCACCAGAAACCTTTATTTTTAGGAATACCGAAGAAAACTTCACAACTATTCAATAAATATTTCCATAAGAAGTACTGGATGGATGTGGTTTACTTCTCTCAAAATGATACATGTTAAGAGTACACGTTGAACTAGGTCGGACAGGCGTATGCGATTCAGATTTTTACTCCTCGTAACTGCATCCCTTTGAATGTGCTACTCAGGACTATGTTTCCTGCCACGATTCAAACCAATGCGAATCGCTACTTCCTCGCACCTGTTGCTTTTATAGCTATTTCCTGCAGCGTCTATGCTTTCCTACAAAAAAATTTCTTACCAGTCTGCGAACAAAAAAATTGTTCAGTAAAAAATAATTTTTCAGACGAAGATATAATTTTATTTTATTAGTAGCTGTTTCCTTATTTAAAGGACTATTTGTTCTGAATTATACAATGTTAACAAAAAAATCGATCAGGCAGTTTTTTTGAGTTCTGTCTTCGTATATACTCGCCTACGATTTCCGTTATTATTTTGTATAAAATCAATGAAAGACGCCTTTAGGAATCTTAATATCGAGTCCTTTTGATTAATCTTCCATTTTCTCATTTAAAAATCCATCAATTTAAATTTATATTTTTTTAGCTTTACGGAATATTCGACTTTTAAGTAACTTTTTAAACCTTATTTGCATATTGCAAGAGCGGTTTTAAAAGGCTCTTTTCGACACTTATCTCATTCGCCTGGAATTTTTCGTGATTAAGATATTTACGGCTTTCGTTAATATTCGGGACGGATAATTTGAAATCCGGATTTCGAATGTGCTGTAATAACGAGATTTTACAAATGATTTTTAACTTTGTTTACAAAGTCTCAGTTTCCTTATTCTACTAACAAACTAGTCCTATTGCTTTCTTAATTGTTGTGGAAATGTTTTAGTGGATTTGGTTTCTATAGCCGTAGGATATGATCTCAACTATTTCATGAGATAAGTTGTGCGTATCTAATTGCAACTAGTAACGCATTGTTGGAATATTTTACGGGTACATATGTTACTACATGTAATGTTTTATCTGATTGCACCTTTATAACAAAGGTACCATTTGTTGCTACGGAAAATCGTACATACGTAGGTATTTTTACTGTTTTCTATATATTTTGTAGGTGTGCAGAGGTGACAAAAGTTGCAACGACTAGTTGCTAAAGCAAATCAAATTTCAGAAAACCTTAAAATATCTTCTTATTCTTTTGGCACATCCGACTAAGTTGGAAGTTATACTGTCGAAATTTAATTAGTGTCATCTTTATCAATACTTATACAAGTTGACTTATAGCTCGACAGCTTGTCGTGTGCTTATTACATAGCCTACCATTATTGACTACACCTAAATATACTATAACTAAAGGCCTTCTTGCGTTAGAAATTTAGACCATTCAGAACCCAGTAAAAGTCGATTGCTGGGTAGGAGAAGAGATTTTTTTTTTACAAAGAAGGAACTTTTTCATACAGTAAAACGGTAAATTTACACCCAATTTATAAATCGCTGACCGGGGTAAGGGCTAGATTATTCCAAAAATGGACCCTTCGAAATTATTAAGCATAAAACAAAACTAATCTTTGGATACATTCAAGCTTTAAAAGCTACCCAAAATAAAAAAAATAAAAAAACATTTCTAAGGGGGTTTTATATTTCACATTTATAAGAAAACGTAGCAGAATCCCCTAACCTTCTCTTGGCTACGCGACAGCAGATAACCTGTAAACTTAAAATTGACTGTCTGACTTATCGGTAATTTTCCGCAATTGTGAAGAATTTTTGAGGTCTTCTCTCGGTAAATTACCTCCATTGAGAGCCGTCAGGCAAAACGTATGCCACAAGACGTCCTGTTAAAAAAAAAAACGTAATTAAGGAAGATTATAAATTACAATTATTTATTTTTATACCAAAAATTCTTATTTTTTGTCTTTCTTCAAGGCTACATCGAGTGATCGTTTTTTTTTCGCATAACGGATTCGTCTGTTTAAGATATTGCTTTATTAGATTTTAGCAGTTCACATTGCAAACAATACGGTTTTGAGGCTACTTTAGACCATTGTATTCTCAGTTTCAAATAAGGTAAGACGCTCGACACTGTATGCACATAAGAGGTAAAAGATCCTATAAAAAGACACATTTAATAAATTTAATGCTGTATACTTCTACAATTATTTATTGCCGATTTTAGCGGCGAGCAGTTCGCTAGTAAGATGAGATGTTCAGTATATCGAAAAATGTTATGGTTCTTCCAGATACACTGGTAAGCCAAAAAATCGATTCAAACAATTTGATTTCATTTAATACGGATCCTAGAATTTAGTGTTCATATATCGTTACGGATTTTAGTATTTTATAGGCCATTCTATTCTCGTTCTAATGATACCAAATTCCAGAGTATACCTGCTTTTAACTGATTAAAATGATTGAAAGGGAAAACAAGGAGAAAAAGGATTGAAAATAGGGTTAAGAAAAAGGAAAATTAAACAAAATTATTAATAAAAACCAAAATTAATATTTTGTATTACTCCCCTTAGCCCTTATTACTGCTTCCAGCCTGTTTTTCATGGAGCGGGTGAGCTTTTTCACCACTGTTTGTGGAATTCTTCCCCACTTTTTCGCCATTGCAACATTTAAGTCCCTCAGCGATGCAGAGCCTGGATTTCTGGCTCGAATCCTTCTTTTAAGCTCATTCCACATGTGCTCGATTGGATTCAGATTCCGCTCAGGCTATTCTAATATGGGCATCCACACTTCCTCCAGATACTGCCACACCGATGCAGCAGCATGTAGCCTCGCATTGTCGTGCATTAGCACGAAGCTATCGCCAACAAACCCATTGTAAAGAACGACGTGTTCCTGCAGGATCTCATCGATGTACCGGTGAGCAGTTAATCCACCGCTATGCCTCGTCAGTCACGGAAACCAAATCGGTTTTCGCATCCAGTGAGATGCCTCCCCACACCATGATAGAACCGTTAGCAGAGTAGACCGTTTTAGTAATGCAGCACTGCGCATAGCACTCCCCAGGCCTCCTAGAGACGAGTCTTTTTCCATTATTGCCATTTAGGTACATTCAAAACTCGTCGGAGAATAAAAAGGAGCGCCACTGCTCTAAGGACCAGTCGACATGTTCTCGGGCAAATCTAAGTCGCGCTTGTCGATGGACTGCTGTCAATTTGGGTCCGTTAGCTAGTCTCTTTGGAGTTAGATAAGCTTCTTTAAGTCTTCTTCTGACTGTCCATTGACTGACAGTCCGACCTCCTACCGGACCTCAACGCCGGTCAAGTGACGATTTCTTAGAGTTGTGTTGACAATGAAGCGGTCGTGTCGCTTCGAGGTACACCTACTTCTTCCTAATCCTGGTCTCTGAGTAAAGGCGTCAGTCTTTTGGTAACGTCTGTAGACTCTGGAGTTAGCTGACTGGCTCAGGTGTAGTTGCATAGCGACTACACATTGGCTATGCCCTTGTTGTCATAGGGCAATGACTTCTGCCGTTTCTTCCGTGGATGACGTAATTAGTGAGCAGGTATAGCAGAGATGTGGACGGTTCAAATTCCGATAAAGGAATAATAGGAAAATGCAGTTGCATGTGTTTTTATTGGGATGAATAGCGCTTAACGAGTACGTTGCTAAATGAGCAACGGTTCTATTGAGTAAAACCGTGTTTATCAGTCCAAATATTTTTGGTATTAGAAATAGTAGAAAATCAGCATTCTGATGATACCAAAAATAATACCACTGTTTGAAAATTAAATTCAAGGATCGGTGTTAAATGAAGCAAAATCGTTTGAGTCGATTTTTTTGCTTACCAATATGTATTGCATATTTAATTTGAATATTCCAATTGAGTTATTTAAATAAAATAACCACTGAAATTATCTGCAGATGTACAAAAATGTGCGTTAAAAATTCCAAGAACATAACTTTTACGTATGACTCAGAACTCAGTAATAGGCAGAATCGAATTATTTTATTGTATATTTAAACAATTAACCATGCTAAGGCTGCTATCTCTACATCTGAAGTTGACGTGCACGGCTTAGCTGGTAAGATTTAAAGTAAGTAATTGTCAGTGGATGCAAAATGGTTTTCAGAGTGAATCTTACACCTCTAATTGGCATCGTTAGATAATTTCTAGTATCTCACTTTATTTTAAACCTTTGCACACAGTACGTCATATTTGCAATTTCACTTGTCAAACTCTCTAAATTGAGACTGGCTATAGCAATTTGGCAAACTGACGATATAGAAAAAACGCTCTACCGAAATCACTTTATGCGACTTCGAAGGCAGAAATTATGTTATGCCGTATGCCGTTTTTGAGAAATGAATAATAAATGTTTTCTATGTTGCAAAATTTGTTAGTCACCGTACATAAAAGATATATTAGTACAAAAAAAAAATAACCTGCCAAGTGCAAGTCGGACTCTCGCAATTAGTGTTCCGTACGTTGACTGCTTTTAAAATAAAAATTTTTGTTAGAGAGGTATAAAATAATCAATGACTTCACAAAACACTCCTAACTGATGACCTTGAAATTTTTGTTTTTTTGTATGCCACATAAATTATATATTTATAATTATGTAAGGTAACTCGTAATAATTTTCATTCAATCTATACCTTGTGGAGAATATTCCAGAATTTTGCCAAAATTTTTTGATCAGTTTCGAAATAAGACCTCTCCTCCCCCGACAGTGATTTTTCGCAATTTTTTAAAAATAATACAAAGAAAAGTGTGCGCAAGTATTAAATTATAAATATTTCCGAACTCGTGTTTTTATAAGCTTGCATTTGATATGCCACTCGATGACCTGGTAAAAAAAAATTCACTTCCAATTTCACCCTCCAAAACTAACCCCTTAAGTCAAAATTTCACTTTTAAAACTACACATCTCCGATGAGGCCACCAGTTCCTATATTAGTGCTAAATTTCAACTTTCTATGTCAAATAGTTTCGGAGAAAATCGGGTGTGACAGATGGACAGACAGACAGGCACCGAAGAGATCTTGTGAGTGTTCCGTATGAATGAAAGGTTCTGCTCCTAAGAAATATCAGTATATTGCCTTATATTTTTTGTAGTTGTACCACACAGTTTTTATTCTCTATCTAACTACCAGATTTTTGCATTGCTGTACGTTTAAGGGTACCTAGATCATGGAAAAACCTAGTTTTCAGTCAATTATACTGATCCCGAATTTTACAATTTATTGATCTTTATATCATATATCACCACTCCACCAAACACTTTATTTTAACCCTCGACGCGCGTTTCGCTAACCATGTTAGCTTCATCAGGAGCGATGATTGACTAAAGCTAAACTACAAATCTACACTATTTATACTTAGCCTAACCCTTGAATTACTCAGGCGGAACTAATGGCCTAGGCGAGGCCATCAGTTCCGGTCAAGTAACCAGTAGAGGGGACTATAAGGAATAGGCGCTTTGTCTTTATTTAAACTACTTTTACATTTTATAATTTCCATACTTTCGTATGTGTTCAACAATCTTCGGTCAGATACATTTTTAATTAGATTATCTAATATTATAGTATGATCAGCTTCAAGGACATGTTCGGCAATACTAGACTTTTCTGTTCTACTGTATTTTAAGTGTGCATTTAGCACAACAACAAAATCGTGTTTTAATTGACCTTTTAGTTTGCCCAACATACTTTTTGTCGCAATCATTACAACTAATTTCATAAATTCCACTTTTCTCACAATTAGGAATCTTATATTTGGGGTTGTCTAAGATATTCCTCAGATTGTCTGACGGCTTATAGACTAAGGTGAGGCCTACTTTATTAAATACCTTATTGAGTCTCCTGCTATATTTCGAATTATATGGTATAGTTGGTCTTATTTTCTTCGCGTGTAAAAAAGATGGATTCCTTTCATTATTGAAGTTTACTGTATTCAGAGGAAAATTGAACAAATAATGAACTAAAAAAAAAATATAATACGGCTGATTTGTGTTGTTTCCAATGAAATGAATCATTAGGAATATATATATCTGTTACTGTATCTTTCCTATAGATATCAAATTCTAATCTTGATTTTTACTTTCTCAGAGCAGCCATTGTTTTTATTTATATCTGTGCTTAGATATTTGTATCTGTCAACTTGTAACATATAGTAGGCTAGTTATTTTATATATATATATATATATATATATATATATATATATATATATATATACACGAGGCTGGTTTGAAAAGTCCGTGCAAAAATAAAAACTACTTATGTGTTTGGGGTAAACCTTTTTTATTTTTCGACATAGTCTCCTTTTAGGCTTATACACTTCGTCCAACGATGTTCTAGTTTGTTGATCCCTTCCGAATAATAGGATTTGTCCAAGTCTGCAAAATATCCATTAGTGTCTGCAATCACCTCCTCGTTTGAATAAAATCTTTGTCCTGTCAGCCATTTCTTCAAATTGGGGAACAAATAGTAGTCCGAGGGAGCCAAGTCTGGAGAATAGGGGGGATGTGAAACGAGTTGGAATCCTATTTCCATTAATTTTGCGACCATAACTGCTGAGGTGTGTGCTGGTGCGTTGTCGTGATGGAAAAGGACTTTCTTGAGGGCCAATCGCGGGCGTTTTTCTTGCAGCTCGGTTTTCAAACAGTCCAATAACGATGAATAATATTCACCTGTAATAGTTTTACCCTTTTCCAGATAGTCGATGTGGATTATCCTTGCGAATCCCAAGAGACAGTCGCCATAACCTTTCCGGCCGAAGGAACGGTCTTCGCCTTTTTTGGTGCAGATTCCCCCTTGGTAACCCATTGTTTAGATTGTTGTTTGGTCTCAGGAGTATAGTAATGTATCCATGTTTCATCCACAGTGACGAAACCACGCTTAAAGGCCTCCGGGTTCTTCTGGAACAGCTGCAAACCATCCTTGCAACACTTCACACGATTCCGTTTTTGGTCAAGCGTGAGCAATCGCGGTACCCATCTTGCGGATAGCTTTCTCATGTCCAAATGTTTATGCAAAATATTATGTACCCGTTCAGTCGAGATGCCCACAGCACTAGCAATCTCACGCACGTTAACTCTTCTGTCATCCATCACCACATCATGGATCTGATCAATGATTTCTGGAGTCGTAACCTCCACAGGCCGTCCAGAACGTTCAGCGTCACTGAATTGCTGGGACTGGGATGGCCAGTCCGAAAATTTTGAAACCACTTATAAACTGTTCTAATCGAAGGTGCAGAGTCACCATAATGTTTATCAAGCTTCTCTTTAGTCTCCTGAGGCGTTTTGCCTTTCATAAAGTAATGTTTAATCACCACACGAAATTCTTTATCGTCCATTTCTTGAAAATCACTAGACTTCCTTGATTCACACGAATGCCAAACACAAAGAAATAGACCAATATGGCTGAAACTTGGTGTGCGTTCATTCAAGAGATGCTACTAACTAAATATGACCTCGATACGCGCCGGTGGTGCCATCTCTCGGACTTTGCACGGACTTTTCAAACCAGACTCGTATATATATATATATATATATATATATATATATATATATATTTATATATATATTTTTATATATATATATATTTATATATATATATATATATATATATATATATATATATATATATATATATATATATACATATATATATATATATATATATATATATATATATATATATATATATATATATATATATATATATATATATACGAGGCATGTTTTTTAAGTAAGTACCGTTTTGGAATTAAAAAAAAAGACGTGCAAAGATATCGCTATAATTTTATTTTTACATGAAAGCCTGTACCTTAATCTACTTTTCTACATAATTTCCGTGAATATTGAGGCACTTGTCATAACGTGGCACCAGTTTTTGAATACCCTCCTCATAAAATTCTGCCGCCTGACTTGTTAACCACTGTATCACAAATGTTTTGACTTCGTTATCGTCTTGAAGACGCTGACCACCCAGGTGCTTCTTCAAGTGCAGGAACAAATGATAGTCGCTGGGCGCCAGATCAGGGCTGTATGGAGGATGATCTAGAGTTTCCCATTTAAAAGATTTGATGAGATCTTTGGCCCGATTAGCCACATGTGGACGGGCATTGTCATGCAGCAAAACGATACCCTTACTCAACTTGCCACGTCTTTTGTTCTGGATTGCACGACGCAGATTGTTCAATGTCTCACAATAAGACGCTGCATTGATTGTCTCATTACGAGGCAGAAACTCCACTAGCAATACTCCTTTTCTGTCCCAAAAAACTGTGCACATGATTTTGCGGGCAGAAATTGTTTGCTTAAACTTCACTTTTTTGGGTGATGATGAATGTCGCCATTCCATGGATTGTTGTTTCGATTCTGGTGTGACGTAGGCCACCCATGTTTCGTCACCAGTAACAATTTGGTCTAAAAAATGTTCACCTTCATTGTGGTACCGCTCAAGGAAAGTCAATGCACTGCCTAAACGTTGGGTTTTGTGCAAATCCGTCAACATTTTTGGAACCCAACGTGAACACAATTTCCGGTAATTCAAGTTCTCGGTCACAATGCGATACAAAACACTACGAGAATATTGAGGAAAGCAGTCGCACAATGATGAAATTGTAAAGCGTCTGTTTTCTCTCACCTTTTCGTCCACTTTCTGCACCAAATCTTCATTAACGACCGAAGGACGCCCACTCCGTTCTTCATCATGCACATTTGTGCGGCCATCTTTAAATGCTCTCACCCATTTCCTTACCATTCCATCACTCATAATGTTTTGTCCGTAAACTTCACAGATCTCACGATGAATATCGATCGGTTTTACGCCTTTAGCACTAAGAAATCGTATAACAGCCCGTACTTCACAATCGGCGGGACTCACGATTGTCGGAGGCATCTTAAACACTCAGTAAACAACGTATACAATGAAGAATCAGACTATAATGGCGTCAGTGCGTAGACATGAGATGTAGGTTACGAGCGCGCATGCGCGGAACGCCGACCGTATCGCTGCGGCGGCGGAATCGCAAAACGGTACTTACTTAAAAAACATGCCTCGTATATATATATATATATATATATATATATATATATATATATATATATATATATATATGTATATATATATATATATATATATATATATATATATATATATATATATATATATATATATATATATATATATATACATATATACATATATACGTATATTTGTATATATGTATATATGTATATATATATATATATATATATATATATATATATATATATATATATATATATATATATATATATATATATATATATATATATATATGTATACAGGGTTACAGGGAAAGTCGTGCTAGATAATTAAGGACGTTATAGTTTAGGTCGTTTCTGACCGATTTGACTCTATGACATGATGTCCTAAACTTAACCGTTTTCGAGATATTGAAGTTTAAAGATTTTCTAAAAAAAACATGTTTTTTTTGCTTTTATATCGATTTTTTTTATTAGAGGTTCTCGAGTGCGATTTTTTTGGTTATTTTTATTTAGTCTGTATGTCAAGTATCAAAAATCATCAAAAAAATTTGAATTAGTTACTAACAGTTTCAAATGGCGGCTTGTTAATGTTTCTAAATTACGAATTTTTACCAAGTGTTTCCTACTTTAAACCAATAAAGAGAAAAAAAAAATGTAAGGAAGTTATTCTGCAAATTATTTTAAAAACTTTTACGTCTTTTTAGCTATCAAAAAGGGATAATACTAGGAGTTTAATAGGAACACTGTACACAGAATCACACCTAAAGCGGGCTCGGGTAGCAAAAGGTAAATTTTTAGTTCTAGGTGAAAATACGAAAAATACACAAATAAAACAAAAAACCTTGCAATTTAATATTTTTTATTAATTATAATTCATGTTCTATATGGTCGCCCCTAGTTCTAACACAAATTCTCATTCTTTTTCTTAAATTACTTTTCACAACGCTGGTTGTGAGGTGCCGCCTCATTTCGTCAGCCGCATCAATTATTTTTTGTTTTAGGACATCCACGTTTTCGATAGGAGTCATCTGGTCGTATACGAGATTTTTCATGTGACCCCACACATAAAATCCATCGGTGTTAGGTCTGGGCTTCTCGCCGGCCAAGGTATGGGTCCGCCTCTTCCAATCCATTTGTTGGGATAATTCTCACTGAGCCATGCACGAACACTTCCTTTGTAGTGAGCTGGGCAGCCATCGCACAGTGTCTCGACTAGTACAAGCTAGCGGGACAATATTATTTCTTCACTTATTTCAAATGTTTATGTATATTCCAGGTATCTTAAGCTATTTTAAGAAAAAAAAAGTTGAAAAATGTGTACTGTATGTGTAGCTGCAAGACGGAAGTGGTTTACTAATGTGTCTCATTTGTTCACTATTGTCGCTAATTGTTCTTTAATTAGCTACATACGTCTACCTACTCATTATGTGTGAAAAGCACAATCATGTTTGTTTACAAAGAAATTTCTAGGAAAAAAATAAAAATTATAATGATAGTACCCACATTTATTAATTTACAAAATATAATTTCTTTTAAAATAAATTAGTACAATAACAGTATCTATATATCAATTATTTACAATAACAAGGTGTATAAGTAAAAGAAATATAATATTAAATAACTTATATACTAAGGCATGAATTATAAGCAACTACACCACAGAATAAAATAAGAATAACAATTACAATAAAAAAATACTTAAACCTACTAATCACCATCAGATGAGTCGTCATCACCGCTCTCCCATTCAGTAGAATATTCAGAGAGTAAATAATCCTCCTCATTTAATTCGTGATGATGACTTACTGATGGTGTTTCGGATGGCAATGAAGGTGGGATAATCAACTGCAGAACCTCCGATGGCAAAGAAGTAAATTTTCTTCGCGGTAATTCTCTATACGAGTTGATAACAGGATCAGACGTAATTAAAAGCATTCTCAAAAGATCTGTATTTGTGGCAATACGTGACCGCTTCCTGGTGTGCCGTTCACGGAATCTACGATAGTCTTTATTTCTTGCCTTCTGGGCTTCTTCGGAGAGTTGTCCAATGGGAAGAAGAAAAGACTTTATAACTTCCGCGCTGTGTACAAGAATTTTATGCACAGTAACGGGCATGGAATACCACGAATACAGATCAAGGTATAATTTTCTAGTATCAACACAAAACTTTTCGAATTCTATATAATTTATGTCATATCCCGATGACAAAGTTCTTAAAATTACATGAAATCTACGAATAAGGTTTACGTCTAATCCTGTAATTTCGCTGCTCAATTCAGCTTTGGTAAAAAAAATCTACGTGCTGTGTTTCCATCGTTTGTGTTACCATACCCAGGTTTTGGTTTATCTACAATGAGACCCATACGATCTTTAAACACTTTTTGTATCTCTTGTGAGCGTTGCTTCACAATAGCTTTGTCGTTATCTCCCCTGACTTGCCACTTTTATCACCCTTATTTCTAAACTATAGCTGATGTGAAGCAAACATTCAAACGTGCGGATCCATGCATGTAAAGTAGATAAACCAAATGCAAGGCGTTCTTCGTTGCTGGGATATTTCTTTGACTCCTCGTTCATAGTAGACGGGGTGGCACCGCAAATATAATACTTTTGTGTTGAACTTGTGTCTGTTAAGGCATTGCACACTTTGCCATCAGTCATTGTCAACAACAAATCGTTTTTAACAGAGATTTGAGATCTAGCAACGTTACATAATGTTGGAAGAAGCTGACTTACTTCATCTAAAATTTTAGAAGTTTCTTCTTTCGTAAACTGTTTTGTCTCCTTGGCAAAAATAAACTTAATAGGACGGCAATATAAAGTAGAGGAAGGTCTTGGATTTTGCCAGATCACAGTTTCGCCATCAAGCAGTCTCAAAGGGACAAATGAGTATACGAACAAAAATTCGTCTGTAGCGTTAACGTTCTCAAATTTCTGCTTATACGTGCTATGCCCCGAACTCCCATCACAGCTCCATTTGCTTACCAACGTATAATATGAACGAGGTAACACACTTCTAATGACTTCCGTCTGAGCTTTAACTAATCGTTTCAGCCGTTTTATCCAAAATCGCGTGAAGTTTAATTTCAGCTCGAGATTCAGTCACAGAAATATATTCGTCAGAAGGACAACAAGAAGCTTTGGACTTACCTAAACTATAAAACGATGGATACACTTGATGTCCCGCTTTCATTGATCATTTTCTTGTTTGTTTATATGAGTGAGAAGTCGCTTTCGAGTCCACATAATAAGCTAAAGCTTCGTCTGGTGTGCCGACTTTGTTCAGAACGCTTATTCTTTTCTCTAGTTTCACTGACCGCGACGTTATGGATCTGTTTAGCAACAATTCGATGCCCTTCTTTTCGAGTAGCTAACTCAGCTGCTGTAATAAGCTCACTTGCACTTCGCGATTCCAAAAGATCTTCTATTCTCCGTCTCTTCGTTTTCGTTGATGAGTCTTCAAATGATTCTCTGGGTCCCCCTACGGAAAGAGCCGCTGATGATGTTGAAGTGGACGGCTGGTTAACACACATCTTTATTTCGATTCCGGATCCCTCTAACCAATCTTTATGTTTGATTAGAAACATTTCTTTGTTACACTTTAAAGAAGTCCACTTTTGATTGAATTTTGCTGAAAGGCTTGATATTTTCATTTTGACTCGTTTTAGAGAATCGTCAGAAACATCAGACATATTGAATTTTTCACTTATGTAATAAAAAATGCCACTGTTTCGTTCAGTTTTGTCATGTTTTAGCCATTCTTCAAAAAACTCCATTTTCGTCAGTCACGACTCGTTCTGAAAAAAATAAAATAATTTTACTTTCGGTCCTTTTCGAGGTCTATAATATATATGAATCTGTGCCTGAATGTTGTAGGTATTACATATAGAAAAATCTAGGTGGATATAAAAAAAGTTGCTACTTTTAAAGTTTACAATTAATGTAAAATTTGCTGGATTTATCTATACATTTACAAATTGATATTACACCAAAAGTATACATATTTTTTATAAAAAATATAAGTCATAATAGAGTACATACCTTCAATAGAATATTCCATCACAAAAAACTCGTTTCACTTTGCTACCAATTTTAGAATATGTTATCACAAGTGTGCATAAAATGCAACTGATTTGCAAATGAAAATGACCTCTCTTATAAGGGTTACTTTGACCCCCTGATAAGATACCTTTATGAGGTGATAAACAAATTAATTCTTGGAATTCGTTAAATGGGGGGGGGGGGTTGTTTACAAGTCGTTATCAGTGGTTCCTGGAAATTACGTCATGAATATTGTCCCGCTAGCATGTTCTTGCCGAATCACTGTGCATCGTGTTGAAAGTACATGTTTTGTCTCAAACCAATAGGTAGGTCTTCCATCAAATTAGGTAAATCGTTCCACAAAAAATTGTCGTATTCCTCGCCATTCAAATTATCTGGCAGGAAGAATGGCCCAACCAAATAATTTGAAATTATACCCATCCACACATTTAAGCTGAATCTTATTTGTGATCTTTTCGTTCTTTTTTTGTTTGGGTTGCCTTCCTATTTAGAAGCCCAATAGTGGGCATTGTGGTAGTTTGTAAGACGGTCTTTGTCGAATTTCGACTCGTCAGTCCATAGTATTTTCTTAAAAAAAGATGCATCTTCAACATCGGTATTGAGCATAAATCTGCAGAATTCTAATCATCGCAACGGATCCCCTTCTTCAATGACTTGCACGGGCGTATAGTGGTAAGGGTGTTGCCCAACAGTATGCATTACAAACCATACCTTCCACTGCGAAATACCAAGCTGTTGTGCGACAACATTTGTAGATGTGGTTGGGTCCACCTCAAAGAGACGTCGTATTTCGTTGTCTTCGTCAAAGATACGTGGTCGTCCCATGTCAGTCCGCCGTATTTGTACGGAACCAGTTTCTCGTAGTCTTCGATAAGTTCTATCAAATACGCTAACATCAGGTACATGACGAGTAGGATATCGCAGTATGTATTCATCACGTGCACGCGACGACACTCCTTCACAAAATCCGTAACACGTTAGGATGTCAGCATATTCCTCGTTGGTATATGTTGCCATATTCACAAGCAGAGATCAAAATCCAGTTACGAGCCAATTCACACAGTCAGAAGATGAAACACAGATAGTTTTGAAAAGCACGGTATAGCACATCTACCACGGACGAATCGCATGAGCAGACTAAAAATCATTCAATAATGTTTAGTGAACAGAAAATGTCAGTCGCACAGGAAAAAATGCTTATCCAACCCTTTTTATTGTTTGAAGGTGCAGGCAGTAAACCGGTAATTGGTAGTATCTAAATTCTATTATTATGTTACTCTACATTTGGGCCTATTGAAATCTCATTTTCTTAGAATTTTCAATAGATCCAGTAGATATTATACCGTTTTAGATAGCTAAAAAGACGTAAAAGTTTTTAAAATAATTTGCGGAGTAACTTCCATACATTTTTTTTTCTCTTTATTAATTTAAAGTAGGAAACACTTGGTAAAAATTCGTAATTTAGAAACATTAACAAGCCGTCATTTGAAACTGTTAGTAACTAGTTCAAATTTTTTTGATGATTTTTGATACTTGACATACAGACTAACTAAAAATAACCAAAAAATCGCACTCGAGAACCTCTAATAAAAAAAAAATCAATATAAAAGCAAAAAAAAAAACATGTTTTTTTTTTAGAAAATCTTTAAACTTCAATATCTCGAAAACGGTTAAGTTTAGGACATCATGTCATAGAGTCAAATCGGTCAGAAACGACCTAAACTATAACGTCCTTAATTATCTAGGACGAGTTTCCCTGTAACCCTGTATATACTCAATGAGGTTACATTATTAATTAGTATTTACAGATCCTCTAGATTGGTTGCAGTTAGAATTATTTCTACGACATATCTTATGATACTGGTGGGCACTCCATTAATTTTACTTTTGTTGTTTTCCTCTTCTCACAGTTTGTCTTGAGTATAGGTGATAATACATCCTTAGTTGACTACTCTTGTAATTTCAATTCAACTAATCTAAACTATATTTGTTGGAGATTAACCACTCATCAATACCAGGTCCAACAGCGAACCAGTATGTTTGCTTGGAGACCTAACATTCTCTTCTGCATTTCTTGTATGCATCCAGGGAAGACTAAGCTTTAGGAGAGCGGATCAAGGATTGATACTGTATATACAGATTAAAGCTTCTAAAAATAAATGACACCCGCCTAGTGCATATCTTGATAGTAAAATATGCTATTTGGTGGTTCATACAAACAACCTATTAGCAAGAGGTGATAATACGCGTCGACTTGAGAAAAACCAAAAAAAGGCAGATACACATATTTACGTAGATGATAAAGTAGCAGCAGAAGTATATTTTACGCACGCCTTAACACAAATTACCAGATTCGTGTAGGTAGGCTATCTTGAATTCCAATTTTCGACTCACCATAGTAATTTCTGTATACAAAAAATTGAATGCGCTGTCTCTATTGTGAAGTAGATGTTAGATTCAAAAACTATTTTAATAGTTTTTTTGTATCTTAACACTATTCCTAAGTATTGAATGGGAGCATCATTGATTTGTATTTTTTTCAGAAATATTTTTAATTAAAGGAAAGGCATTACTCCTAAAAGCCACACTGCAGCTTTCATAAACAGGTTTAAGTTGTTTACAAAGTATAAAGAGTTTAGTAACGGAATTATTTAAAAGAAAATACCTTTGAAGTATATATAAGATCAAGATGTTTTATTTGGAACTAGAAAGTAAAGTGTTTATTTACCTCTAGTTAGAGTTTTCTTAGTAGGTGTTTGTAGCCATGTATATATGTTTAAAAGTTTAAAAGCAATTAAATATAATTAAACTGAAGTTCTTTAAAATAGAATCTTATGTAAGTTTGGTATTTAATTTTTTTTTATGAGTCTAGCACACCTGCTGCAGGGAAGTCCCTAAAGCGCTACAGGAGCGACTTGTGTGCGGAAAAAGCGATTCACGTTGTTTTTGAATCGCTGTAAATTGTATTAGCGCGACGTTTATTTCTAACATGCACCGCTTTGGGAGGAATTAAACGGGCTCCATCCTTCGAACACTTTCCATGAAAATACTTGTAGAATAGATTCAAGTCGCCAACTGTTCTTCGATGTTCCAGCGAATCAAGGCCGCCGGTCAGTTCCGGGTCTCCAATCAGACGAACAGCTCTTCTCTGAATAGAATCCAACAAATGCAGTGTATGTTTGGGAACGGAGCCCCAAACATGGGAGCAGTATTCCATAGTTGGTCGAAATTGAGCTTTGTAAAGAATTAACAGTTGTTGTGGAGTGTAAAGCTTTCTGGTTCGAAATAATATTCCCAACTTTTGAAAAACTCTCCTTCCTATGCCTGCAACATATTCATGCCAGGACATATTTGCTGCCAAATTAACTTCCAACAAACCGAGCGAACGAGAATGGAGTGCCCCGACATAACTATATCGGGTTCAGTAACGTTAACTTTTGTAGAAAAATCTGCCGCCGGGGTTTTTGTAGCATTAAATTCCACTTGGTTACTGTCACCACAAGATAGAATTTCTTCCAGGTCTTTGTTAAGTTGAATGGCCTTCGGCTGTCTGCGGATGTCTGAGTAGCCGATGTCCGAGCGTTCAAAGTGAATGAACTGTCATCTGCAAAGCTGTGGATCGGATTTTCGGTCTTTTCCAGCAGATTGTTAATGTAAATGAGAAAGAAAGTAGGAGACAGTATGGAGCCTTGGGGCACACCGGCGTTGATAGTGAAGGTGTTAGAAAGAAATCCGTCGGCTGCCACTCGTAAAGAACGCTTTCTGAGGAAACATGAGAGCCACAAACAGAACTTTTCAGACAAACCATAAGAGCGTAACTTAGCCAACAGTTCATCGTGCCAGACACGGTTAAATGCCTTGGATATGTCAAGAGCAACCGCTCGAGATTCTCCAAAGTGTTCAATGGCGTTCTTCCCAACATGTGTTACATAAGTCAGAAGATCTCCTGTTGATAGCCATATTGGTGATCGCTAATAATGTTGAATCCTTCAAGATATTTTAGAAGATGCTGATTGATAGCCTTTTCCATTACTTTCGGTATTATTGAAAGCAGTGCGACTGGTCGGTAGTTATTTGATCTTCTTGCCTTTTTTAGTTATTGGCTGAACTGTGGCCAGAAGGAAATATTCCCCTTCTGTGGGATAGGTTGAAAAGTCTTCAGAAAACTGGTGTTAGTTCTCTGGCACCGTTTTTGAGAACTATGGCAGGTATTCCGTCAGCGCCAGAAGCTTTTTTGGTTTCTAGCTTCATTAAAATACGTTTTATGATAAGCTGTCTGAAGACAATATCGGGCATCCTTGACTGTACTATGGGAATAGTAGGTGGTGTTTGTCCTTGAAAATCGACAGTAGAAAGTGAAGCAAAGAGTTCAGCCACCAAGTTCGCTTTCTCAACAGGTGTTGTTGCAATAGAATTATCTGGCCGTCTGAGTGGTGGTATGGTGGATTTGGTGAAATTTTAACTAACTGCCTTAGCGACTTACCAAAAGGACCTGGAATTGTTGGGACAAGCGAGAAGTTTGTTTCTAATTCGTTGATTGTGTGCCTCCTTGGTTTCATCGATAATTCCTTTACATCTGTTCCGGGCTCGAACAAAGGTGTTACGATTTATGGTGTTAGAATTTTCACGCCATTATTGGTAGGTAACATGTTTAGAAGCAACATCCTCTTTCAGTTAAACCAAGGCTTGCCGTTGGAATGGCATTTCTTCGAAAAAGGGATGTAAGCTTCTATACCGGATTAAAAACGAACGTCTAACCAAGGGAAAGTTCGAAAATATTCCATGAAATCTTCCCATTTGTAGTGCCAAATCTTGCGCGGTTTAGGCGCCTCTCTGTCACTGATTAGTAGGATACTCGATGTCGAAAGCAGTTTATGGTCGGAAGAACCTAACGGCAGATTTACGGTGACCGTGTAAATCTCCGGATTGGTGGTTAAAAACAAATCAAGAAGACTGGCGAACTTCCCGTCTCGATCAGGGATCTGTGTTGGTTCGTCAGTAAGCTGAGTTAAGCCACAACTGATTGAGAATGATTCAGGTTCACGACCTTGTTCGTCGGTAGTATTTAAATATTTAAGTCAGTTGATGTTGTGGACATTAAAGTCGCTGAGGATGGCAATTTCGGCATTTGGATAGTTAATTTGTAAATGATCGATGGTGTCTGCAAGAGAAGCGAAAAGTGTTCTAAAGTTAGTATTACTTGGTGGTCGATAGAGGATGCAGATGAACCTTGTGGTTTGTTGAGTCGTTATCTTTAACCCCATAACATCAAAGTTTGGGACCTCCAGAGCCTCTTTGTTGGCAAGAGAGGTCGCTTCTGACAAAAAGACAGATTCCAAAGTTACGTCTTAATCGGGAATAGAAGTCGTACCCAGGATAAAGATAGTTGACTGTGTTGGTCGATGAACTGATCTTGGTTTCACAGAGAATATAATAATATTAGTTTGACAGAAAATAATAATAATAATAATAATAATTATAAATGGTTTCATTGTCAATAGATAAATGCGTAACACATACTACAAATAAGAAACAAGAAAAAAAGACTAGCAGCAAAGGCAGACTTTGCATTTATCTGACAAGATGAGAGATAGCGTGCTTACACTTAATCCATATTTACAAAATTTTCACAAGAATTTTAATTTGTAAAATTATTATAAATGAGTAAAAAAATACATACAGTTACATACAAAAAGAATCTAAAAAAAAAACAGTACTCTATCACACCTTGTTACCATGAGATTTATCTCACAGCACGGCATTTTTAAAACCTTTTGGTGCTTTTCTGTGAAAAATGGTCATCGATTTCTTAATTGGGTGTATTTTCTTTAGAGATCTACAACACAAGAGTATTTTTTTTTTATAAAATATCTCCCCTCCTTGGTTATCGATTTTTAAATTGAAATTTTTTTAAAATTTCAATGTATGTAACGGCTCTTTTTTGTGAAAAATCTTCATCCCCAGCCATCGATTTTAAGTTTTGGGAATGGTTTAAGCTTTTAGAGTTCCAGTACAAAAGGAGCTTTTTTCCAACGAGGATTTCCCATCCTGGTTATGGTTTAACTCTCCTGCTTGTCTATTGAACCCCACCCTCTATAGGTAGCCCCGCCTTTAGTATTCTCTTTTCTTCCTTACAGAAACGTCGTTAGTCATATGCCATTTTCCCTCCCCCGCTCCTTGAACCTGGCTATGCCACTAATCTCATTATAATACATATAAGAAAATCTTTAAAAAATGTATGAGGCATAACATACAAATAAATATAGAAAGAGTACCTTATATAAGAAAATAAGCTTAAGTTTCCCTCGAGTAGCATTTCTTAAAATTTATAGCAGCTTTAAAGTTTCAATGATTCGGCTCTCACTTTATACATCTTGATTATATTGTTAGAAAAAGAACCACAAAGTTGAGTGGTTTTATATTGGGGTGGAGTTTTTAGCTCTTAAATTTTAAATTTATATTATGTATAGAGGTCCGCAATCTTAATTTGTCGAACAGATAGGCGTGCTTTTATATATGAATAATTTCATGTTAGTATACCAACAATGCTTAATTTAATATGGAACCACCCTAGATTAATTAAGTATACGGAAACTTGATCTCTCCTTTTTACATTTTAATTTAACACTACAATTTAAGCCATATACCACATCTACTGATTTAGCTACTGGCGATTAGACTATATCAACTTAGGGTTGCAGAATGTACTCTTAGTTACTGAAGTGATTTATTTGACTGAAGACCTTTAATCTAGAGTCCATCCTTCTTTCACTTTTATTATTAAATAAAAATTGAAGCACCTGTCAGGTTGTGCTATCCTGCTAGGTAACATAATTTGTAATTTTAGTTTAGGGTTATATTTATTCTAATGTCTAAATCCTGATCAATTAAAGTACACGAGACGTCAATATCACATGTTTGAATAAATTTGTGTGTCGTCGGCTTAACAATATGTCGTACAGTATTTTGTAAAATTTTGTCTTGTGTGGCGTAAACAAAAGTGGTATTATAACGGATCCTTAGTAAACGCTATGTAGAACAGTATTTAGTATTTGTTCGTTAAAATACAAGATGCCCCATAAAACTATTTAGCTTTAAAATATTTATAGTAAAAATAGAACAAACTGATAGATAAAAAAGGTCTTTGTATTATATCAAATTAAAGTCGTTGGAAAATTATTTCTTAAAAAATAATGCCAACTGCATGTGAATTGTTACGTTATCGGCTCTCTTGTAAGTAGGCTTCTGGCGCTGACGGAATACCTGCCATAGTTCTTAAAAACTGTGCGAGGAACTAACACCAGTTTTCTGTAGACTTTTCAACCTATCCTACAGAAAGGGAATATTTCCTTTCTGCTGGAAATGTGCTACAGTTCAGCCGATATCTAAAAAAGGCAAGAAGACCTTGCCAAATAACTACCGATCAATCGCACTGCTTTCAATAATATCGAAAGTCATGGAAAAGGCTATCAATCAGCATCTTCTAAAATATCTTGAAGGATTCAACATTATTAGCGATCACCAATATGGCTTTCGTAAAAATAGATCAACAGGAGATCTTCTGACTTATGTAACATATGTTTGGAACAATGCAACTGAACACCTTGGAGAATCTCGAGCGGTTGCTCTTGACATATCCAGGGCATTCGACCGTGTTTGGCACGATAGGCTGTTGGCTAAGCTACGTTCTTATGGTATGTCGGAAACGTTCTGTTTGTGGCTCTCATGTTTCCTCAGAGAGCGTTCTTTACGAGTATGAGTCGACGGATTTCTTTCTAACACCTTCACTATCAACGCCGGTGTACCCCAAGGCTCCATACTGTCTCCTACTCTCTTTCTCATTTACATTAACGATCTGCTGGAAAAGACCGAGAATCAAATCTACAGCTTTGCAGATGACAGTACACTTATCTCTTTATTCACTTTGAACGCTCGGACATCGGCTATTCACACGAATTTCCGCAGACAGCAGGAAGTCATTCAACTTAACAAAGACCTGGAAGAAATTCTATCTTGGGGTGACAGTAATCAAGTGGAATTTAACGCTACAAAAACCCAGGTGGCAACTATGGAATACTGCTCCCATGTTTGGAGCTCCGCTCCCAAACATACACTGCATTTGTTGGATTCTATTCAGAGAAGAGCTGTTCGTCTGATGGGAGACCCAGAACTGACAGTCGGCCTTGATTCGCTGGAACATCGAAGAACGCTTCGCGACTTGAGCCTATTCTACAAGTACTTTCATGAAAGTGTTCGAAGGATGTGGCCCGCTTAATTCTTCCCAAAGCGGTGCATGTTAGAAGTACACGTCGCGGTAATTCTTCTCATCCGTATGAGGTTCAGCTTGTTACTCCTCGTACAACGCTTTTCAAGCAGTCTTTTATATGGAGAACATCATCCCTTTGGAATAATTTGCCCAGGACTGTGTTTCCCACGAAGTACAATCTACAGCGATTCAAGAACAACGTGAATCGCTTTCTCCGCACACGTGTCGTTCCTGTAGCGCTTTAGGGACTTCCCTGTAGCACGTGTGCTAGACCCATAAAAAGAAAGACGCTAAAATTGTCGATTAGTGCTCGGCATATCGTTTCCACGATCGACATCATTTCTCTTAGACTATTTCCATTTAATTGTTTCAGAGAGGGAGCATTGTTAGTCTAAAATTTAATTTTAAAAATCGCTAACAGAGAAAATCAGAGCTCCGTGGAGGTCGACTTATGTTATTTCTTTTGGAAATAAATTAATTTTAAAAAAAATTAGTTAAACTAATTAACGAAGTTGAAAATCTGTGTACTGTCTGCTGGTTTAAATTCTTTTACCAGCTGTATTTTGTAGGGAGCAGCCTAAAGTTTCTAGTTACTGCACTTGATGATTTGCGTATTAGGGGTCCGGATTCTTGCTAATTGTCACTGGAACGCACTATACCCGCTTCTGCTTGGTGTTTAGTTAAAGTAAAATCAGTTTCAAATCAGTTACAAACTGGGGGTCCGTGTGTGATATTAAATGCGAGATTCTTTCCGCGCGATAGTCTTAAAATTATTATGTATTTATTGGTAAAACTCTCACATAAAAAAGGCCAAGTACCCAGATTACTGTCTCTACTCCCCTTATAAATATCTACCAAACTGTATATAAGAATTTATTCTGTTATCGTATTCAGGTTGCAGATATAATTTGAGACACTCTATATATAAAATACTATTGAAAGAAATAAAATAAGAAAATGATGTATTTCAGTTAAGATGAAAATGTTCTATGTCAGCACATTTATCAGATTATCCACAAAAGCGCTGTGAGATAAGTTAAACATCATCACGAGAACATTCGAAACCTTTGTAAATTAAACAAGACATTCTAATATATTCATACATTTCGAAAATGAATAGATACTCTGACTTATGTACATGATTTTAAAATTGGTATGTGGAGTACGCGCCTGTGACAAAGCTAGACAAGCTGTTATCTTGATTAAATCTTTTAAATGACAGATGGGGTCGAGTTCAGCTTTTCCGTTTAGGAGGCTAGGCTTTCAGACCTATTTTCTAATAAAAATTGTAATTTAAGTAAGTAGGTTATAAATAATCATTTAGTGTAGAGAGAAAATATTAGTTTCTTCGTCATATTCGCGAGCGAGCTCTATCACTTATACTGCTGATAATGTACTTTTATAGACACCCCTATTATTAGATAAGCAATGTAAATGAGACAGACGAACACCATATTATGTAGACTCTGGCCAATACTTCGTAACTGTATGATTTGACTTGTGATCAGTGATCAATCTCTTTTTTTCATAAAATAAATTTATTGCACTCCCAACAACAGTGTTTTTGTGCATCCTCAACTCATGACTCAAGTTGAAATTATCGTAAAGTTTTTTCCTTATAACATAGATTCCTAGTTTTCTCATTTGTTTGAAAATAATAAATATGCCTGCTCGTCAATTTTTGTACATATGACGTCTTTTTGTCGGTAAATGAACATAAGAAAATATTTTCTCTATTTAAGAAAATATTCATTCAGTTATTTCATTTTCTTGTCCATTACGTAACCTATTCCGGACACATAGGTGAATGGTGTTACAAAACCACAGGGGACACCTTAGAATAACTTTGACCAGAGGGAAAATTTTCAGTCATATGATATAAACATAACAGTATCCGGGAAAAGAAAAGAGCTTGGTGTGTATTTATGGAGTGAAAACTGGCTGCAAATTCGAAGCCAAGGTCAAATTTTTACAAGAATAAAATATATATTAAAATTGGATTCTTTCAACTGATGTCATTATGGTAGAACTATTCTTCTGTCACAAAAAACAACTTGATTTAAAAAATTTCAACATAAAAATTTTATTGAATTTATATGTTGTCCCATTTTTGTGGAATACCCCGTATAGTTTAACATATATTTAAAATGTATGCGCTATATGCAGCTAATCGTTATTGTGTGTATTGTGTTTTTTTCAGAATATAATACTGTTCAAAATTAAATGACATTGTTATTTCCACTTTTTTCACTTAAGCACTGTTGATAGATTCATGAGAATTTCTAAATTCGTGATAGTCGTATGATCGACAATTTTTATAAATATTTTTTCTTATCGTTTTTTCTGTTTAAAAAAATTATTAATTTAACTACCACGCGTAATAAGTGAATAGGTTTCGACCAATACAACCTTTTACATTTCGAAACTTTTATAAAAAACTCAAGAATTTTTTATAACATCTCAACTAAAACAAAATTTAACTTAAAACATTTTTTCTCTACCAGTGTTGAAAACAAAAAAACCGTTTTTAGGTTGACATTATATCCAACCTCCCTATAATGATTCTTTCAATATGATTTTTCAAACTCTAAGAACACTTAAAATGACAGATAATATGATATATTGGCAATTAATATCTGGTATCATCTCTGAAACTGATTATATTTCTGATTGGTGTGATAATAACGGTTAAAATTTGCTATCGACCAAAAATAAGAGAAAAGTCCAATAATGCCATTGATTCCTTTTTGAGATAGCTCTTTAATTTCCGTCTTTTTAACATATCGTTTCTGTTGTAAATAAAGAAAGAATCTTATAATTTTCAGAACTGTCGACTCAGGGAACTCGGGAAAAGGCATATTATATATTCGAAGCTTTTCCTCTATAACCCCCTTACCGCCTTATATATTTGACTAAAAACCAGTAACCAGGAAAATTTCCTATAATGCTTTTTACAAGTTTACAAAGTTTATTGACACCATTCATGTCTTCTTTTTGACACAAAATTATGGTACGATATACACAAATATAATATTGTGGATAGTGATTATAGGATGTTGCGATTGTTATTCAAGTAAAAACTTTAGGTACTACGGTAATAAGACTTGTGTTAAGTCCCCTTAATTTTGTAACTTAGATCTGCAATCCTTTGTACAATATTTACAAATCACGCCTAAAATCTGTTCATAGTGATTCTTCCATGCTGCGGTTTCATTTAAAAAATATATCTTTGGAATATCGAAGGACACTTGTTGACATACTCAATCTTAATAGAATTATTTATTTAAAAATTAATTCTCCGGACGTATTAGCTTTGGTGACATTTGATATTTGTCAGCGAAATTTTCCTTTCGATGTATATATTTATATAGATATATATATATATATATATATATATATATAATCAAATCAAAAAAATCAAATCAAAAAATGTTTATTATCCAAATGGAAAAAAAAAAATATTACAATAATTTTTATTCATAGAACATGGTTCAGGAGCACTATGGACCTTTTGGAAGTCTGTGTGTGCACCAAAAATTTTACCTCTCAATGTAAATACCATTACTAATACAAATAACAATTCAATAACATATCGATAATTTAACTGTACAATAGTATTTCAATTATATAACCATAATAATATAATTCAATAACAAATTTTTATAATTAGCCTAAAATTACAGAAAACTGTATATACAAGGTTTTTTTTTATCAGAAATACAAGAATGGCAAGCAATTTCTAATTGAGTGTCGTAAAGAGGGACAAAGTAGTCCAAGCTGAAATTATATATTTATGTTAGAAAACAAATTTTGTTGCAAATCTCCTGAAAGTTTGCCATAATCCAATCGTGGATGTTATGTTTCAATTTGTCAAAGGCATAGTTCATTCTTAGTTTTGTCGATAGCATATTATATTGTAACATTCATTTTTTCCTAGATTTTAAGACCATGTAATGTTACTGATTTTTCACTTCAAATTGTACTTATTTTCATTTTTGTATCGAACGGTATATTAAACAGAGATTCCAAGACGTTCGGTATAGTGTGTTGTGCGGGTTCCTGACCGAACCGACCGCCACGCCGCGATTGGTGAAAAGTGTGTATCCGCTGTTTGAGTTCCGGCGTCGCCATATTACCGGAGAGTTTGGATGGTTTATTTAAAGGCCTGAAGACCGACTGTCGTGGCTGTTTTCCATCTAGCCGCAGCCGGGTCATTTCCACCGAACCGCCAAGTGGGCTGTGTACCATCAAGCCGCGTAGGCGAGGCTAATTGCATCGGAGCCGCGAAGTAGGCTTCCTTCGACTGAGCTAGAGAAAAAGCTCATAACAACCATCATGCGAGCTAAGTAAAGCGCCAGTTTCTTAACGAAAAGCCGTAGTGGGCTCTCTAAGTGTTTGCTAGAAAAGTGTGTGAAATCGGTCGTATTCCATCGAAGCCGGAATAAGAACAGTAAGTTAACAAAACATCCTTCAATAGACCTATCCCTGAGTAGTGCCTTAACAACAATTTAAACAGACTAAAAAGTGAAGTGAAAAGCACTATTTTTCGTCTTCGGGGTAGTCATAGTTCAAAATTTAAATGTAATAACTACTAGTTAGGCTAGAATTTTTTTGTAGAACTGCAAAGGTTAGAACTTTTTATTTTTTTTAAAAAACAGGAATAAATTTTCTTTTTGTTGATTAAAGCTAGTGTCTCACTGAATACCTATCTTTCTTTTCAGGATAAGGACGGCTGTACTAAACTAACTTTTTATTTAATAACCATAAAACCCTTCAGTATTTTTTCATTTTTTTAGCTGAAGTTAGATCCTTTCTATTTTAAAATGAATGGTGCCCAAAAAGAAATCGTACAGCTAAAGCTTTTTAAAAATAGAAAATAAATCCAAAAAGACGTACAAAAATTATCTCTTACCCATATCTCTCTACCAAAGAAAACTGAGCTAGTGTGTGTTTAATTTCTTTAGTTCTTTTAAAATCAGGGTTCACTCGATTCATTATCAGAAATTAAAAAAAAAGATGCCTCAAACTGAGGACAGTTTAACATGTTACAAAATGACACCACAACGTGCGGGCAAGTTCCAATGTTACAAAATGGCGCCCAACGTGGGGCTTTTGGAATTTTATTTTTTAAAAAAGGGTTCAGTGTACTAGCTTTCGAACAAAATAAAAGCTCTAACTTTGCAGATATTTTTATTTCATAATATTTATTAAACGAAACTACACAATAGCAATAAGACAAAAGCAGGAAATTTGTAGAATTATTTATTTCAATTTATCCGATGGTGGTTTAGATATTTAAATTTTGTTGTTGACACTAAGATAAGCGATTCCTACTTTTTTCTTAAAAGCTAGCTTTATAGTTCAGATTAGCAGATGTGTTGGTCGACTTAAATTTTGCACTGTTTATTTTGCGATTAACCGAAGAAAAAAAAATGTACGTTTTTGTCTCACCTATATTTTGCATGAATATTATAAATACTTTGCTGATACGAAACGATATTTGGAGATTTTTTTTGTTGGAAATTCTTAACATATTTGGTAAAAGGATTTTAATACAAGGCAATACTTAAAATTTTTTTTGAAATTGTCGAAGATTTTTTTTAATGTTTAGTAAAGAAGTTTACATATTTTAAGTGCCTTTACATATTTTGATTTTATTTAGACTATTGGGAGCACAGGAGAAAATATTTTTATGATTTTTTAAACAATTCTTTTAAATTGTATTCATTTATCATGGAAGCCTTTAATTTTAAAAGTCAATCACCTACTGGAAAATGAATTAGACTATGAACTGAAAATCCGTCGTACTTTCTCAGAACGTCCGGTCGTGGATAAAAGAAAGATTCTAACGAGGATCTTAAGTAAAGAAATATTCCAATAGATCAGATTGGACTAAATAGTTACAAAAAGTTTCAGATTTTTTTTAAGTCTAATAAAAATCCTCCTTTTCAAGTCAAAACTCCTGCTTCTCCAAATGGTCACATGTCTCCTTTATTCGTGCATAAATATTCAGATAACAGACCGCATATCAAGATAAACCTATTCGGTGCCCATTTCTCGGCTTTATTTGACTCTGGTGCAAATGCCTCCGTTATAGGTCAGAATGGTATTAAAATTTTAAGTCGTTTAAGTATAAAAATATGCCATGTCAAAAATAGAAGAGTTACCACTGCAGATGGCAACCGTCTAAAAGTTTTAAGTACGGTTGAGTTGCCGCTAGTCTGCAATGGTCATTGTTTAGTAATCTCTGTTCTAGTAGTACCTTCTCTATCACATACTTTGGTTTTAGGATGTGATTTTGCACAAAAATTCGGAATTCTAGTAAATTTTAAAAATAATTCGTGGTATCCACAGTCCCTAGAAGTCAATTCTCAAACAAGTTTTAAAGATTGTTATTCAGAAAGTTCTTTTGAAAACCTTTTCTCGCGTCTATGTACCCTAGATGATCTCTCGCGGACGGAACGCTTGAAGGCAGAAAAAGTAATAAGCTCTTTCAAAGAAATAAGTAGTAAAGATAGGTTAGGCCGAACGAATAAAATCACCATGTCTATAGATACGGCTGATGCCAATCCTGTAAAGACAAGGCCCATCGCCATGTCTCCGAACATGTCAAAAGTATTGAATAAGGAGTTAGACGAAATGTTGAAACTCGGAGTGAAATCGTCTATGCTTTGACGGAAGAAAGCTCAACGAGGTCAGCAAATTTGATAACTATCCATTACCGAACATCGACAGAATTTTGTAAGGAGTTAGACGAAATGTTGAAACTCGGAGTGATATCGTCTATGCTTTGACGGTAGAAAGCTCAACGAGGTCAGCAAATTTGATAACTATCCCTTACCGAACATCGACAGAATTTTGACATCACTCAGGAATGCTAAGTATGTATCTTCGATAGACCTTAGAAAGGCTTTCTGGCAAATTCCTTTGGACAAATCCTCTAAGGAAAAGACCGCTTTTGCAGTAGTAGGCCGAGGTCTATTTCAGTTCGTCACTATGCCGTTTGGTCTAAAGAACGCTGCTCAAACTCAGCAACGTTTAGTGGACGCTATATTTGGTCCGAAATATGAGCCACATATTTTTACCTATCTCGATGATATTTTAGTAACATCGGAAGACTTCGAATCGCATATTCGCTTACTTAAAGAAGTAAAAGATAAATTGAAAGAGGCCGGACTGACGATAAATTTGAGCAAATGTGATTTTTTCAAAACTTCTCTAAAGTTTTTAGGCTATATTGTAGGCTCAAATTCCTTGCGTACCGATCCGGATAAAATAGCAAGCATGGTTAATTATGCGAGACCTACTAATACTACGGAAGTTAAGCGTTTCGTAGGAATGTGTTCATGGTACAGACGTTTTATCGAGAATTTTTCTACCTTGTTGTCGCCTATTAATGATCTTTTGAAAGGACGAAAAAAAGGACAATCGATAGATTGGACAAACGCAGCCGAAGAATCTTTTATAAAGATTAAAGAGCTATTGGTTTCAGCTCCCATTTTATCCCAACCAGATTTTTCCCAACAGTTTTATATTTCTAGTGATGCTTCTAATACCGGTTTAGGGGGCGTCCTAACACAGAAAATCAATGGTGAGGAAAGAGTGATAGCGTATGCCAGTAGAACTTTATCAAAGGCTGAACGTAACTATTCGGTTGTTGAAAAAGAATGTTTAGCAGTACTCTTTAACATCGAAAAGTTTCGACCTTACATAGAAGGTGTTCCTTTCACGGTCATAACAGATCATTATAGTTTATTGTGGCTTAATTCTATTAAAAACCCTAGTGGCAAACTAGCGCGTTGGGCGATTAGGTTGAGACAACATACGTTTAATTTAATTCATAGAAAAGGAGTCCACAATGTTAATCCTGACGCTTTGTCAAGAATCCCAGATCATACAGAGGACGAAAACAGTCTTAATGCACAGATTGGCGTAAGAATTGATACAGTTGATGTAGATCTCATTGATCCATGGTACGATAATTTGCGGCAGCAAATTAAAGAATTTCCTCAAAATTTTCCGCAGTGGAAGGTGGAAAATGATTTCGTGTACAAATTTATCCCAAACCAGTTGCCTTTAAAAGTTAATGTACCCGAGTGGAAAATACTAGTTCCTAAACCACAGAGAGAGGAAATTATAGACATGTGTCACACTCCTCCTACTTCTGGTCATTTTGGCTTTTATAAAACTCTTCACAGGGTTCAGGAACAGTATTATTGGCCAGAAATAAGTTTTGATATCTTAAAGTTTTGTGAGGACTTGTGAAGTATGTGGAGCGCAGAAATCTCCAAATACACTACCTATGGGACTGATGGGAAAAGAGAAAACGGTTAATTATCCTTTTCAAGTCATAGCAGCTGATCTAGTAGGTCCATTTCCACGTTCAAAACAAAGGAAATTGACGACTTTTTCGTAATTTCTTGCTGGTTAACAAAGTGTACCGTGTTATTTCCTTTGAAAAGCTCTAAAGCCGAATGCTTTTTGAAAATTTTAGAAAACGATATTTTTCTAATCCACGGAGTTTCATCGCTTTCGATATGCGATAACGGTACTCAGTTTACTTCTGAGTGTCTTAAAAGCTTAAGTGAGACATATAGTTTTAACATACGTTTCAATCCCGTGTGCCCTCTACAAATAATTTCGTTGAAAGTAATATTCGTTGATTCACGTGATAATTCGGGATAAAGGAATTTCAAAGATTCAAACACGAAGTAACCGGGTTTACACCGTCTTTCTTAGTTTACGGCAGACATATACCTCTATCTGGATCGTATTATAAAAATTTAGATTTGGATGTCAATGTTGACAGCGAGATAATTCCGGGTAACAGGGGTGCGTACGCCGAAAATTTAAAGGGTTTAAAAGATATTTTCACCGACGTGCGTAGTAGGATACATAAGGCTTATGAACGGAACAGTAAGTCTTACAACCTTAGGAAAAGGGATTTTGCCTTTAATATAGGTGATCACGTTTGGCGAAAAAATAAAATTCTTTCCAGTGCAGCAGATAAATTCACATCTAAGTTGGTACCTAAGTATGTGCATTGCGTGATTAGAGAAAAGATTTCAGATTTAGTTTATGGTTTAGTTAATTTAGATGGGACTAAAATAGGACGATGGCATATTAAAGACTTAAAACCATTCAATGAACCTAACCCTAGTGAAAGTTTGTCAGAAGAAGAATAATTTATATTTACATTATATTAATTGCTTAAATTTTTTTTTTGATGTTGCTCTGTAGAGGTGACGACCTCGTTTTTTTTGACTGTTATAAAAGTTGAGCAGAGAATAGCTTACTTTTATTGTTTAATGCTAAGGTTTTGGGTACTGATCATATCCAAACTTAGGTTGATTGTAGTTGATGTTTAGCATCGACTCAGCTGTTGCGAGCTTGCGAAAGAGTCACACTCAGGATATATCATAAGACTGGTATGTCGGTGGTCGCGGGATTTGATTTGCTTATGACCCCAAATAATATCCAGTTCTTGACACTTGGAAGCGAAATTTTGATTAGAGGCAATCCAAGGTGATCTTGAGTTAGGACAAGCGCAAGATGTAGCTCGTGTAGTATGATGTTGAGTCAAAAATTTTTTTATGAGCATTTTCAAAGTTTGTTACCCGAGTGGGTGTATTTTTATTACCTTAATGGTATATGTTGGGTGCAATTAAGAGTAAATTGATTTTGGTTTATCCTGTAAGTCTAAGACTTGGATTATTTTGGTTTAGATCTTCTTCTGAATTGACAAACTGAGGGTATATTCTATTCTTTTCAGAGCCGTTTAAACGTTACCTTTGAGTCACTAATTTTTTTAAATTTTTTTTTGCATGGACTCATAGGCGTATGTTTGAGTTTTTTCGGTCTACTATCAGATTGATAGAAAATTGAAGTTCTGCAGGAGAACTAAAGGCTGATCATTTACAGGAGATGAGAGCAGAGTAAGACAGTCGTTTCACAAAGAAATGATCAAAATCTGATACCGAGATGAGAACCTTGTCAAGAGAGGCTAAGCGCAGTGAAGGAAGATTCCTAACCGAATTTTTAGATTTCCAAGAGGTAATCTAGAAGTTTGGGCTGACAGAAAACGGTTATGCCTGATACCTGTAGCAGTTTCTTCTAGAGGCTATTGTCTAGGGAGACGATTAACACCATGATCGAATATTTTAGCTGTCGACGATGTTTTCTTCTTGTTTCTGATTAAGCTGGAAAAGCTCTTGTCGTCTTCAAAAGTTTTGTTGCGTTGCCACCAAAAATTTGAGAAATTTTTGCTTCATGTAGCTTTTTAAGCTCATTTTCGTTTTTTAAAATTTCGTTAGTAGCTTGGTTAAGTCAACCTTGTAAACCTTTTAGGTTGTATCCCATGAGTTATCTGTTTTTACAGGCTGTGATGCACCGGGTGCTAACAGATGCCGTTACGACGTTTGGCAGGGAGTTAGTCTTCCTGAGGAACAGACTGATTGGAAGGGTAGTCTATGGGGGGTGAACGTTTGACCTTTGGGACCTTTAGGGGTTTTGTTACCCAATGGTTATTTCTATTTGAACCAAAGGAGAGCCTAACTACTGTAGTCGACCTCAGCTCCAATTAGCCTATTAGTGGTGACAGGCTGTTGGCAGTAGTGTGTTTCGGAACACCCTATTGATTAAATTTTTTTTGACTTATGGTGGTGTGGTAGACACCGTTTCAGTTTAGTGGATGCTATAATCTACTCCCTTTTGTTGGTGGACACCAGGGTCACCAATTCTGTATTTTATTGTCTCCACCATTCAGTATATCGTGGTGAGGTGTTTGTCTCCTGTTATGTGGGATGGATTGAATGTTTTTCGTTGTTGTTCTAGGGCGAGACCAGTACACGAGGGTTCTTCATGCAACTTGGAGAAGCGCAATGCTGGTTAAATTTTATATCTCCGTGTAGCCACCCTGAAGAATGATGGAGGGCGTTTTTTTCTGGCTCATGTTTCTAGGCAGATTTGTCACTTTGGTGCGATGTGCCGAAGATTTGATTAGCTTTTGCTAAGAGCTTTCACCAAGCTCAGTATGGAGTTATCGTAACCAAGAGTTTGGGATTTGAACTCCTGTATGTATTTCTGTATATATTTCTGTATATATTTCTGTATATATTTCAGTGTATGTTGGTTGCCTGAGGGCATGTGCTCAAAATGCGTGATTTTGAGTCGTTTTGCTTATGGACTCCCATATATAGGATTATGACTTTAGGGAGGTCCTATTTCGAGACTTGCTGTCTCATATAGTTATGTTAGGAATGTTTCCTTGAATGTTAGTTGCGCGCGGACTAATCATTCTGTTCTTAGTGAACATTGCTTTTAGAAGCAGGATCATTCAGTTTGGTGAATTTTAGCTTTTATAGCTATTCACTGTGTTTAGAGTGAATTTTAGCTTTTATAGCTATTCACTGTGCCTATAGTGATATTGTTAGCTTTTATAGCTGCTCACTATGTTAATGGCGAGATTGTTCTTTTAGAACGCAGACTTTGTGTAGTCGAGGACTATTTACAGAGTGTTTTCTTGGCGAGGAGCCGAGGTTTTTTCTGGCGATATACCAGAGTGTTTAGTTGGCGATAAGCTGACGTGTTCCCTGGCGATTTTTGCATGTCTGGATGTCTCAGGACGTCGACATTGCGCGATGTAGAGTTTTCCCTAGCGATTTTAGCATGTCTAGATGTCTTAGGACGTCGACATTGCGCGATAGAGTGCGATTATTTTCCGAGTGCGACTAGTAGTGATACTAGATTTAGAATGTTCTCTTAGTGATGAGCTAGAGCATTGAGGGCGATTTTTCCCGAGCGTTTGTCTGGATATTTATCCAGATATTTTTTTTTTTTTGGCTTTGTGCGAAATGGTCTGACAAGACTTTTTTTTTAGTGTAAGTGTTTGCACTAGAATCAGTTTTTTTTTTTTTTTATTTAAGAATTTTTCTAAATTTCTTTTGCTGACATAGAAAATTTTCAGACAATCCTTAAAATATTTTAAGGGGGGTGTTCATATTTTATTTCAGTTCACTTTTTTTGATTTAGACAAGAGTCTAGACAAAGTTATATTTTTTGTTTTGGTAACAATAACAGAGCTGATTCTTTTATATAAGAAGACCGCGATTGTTACTTTAGAAAGGTATTTCTTATGTTCATGCAAGGATTTTTATTTGCTTTTTGATGTACTTAACCTTAGTGTCTAATTAAGTTAAGTCTAGTTATAAGATTCTTGTGTACTTGCAAAGATTTTCATTTGGTTTTCATTGTACTTAATATTAGTGCTTAATTGAATTAAGTCTAGTAGTAAGGTCCGAAGTTTGTACTTTTATTTTTAAGTTCTGACCTTAGTATTAAGTGATAGTGTACCACTTTGTACCTTTTCATAAGTAGCCTAAGTTTAATAGACTAGTGTAGTCTATTTCTTTTTGGAAGGGGGTAAATGTAACATTCATTTTTTCCTAGATTTTAAGACCATGTAATGTTACTGATTTTTCACTTCAAATTGTACTTATTTTCATTTTTGTATCGAACGGTATATTAAACAGAGATTCCAAGACGTTCGGTATAGTGTGTTGTGCGGGTTCCTGACCGAACCGACCGCCACGCCGCGATTGGGTGAAAAGTGTGTATCCGCTGTTTGAGTTCCGGCGTCGCCATATTACCGGAGAGTTTGGATGGTTTATTTAAAGGCCTGAAGACCGACTGTCGTGGCTGTTTTCCATCTAGCCGCAGCCGGGTCATTTCCACCGAACCGCCAAGTGGGCTGTGTACCATCAAGCCGAGTAGGCGAGGCTAATTGCATCGGAGCCGCGAAGTAGGCTTCCTTCGACTGAGCTAGAGAAAAAGCTCATAACAACCATCATGCGAGCTAAGTAAAGCGCCAGTTTCTTAACGAAAAGCCGTAGTGGGCTCTCTAAGTGTTTGCTAGAAAAGTGTGAAATCGGTCGTATTCCATCGAAGCCGGAATAAGAACAGTAAGTTAACAAAACATCCTTCAATAGACCTATCCCTGAGTAGTGCCTTAACAACAATTTAAACAGACTAAAAAGTGAAGTGAAAAGCACTATTTTTCGTCTTCGGGGTAGTCATAGTTCAAAATTTAAATGTAATAACTACTAGTTAGGCTAGAATTTTTTTGTAGAACTGCAAAGGTTAGAACTTTTTATTTTTTTTAAAAAACAGGAATAAATTTTCTTTTTGTTGATTAAAGCTAGTGTCTCACTGAATACCTATCTTTCTTTTCAGGATAAGGACGGCTGTACTAAACTAACTTTTTATTTAATAACCATAAAACCCTTCAGTATTTTTTCATTTTTTTAGCTGAAGTTAGATCCTTTCTATTTTAAAATGAATGGTGCCCAAAAAGAAATCGTACAGCTAAAGCTTTTTAAAAATAGAAAATAAATCCAAAAAGACGTACAAAAATTATCTCTTACCCATATCTCTCTACCAAAGAAAACTGAGCTAGTGTGTGTTTAATTTCTTTAGTTCTTTTAAAATCAGGGTTCACTCGATTCATTATCAGAAATTAAAAAAAAGATGCCTCAAACTGAGGACAGTTTAACATGTTACAAAATGACACCACAACGTGCGGGCAAGTTCCAATGTTACAATATATTTTTGGTAATGTTTAAGAAATGTGCCTCTGAGTTGAAGCAAATATAGTATTTGGAAGATTGAAATTATGATTTGTATTAGACCTTGTTCCCAATTTATGGTGTTCAATGATATTATTAAATTTCTTATTATTAAAACTGAATCTTATTATGTTTTTTATATAAAGTTGTCTTAAGTTTAGTAATCCAGCTTCTCTGTATAAAAGATTGGTATGAGACATACTATCCTTGAAAAGCATATAATATAGTTTTGAGTCACACACAATGGCTTTATATATATATATATATATATATATATATATATATATATATATATGGTATATATATATATATATATATATATATATATATATATATATATATATATATATATATGGTATATATATATATATATATATATATATATATATATATATATATATATATATATATATATATGTATATATGGTATATATATACAGTATTTTAGTGTGTATTTTATATATTTTATGGATTAACCAACGTTTATATGTAACAACTTTTTTATGTATAAGCTACCTACGGCCATTCAGGCTAACGAAATCTTTGCACTTCTCATGTGAGTTTTTTTTTATTTATTATGACTAATATCTTATTTTTGTTCTACACTAATTTCATTTATTATAACAACCTAATGATAACATCATTAATTTAAAGTTGTCCCAGACACGATCAGTGAATACGCTTTGTTCTTCTTTTCAGTTCTGCCCTGAAGAAGGTCCCAATCCAGGACTGAAATATTGGCTTAATGAAAATTGTGTGATCTCTTATCATGCCTCCTTTTTGCCGAGTTGCCCAACTAAGATTGTATTTTATATATATATATATATATATATATATATATATATATATATATATATATATATATATATATGGTATATATATATATATAAATATATATATATATATATATATATATATATATATATATATATATGTATATATATATATATATATATATATATATATATATATATATATATATGGTATATATATATATATATATATATATATATATATATATATATATATATGTATATATATATATATATATATATATATATATATATATATATATATATATATATATATATATATATATATATATATATATATATATATATATATATATATATATATATATATATATATATATATAGTACGGACGGATGGATTGAGTAGTTCGTCAGTACTGCTGCCGGTCCCAAGCCCGGGTAAAGGAGGAGGGTTGTGGCGTTAGGTTTTAGCAGCCTAGCACACGAAAAAACAAGAAGATAGAATTGCTAAAGTTTAATGGTCGAATGAAAAGAAAGAATTTACTGCCCCGGGTGGTAATCCACACCTTCGAAGAAGGGAGCCCCATCGGATACGGAGGGGGGCAGTTCTACTATGAGGCAGAAGGCAAATCCAAGTTTACATCTCAACCAAAGTAAGAAGAATAAAGCCAAGAGAAGGTTAAATATACAAGGATGGAGGACAAAGGAGGCAGAAGTAATCCAAGAATTTAAACAGAGAAAAGTGGATATATTAATAACTAGCGGAACAAAGAAGAAGGGTAATGGCACGGAAGAGATCAATGAAATCATGCATTGCTGGAGTGGAATCGGAAAAGAACAAAGAGCGAAAGCTGGAGTAGGCGTGCTAATAAAAAAGAAATGAAAAAGAAGTATAACAGGAACCCCTAACACCACGATTACTAAAAGTAAATATGTCATGTTTCGGAAGAGAAATTGTAATCATCAGAGTATATGGCCCTATTGGAGAAAAAGAAGAATTTTTAGAAAGACTACAAGAAGAATTAAGAAAAGTAAGGAAAACACAAGAAGTGATAATAGGGGATCTCAAAGGTAGGACTGGTAGAAAGATATATGACAACAGTGTGGGAAGGCATGGAGAAGAGGCCACGAACGAGAACGGAGAAAGATTGATCGAAGTATACGAACTGAATAACTTGAGAATTACAAATGGGTTCTATTAACATAAGGAGATCCATAAATATACGTGGATACAGCCAACTCGGAAGCTACAATCCATAATAGACTATATAATAATTAAGAACGACACCCCAATTAAAATCACAGATGTAAGGGTCCATAGAGCTGCAAAATGTGGAACTGACCACAGGTTATTGTTAGCAAAACTGCAGTTTCCATGGTATAAAGCGTCAAAAGGAAAAAACGAAGAAAAAGTTGACGATCTAGAGTATACGGAAGTAATTAAGAAAGAAAAGAAATTCAAAATACAACTGTTGCAGAATGAGACAATAAGAGATCTCTACAAGCGCAGACTAACTGAAAAACTAACAGATTTTGAGTATGATAGTTTAGAAGAAACATACGACTACGTCAAAGAAAGTATTAAGGAAGCCGCCTACGAAGCCTTAGGAGAAGACGACAGGGAAAAGAAACAACGCACTGACACTATTAATGAAACAACGAAAAATGTCTTCGGGGAAAAGAAGAAACTCTATGAGAAATGGATGAATACTAAGTCAGAGGAGGACTTAAGAAGGTATAGAGAGAAAAATAGAGAAACGAAAAGATTCATAAATAAAGAGAAGAACGAGAAATGGGCAAAAGCATGTGAAAACATCGAACATTATATAGGTGGAACACGAAGTACGGAGGCATGGAGAACGATTAGAGCTATGAAAATAAACTCCAAAGAAAAATCCCACATACAATACATTCAAGGACGCCAATGGGATAACTATTATAAAAAACTACTAACAGAAGACAGACCAGGGTTCTTGAATAGAGATGAAGATGACGAACAACAACAAAACGAACATGAAGAGGTAGAGATAAAATATGAGGACGTAAAGGAGGCCATAAAATCATTGAAAAGCAGGAAAGCAGCTGGACCGGGAGGAATGGTAAATGAATTAATCAAATATGGATCAGAGAAACTGTACCGAATAATAAGAAGCATGTTCCACAGGGCTATAAATGGAGAAAGAATACCTAATGAATGGACCGAAGTGCACATAGTCTCAACTTTTAAAAAAGGTGACCGAAGGAAATGTGAAAACTATAGAAGCATCAGCATCATTTTAAGCATTGGACGACTGTATGGGAAAGTAATTAAGAATAAGATAGAAGACAATATAAAAGGCAAAATAGGGGAAGATCAAGCAGGATTTACGGCTGGGAAGTCCTTTATTGATCACATATATACAGTCAAGCAACTGATGTAAAAGAAACTAGCCATCGATGGAAAGCAATGTCAAACATGGGAATCGACAAAGTATTAATTAATTAAACAGGAGAAATAGAAGATCTAGAAATACCTGGGCACCATAATAATAAGAGCAGCAACATCCGAAGAAGAAATGAAATCGGGACTGGGACAAATGAGAACCTGCATCAGACAGTTAAACTCAATATTATGGGATAAGCACATAACGAAAGCAAACAAAGTCAGAATATACAGAACAATCATTGAAAGTATCATGACATACGGGTCAGAAACATGGATCATTAACAAGAAATATAAATTAAAAATAAACGCGGTAGAGATGGAATGTTGGACAAGGTATTGTCGGGTGACTCGGACTGATAGGATTAGGAACGAGGAAATAAGAACGCGAATGAGAATAACAAAAGACGCAGTACATGCCATAGAAGAAAAACGATTGAAATGGTATGGTCACGTAAGGAGAAGCGACGACAGAAAGTGGATTAAGAAAATCACAGAATGGAGTCCAATTGGAAGAAGAAACAGGGGAAGACCTAGGCGCTCATGGCGGGATGACGTCGATGAGGCAATGGAAAACAGAGGGTTACAGGAAGGAGACTGGGAAGATCGAAGAGAATAGAACGCGAGGTTGAGAGAAGGGAGACAGCGTTAGCTGTAACAGACCCTTAAATATATATATATATATATATATATATATATATATATATATATATATATATATATATATATATATATATATATATACGAGCATACGAGATTCTGAACTGTTTAAAAATAAAGGATAGAACACCTATTTTGTATAATAACTGTGTAGTTTGTAGGTTGTCTTGTTATATTGGACAGACGGCGCAGTGGTTGAAACAGAAGCTCACACAGCACAGAAGTGATTGCCGATTGGGAAAGAATTCGTATGCTGTGGTGCCACATCATTTGAAAACAGGTCATAATTTTGACTATAACAACGTTAAAATCTTAGCTTATGAGTAATTATAAAGGGAGACTTTTTAAGGAAATGTACCACAACAACAGGGACCCCAAGTCAATCAACTATAAATCAAAGACGAATCAACTTAGTATTATTTACAGCAATATAATCAATACTTATTAATCATTTATAATTACAACATTAATAAAATTAAATAAAGTTTTCTCCCTTGCTGTTTTTCCGTTCATTTGAAATTCACGGCAGTATATATGCATCGAGGCTGTTTACTCTCAGTTTCTTGTAGAAAATCGAGATGTTGAATGTTAGCTTCGAGGACAAACTCGCATTTTGGTACGTGTTTTATTTAATTGTTTGTTTGTTTTATATTTCAATAATTAATATAGGTGTATTAATTTCGTAGTTATATATATATATATATATATATATATATATATATATATATATATATATATATATATATATATATATATATACATATATGTTCCATTTAAATAATGAAAGCTCCTTAGCTATAGAAGATGCGTAGTGGTACCCTGAAAAATAGAGAAATGTAAAAATCTCGTAGGTTGATGTTTGGTAAATTTAATAATTCCTCCTTAGGGAGGGCAGTAAAAATCTGTAATTCCTACTTATCTCTATAAACAAGTTAATATAGTTAATTTTTTCGTTTGGTATAAAAAATAGTTGTCATAAGAAGTACCCAAATACTTTTTCTTTTGATGACAGAAAGTTAAAAACTGAGGTTGGGTAGAATACTCTAATAAAGTGTGCGAATCTTTGGAAAATTCCGAAAAAATCCTTAAAAATTTGACTTACTTTTATTATCGTTTGTCTATTTTATCCGTAGTCTGTATGTGTGTATATTTCTTGCAATTTCATTGTTTTTTAAAAAATTGTGTGATGATCATTATAAAATTTATTTTAAATGTGGTTTTAAATTTCCAATTTGTATATAAATCCACAAAATACATCATATAAACTGCATGAGACAACATATGAAAATATTTTTTTATGATTAGTTTCTTAATATTCTCAAAGTTTCTGATTACTTATAAACATAATATCCGATGAAAACGTTTAAATTTTTGACATATTTGAAACAAAATCTACCTCAAGCAAATAAAATAAAGTTAAATAGAATTCCTTTATAAAATTTTTCCATTGAAGATACGAGAGAAAGGAACTGAAAAATTCTTAGGCAAATTGTTATTCCTTTATTTGGACCAGTCAATAATATAAAATTTTGAAATTGTTAGATTTCCTAATTCACATGTTTTAGGCACTTAGATTTGTCTATGTCCAAAATGATAACATCATGCTTGCTTTATTATTATGCAGAATTTCTCAAAAACTTTTGAGAATCAAAATTTTACCGATATATTTTAAATTTTGTGTAGATCGATAGACAGTTAAATGCATATTTTTACAGAAACTATAAACAAAATATTATTATTTAATTCGTAACTTTTCCTTATATTTTGAAAGTTTTACAACTTATATTTTATGCACTACAGATTAACACAATATAAGGTCACTATTTGCATAGCTATAATTTATTATACATTTGCAAAAAATCTACGGGAAAATTCTGGCACTATTATTTTCGAAATGGGCCAAATATTTTTGTTTTTAAATTTTTCGTTAAATCACTTCAAAAACTCCTCATAAAATAAGAACGGCAAATTCTATTAAACCTTATTGCGAAAATAAATACATATCATATATGTATCAACATCGTAATTAATAAAAATATACTTAAGTCTGTCAAGAACTGAACAGTTTTTTTTTTAGCATTTAAGAAAAATGTTTCTCAAAACCCATATTTAATCTAATTTTTTTCTTTCAGTTAATTTTAAAATTAAAATATTTTTCAGTCCACTTTAAGATGGGTTTTTAACACACATTTGCATATTCAATAAGCTATTAAAAGGTTTTTTTGACACTTTGTTTATCCGTTAGGCCTTTTTGTGATTAAGTGTATCGATGGGCTTGGATAATGAATTGAGATTTTAGACGATGGTCTTAGAAATTCTTCATTATAAATGCAGAGAAGTTTTTGCATTATTATTCCCAATGAAAGGAAAGTAAAAGGAAAAGGAGAAAAGGGAAAGAGAAAAGAAAAGGGAAAAAATTAGTAAATTATTTACCCACTACTTTTCTGGAGAATATACAGTCCCTGGCCAAATTATTAGACGCACTGTATTTTTTTTAGTAATTTTATGTTTCTTAAGAGTTTTTATGCAATAATGGTATATTTAAACTACAATATTATTGATTTTTATTTAAAAGAATTGTTGTAGACTACATATTTGTATTTATTTTTAACATATGGCAACACTGTGTTGACAAAGTGATACATGAACGTAAAGAATACAAACCTGTATCAGTCGCGATCGGAATCGAGTCAGGTACGGACGTGTTTCTGTGGCTTTATGGACTGTGATTGTTTGTTTAACAGTTTTATACTACTCAGTTATTAGTTTATTTTGTATGCAGTGTTTTAAAAAAGTAATTGGACTATTTTCATTATGGGTAGAAAAGGCGATCTTTCACCACGTAAAAAAGCTGAAGTGAAGGCCCTTGTGATTGCGAAAACATTTACAAACCGAGAAATATCACGAAGATTGGAGGTTTCTGAAGCTAGTGTACGACGCATAAAAAAGAAAATTGAGTCAGGGAAGGAATTAAGCCCGAAAAGAAAGAAAAGATGCGGTAGAAAACCAATTTTCATTCCACGGTCAGAGAGATGTTTGAAGAAAATTTGTGTAGGAAACAGATTTGCTACCACAAAGGTAATAAAATCAACTCCAGGATGCTAGCGTAAATGCTTCTGAGCGCACTGTTCGAAGAAAATTGAAAGAATTAGGGTTTAAGGCCTGTCGCCCCGCCAGGAAGCCCAAGTTAACAGCTGCAATGAAAGCAAAGCGCCTGAAGTGGGCCAAACAATGGCAAGACAAAGATGTGGACTTCTGGAGGTCGGTAAGATACAGCAATTTAATTAATAATTGATACATTATTATCATTTTCAGTTAAATAAAGAAAATAAACATGGAAGTTTATATATTTTTCCTATTTTTGACAGGTCTGCTTCAGTGACGAAAGCACATTCGAAATTTTGCAGAATAAAGCTCAGTATGTGCGTCGTCGTCATGGAGAAAAGTTTCATCCTGATTGTGTCGTCCCGACGGTTAAACATCCCACCAAAGTGATGATTTGGTCAGTCATCAGCGGCAAGGGCACTGGACGTCTGTACGTCGTCAAAAGAATAATGAGGCAAGATCAGTACAAAGAAGTATTACAAAATCGGTTGATTCCGCAGCTCAGAGAATGGTTTCCAAATGGGGAACCATTCACTTTCATGCAAGATGGAGCTCCCTGCCACACTGCTCGGTCTGTTAAAGCTTTTTTGGCAGAAAAAAATATCCCTCTGTTGGATTGGCCCCATTGAAAATGTGTGGGAGCTGATGAAAAGAGAAGTGGCTAAAGATGTGATTACCAACAAAACCCAGCTCCTAGAAAAGATTATTCATGTGTGGAATCATCATCCTCAAATGCAGGAGACAGTACAATCTTGCATTGATAGCATGCCGCGCAGAATTAAAGCTTTGATAGCGGCTAAAGGTGGCTCAACTAAATATTGACTTTTACTAACATTAATTTCACTTTTCTTTAAAACTTAATAAACTTATGCTTTTCTAAATTAATGCTGTTTTATTTATGTCAAATAAATAGGTAATTGATTGGATAATATAAAAATAAAAAACAAATCAATTTAAAATAATAAAACGGTACAATATCACTCGGTAATTAATATTTTACATGAAATCTTGCAGTGCGTCTAATAATTTGGCCAGGGACTGTAAGTCGTAAAGTTTATATTTTTTTAAGATCACTATATATGTATAACATCATGTCCCCTTACCTACTATTTCTGTTAAGATTTGAAATAATGAAAATCAGTTACGTAATTCTCAAATACCTTTTGAACTTGACTTGCTTACACTAAAGAACAATTTAATCTAAGATTATAAATCGATATTTTAAATTATAGATACTTTATGAAAGGTATTAATAAAAAAAAATCATTAAAGAAGTTAAATCTAGGAAAGAATTTAAAGATATCTACAACTGAAACCTGATATTTCTTTAAACATATTATTTCTATTAAATTTGAAAAGTAATGAAAATATAACGTTATTTCCGGTTTCCTAGACTCCATGTATATATATATATATATATATATATATATATATATATATATATATATATATATATATATATATATAGTGAAGTCCTTTAATAACGAACTCCAAAGTAAACAAAATCTAATATCATTTTTCACTACTTTTTGATTTAGATTAGGCGCTAATGTTTAGAAAAATGAATAATAATAATTATTAATTTAAAAGAAAACGGTCAAAGGAAAATAAAACAAATCACACTAAAGTTATTATTATGTATGTTGGTACATATATGAGTATAAACGAAAACATTAAAATACGTACAAACATAAAATACAATAAAATCAGTAATTTTCGTTTGTACAGTTTTACTTGAAAAAAAAATGGTGTTTTATATAATTGTCAAGATCACATAAAATACTCCATATATGTTCAGGAGCTTCACAAGTTTCCAAAAAATTGCGAGTTTCAGTTATTTTCTTAGTCATTTCTGTTACAGTTACAGAAAAAAATGTTACCTTTATCGATCGTCTTTAACATTTTCATAAGTAAAATCTTTCTATAACGACATTTTAAAGAATGTATCACACCTTGATCCACAGGCTGGAACTTTGCACTTGTGTTTGGAGACATAAAAACCAATTTTATTTGCTGTAGATCAATTTTTGAGTGCGCTGGATAGTTGTCAATCAAAAGTAATATTTTTCTGTTTGTGAATTTTAATTCTTTGCCCTCTTCGATCAGTTCGTTTTTAAAAATTTCTGTTGTCATCCAGGCTTTACTGTTTGATTTGTACTTTATTGGTAAATGCTTGTGTTTAAACACCTGGGATTGGCGGACTTTCCTATTACCCACAATTTTCTTTTCTCTGTTCCAGAGATATTTGCAGTTACCAACACAGTAATCCTTACTTTTGATAATTTTCCACCAGCACAATTCTCTCTGACAAACTTTAATGTCTTATCAGGCGTCATCTTGTAAAACAAATCCGTTTCATCTGCATTAAAAATGTCCACATATTCATAACTTTCTCGAATTTCTGGCCATACATTGGCCAACCACTGATCAACAACAGTCATATCTACTCCTGCAGTTTCTCCTACTATCTTACTCCCACTAATAATATATCGCTTTTTAAATCATCCAATCCAACTTCTAGAACAGTTAAACTCGGTGTTCTCTATTTTCCCTCCCAATTCACTAACTCTCTTTTGTAAAGTATAGCCGGTAATAGGAACATGTTTATGTCGTTTTTGACTAAACCATTTAAGGAGTCCTTTATCGACTTGGTCACGTGTAGATTTTCTTACTTCTTTACAACTAAAGTTTCTTTTGTCATAGATTTATAAGATTTTTTGCCTCTTCTTCCATATGGTAGAAACCGTAGATTTAGTTAAATTCAACTGTTTGCAAACATCACTTTGTTTAACTTTATTTTCTATTTTCCTTATAATATCATGTTTGTCTTTTAAAGTAAATGCTTTAGGTTTTTGTATACTCATTTTAAAATAAAACTTTAACATTCAATTTGCTACTTTGATCAAATATGGATTAGAACCGCATAACACAAAAAGGGAATTGAAAATAATACTGCTCGAACTAGCGATGTGGCGAAACAAGTAGAAGCGATTTTCGGTGATTTTCCTAGATCAAGTCGCGCGACATTGGGTACAGGGATGGCAAGTTCGTTATAAACGGACACAAATCATCCAGATTTGCTTCACTTTATCCGGAGTTCGTTATAACCGATCAAAATTTGCATTGGTCTTATCGAAGTTTTTTCGTGCTTTACAAAATAGTTCGTTTTAACTTGAAATTCTCTATAAACAGGTCCGTTATAAGCAGACTTCACTGTATATATATATATATATATATATATATATATATATATATATATATATATATATATATATATATATGTATATATGTATATATATATATATATATATATATATATATATATATATATATATATTTATATATATATATATATATATATATTTATATATATATATATACCATGGTATGAATACCTGAAGAGGAGGCATAACAAGATGTAAACTACATATGAAGCAACTTCTCTAACCATCTACTCCACGTCTTCTATATTTGACAATAAATAAGTGAAAATGCAAGAAGCCTTGAAAGGATGTATACCATTATATATGTGAAACAACACTTCTAATCCCGTTCTCCACTCCATTAACCTCTTATGTAACTATAAATAATTGAATATAATATGTCGCATCGTTGATGACTTATATACTGATTTGAATGAACTATAGAGATATACTGGCGTTGCTTTCTAATCTTTAAAAATGACAACTGTTCCTACATAAAAAAAACTTAATGATTGCCGTACATTCCTTAGTTTCATGCATAAATTAGATATGTCCATTTTGGCTTGTTTTTTTTTTTGGTTTTATTTAGTTTTTTTAACCGTGTTTCTTTTCTGGTGCATTCAATATTTATTTTTTAGAGAAAATCCAGCTTTGGTTGGAGCATTAATGTTATAAAACAACTGTACAATTCCTTGTCCACATACTTTATATCGTATTTTATAAATTTAATTAAAATGAAATAAAGAAAAGTCAATCCAATCAGGCAGTAATTCCATTACGTTAAGATTAAAATTAATAAAAATAATGGGGCAAGTATAAGTTGGACTTGCGCAATTAGTGTTTCGTGCGTTGATTGCTTTTAAAATATTTTTTTTTGTTACGGAGGTATAAAATGATCAATGAATTCACAAAACACATTGCAAATGAGTTTTCAAAAAGCTTTTTTCCTATCGATATAGCAGTTAAATTATTAAAGTTAATGATAATTTTCGTTCAATCTACACCCTGTGGAGAGGATTTTTTCAAAATTTTTTGATCAGTACTTTTCGAGATAAGGGGAGTGACTTTTCGCAATTTTTTAAAACAATACAAAGAAAAGTGTGAGCAAGTATTACATTATATATATTTTCAACTCACACTTCACTTAAAAGCTTGAATGAAGAAAGAAAAAATTTTCACTTCCGATTTCATCCCCCAAAAGTAACCCCTTTAGTCAAAATTTTCCTTTCAGTACTACGCAGTTCTGATGAGCCTATCAATTCCTATATTAGTGCTAAATCTCAACTTTCTATGTCAAATAGTTTTGGAGAAAATCGGGTGTGACAGATAGACCGACAGACAGACGGAAGGACACAGAAGTGGTCTTATAAGTGTTCTATACGGAACACTAAAATACCATGTTTTTACGTGTTATATATTTGAAGTAATCCCTGTTGGGCCCCTCTTGCAACCCTTCAATTCCAAATATGTTTGATCATATATTATGCTTAAAATTTGTTTATTCTTTCAAAAGAATCCCAGAAAAAATCCCTTCCAATTGAAAGTGTGCCAAATTTATCTACCCTCACTTTTTTCTTTCCTAAAGAGATATCGCTCAAAAACTACAAATTTTTTCGTGAGCTTAAGTCCGATATGTGTACCAAATTACTCGATTTCTCATTTTATTCGTGAGTTACCTCATTAGCACACAAGCTGATGGACCGACAGACTCACGTAAATTAGAGATTATGATTATAGGCTAGTTTTCTAATAATACAATACTCCATTGAGTGATAAGTAAAAACATATTCATCGACCAAAAATTTCAAATATTATTGAAGATTAAGCTTGACCAAAAGTTTATTTGTAATTTTTGGTGCAGGAAAATATTTATTTATTGTTCACAATAGCGCACAAATATATTTTCAAATGCTACCATATTTATTTTTGGAATGCTGACATTAGTAATTTAGTATATATAATACAGAAATAAAGTTTTTGCTCTAAATAGAAAAAAATATTTTCTATTTAATAGTTTTTTTTTTAACGTTGGATGTCATTTTCAAATTTTAAGTTCATAAGTAATGTTTCACAACATTCTCGTATCATAATATTCCCCTTGTAACTTTAATATATGTTTATGTTTTTTCGGAAATACGTCATTTTAGTATTCACAAAGTATTTCTAATTACGGACAACATAAATAAATGCTTTTAAAGATACACAAATAAAAAGTTAACAGTACTGACGGGTACAAAATTGAAAAATTTTTTGAGAGACATCTTTGGGTAAAATTGTGTCATAAATTTTACTGTTGCCCCTATTTATTTTAAACAATTATCATTCTAAAAAATATTAAAAAAAACCGGTCAAGTGCAAGTTGAACTTGCACAATTAGTGTTCCGTACGATTGTTTTTAAAATAGAAAATTTTGTTAGGGTGATATAAAATGATCAGTGACTTCATAAAACACACCCCAAATGAGTTTTCAATAAAGTTTGTTTCCAATCTTTACTGAAAACTGGTGACCTTGAAATTTTGTTTTTTTTTTTCTATACCAGATAAATTATTAAAGGTAATGATAATTTTCGTTCAATCTATACCCCGTGGAGAATATTCCAGAATTTTTTCAAAATTTTTTGATCAGTACTTTTCGAGATAAGGTAGGGGACAGCGATTTTTTTCACGATTTTTTAAAAGTAATACGAAGAAAAGTGTGCGCAAGTATTACATTATATATATATATATATATATATATATATATATATATATATATATATATATATATATATTTTACTCGTGTTTTCACAAGCTTTCATTTGACACCACACTTCCGATTTCACCCCTCAAAAACGAATCCCTTAAGTCAAAATTTATGTTACGGTGATATAAAATGATCAGTGACTTCACAAAACACACCCCAAATAAATTTTCAACAAAGTGTATTTCCAATCTTTACTGAAAATTGATGACCTTGAAATTTCTGTTTTTTTTATATACCAGATAAATTATTACAGGTAACGCACTCGTGATAATTTTCGTTCAATCTACACCACGTGGAGAATATTCCAGAATTTTTTTCAAAATTTTTTGATAAGTACTTTCCGAGATAAGGCGGGTGGACAGCGATTTTTCGCGATTTTTTAAAAATAATACAAAGAAAAGTGCGTGCAAGTATTACATTATATATATATATTTTTTACTCGTGTTTTCACAAGCTTTCATTTGACACCACACTCGATTACCTAGTAAAAATTTTTTTTTTCACTTCCGATTTCACCCCCCAAAACTAACCCCTTAAGTCAAAATTTAACTTTCAAAACTACATGGCTCTGATGAGGCCATCAATTTCTATATTACTACCAAATTTCAACTTTCTATGACAAATAGTTTCGGAGAAAATCGGGTGTGACAGACGGACAGACAGACGGACAGACGGACAGACGGACAGACAGACGGACAGACACCGAAGTGATCTTATAAGTGTTCCGTACGGAACACTAAAAATGAATTGCATGGCTTACCGAATAATTTCCTTCTAAGTACTGACTCTGGTTTCATGGTATAGTTCCTGTTTACCATGCTCAAAGTCTGAAGTTCGATTACCGACAGGTTACTATACTTGTTTATGTAGGTATATTGGGCTAGTCTCGATAACACGTCATGCTGCTAAATAGCAGATATTTGCAAACTTTCAAAAAGCTGACATTACTGTACAAAGCATGTTGTTGGTGAGACATGCTTTTATACCGTCTTCCCCTGTTTCGCACAGGATGGTCGGATATCGGAAGCAGGCACTTGGAGAACTGAGAGTCGAGTCCCTATGGAAAACTGTTGACGGCATGTTGTTGGTCTGCCGCTACTTGAGCCGAAAGGCTGACGTAGACAACTGAGGTTGAGCTGGAAGGATTGAGCCCCGTTACCATTAAACGTCTTTCGCCACAATGCTACGGAGACGTTCATAGACTAAGGTTGGTATTTCGTTAAGGTTCGTGGTCAACGGTAAATGAAGAACAAGAACAGTGCTATCTGATCAAGTGGTTTGGAATTCACGTTAAACTGTGGATCCCATCCGGCTAACATTACTCAAGCGTTAAAATGGGGTTGGCAAAACGAAACTCCCTTGTGTCTGCTGGGCTATAAGCCTTCTCATCTATACTCCATTACTACCCTTGCAAGCATGCAACCCTAAAATATAAAGTTAATTTAACTTTTTCACACTTTCTCAACGCTTCAAATTGTTATATGTTTGATTCAAAATAATTTTGTTTTATCTGATATTTTAATCAAAAGACTGCTGTTTGGTCTCCAAGGTACAAAGGTGGATTCACAGTTGATCACAAAACGGCGCCAGATGTCCTTCGGTTTAAGCTGCAACTTTTCCACACACTATCTTGAAATCTCTCTTCTTGTGCGTTTTTGGCTTGAAGTGAACAAACTCGGCATTCATCGGGTACTCAGCTTTTTCATTTTTAGAACTTCGCGTAGGATATTATATAGCTGTTTATATGAGATTCATCTCACGAAATTTAACACGACGATCTTCCATTACGATATTATGAATTCGATCGACCATTTCTTCAAAAGAAACCTCAATCGAACGTCTTGAATGCTTTAATTTATTTATACATTAGCCGTGCTCGCGACACCGCTCGCGTGGACTTGATTCACTACTATCGTCACTGCTTATTTCTTATGTTACCTAACGTAATAAAATATCTGCCATTATTTCCCCTTATCTTCCATTATTTCTTCTTATCTCCCATTATCTCTACATAATTTCCATTAACTAGGCTTATCTCTGCTCATCTCCCATTATTTCTCCTTATCTCCCATTATTTCTCCTTATCTCCCATTATCTCATTTTATCTCCCATTATCTCATTTTATCTCCCATTATCTAGGCTTATCTCGACTTATCTCGCAATATTTCTCCTTATCTCCCATTATTTCTCCTTATCTCCCATTATCTCTCCATAACTCCCATTATCTGGATTTATCTTTGCTTATCTAACATTATTTCTCCTTATCTCCCATTATTTATACTAATCTCCCATTATCTCACCTTATCTCCCATTATTTAGACTTATATCGAATTATAAAGAACATATGTATAAATTTATAAAAACACGTAAATCGGATAAGTGGTTCTCCAGTGACAAGACAGACAGACAGAGAGACATTGCATTTTATATATATTATAGATTATAGATATTCTCTGCTACATAATATTGTTCCATATTTAATGGTTTAGGCTGTGTATTGCGCTAGCGGCAAATTTTTTTCCGACTTCATTCACTATTATCGTCACTGCTCATTCCTCATGCTACCTATCGTAATAAAAAAAGTACGTACATCGGATAAGTGGTTCTCCAGTGATAAGCGCACTAACGGGCAGACAGACAGACAGAGAGACGTTGCATTTTATATATATTATAGATTAATAAATGGTCTTGAGTTCTGGTGCAGAGTCTCCATGAACTTCCTTCATTTCAGTTTCTATCTGGGCCGTAGTCCACTTTTTCAATAAAAATATTGTATCACTGCGTCTGTTGAAACTTGGAACACAACTGCTACAAGAATTACGCTTAGCAAGAATCCTGCTTGACAAAATTTCCTGCAATTCGTAGAAATTTACTAGACTTATCAATACGCCCCCGTACGTCCTTTGAATTTCCACAGAAGTCCACTTTTTCTTTTTTGTTTTAATTTAAATAAGATAACCATTTCTCAAAGTAACAACATCTTAAATATATTAAATTTCTTTATTTCAGCAAGATAAACGCAAATAAAGAAGAATATAAGCAATAAAAGTTAATAATCCTATAAAATTTGTAAGGATTACACACACGACGAAAGAGAAAAGCAAAACTATAAACAGTTTTTAACATTTTGCTGATTTTCCCTCAAAGAAACTTTGATCCCTGTTTTTATCGGTGTCGCTTTGCAGAAAAATTGCCGCTTTACCAAGTTTGATGCGGCTCGTTTCATATCTAGCGTTTGTTTTCGTGTTTACTGTTGCAAATAAAAGTCTCCTTTTATATGTCTCTTTTCTACTTTCTGGAGCTTTACTTTGATCTAAAGTGTGCCAAACCGTGACGCAAGGAAATACAATACAAAATGAAAGTTTTTTCTTAATTAGAGTGAAAACTAAAATCAGTGGTAAGAACTTAAAATAATTGAATTGATATTTCCATTCTATCCGACGTTGTTTTTATATTAGGAGATTTTTAGAGGTTAAGATACGAATGGACACAATAATTTGGAGAAAGTGCTAACTCTCTTCTTCTAAACATCTTGCCTACCGACGATGGCGCAAAAATCCTAACACCGTAAATCGTAATACCTTTGTTCGTACCCGGAACAGATGCGAAGAAATTATCGACGAAACCAAGGAAGCACACAATCAGCGAATTAGAAACAAACTTCTCGCTTGTCCCAACAATTCCAGGTCCTTTTGGTCAGTCGCTAAGGCAGTTAGCCAAAATTCCACCGAATCCACTTTACCACCACTCACACGGCCAGATAATTCTATTGCAACGACACCTGTTGAAAAAGCGAACTTGTTGGCTGAACTCTTTGCACATTCTACTGTCGATTTCCAAAAAAAACACCACCTACTATTCCCATAGTGCAGTCAAGGATGCCCGATGTCTTCAGACGTAAAGGTATTTTAATAGACACCAAAAAAGCTTCTGGCGTTTACGGAATACCCGCCATAGTTCTCAAAAACTGTGTGAGGGAACTCACACCAGTTTTCTGTAGACTTTTCAACCTATCCTAGGGAATATTTCCTTCCTGCTGGAAATGTGCTATAGTTCAGCCGATACCTAAAAAAGGCAAGAAGACCTTGCCAAATAATTATCGACCAGTCGTACTGCTTTCAATAATATCGAAAGTCATGGAAAAGGCTATTAATCAACATCTTCTAAAATATCTTAAAGAATTCAACATTATTAGCTTTTACCAATATGGCTTTCGTAAACATAGATCAACAGGAGATCGTCTGACTTATGTAACACATGTTTGGAACAACGCAATTGAACACTTTGGAGAATCTCGAGCGGTTGCTTTTGAGATATCCAAGGCATTCGACCGTGTTTGGCACGATGGGCTCTTGGCTAAGCTACGTTCTTGTGGTATGTCTGAAAAGTTTTGTTTGTGGCTCTCATGTTTTCTCAGTGAGCGTTCTTTACGAGTGGCGGTCGACGGATTTCTGTCTAACACCTTCACTATCAACGCCGGTGTGCCCCAGGACTCCATAGTATCTACTACTCTCTTTCTCATTTACATTAACGATCTGCTGGAAAAGGCCCAAAATCCAATCTACAGCTTTGCAGATGACAGTACGCTTATCTCTTCATTCACTTTGAACGCTCGGACATCGGCTGCTCAGGCGAGTGTCCGCAGACAGCGAGAAGTTGTTCAACTTAACAAAGACCCAGAAGAAATTCTATCTTGGGGTGACAGCAACCAAGTGGAATTTAACGCTACAAAAACCCAGGCGGCAGTTTTTTCTAAAAAAGTTAACGTGGCTGAACCTGACATAGTTATGGCGGGGCACTCCATTCCTCTAACATCGTCACTCAATTTGTTGGGCGTTAATTTGGGAGCAAATATGTCCTGGCATGAGCATGTTGCAGGCATAGCAACGAGGGCTTTTCAAAAGTTGGGAATATTATTTCGAACCAGAAAACTTTACACTCCACAACAACTGTTAATACTTTACAAAGCTCAAATTCGACCAACTATGGAATACTGCTCCCATGTTTGGGGCTCCGCTCCCAAACATACCCTGCATTTGTTGGATTCTATTCAGAGAAGAGCTGTTCGTCTGATTGGAGACCCGGAGCTGACCGGCGGCCTTGATCCGCTGGAACATCGAAGAACGGTTGGCGACTTGAGCCTATTCTACTAGTATTTTCATGGAAAGTGTTCGGAGCATGTGGCCCGTTTAATTCCTCCCAGAACGGTGCATGTTAGAAATACACGTCGTGCTGATACTTCACATCCGTATGAGGTTCAGCTTGTTATTCCTCGTAGAACGCTTTTCAAGCAGTCTTTTATATGGAGAACATCATCCCTTTGGAACAATTTGCCCACCGAGTACAATTTACAGCGATTCAAGAACAACGTGAATCGCTTTTTCCGCACACGTGTCGCTCCTGTAGCGCTTTAGGGACTTCCCTGCAGCACGTGTGCTAGACCCATAAAAAAAAACTCTGCATCAAATCCTACATAATATCGTTAATATGCCCAATATTATTAGGTACTCAAGTTATGCCTTTCTTACCACCTTGACAATTTACAATCACATTTCTTTATTTATTTTCTCCAGTAATTTCCAAGCCATGGAATATTTTGTATATAAAGTGTAGTTGAACGTTTTCACAAAAACTAACAGAATTAGTGAATAAGAAGAGTTCCCAAAAAAATGGTATATATGTCAAATACTTTTAGAAATCTATTTTAAGGTAATTTAACCAGCAACGTGGTGCTTAATAAGTGTCTACTTAATTTAGCAACAGTCCAATTAAAAAAGTTTATAATAATCAGTAGAAATTTATTAAATTGTAATTTAAGATTTATAGTACAGATTGGATTACCTAAAAACTGGTTTCGTCATCGAATGTTCTACCAGTCAGGGACAGAGAGGTCTCTAATCGCGCAAGATTAGAGACTACCAATTGGCTGTAAAATCCGAGGTGGCTATCACGAAGTATAGTATAGTTTATGTACAAATAAATCTAAACTCAATTTCTATTCGATTAATTAATTATGTATTTGGTTCAATTCCTACCTATCCAAAATAACCTCTATCTACGTTATATGGAAATGAAGTTTTTAAATTCAAAGCCGAATTAAAAATATTGTTTCATTGTTGCTTGTTAGAAAATTGGATTTTAATTCATGTATATATAATGATAATTTAAGTTTAAAAACAAATAGGAAATATTTTTTCGTTTTTACTTTTCTTGCTAAAGAGAAATATTATATTCATGAAAAAATTAACCTCTGAGTTTTTTGTATTTCTGCACATGTTAAGATCCTTAGACGACGAAAAACATAGTCTCCTTTTCTGTCGGTCCGTCGCTCTACTGGCACGCTATCTATCGTGTGATATAAGGTATCCATTTACGAATTTGGGATACATATAATAATACTCGACTTGGGAAAGAAAACCAGATACTGATAACATTTCAGGGAATGGAGATGAAAGGGGTCAATTTTGTATAATTTTATAGAATTATGAGAATTTTTCTAGTTTTTATTTGAGATAATAAACAAATCTGAAGCATAATCATTTAATGTTATAATATATTAAGTCTTGAAAGTATGAGAGGAGAGGGTTGCTTCAAATATATAGTATTTACCAGTCTCTCAAGTAAGAATTGATCGCTCGAATTCTTAAAAAAAAATGTGTCTCGAAAACATTTTTTGACAACAATGTATTCCTTGGTGTGCTAATAACGGCGCAATTACTTTAGTAAGTTGTCCAATCGCCTCCTGCATCAATAATCGCATGGAATTTAGAGTCGATCTGTCAACAAGATTTTCTACAATGATCTAGAAATTTTTCGAATTTCACGAAACAACTGAGTTAATGTCCTCAGAATCTTTCCTCTGAGTATTCTCTTTACAAGGTACCAAACATTTTCAATAGGATTGACATCCGACGATTGTGATATCTTATCGTATCGTAGGGTATCTTATCGTAAGCCCAAGCAAGCCGCTTCGCGACGTGCTTTTCGTCCAGCAAGGGTTTCTTCAATGTGCTTCGGAATTGGACATTATGAACACGAAGATGTTACTCAGTATATATCACCACTACATCAAACACTTTATTTTTGAACTCGACGCGTGTTTCGCTAACCATGTTAGCTTCATGAATCAATCATCGCTCTTGATGAAGCTAACATGGTTAGCGAAACGCGCGTCGAGTGCAAAAATAAAGTGTTTGGTGTAGTGGTGATATATACTGAGTAGTATCATTGTGCCAAAGATTCCATATTCCCAACTTAGTAACGAAGATGTTGTCGAATGGTCTCATGGGACACATTCAAACCCGATTTTCTTAATTTTGCCGCTCCTGGACACAGCGTCCATTTCGGGTCCCGTGAAAACAAAGACACGATTCCTTTTTCGACTTTCAGAGTGACTTTTCCTACCAACCCAAGTCGTCGACATTTATCGTCTCGTTAAAATGATTTACGACCTTTTAATATATTTAGCGGCCGCGGAATATGTCATTTTAGGCTCCTTTGAATGGGAATAAAGAAAGACCGCCTTAAACTGATGCGCGAACGTTCTTACTTGACAGACTGTACGTCCTATTTAGGATTTTTGAACTCAAATTTATGTTATTTTGTACTTATTTCCAATTTTAATAGAAACTTTTACCCTTTTTCTTTTATTGTATCTCACCATAAAGTCCCTATTATTTAAAAGATCGAGTAACTTATAGACTTGAACATTGTAGGTTAAAAATTGTATAACTAAATCGTTGAATTTTAAAATTATTAGGGATAGCTTTGTTATCAGTTATTGTGTAGTGAAAATTCACCTCGCGCAAAATGTTATAAGAATGACCAACACCTGATACAGTTCTAATATATACGGATTAATTATTTTTTTATTGTGGTACAAAGTACTGAAAGTAGTTATTTTAATCTTATATTGTAACGTATCAAAGTTTTGTGATCCAAAATTATACATGAAAAAAATATATTAAAAAAATGCTGTTTTGAATAGAAGAAGAGAATAATTTCTGGAATGAAATTTGCTAGTTTTTATTCCAAATGTATTTATTTTAATACTAAGTTATTTTTGAATAAAGACTAGTAGTAAATTTGCACGTATTAAATATTATGGATAATCAAATAGTTTTTTTTTATCGTTCGCCTCCCCGCCTGAGTAGGTATTTTACCCTTTTTCATATCCTAAGGATATCGGCGAGAATGTCGTAATACCCGTCAAGTTGTCCAAGTGCCGAAACATACATTTCTGTATTTCACATCACCTTTTAGACAACGCGGTAGTGCCGCCTGGGACGTTATTGCATTTCTGCGAAGAACTACTGCCTATGTACGTGGCCAGGCCAAATATACTTAAATAATTTAATAAATAAGTATATCGACCTGCGGGATTGAACCCTCGACCTTCTGTACCGTAAACAAGGTACTACACCACGGAGCCATGGGCCGAGACACACAGAGTAAATATTTTACTTACTTTCAAGATCTCGGCCGCTATTTTTGTCTTCAATACGTGATATAACATGTTTTAGAATTAAAATTTTAAGTAGCCTCTGAAAATATAATAATATGTAGCAAATTCCATTAAAATAATGGCTGTTTATTAAATATAGAATTATATCCATTTTATTTTTAAAAATACAGCTTGATGACCAACCATCGCTTCCAACAGATGATATTAGAGACTTTGATTTGTCGAATCTTGAAAGCAAATTTTTAAACAAACCTTGTTGTATTTGGGATGTGGCATTAGAGATTGGATATGCATAAATGAAAAGAAATATGTTCTAGAATTTGTTGATCAAGATTAATAGAGTGTATTTAATGATTAGAGATCTGTTTGAGCCAACTGCAGCTCTATAGTGTAACAGAAAGTAGTTGACATTACAACAAATAAGCATGTAGGTAATATTAATTAAGAAAATTTTGTTTTAATCTGAAATTTTAGTTATTCCTCCGAACTCCATCACGATATGTGTCCACTCTCTGTCAGTTAGCAGGCTAGTAGCTATTATTGTTCAAATTCTACAAAATTTTACAGTTTTTATTAAATTAATTAATGTTTCTAATTGCATTCCATTTTTTGTGGCAAGTAACTTTTACCAAATCCAACTAGCAGCTGACGTGAGTTGTGCGATAACGTGAAAGAATATGGTTGCTGTAGACCAGTGGTTCCCAGCCTTTTTTATTCGCGACCTTTTTAGATTTTTTAAAAATGTTCGCGACATATATTTCAGGACTTAACGGTGATATTTTTTATAAAGTATTATTTATTAAGTATTAATGATTAATATGATGATTGGGTTTGCATCCGCTTAACAAGTGTTATAATTCTTGCGTGAGTTTTTGTCAAGGCCAATCTCATGGCATCTTGAACATCCAGCTTATTCCTAGCTTTTGCCTTGATCTGCAGAAGAGTTGAAAATCCACTTTCGCAGAGGTAAGTAAAAGCAAATGGCACTAATATTCGAAAAGAAAGTATGGAAACTTTAGAATACGAATGACGCATAGCAGATCACAATTGAGGTAACGTTTTTTCCTGAAATAAATCACGCGCCGAGGTGTCATTTCGCAGCTTCAAAAATTCATCTTGCACTTCATTGAAAATGTCAGTAATATCCAAAGATACATGAAATAGGTTTCGTACTAATGCAGCTTCTTGTTCAGAGAACTCTTAGTAATAACGTTGAAGGTGGTTATTAATTTCCTCTCTTATATTATCTACAATTTCCATCTCCGATTCCTCAGTCTTGGTGCAAAAGTGTTCAAACACTGATAAAGTTTCCAAGATTTACCTTACTGCGCCAGTTTTGCAGCTTTAATACGAACGCCTGGGTATTATCTCTGAAGTGAATAATGTACGTTTCCTCACATTTCAGTTTCAAATTTAGCTTGTTTAGGTGATCTAAGATACCAGATAAATAAACTACTCCTTGGATACAGGTCTCTTCATTAAAGTGTGTCATAAACTCATGTTTTCCTTTCATTTCTAAGAATTGCTTTATTTCGTTTTTTTCAATTCAAAATCTCAGCCAACAATGTTTCCTTTTGATAACCAATGAACAGCAGTGTAGAAAAGAAGAACTTCGTGATCAGAGTTAATGTTTTTGCATAGTTCCTTGACAAGACGACAATTTAGTGTAATAGATTTTATATAATTGACAATTGTCAACAAAGAGTCGAGAACTTCTTGCAAAGGCTTTGGAAGAGTCTTGGTAGCAAGGGTAAATCGGCGAATCAGGCAGTGCAGCCCCTTTGCTTGGGGTGCAGGCTCTTTAACTTTTGACTTTAAGCCTGACCTCGACCCAAGTAAGGCTGGTGCTCCATCGGTACATACACAACACAAGTTTTCATTGTAAGTCATTACTTTCGAAGAATGAATTTATCCTCTTCATGACCTCTTCATCTTTTGTAGAAGTTTTTAGTGCTTTTTAAAACAGAAACTTTTCTTTGATGTCCTCCAAGTGAATATATCTCACAAAAACGAGTAATTGGGAACATGAACTAACATCGGTAGACTCGTCAAGTTGAAAGGAAAATACAGGGGATGCTTTTATTTCAGATAAAATTTGTTCCATCATGTCTATGGACATGTCTGAAATGCATCTCTGAATTGTGTTGTGTTGTTGGACAAGAATATATTACGCATTTTAATCTCACTCACTTCTTCAAGAATTAGCTTAACCGACTTTAATAAACAGGGTTTGATGAGAGTTTCTGTAATTGTATGGTTTTTTTTTTTTATTTTTTGCAATTTTCAGAGCAATTTTGTATGATGCCTGAACTACAGCTTGGCTTTGTTGTTGAAACGTCCTAGTAAAATCCAACTTTTGTTTTTTCAAGACAGCTTCATGTCGTTTAAAAAAGTTCAAGTCTTTTGTAATTTGTTCGGAATGCTTTGTTTCTAAGTGACGTTTGAGCTCCTAGGGTTTCATAGATTCAGCACTAAGAAAAACTTTGTATAAAATACACTGTGCTTCGCTATGCCGTTATGAATACCAGGTGAATATCCAAATTTTAAATAGTTCTCCAAACATTTTCTTCATGACGTTGGTATCTGGAAACTAAAATACTAATAAATAAATAATTTAAAAAACGTTTAAAAATTTTGAAATAACATTATTTAATGTTTTTTGCTTACCAAAACAGTAAATAATAGAAGAGTCTCTTTCTAGGGATGCCTATCGCAGAAGAATTGTGACGGGCTATCCTAGTATTGTACCGTAATTTTTTTTCGGATCAAACAAGATACTAACTAACAACGATTTATTCATATACAAACGATAAATAGAACACTGTAACGATTTAACACTAGGTAATAAGTTCAGGTTAGTTCAGGTTAGTTCAGGTTAGTTCAGGTTCCTCCATCCTGATTATTGCCGTTTTAAGTGGGCAATATAAAAATTCTGACCTTTGGTTTATGATAGGTTGCAGAGATGGCATTTTATTCATTAATGCAAATAAATAAACTTATAAGTGTTTTTGGAGATGTTTATTTATAGATGCATGTAAAAACAAATGGACAAGAAGTACAAATATACAGTCTGAATGAATGGAGTTTGCCAGAGGGGACATATTATATAAATAAAAATATATTTTAGCTTAAGCCTAATTCGGTTTCACTATCACTGTCACCAGCTGAGGTAATTATCAGTGGTTTTATATTATTTACACAAATATATGAATCTTCAACTTTAACAACGTGCTGAATGGACTTCTTCCAACTTTCACAAGGTACATCATTTATAACTTTTTTTATTAATTCAACCACTGACACGCTTAAAGTAGGAGAAACATTTTGTGCCCTTATTTTTGATTTAACTTGATGCCAAATATGTTCAATTGGATTAAACATACAATAATACTATCACAAACATATTTCTCTTTCAATTTATAGTCTTTCAAAACTTCCAAAAGTTCACTTTTTTATTACTAAAGTCAAAATAAATGCCATTTTCTAACATATATTCCAGTATTTCCGATTTGGTGTTGGCTGCATTAGGAACCTTATTTAGTAGGCGACTATGGTAACTTGCATTGTCCATAACTATAACAATCTATTCGGGAACATTTGACAAAAGGGAATTTTGAAACCAATTTTTAAAAAGTTCTGCGGTCGTGTCTTCGTGATAGTCCAACTAGAATCTTTTATGTTTTTTGCAGATAATAGTAGACAGTTTGAAACTCAGCCCTTTTCAGATCCAGCATGCAAATTGGTTATTCGTTTACCTTTATTTGAAGGTGCGTTAGTCTGACATTTTGTACTGCTGTCATTTTTGCACAGTGTCATGGATATCGAAACATGTTTCGTCAAGGTAAATTATTGGCCAATTTTCTGATCGATACTTTTTAATTTCTTGTAAATTAGTATATCGCAAGATTCGTAATCTTTGTAACTCCATCACTACTTGCCTTTTGTTGATTTTTCGGAACGTGAATCTCATTCTTAAGAGAATTCTGTGAAGGGTTTATCGGCCACAATGTATATTGGTCCGGTCCTGCATCAATCTTAATTTTATTTTGTCTAGTGTCGGCACCAACTGCTCTTCGTACATAGAATATATTTTTCTCCTGATGACGTCTTTTTCACAATCGTCTACATGATGCATTTCCGTTTTTTCCTGTTCCTGAGTGATAGTTTTCCTACAATACCCTTAATCGTAGAAATTGGGGTTTTTGTTAGTTCATTGGTTTCTTGCAAAGCACTTTGTTTATTCAAATTTCTGTCGTAAACATTTTTCACTATTTGTTTAGCGTCAAGTAAGATAAATGTTTTCTCTTGCGATAGTCATGATTGCAATTTTCCCACGGACGCCACATAATTAAAATAGAACCGTTATGTTGTAAGTTGTAAGTAAAACTGAAAATAATAGAAAATATCTTTCGAATCCTAATGGGGCCTATGGTCATTAGGCCTATATTATCAAATACTTAAAGGGCTTCAAACCGGGTTGCCAGAAAATAAATATATAGGTAAAAATAGATCCAATATGATTGCAGGTGCAAGTGGGGGCGGTATACAAAGCAGGTAAAATAAAAATACGTTTATCGTAATACCTGGCAACTATGCACAAAACCATAATAGGGTCGTTTACTGCCCCATTGAAAAAGCATATATCTTGGGATTTACTTTACTCTTATATTTATATTCGAAAGTTTGAACTCGCTGCTGAATAACTGAAGATTTTCCCCTAAGGCTCTGCTCATTGCTTATATATCAGTTGGGAGTACTTTCCCGACTATTCTCAGCTCGGTGGAACGTCAAGTTGTCTCTCTCGAAACTTTTCTCCTTTACACGTTTTTTCGAGAGGCAACGGAGTGTCGCGAAATTGACAACCGGCGACCACCCCAAAAAAGCCAAGACTTGTGGGTCGTGACCTACCGGTTGAGAATCAACGCTGTGGACGCCTCATAAAACGTTAACACCACTCAAATCTTGAGAAAATTCTCTGAGAATATTGATATGTTTGGGTATTTATTACCAAACACTTTCTAATGAATAAATGTTGTAAAATTTACTGGATGTCCAAAACTGGTAATATTTTATTATATTCCATATGTCGAATATAATATGAAATTTAGCACTATTTTGTAATTATTGTAATACTATCTGTAAACTTCTATTGCCGATAAAATTTAAATTTATAATTAAATTCAAAACTATTAAAATATCGTTTATTCATCATAACCGGCAAACGAGCCAACTAATTACAAAATAATTGAAATCCTACCTTTTGTGTTTAAAGTTCGTAAAATATTGGCAAAACTATATTAGATTTTGCTAAATATAGAAAAGCTATAACTCATTAACTGCTACCGTAATGAGCTGTTTATATTAGAAATTGGGTATCATGTCCTCACATGCAAAAAACTATTTTTTTATTTAAGGTTGGGACAATCAGGCAAATATATATAATATGTAGGCTGAAAAGTTTTTGATCTAGCTACTTAAAACACATTTTTTTTTTTACAAAATTCGACATTATTCATCAAGATAGTCCCCTTCAAGAGCGATCTAATAAGTCCAACGCTTTTCTGACATTTCTATACCTTTCTTGTAGAAAGATTTGTCTGCCTTCAAAGTATGCCTCAGTTTCGGCGATAACTTCTTCACTGGCGCCAAATCTCTTTCCTGCGAGCATTTTTTTGGGGTCTGCGAATAGATAATTGTCGCTGGGGGCCAAATCTGGAGAATAAGGTGGATGAGGAAGCAATTCGAATTTCAATTCAACTAATTTTGCCATCGTAACCATTAACTTGTTACACGGTGCATTATCTTGATGAAAGAGCACTTCTTCTTGTTCATTTGGGGCCGTTTCTTTGCGATTTCTGCCTTCAAACGCACCAATAACTTTATATAATATTCGCTATTGGTGTTTCCCTTCTCAGCATAGTCGATGAAAATCATTCCATGCGCATCCCAAAATACAGAGGCCAAAACCTTCCTAGCCGACTGTTGTGTCTTTGGTCGCTTCGAGTGGCTTTCACCGGCTGCTGTGCACTTATCTGACTGCCGATTTGATTCCGGTGTGTAATGGTTATTTGTTTCATCCATTGTTACATATCGCATGAAAAAATAATTTTTATTGCTCTTAAACAGATCCAAACAGAGCTCAGAATCATCAACACGTTGTTGTTTTTGGTCCACTGTGAGTAAACGCGGTACCTATTTCGAACAGAGCTTTCTAATGCCCAAATGTTCATGCAAAATATGACCATATATCCTTTTGATATCCTTAGGGTGTCAGCTATCTCACGTAAATTCACTTTACGGTCATCCAAAACAATTTTGTGGACTCTTTTTATGTTTTCCGGTGTAACTATCTCATTTGAGCGTTCAGAGCGTTCAGCATTATTTCTGTCTATACGATCGCGTTTAAATTCAGACGAGTAAATGATGAGTGATTTTCTATGGGCAGAGTCTCCATAAAACTTATCGAGCCATTGCTTCGCTTGAAGGGTATTTTTTTCCATCAAAAAACAGTGTTTGATTTTTTTCCATTGTTTTGAAAATATCAAACGTAGTGTCCCTAAAATCACTGTAATTTTTAAATTAATCGTCAAAATGGCATGAAATTTTGACACGTATGCCTCGAAGGTTGGTACTTCCTGAAAATCAAATGGATTCTTTGAAAAGGGCGACATCTATGTGTCAGACCAAAAACTTTTCAGCCTACGTGTTATTTTTTTATTTGAACGACCGATTGTAAGATAATAATTAAGCCGCATAATATGTTAGAACCTTTTTTGAGTGTAAAAATAAACGTATATTTTTTAAAATTTTTAGAGTTATGTAGAAATAGTATGCCAATGTCGTGATATTTTTACTTATTTTTGTGGAATTTTGAAAAACATGGCATACCTGCCAATTTACCAGGACATAGGTGTTTAGATGGTACCAAGCTTTTTAGAATGCGATCAAGAAGTAGAAGGCGAATCCCGTGTGAAAAGATCTTCATCCTTAAAATACAGACGACAATGGGATTGAGAGAGCGGTCTCTAGTGAATGAAATCTGATCGATCAGAAAGTCAGTCAGAGAGATGTGTGTCTTCACCTCCTGGACTACTCTAAAAGGAAACCATAATTCTTTCTTGGCATGATCACAAGTAAAATCATGGATTTTCAAGTCCAGAACTGAGACCAGACACCAATGTCCTCGTCGAAAGAAAACGAGAATAGTTTCTTGGTGATCATTGGATCGATCAAAAGGAATTTGTGACTCCAGGATTTTCAAGCAAGCTTTGGGAAGTCCTTGGAATATTCAGCCAGAGGAAGAAACGTGTGCAACCAGGAATTGCACACACTTGGATGCTACCCCGCGGCAACATTATATGTTACAGGGTGTTTTGCATCCATGAATTTTAGGCAAAAACATCTTTGTGCTTTATCAGATCTTCTGTTCACTTGATGTTTAGGCGAGTGTAACAGACGAGCTTATTAGCATTTCCACAGAAGCCTTCTAGCGTTGCAATAAACGATGGAATCAACACCACTGCTGCTAGCTAGCTACCTAAGAAAATCACTGTGAAAAAGATAACCCAAACAGTTTGAATATGAACAGCGCGATGAAGTTTTATTAGACCCCAAAATCCATTACAAAGTAGAGTTTTTTTAGAATCCTAAATCAGACATTAACTTCCTTAAAAAATATATTCAAAGAGTTAAAAACATTTGACGATATATTTGACTTTTTCAGTAGTAAATTATTTAGTTACCCCAGAGACGAATTGGTGAAACTTTGTCAAGATTTACATCTGAAACTGAAAGTCGATTCGAGAAATGAAACATACATTGACCGTATTGATTTATATAATGAAATTAATACTTTAAAGGTACATTTTCTTGAAAATCAGTCTAATGATCCACATACCCTTTTACAATATCTTGTTACAAATGAGTTAACTTTTCCCAACACAGCAGTAGCGTTAAGAATATTACTTACTCTGCCGGTTTCAGTTGCATCTGGTGAAAGGTCCTTTTCAAAGTTTAAAATTATAAAAAATTATTTAGATCAACAACCCACCAGCAAAGACTAACTAATTTATCTGTTGTTTCAATACAACACGAAATCTTAGAAAATTTGGATACCAGACCAATAATAGCAGATTTCGCAAATATTAAAGCAAGAAAAATTCAGTTTATTTAGGTAGTTCTATTAGTGTATATACACTAATTCCTATACTTAAGTAATAAAAAAAATATTGTCTGGCATCCAAAATATCTAAGATTTCATATGTGATTTCAATTGAAATTTTGGCAAAATACTTAGTTCACTCGGCCAGCGTCCGCTATACATTTCCAGTGTAAGCTGACATATGACGCAATTAGTGGTCATAATAATTACTAGTTTGACAAGGCCTATTTAGATTAGTACTTATTTTTTATTGGACAAATATTTTTGAAGATTCCACGTCATAAATATTCATGACAATAAATTGTTTCACTTTAGAAAGTGTTTCTTTGATTTTTTACACACCCTTAACAAAACTAAAGGTCTTTTGTACAAATTACAGTCGGATGGAGAGGGGGGCGGCCACAGAAAATTTCTATTGGGGCGGCATAGTTGGTTCTGCAAGCGGGCGGTCCGGCGGCTAGCGGCGGGCCTGTCTATTTCTACTTCAAGTATTACACGTGAAAAAAGTGTACCAATTTTGAATCGATTAGTCATTTTGTTCGATGAAAACTGGAGACTATCTTTGCTCAGAAAATGATTTACATTTACATACAATTAAGTGAAAATCGGTACAGCAATTTACGCAGTTCTTCGCATTTATAAAATAAATACTGAATTTGAATTACACTAATAAATCGCAATTACAACTCGTATTTAAATAGATAAGTAATTTATAATGAGTTCAAAATCACAAAAAAACATAGGCTTCAGATACATTTACAACTGAAAACTGATATTTTGCTCGCCAGGTTAATATAATTTTCAGATATCTGGATTCCAAGAACCCTGAACGGACATAGAATACGATATATTTGATAAAAGTCGTCTATCCCCTTTCTTTACCTCTTTAATATCGTGTATCTTTGGCTATAAAAAATTATACTTAAAATTTGTTCATTAAACCCAAGAAAAAACAGAATTAATTCTTATAATGCCATTGAACTTATACATAGATCGACATGCTGATAAAATACATGTGGGCACTAAAAATATTTATTAATTAATTAATTTCAAGCTGACCTAAAAAAGTTCGTCAAGCTCTATGGCAAATCGAACACGCATTTATCAGTTGAAGGGGTGCTATTCTTCAGCCAAACAATGCTTTAGTACATACGTGATTCAACACATTAGAAAAATAAAATCATCTAGTATAGGAAGTTCTTCCTTGCCCTCCATACTTATCCCAAATTACTTCTTTCGATTACCATTTGCTTCGTTCTTTATAGAACTTTCTTGTTAAAAAAAAAATGAAAATGAAGGGCTAGTAAAAGCTGCAATCATCAATTTATTCCAATTATTACCTCAATAGCTTTAATTATAGGAAGCAAAACCATACTAAAACGTTGGAGGAGTATTTGAAAATAATGGCATTTATTTTTGTGTATTAATTTTTATTCATCCTTCAAATAAATTGTTTTAAAGTATATACAAAAAACTATATTAATTATTAAAATATATTTGCAAACTTCATACGTTTCTTAATTCCAATAACAATAGTAATTAAAATGTATCTGCAACCTAAAAAGAAAAATTTCAATAATAAATTTCAATGAAACACTAACATAATTATTAATAAAGTTAACAAAGTTAATTAAAAAGCTTTTAAAAATGGATGTAAATAATTAATAAAGAAAGAATCATTAATTAAAAATTAAAACATTAAAACCATTGTTTATTGGTGTTAATTAAATTTCCGATAACGATAATTTAAAAGCATAACTGAAAATTTGGAAAATATCCTGTTCTCTGTTATACATTAATTTGTCAATTAATTGAATTAAACGAGGGGTTATATTATGCCATTGGTAGGTTTTGCTAAAATTTTCTTCTAAAAGATCTTTAACGATAAACGAAATTAATATATATATATATATATATATATATATATATATATATATATATATATATATATATATATATACATACATATATATATATATACATATATATATATATATATATATATATATATATATATATATATATATATATACGTATATTACAAAATTTTTTGAAAAATTAAATAAAGGGCACAACTGGATTTTACCGGTCCAACTAACCCGATCAGGACAGACCGTCATTGTACGAACTAGCTCAGGCACAGGCGCATGCGCATTGTTTTATCTGTTGCCAAACATACGATTTTCTTCAAAATTACAGTTTTTTAGAATTTTTGGTTAATCTAATAATAAACCAAAATAATAATATCTAGTAAAAATAATCATCAACATCATCAGCTATGCAGTATATCGTCGGACATAAGCCTCCCCTAAGTACGTCCTTATCGGGTTTGAGGGCGTCCTCTACTTCTTTTCTCATTATGGGGGCCTCCAATTGATTATTTTATGGGTTCATCAATTATCAGAGAGTCCTGTGATATGACCCGCCCAGCTCCACTTCAACCTGCTTAGCCTCTCAGCTACATCAGATATCTTGGACCTTTTTCGAATTTCTTCATTAGTCAGCCTATCCTTCAACGATATTTCCAACATCCTCCTTTCCATCACTCGTTGAGCTACTTGTAGGCGATTTATAATGTCTTGATTTAAAGCCCACGCTTGTGTTCCGTATGTCAATTCTGGCAACACGCGTTGATCAAATGTGTTCGCTTTTAGTGTATTTGGGACATTGGAAAGGAAGATGTTCCATAATATGCCAAACGCCGATCGAGCCAATGATATTCACCTTGATAAATCCGCTTTCAATTTTTCTTTGGATATTACTATTTTTTGTCCAAGATATATGTATGGATCCGTTCTTGTTCGCGTTTTCAATGTTCAGTACTGCTTCTTTATCACAGTAGTCATTTGTCATGAACATGGTTTAGGCGTTGTTTATCTTCAAACCAATCTCTCTGGACTTGTTGTTAAGTTCGTTCAGCATTTCTTCTAATTTTTCTTTGTTGTGTAAAAATAATACTTAACCTTAACTTAAGGTTACAACTGATCATTGCCCCTTAACAGCTGACTTTGACTTTTATGTTAACAGCTATTTCGGTTTGGGCAAAATAAAAACAGAATTTCAAATAGATTTTTCCATTAAGTTTTCCGATATTTAAAACAAAATGGTAAATAATTTTCTTCTAACAAATGTAAGATTTGTTAGTGCTAAAGTGAGAAAAGAAGATAGATTTAAAAACGTATTTGTTTATTATTTTTATTTACCTTAACTGTGCAATCGCTCTTCATATGGAATATTCTAGATTATGCGGGACATACTACTATGATCAAAAAATAGAAGACTTTTAAATTTAAATCGCCCGGGCATTTCCAAATCGGATTAATTTTTTTTTTCGTTAGGTTGGTAGGACCTTAACTGCCATCTATGTCAAATTTTAAGACCATAGCGTCAGTAGTTGATAAGATTCGCTTGCATTCGTTCAACAACAAAAGTACGTTTTTCGATTTTTAACATCAGTGAAAAAATTCAGCATAGAAGTTGCATTAAATTTTGTTTTAAAAATGGTTTTTCGGCTTCCCAAACGTTCGAATTTGTCTCAAGAGGCCGGAATTATGGACGGATAACTCTTGGTTTTTTCATCACGATATTGCGCCTTCTCACACAGCATTGGTTCTTCGCGACTTTTTCATCAAAAATTCAACTCATATCATTCCGCAATCGCCCTATTCGCCTGATTTACCTCCGTCGGACTTCTGGCTATTCCCTAAACTCAAAAAATCGCTTCGAAGACATCGTTTTGAGTCGATTGAGGAGATTAAAACCGAATCGAAGAAGGCTTTAAAGACCATTCCCGAAATCGAATTCAACAACTGTTTCGAAGACTGGAAAAAACGTTGGCATTAATGCATTGTATCCAAGGGGGGATTACTTTGAAGGGGACGAAATAAATTTGGAAAAAATAAATAACTCGTTTGCATTTTATTTCAAAAGTCTTACTATTTTTTGATCACAGTAGTATGCATAACTAAATCAATTAAAACGCCATTTTAAATTGATATCACTATACGTTCATACTTTTCTTATTCAGCCGACAGAAGTTAATTATGCACTTCAGGAAAGGTTTCCAACGAGAAATAATAACATCTTAGAGAAAGAAAAATCTCTAAAACAAATTTGATATTTTTGTATACTTTCTTGTAAGCTGAAGTTAATTTTGTTAAAAACATATAACGTTGTTTAAACTTTAAAAAATACTTAATTGCTGTTATACATACAAAATTACCCTTTAATGAGATCTTAAAATTTTTATTGCTGTTTTTGAAAGTTGTTTTTAAATATCCATCATAAAATAAAAAACTTCCATGTACCTTTACGAACTACTATTGTCACATTACTTGCTGTTACACTTTCCACAAATTTCTGAATTAAAACACCACTATATTAGACTATAGATATCTTTAATAAAACCTGCAATGACATTGATATTCATCTCACTTTACCCCCGATATAAGAAACAGATTATTTTAAAATCTGGAAAACACCAAGAGTGTCAACGCCCTCGACAACTACAGCAAAACCGAACTTCAGCATTAGGGAACTAAGCATACTTGTATCTTCAAATAGACTAAAAGGGTCTTATAAAGAAAATGTTGACAGTTTTTACGGTCTACTTTATAAAAATGCTCATAAAATATTTACCATTGATTAAAGTGGATTTTTCACCATTCAGACAAGACCCACAAAAAGTCTTAGGATTAAAAGAGAAGAAACAAATCGGCGTACTTACAAGCGGAGAAAGAGCAGTTAATGCGACAGCTATGTGTTGTGTTAATGTGGCTGGCCAGTTTGTGCCACCAATGAGACAAAATCTTGAATTGGAGAATCGTGCATCTCCTGGAAGTATTGTCACCATTTCAAACATATTAACTCAAACTTATTTGTAGAATGGATTATATAAGCGTAGTATAGCTAATTCTTGAAAATAAAGTGTTACTTCTGCTTAATGGACATACAACACATTCGAATGACCTGGAAGCGTTGAACATAGCACAGGCTAATGGGATAATAATGTTACAATTGCCAAGCCATACTGCTTATCGGCTTCAGCCTCTAGACGCCTCATTTTTTAAACCTATGAGTAGTTATTATATTCAAGCAACAGAAAAATGGTTGCGGACAAATCCAGGTGGTCAAGCAACGCAATTTTCGGAAGCTTACCAAAGAGTCGCTATCATTGGCACCATTTAAAGCTGCTGGAGTTTAGCCCTTGGACAGAAACGTCTTTCCCTGCTTTGAAGCAGCTAAAAATATGAATGCTCTTTTTTGCAAACAAACTCAAGTAATAAAAGCATGTCAATCTTACAAGACGCTTCTATTATTATTAATAATGAAAATAAGCAAATTGTTCAGCAACTTTTAAATAGTGAACCGTCTACATCGGGATTTAACGCTAAAGCTTTAAAGAAAACTTTATGCTCAATACCCCAATAGCTAAAAATACTTTAAAGAGAAAAAATATTGTAGAAAAAGTTGTAGAAATTACAAAAATATGTCGGAAGAAGCATCAGTAGCCAAAGAGAAGAAAAATACAACTAAAAAAGGTAAAGACATCAGTAAACAAAAGAAGGATTAAAAAAAAAGAAAGATACTAAACACAAAAATGATTCACAAAGAAAGGGCTTTTAAATCTAAAACAATAAAAAGATCGTTAACGGATTCGTAAGCTACCGCAACATTTCTTTTATTGTGGAAATCGATTGTGGAATGAAGCAAATAAAATTTCAGTGCATTAGGTGTTAAAATTTTTTGGTGTCAGGAAGCAATTATTTTTAATTTTTTTTTTTAAATTGTTGGGACAGGTCGAATTTAATCTAAGCAGCACTGTAGTTATCACGTTCTTTTTAATGATCGGCTATATTGTGTAGGTGTATTATTTATCAGTGGCCAACCGAAAACAATATTCATGTCATCATTTCTTTAAGGTCGATTTTTTCCTTTATTACTGAGATCCGCTATTTAAGGTGAATTTTCTGCAATCAGTCTTACTACAATGAGGCGCCGGTTTTAATATATACAATGAATTCCCTTAACGCCTGTATATTAGATCGTGTTTTAAAAACACATTTTTATAATTCTTTCTTTAAAAATCGACAAAAACATTTGTTAGGTTTCACAAGGGATCTCTATTAATTTACACATACAATAAAAAGTTTATATTTGCAATAAATTTTCAAACGTCAAAATCTCATTACTTCAATTGACAAAATCACTACAAACACTTTTTTCGTTAAATATGCCTTGCGACTAAATTCTTCACTGGGTCGTTATATCCTTGCAATAGTGTAATAAGATTAGATATTTATTATAAGGCACATTTTTTATTTCAAAATATATATGGGGTGAAAGGGATCAGGTCGGGGGTTAGAAGGGTGATTGCATATATATCGTAATATACTTCTATTTCAATGTTTTTGGTTTCCCATTGTTTCCAATTCTTGACAGAAATAGTCTATAGAAAGGTCGAAATCTGATTACAGAGTAACCTAAAAAAAAGGGTTACTTGAATATCGAACAAATTTTAGAAACACAAACGGTTAAGTTGGCGCAAACGTACTTATAGCACGGCAAGAATATTATTGTATTTACTACTCCTGCTAATGTATTGTATTCGTGAGAAAATTACCCTCCGAAATTGTTGCTTTTTTTTCCACATTATAGGGTTTTTAAATTAAAAAAAAAATTGTATAATTGAGGTGTCCGTTACTTTGTGACAGTACAGGGTGGTCCAAATTGGAGACTTTAAGGGTAAACCCCTTTATCTAAAGGAGATAGATGAAAACTGATGTCGGTATGTGAGGCTCAATTTTTATGATAAACTCGATGGTGAAAACCGCATATCGATATACAGGGTATTTTTCAAAAATCTGCTTTTTGGAAAAATATTTGTAATTCTTTTCCTATTGAAAATTTTTGATTTCTGTAAAAACATTCTCAAAGCACTTTTTAATGTGGCTTTCAACAGTGTAAGTTACATTTTTTTTACAAATAATATTTTAATAGTTATTAACGCAAAAATATATTTTTTAAATGGGATGCCCTGTATATTTTTCCTGATCCGAATAGAGCTTTAAATTACCATTCTAAAGATATAGCACACTTTATATTTTGCTTAAATTTACTGCAAAATATAAAGGTTTTTAGTTTTTACGCGAGTTTTAAATGCACATTTTTTAAGTAGGCTTTGGACGGAGTGGCCATATGGTTTAATTCAATTGTTTACTCGTAGTTGTCAAATTTTACTTCAGGATCATTACGAAAAATGGGATATGATAGTGTGTTTCATACAAACCGGAGAAAATTCGGAAGCGGCAAGTAATATGTACCACGAACGGTATCCAGAGAGGCGTCAATCCTTCAAGGATATATTCGCTCGATAGTTAATAGTTGCCAGCTTGAAAAGAAGAAATAGTAGTTTTAGGAACTATCGGAAATAATCCCACCACTTCAACACGACAGTTAAAAGAATCCACTGTACTACCAAGAACTAACGTAAGTCGTACTTTGAAAAAGCACAAATTCAGGCCATGTAGGACAAGAAAAGTTCATCACCTTAGAGACGGAGATTTTCAAGGGCGTATGGATTTTTGCCAATGGTTTCTGGAGAATTGTAACCAATGTTCCGAATTTTTCATTAAATTGCATTTGGACAGACGAAGCTTATATAAGCAATGCAGGTATTTTTAACCGTTATAATTCTTATACGTGGGCACAAGAAAATCCTCATTTAGTTGTGGAGCAAAGAAATCAAGGCAGATTTGGATTTAATGTGTGGGCAGGAATTTTTAGAGGCAGGGTTATAGGTCCATTTATTTACGAAGGAACACTCATCTCTCAGAGATATTTAGAAATTTTAAGGCAGCAATTAGAACCTCTTTTTGATGAACTGCCTTTAATGGATCTTAGAAATATATTTTTTCATCACGATGGGGCACCCCTTCATAACGCTGACGTTATCAGTAATTTTTTATCGGCCAATTTCGACAATAACTGCTTAGCCAACCAAGGTCCGAACTGTCGACCGGCAAGGTCACCGGATTTAACACCCCTGGACTTCTATCTCTGGGGAAGATTGAAAGACCTAATTTTTAAATTGCCGACAAACATCAGGCAAGAGTTAGAAGTCGCAGTGATACAAAGTTTTGCAGCTCTCACTCCTCTTGAAGTAATCAACTCGGTAAGAAGTGTCCAGAAAAGGGTATCCCATTTAAAAAATATATTTTTGCGTTAATCACTATTAAAATATTAGTTGTAAAAAAACTTACACTGTTAAAATCCATATGAAAAAGTGCTTTGAGAATGTTTTTACAGAAATCAAAAATTTTCAATAGGAAAAGAATTACAAACATTTTTCCAAAATGCTGATTTCTGAAAAAACACCCTGTATATCTGAAACGGTAATAGATATCGATGTGGGTTTTTACCATTAAGTTTATCATAAAAATTGAACCTCAGACACCGACATCAGTTTTCGTCTATCTCTATCTAGATGAAGGTTTACCTTTAAAAGTGTCCAATTTGGACTATTCTGTACATTTTAAATTTCTAAATGAAATGTAACGAATAATTTTGTTATTTGTCACTTATTTTTTTATTTATCTGTTACTGCAGTTTCGTAAGTTTTCTACGTTGTCAAGCGTAATACTACTAGTTTTACGCTTGACAACGCTAGTCGGTCGGTTTATCTAAGTAAATTTCTTTACGGATTAAAAAAAAAACATACACGTAAAAAATAAGTTACCATGTGGTTGAAAATTAATATAAACGATCCTTTTCGAGAATAATTTCAAGCTTATAGCAAAAACATACATAAATTTTAATAATTTAGAGAAGGGGAGACACTTAGGAGTAGTGAGGATGTTTCAAAAGCATTTAGGAATATGTGGTACGAATGTGTAGTGCTAAAATTTATTTAGTTTGATTTTTGCCTTTTCATTACACGGACAGGAAATTCAGTAACGGTAGAAGAAGATAAGATGATGAAAGCTGGAATTCCACAAGGCTCTCTCTCTCATTTTCACCACTATTGTTTATTGTCTACCCAGCAGAACATCAGTTTGGTGTTATACTCCGCTGACATCGTAGCTATGTCAAGAAGAAATAAGACAATAATCAACAGGTTACGAATACACCCTAACAAACTCCAAGATTGTTTTGAACATTAAAGAATCACAATCAATCCGATAATCAAGAGATTCTTTTCCGTCAGCCCAAAAGAGAATCTGGGCTTGCATAGCCTAACAGCATCCAGTATTTACGTCCACACTAGGTTGAAAGGCTGGAACGAAATATTCATGCGATAACTTACTCTGCTGAACAGTTCTAGCAAGCTTACGCTGTAGAATAAACTAACAATATATAAAACAATTGTCAAGCCAGAGTTTCACGTATGCTAAATACGTAAAAAAACCCTGGGAATAATTAAAGAAGCCTCCTGATTGGTTACAACCTATCAGCTACTTAGGAATCTGAGCGTCCCGATGGAGTTACAATTTAGCAGTAGGTTGCAACAGCAGTTCTTGGGGCATGCATCCCAGCATCCCAATGATCCGTCAGGCTTTTGAACTAGATCACAATGCAAGGGGCAGGTACTTGCAACCGAGTGACGCCATACCAGATGCTTAGGTGAGCGGAGTAGGTCACTACTTGACAAAAAAACGATTCAACGTAGGAAGAAGTAGTTAAAGGACACCGCATAACTAAAAAGACAGGGACGCTATTAGTTATTATTACGACAAAATAATAATTTAGTGCACTTTTCTTGAACAATTTGTATTGTTACTACATATTTTACAAACTGTCGTAAGATAGCGGACAATTGTAGTAAAATTATCAATTAGGATTCTTCTTGTGGCAGTTTTTTTTTTATTTTTTTTTTATTTTTTTATACAGGGAGAAATCCGCTTTATGGATTTCTGGAGCAGTCTGCGTCACCGTAAGGGTGCCCTAAAGTGCTCCAGGTATGTGGGGCTCACCGACCTGAAGGGTTGGCATACCCACTAAAACTCCTTGTGAGCTGGGAAAACCCTCTACTCCTTTTACAATTCTGGTTTGTCAATGTCTAGATATTTGATGTATGCTAACTCTAAGGTTAATTTTCTAATATGTGGATCTAACCTACCTTAACCTAACTTAATGCTAACTTAATGCTAACTTAACCTAGTTCCCCATTTTCCGGGGGTGTGGTCTTATAATTATGTTAGTCGTGTGTGTTGTTTACACTTTTTAAAACTGAAGGAGTTGCTCAACTAAACTACGGCCTTAATTAATCAAGATGAATCTAGTGTTAGTTAGTCTAGTGGTAGAATGTCCGTTGGTCGTAGGTATCGATTGCCGACATTTACGTTGCCTCTGAAAGTGTTCGCTATCTCGGGGTTAGGATGGACCGCTGCTTTCTCAAGGAAGCGAAGCTGGGCATTATGCGTGAATTCTTTTATCGTGGGCATTTCAAACTCCCTGTGCAACTGATTGTTGCGGACGAACCAGGGAGCTCCTGCTATGATACGGAGGGCTTTATTTTGGACTGTCTGGACCTTGGTCCGATGAGTTTTGGACATCTGGCACCAGGCCTGACAGGCGTACGCAAGTCCGGCCCTGTTTTTATCGATTTGTAAATTAGCAACTTGTTGTTAGTTGATAACTTACTACGATGATTCAGGAGCGGGTACAGCTTCCCTAGAAGCTGATTTCCCTTGCGCACGACCATAGGCACTTGGTCCTTCCATACGAGCCGTGTGTCGTATAGAAGGCCCAGGTACTTGATGTTGTTGGCCCATCGGAGCCTAGTTCCATTCAGTGAGAGTTGAGGAGAGGGTATGCGGAAGCCTTTTCCAAAGATTATGGCCTGGGTCTTGGCTGGATTGACCTTAATCCTCCACCGGTCAAACCAGTCAGAGAGGCGCGTTAGATGACGTTGAAGTCGGGCCGTGATGTGATCAATTCTCGCTGCTGAAGCGGTAATGGCCGTGTCGTCAGCGTATAATTGGAGGTTGGTGAATCGATCCTTAGGGATATCGGACGAGAAGATATTGAAGAGGTGCGGGGATAAGGCGGAGCCTTGTGGGACTCCGGCCCTTATACTCTTTACCTTGGATAGGGATTGTTCGACACGGACTTGTGGCAGACTATCGAAAATTACCTATGTAAACAATTTAATATTATTTGTAGTCCTAAAGGTTAATATTATTCTATTAAATAAATAAATAACTCGATTTTGGTATCAGTTTTTTTCCGTAAGTTTTTCAAGCTCAAATTGAGCATAACATTCTTAAAATAATTAGTAACCAAAAATCTCAATTTGCAATATTGATATTAGGCAATTTGTAGCGTTAGTTAAAGATCATAATAAAATGACAAAAAATAACCGGTCAAGTGCAAGTTGAACTTGTACAATTAGTGTTCAGTACGTTAATTGCTTTTAAAATAAAAAATTTTGTTACGGTGTATAAAATGATCAGTGACTTCACAAAACAAATCCCAAATGAGTTTTCAACCAAGTTTGTTTGAAAACTGATGACCTTGAAATTTTAGTTTTTTTTTATATATCAAGTATTATATATATATATATATATATATATATATATATATATATATATATATATATATATATATATATATATATATATATATATATACATATACACATATTTTACTCGCGTTTTTTTGATACCACAGTCTATGATCTAGTAAAATTTTTTTTTTAATTTCCGATTTCAAGCCCCAAAACTAACCCCTTAAGTTAAAATGTAACTTTCAAAACTACATGGCTCTAATGAGGCCGTCAGTTCCTATATTACTACCAAATTTCAACTTTCTATGACAAATAGTTTCGGAGAAAATCGGGTGTGACAGACGGACAGACAGACAGACGGACAGATACCGAAGTTATTTTATAAGTGTTCCATATGGAACACTAAAAAGATGTGGTTTCCAATAATGGTAGTAAAACAATTGCTCCCTTGAACACCGTTCTTATTATTTTTTTACCGAAGTGTGTGAAAAAATCTACCTCATGTACGATTTAAGTCAATATTGCATTGTAAAATTACAGATCTGAGTAAATTCGGTAAAACATTTGAAGTTTCCTTGCATTTCATATTTATTATTTAATGGTGAAGTGTATGAATGATATGAAGAAAAGGATTTTTTTTGCTGAAAGATTTTTTTTAAAATAGCAAGTTAATTTTTCCGAAAATGTGATATAACCACATTTATATACTACGGTGGTAAGCATTCCAATAGCATTAGCTCGCGAACTCTTAATATCTTGCAATGGAACGCCAAAGGCGTTACTCCCATGAGCTCCAGTACTTATCTCCAGGAGCACAACAGTCACAGTCTATTAGCTTCAACTTCTCAAACTGAGGCTACCACAATAGCCGTTTCTATGGATAACAACATCATCATTCACTTCTCTTTCGTCTATTAACAACCACCCGATTGACTCTGTAACTTATAGCTTACAACAGGTTTTTTTTTACATATAAAACAGCCATATTTAAAGGTATCATATCTTCAAAAGAATGCATTATATGAAATAATAAAAGAAATGACATCTTGGCACCTGGTACTAGGTTTGAAATATTATACGGACCAATTTTCCGCTAGCATATATATATATATATATATATATATATATATATATATATATATATATATATATATATATATACATATTCCTGGCTAACGAGAGTGTTGAGATTTTTCATAACTTCCAATATTCTTCGGGCAATCCGTCTATCTGTGTGTTGTCCTTATAACCTTGTAACATTAATTTTTTTCCTAGATTTTAGGATCATGTTATGACACTGTTTTTCTCCCTATAATTTATATGTTATTTCATTTTTATATTTATTGCAGTGATTTCAATTTTTGAGCAGTGTAGCTTAAAACAGCGTTTTAAATTTTTGAGTAGTTTAATTTAAACCGGCAGAGTGTGTAACGCGTGTTGTCAACTTGAGTTATTGAGTTCGCATTGAACGCGTCGAGATTTGCATGCCGAAAAATGACCCAAGGAAGGGACGAAGATATTTAAGCGGTCAGATGGAATTTTTAAGGGCTTTCCACCATGAAGCAGTAACGGCTTTTTTCCACCATGAAGCAGTAGTGGCTTTCTTCGACCATGAAGCAGTAGGCAGTAGTGGCTTTCTTCTCCAGCACGCAAGAGTTTTTTTTTTCTTAGTGATGTAGTACTTCAGTAACGGTTCCTAGCTCTCAAGTTTAAGGCCTTTTTCCTTGCTTGAAATATCCTGCTCATCCTCAGGCATTTCGGGTCAAAAAGTGTTTAGCAACCCAAATGAAACTAGGATGGCAGTGGCTGAGACAATATTTTTATGAGAATCTCACCCGGAGAGGCCAAGTAACTTATGGAAAACCCACGAGGAATAACCAATCCGTAAGTCATTAGCACACCAGTCTAAATATCTCACTTCCTGTCTACAAGTGCGTTTCCAACGACTGTTAAACATGTGTAATTCGCTGAGTTAATTTCACCAACTTTTAATATTGTGTTTTATCAAGCCTTTTATTAAAAATTTAGTAATCCTGATTTAAAGACTCTATGCCATAGTGTACACTCTTCTAGCTTAAGGGGTTTATATTTAGTAGAAGTAATTTTTAAGAGTGTAATAAAGTTAGGAATTTTTATGTTGTTAATATATATACCCTTCTATATTTAAATTTGGTGTTTCACTGAACCACCCGCTTTTTCTTTCAGGACGCACAGGTTGTAATATACTTAATCTTATTTTAGCAACTAAATAACTCTTCAGAATTTTTTTATTTTGTGAGCTGAAATTAGATTTATTTTATTCTAAAATGAATGGTGCCCAAAAAAAAAATAAACATTACAACCGAGTTTTAAACAACTATAGAGACTATTTTCAAAAGACATACAAAAATTATCTCTTATCCATATTCTTTACCAAAAAAAAAATGAGCTAGCTTATATCTAATTTCTTTAGTTCTTTCAGTATTAATATACAGTCAATCCATTCTCAGAAATCAAGATATACATAAGGGGCAAATAACGTCTTCTTTTTAATAAATAAAATATTTATTAAAAATAAAGAAATTTCCGGCTATATAAAATTGCGCCTCAACGTGCGGGCGTTATAACCTATATTAAAAAGAGAAATAAAAGCTATAAAATTTCTTTCGCATCTCTTCAGACAAAAGGTATAGATGGAATGAAAATTGATAATTTTGGTTATATAAATGTAAGAACATAATACATCCAAGAGACATAAAGTGTTCTGGTGATTAGAGGGAGTAGCTTTATATATGTGTTCGGTGTTCTTGGATCGCTAATGTAAGTTTGACAATATGCATGTCTCGAGATAGTTTGACAAATATGAGAGCAAAAGTATTTGGTAGTAGCTGAATATTTTTACGTATTGAAATAGAACCGAGTCATATTGCGCTGTCTAGCGATTTAGTTGTGAACATGTGCCTTTGCTAAAAATTCTTCTGCTGGTTTGTGCCTAGAATGACTCTCAGGGGGGACCGAGATACTCAATTTAAGGATTACATCAGGGAGTTATTCAATTTGCGGTGATATCGAAAAATACTTAAAGTCATGCTTTGCTCTGCTGATCTTAGCTTGGATGATCAGATGTGATGAGATGAATTGGGTGCTAAGATAGGTACACAGATAGAAGAGCGGTAAAAAATTACCAAAATGCGGCTTTTGTTCAATTTTGATAGTTATTATTTGGGTTTTTCTGAAGGCTTGTTCTCTAGGGTCCTAGAGAAACAAGTATTTCGCTTGATATAATTATAATTAGTAAAAAGTATGGGGCGCATCTAAAAATTATATATTTACGAGTAAACCAATTTCTACACAGAACGTTTGTAAGTATTTTAAAAATCACTAATTTCGTTTGATATGTGATTAAAATATTATTCAACTTAATAAAAATGTGGTTACTTTTGTAATTATAGAGTTTTCTGAAACTTTGTAAATTTACTGTTTATGATCTATATTATTTCAATTATCTCATAAATGCATCCACTAATAATACATTCGATTTAAACTTGTTAAACACCACTTAGCCATACTTCGATAGAATAGGCTAAGTTTTAAATCGTTCAAATAGTTTTGTAAAAGTTCTTAGAACGTGCAATTATCTTATTAGTTTATAGATAAATCAAATACTTCATAGGAAAGTTTAGTAAATGTAAGAAAATCTAGCTTATTATTTCGCAAAATAAAATATGACTAGTGAAATTAGTTCATAATAGGGAATTTATCTTAATTATCCATAAAATTTTAAAATTCCGTAAAATACTTTAAACTGCTGTTTTATGAAAACTGAATCTTATAAATTTCATTTTATAAATATCGAATCTAAGTTCATAATAATTTTATTAGTAACTATACAGTCTGTATTTGTTTTAACAAATATTGTAGCATATGGGCATTTTTATGATGCAGCTTTTCAATAAAAATTTTTGATACGTAAATAAGAGATATATTTTCTCGAACTGAATTCAGAGTGTTGAAAAATAAATTCTAAATTTGTTTACTTTATTGGGCAAACAACGGGTTGGAGAGCCAGGGTGGTACAGACTACAACTTTGGCACTTGTAAGCTCAGTTGTCATAAAACATTTTACCGGAACGAAGCATGTCTTTTCTGTGTGACAGTTTTATAAACACCAACATTACGCCGGGAGAATTTCAGTTTATTAGTATTTCCACATAGCAAATGAAGTTTTGAGTATTTAACTAAATAACTAAACGAATGGGGTAGCCTGTGTCATTTGGTAACCTTAGATAGGGTTATAAAGAAGCGATACAAACATGGAGTGCGTTCAAGTGCCATTTCGCATGAATCACTTCTCAATACGTAAATGATCAACTGCCCAGGTGTTCTTTACTACACATGTTTCACTAAGATTTATTTCTGAACCTCTACAAGATATAGGTGATAAAAAATTTAAAGTCAACTGACCTATTAACATGCT
>CM032446.1:161223031-161362339 GCA_019049505.1 Pachyrhynchus sulphureomaculatus
GTCCAAGTGCCGAAATATACATTTTTCAATTGTATAATTGAGGTGTCCGTTACTTTGGTACAGTTTTAAATTTCTAAATGAAATGAAACGAATTACGTTATTTGTTACTTATTTTTTTATTTATCTGCTATTGCAGTTTCGTAGGTTTTCTACATTTTCAAGCGTGAAACTGCAGTAACAGATAAATAAAAAAATAGGTGACAAATAACAAAGTAATTCATTTCATTTAGAAATTTAATATACATTTTTGTATTTCACGTCACCTTTTAGACAACGCGGTAGTCCTGCCATGGATGTTATTGCATTTCTGCAAACAACTACTACTTATGCACGTGGTCAGGCTATATATACTTAAATAAAAGTATATTGATCTGCCGGGATTGAACCCGAGACCTTCTGCACCGCAAGCAAGTACTACGTCGCGGAGCCACAGGCCTCCACAAAAAAAAAAGTAAAATTGAATGACAACTTATCAAAATTTATATAAAAAAACTCGAACTTCAAAACAAAATATAAGAAGTACGGACTTTGTCCAGCAACTCACAAGCCTACGTATATTTGATTGATATCGCGTTTCAGAAGCATAATTAAAATAGATGAAAGCATCATCTCGTAGTAGATCAGCTGATTTAGTCATTTTTTTAATTTTGTCAGTTTTTTATTAACAACTGGGCGGATCGAGAAATCTTAACCTCGGTTAAGTCAAATCTTAAAAAATTTTTTATTTGTCTCGTTCTTCTACAGCTTTTGCCATTTAATTCGAAATTTGAGGAAGTAGTAAGTAATAGTTAGTACTCTAGCCTGATTTTTTTTTGGCGCAAAATTCAAAAAAAAAAATTAAAAAATCTGATGGAAAAATCAATATATATATAGATATATATGTACCGTGTAGGTACGAAATTCACACAATATGTGCAGATATATGTCAGAAACATGCCCGTCAAATTTTGGAGTACGGGTCGCAAAGTTATGCCCAAAATACCAAAGAACCAACCTAAAAAAACATCATTTTTTGCGCTGTCTAAGTATAATTCTCTTTAATTCTATCAAGTTTGTTATTTTCTCAGCTTCAATTGATATGAAACCTGAAATTATGGTAACAAATACTTAAAATCAACATTTCCCTCATATATACCCGATATAAATTGGATTAAATAAATAAATATACCTAATTATAAAGTAATAAATTTTTTCCATTTTTTTAAGCATATAATTATGTGTGCAAGTGCGTGTGTGTGGGCTTCATTATTGGAAAAACAAAATTTTAATAAGAAAAACAAAGCTCAAATAATAAGATTCGTCATATCAATTTAAAACATTAAAATTAACTCTGATTTACGGAAAGTACTTACAGAAATTTCTTTCGGGAGAGTTTTTTTACTGTTACAATGAAAATAAAGATGGTTCGGTTGACACGAAGTCCACAAAACTACTATGAACCTTCATATTGACGTAAAAGAATTGGAAATGCATGCCTAAAGCTGGATTTTCAGCTGAAGCTTGACCCCAGCGTCAACATTTAGAAGCTGGACACCGACTAGCTTCTATATGCATGGTAAAACAGTGAGCGTCAATGGCATTTTAAAATATTTATTAATTATTACATGTTGGAAATAATTTATTTTAACTGAATTACATCAAGTTAATGTATTGAAGGGATGAGTAGATGATTTTGTAATAAGTAATAATTTATATAATTATTAATAGGTTGAATTCGTGTTGAGCGTCAAAGCGTCAGCTGAAAAGGCATTTTAATATAACCTAATATATATATATATATATATATATATATATATATATATATATATACATACATACATACATACATATATATATATATATATATATATATATATATATATATATATATATATATATATATATATATATATATATATATATATATATATATATATATATATATATATATATATATATATATATATATATATATATATATATATATATATATATATATATATATATATATATATATATATATATATATATATATATATATACTACTAACTAGTACTAACCTGTACTAACAGCAGACAGCACGTGTATAAGATCAAATAGAATAAACATATTTATATAGTTACAGAACTGAGTTAATTTATATTTATAATAACACAGGCCAACAAAAAAAATATTTGTAAAAACTTTTTTAAACCAATACATCTAAGTGTTATGTATTTTTGGGTGCTGAAACCATATCTTGTATCAGTTTTTTTGTATCACCCACAGTTCTCTCACAATATGACATCGATTAAATTTCAAAATAGGGAAAATTTGATACATAAAAAATAAAAATAATCTCTTGTTCTATAATGGTAAATAGATGTTTCAGATTCCAATAAATGTTTTTCTTTCAGCCTAGAACCAAGCAATTCTGCTTTTTTTCTTAGTCAAATCCAAATCTCTCACTAAATCATTTAACTCAGCTTGTGTAAACAACTGTGGTTTTAAATTTTCTAGAGAACATTGAACTCATCATCATCCGGTCGACTTTCATTAAATTCGGGACTGGACTGTAAAACGTCATCAATAGACTGAGGTGGCTCAGGAACAGGAAGTCCAGGTCCATGTCATACCGGCCGATTAGCTGAAGTAAAGTTAGGATAGACAATTATTTTGTTATTTTTGGAGTTATATCCAGAAACATCAACGCTGCAAAAATAACAATCATTTGAATGATTTTATTGCTCTCTCCATACCATGGGTACTGCAAATCTAAAAGCTTTCTTTTCTTTTTTATACCATTTCCTAAGATCCTCGACACAAACATAACATACTTTGTGAGAAGCCCAACATTTTTCTTGATTACCGATTTTTACACCAAAATATGCAAAGTATCCTTTTTTTACAAAGTCAGTAACATTTCTTTGATGTTTTTTAACTACAAACTCACCACATACTCGTATATAACAACAAGTGTTGGGAGAGTTTTTACAACCACGATTAGCCACACTTTGAGTGTGAATTAAAGCACATGGGTTAAACACTGCAATGCGAGGTTATATTAACTGGAAGAAAACAAACAGCTGTGACATTTATCGGAACTGCCAACTTAATAACATTTGATTTTACTGCCAACCTTATAAAATTCTGATTTTATTGCCAACCTAATAACATTCGAATGATAAAAAACAAACTTTTCACATTTTGAATATTAAAATGTGAAAAATTAGTGAATGATACGACTTTTTTATTATTATTTTCGGACTCAGCACACCAAAAAACATAGGAATCAGGTAAAATTATTAAAAAAAGTTTTTTCATCGTTGGCCTGTGTAATTATTTTACAGTATCCAGGGCACATTATAGTAACTTTCCATTCTAGTGAATAGAAAAGCAAGTTTATATTAAAAACATCAATTGTAATTTCTTATGTATATCCTCATTAGTATTGAGTTATATTATATATATATATATATATATATATATATATATATATATATATATATATATATATATATATATATATATATATTATATATATTATTATAACATATTACATACTAAAACCTTCAAATTTCAGTTTTCATATCAATTTAAGCTGAGAAAATAACAAACTTGATACAATTTGTAACATTCATTTTTTCCTAGATTTTAAGACCATATAATGTTACTGATTTTTCTCTTAATAATGTACTTCTTTTCATTTTTGTATCGAGCGGTATATTAATCAGAAATGCTTAGCCGCTCGGTATATAGTGTGCTGTGCGGGTTTGCGACCGAATCTATCGATACGCCGGGATTGGTCAAATGTTTGTATCCGGAGTTTTGGTTCCGGCGTCGCCATATTACAGACAGCGTGCCCACGGCTTATTTAAGGGTCCGGAGGACAGGAATCTGGGCTAATTTCCACCAAGCCGCCGAGTGGTTAGTACCATCAAGCCGCAGCCAGGCTGAGAACACCGAGCCGCCGCCAGGCAGTAACATCAAGCCGCAGCAGGCTAATTTCCACCGAGCCGCAGTAGAGGCATACGACAATACCTACGAGAGCCAAGTTAAGCACGAGTTTTTTTTATCATAAAGCCGTAGTGGGCGTTGTGTGTTTTCTAAATGGAGTAGCTAAAGTAGGCTCTCCTCAAAAGTGTGAAATCGGTTTTGTGTAGCATTGAAGGCCTAGAAGCCCATAGGAAGACCGTAAGTTACCAGAACTACATCAATAAATATATTCCCCGCAAATAAGTGTTTCAACAGCAATTTGAACTGAAAGATCGCGAAGTGAAAATCACGACTCTTCGATTTCGGGTGTAGTAAAAAATAAGAAGTAAAATCTCTGATTTAGGGACTCTAATTTATAAAAACTACATTTAGGCTAGAACTTTTATAATTTTTATAACAGCAAAGGTTGGAACTTTTATTTTAAATCATGAATAAATTTTCTTTTTTTGTAGATTAAAGCTAGTGTCTCACTGAATACCTATTTTTCTTTTCAGGATAAGAAAAGTTGTACTAGAATAATTCTTTTTAGTAATAACAGTAAAACCCTTTAGTATTTTTTCATTTTTTTAACTGACTGAAGTTAGATCCTTTCTATTTTAAAATGAATGGTGCCCAAAAATTTGTACGACTGAAGCTTTTTAAAAAATAGAAAATAATTCCAAAAAGACGTATAACAATTATCTCTTATCCATATTTCTCTACCAAGGAAAACTGAGCTAGTGTTTGTTTAATTTCTTTAGTTCTTTTAAAATCATTATTCACTCAATTCATTCTCAGAAATTAAAAAGAGGTTGCAAGAAAATTGTGCCCAAGCGTGGGAAAAACAATTAATATACACGGTACAAAATGACGCCGCAAAAAGCGACCAAGTTCACAGCTTACGTTGGGCGCCATTTTGTAAGCTATGAACTTGCCCGCTTTTTGGAGGCGTTATTTTGTACCGTGTATATTAATTGGTCGCTTTTTGCGGCGTCATTTTGTACCCTGTGAAAATTGTTTTTCCCACGCTTGGGCACAATTTTCTTGCGACCTCTTTTTAATTTCTGAGAATGAATTGAGTGAATAATGATTTTAAAAGAACTAAAGAAATTAAACAAACACTAGCTCAGTTTTCCTTGGTAGAGATATATGGGTAAGAGATAATTGTTATACGTCTTTTTGGAATTATTTTCTATTTTTTAAAAAAACTTCAGTCGTACAAATTTTGGGCACCATTCATTTTAAAATAGAAAGGATCTAACTTCAGTTAAAAAAATGAAAAAACACTGAAGTGTTTTATGGATATTACTAAAAAGACTTATACTAGTACAACTTTTCTTATCCTGAAAGGAAAATAGGTATTCAGTGAGACACTAGCTTTAATCAACAAAAAAAGAAAATTTATTCATGATTTAAAATAAAAGTTCCAACCTTTGCTGTTATAAAAATTATAAAAGTTCTAGCCTAGATGTAGTTTTTTATAAATTAGAGTCCCTAAATCAGAGATTTTACTTCTAATTTTTGACTACACCCGAAATCGAAGAGTCGTGATTTTCACTTCGCGATCTTTCAGTTCAAATTGCTGTTGAAACACTTATTTGCGGGGAATATATTTATTGATGTAGTTCTGGTAACTTACGGTCTTCCTATGGGCTTCTAGGCCTTCAATGCTACACAAAACCGGTTTCACACTTTTGAGGAGAGCCTACTTTAGTTACTCCATTTAGAAAACACACAACGCCCACTACGGCTTTATGATAAAAAAACTCGTGCTTAACTTGGCTCTCGTAGGTATTGTCGTATGCCTCTACTGCGGCTCGGTGGAAATTAGCCTGCTGCGGCTTGATGTTACTGCCTGGCGGCGGCTCGGTGTTCTCAGCCTGGCTGCGGCTTGATGGTACTAACCACTCGGCGGCTTGGTGGAAATTAGCCAAGATGCATGTTCTCCGGACCCTTAAATAAGCCGTGGGCACTCTGTCTGTAATATGGCGACGCCGGAACCAAAACTCCGGATACAAACATTTGACCAATCCCGGCGTATCGATAGATTCGGTCGCAAACCCGCACAGCACACTATATACCGAGCGGCTAAGAATTTCTGATTAATATACCGCTCGATACAAAAATGAAAAGAAGTACATTATTAAGAGAAAAATCCGTAACATTATATGGTCTTAAAATCTAGGAAAAAATGAATGTTACATTACCCCCTTCCAAAAAGAAATAGACTACACTAGTCTATTAAACTAAGGCTACTTATGAAAAGGTACAAAGTGGTACACTATCACTTAATACTAAGGTCAGAACTTAAAACAAAATTACAAACTTCGGACCTTACTACTAGACTTAATTCAATTAAGCACTAATATTAAGTACAATGAAAACCAAATGAAAATCTTTGCATGTACACAAGAATCTTATAACTAGACTTAACTTAATTAAGCACTAAGGTTAAGTACAGCAAAAAGTAAATAAAAATCCTTGCATGAACATAAGAAATACCTGTTCAAAGTAACAGTCGCGGTCTTCTTATATAAAAGAATCAGCTCTGTTATTGTTACCAAAACAAAAAAAAATATAACTTTGTCTAGACTCTTGTCTAAATCAAAAAAAATGAACTGAAACAAAGTATGAACACCCCCCTTAAAATATTTTAAGGATTGTCTGAAAATTTTCTATTTCAGCAAAAGAAATTTATAAAAATTCTTAAATAAAGAAAAAAAAAAAAAAGTGATTCTAGTGCAAACACTAACACTAAAAGGAGAAAGTCTTGTAAGACCATTTAGCACAAGGCTAAGAAAAACATCTGGATGAAAATCCAGACAAACGCTCGGAAAAAATCGCCATCTATGCTCTAGCTCACCGCTAAGAGAACATTCTAAATCTAGTATCACTACTAGTCGCATCAGAAAATAATCGCACTCTATAACGCAATGTCGACGTCCTAAGACATCTAGACATGCTAAAATCGCCTGGGAAAACGCTCTGGTTGATCGCCAGATAATCGCACTCTATAACGCAATGTCGACGTCCTAAGACATCCAGACATGCTAAAATCGCCAGGGAAAACGCTCTGGTTGATCGCCAGAAAACACGTCAGCTCATCGCCAACAAAACACTCTGGTATATCGCTAGAAAAAAAACTCGGCTCCTCGCCAAGAAAACATTCTGGTATATCGCCAGAAAAAAGCCTCGGCTCCTCGCCAAGAAAACACTCTGTAAATAGTCCTCGACTACCCAAAGTCTGCGTTCTAAAAGAACTATCTCGCCATTAACATAGTGAGCAGCTATAAAAGCTAACAATATCACTATAGGCACAGTGAATAGCTACAAAAGCTAAAATTCACTCTAAACACAGTGAATAGCTATAAAAGCTAAAATTCACCAAACTGAATGATCCTGCTTCAAAAAGCAATGTTCACAAAGAACAGAATGATTAGTCCACGCGCAACTAACATTCAAGGAAACATTCCTAGCTCAACTATGTGAGATAGCTAGTCTCTAAATAGGACCTCCCTAAAGTCATAATCCTATATATAGGAGTCCATAAACAAAACGACTCAAAATCACACATTTTGAGCACATGCCCTCAGACAACCAACATACACTGAAATATATACAGAAATATATACAGAAATATATACAGAAATATATACAGGAGTTCAAATCCCAAACTCTTGGTTATGGTAACTCCATACTGAGCTTGGTGAAAGCTCTTAGCAAAAGCTAATCAAATCTTCGGCACATCGCACCAAAGTGACAAATCTGCCTAGAAATATGAGCCAGAAAAAAACGCCCTCCGTCATCCTTCAGGGTGGCTACACAGAGATATAAAATTTAACCAGCATTGCGCTTCCCCAAGTTGCATGAAGAACCCTCGGGTACTGGTCTCGCCCTAGAACAACAACGAAAAACATTCAATCCATCCCACATAACAGGAGACAAACACCTCACCACGATATACTGAAAGGTGGAGACAATAGAATACGGAAATGGTGACCCTGGTGTCCACCAACAAAAGGGAGTAAATTATAGCATCCACTAAACTATAACGGTGTCTACCACACCACCATAAGTCAAAAAAATTTTAATCAATAGGGTGTTCCGAAACACACTACTGCCAACAGCCTGTCACCACTAATAGGCTAATTGGAGCTGAGGTCGACTACAGTAGCTAGGCTCTCCTTTGGCTCAAATAGAAATAACCATTGAGTAACAAAACCTCTAAAGGTCCCAAAGGTCAAACGTTCACCCTCCATAGACTACCCTTCCAATCAGTCTGTTCCTCAAGAAGACTAACTTCCTGCCAAACGTCCTAACGGCATCTGTTAGCACCCGGTGTATAACAGCCTGTAAAAAAAATAACTTATGGGATACAACCTAAAAGGTTTACAAGGTTGACTTAACCAAGCTTCTAACGGAAATTTCCAAACTACGAAAATGAGCTTAAAAAGCTACATGAAGCAAAAATTTCTCAATTTTCCGGTGGCAACGCAACAAAACTTTTGAAAACGACAAGAGCTTTTCCAGCTTAATCAGAAACAAGAAGAAAACATCGTTGACAGCTAAAATATTCGATCATGGTGTTAATCGTCTCCCTAGACAAAAGCCTCTAGAAGAAACTGCTACAGGTATCAGGCATAACCGTTTTCTGTCAGCCCAAACTTCTAGATTACCTCTTGGAAATCTAAAAATTCGGTTAGGAATCTTCCTTCACTGCGCTTAGCCACTCTTGACAAGGTTCTCATCTCGGTATCAGATTTTGATCCTTTCTTTGTGAAACGCCTGTCTTACTCTGCTCTCATCTCCTGTAAATGATCAGCCTTTAGTTCTCCTGCAGGACTTCAATTTCCTATCAATCTGATAGCATACCGAAAAAACTCATCAGACGCCTATGAGTCTATGCAAAAAAATTTTTTAAAAAGTTTGTGACTCAAAGGTAACGTTTAAACGGCCCTGAGAAGAATAGAAGATACCCTCAGTTTGTCAATTCAGAAGAAGATCTAAATCAAAATAATCCAACTCTTAGACTCACTGGATAAACCAAAATCAATTTACTCTTAATTGCACCCAACATATACCACTAAGGTAATAGAAATACACCCACTCGGGTAACAAACTTTGAAATTGCTCATAAAAATTTTGACTCTACATCATACCACGCGAGCTCCATCTTGCGCTTGTCCAAACTCAAGATCACTTTGGATTGCCTCTAATCAAAATTTCGCTTCCAAGTGTCAAGAACTGGATATTATTTGGGGTCATAAGCAAATCAAATCCCGCGACCACCGACATACCAGTCTTATGATAAATCCTGAGTGTGACTCTTTCGCAAGCTCGCAACAGCTGAGTCGATGCTAAACATCAACTACAATCAACCTAAGTTTGGATATGATCAGTACCCAAAACCTTAGCAAAAATAATAAAAGTAAACTATACTCTGCTCAACTTTTATAACAGTCAAAAAAAACGAGGTCGTCACCTCTACAGAGCAACATCAAAAAAAGTAAAGTAAAGCAATTAAGATAATGTAAATATAAATTATTCTTCTTCTGACAAACTTTCATTAGGGTTAGGTCCCGTGAATGGTTTTAAGTCTTTAATATGCCATCGTCCTACTTTAGTCCCATCTAAATTAACTAAACCATAAACTAAGTCTGAAATCTTTTCTCTTATCACGCAATGCACATACTTAGGTACCAACTTAGATGTGAATTTATCAGCTGCACTGGAAAGAATTTTATTTTTTCGCCAAACGTGATCTCCTATATTAAAGGCAAAATCCCTTTTTCTAAGGTTGTAAGACTTACTGTTCCGTTCATAAGCCTTATGTATCCTACTACGCACGTCAGTGAAAATATCTTTTAAACCCTTTAAATTTTCGGCATACTCACCCCTGTTACCCGGAATTATTTCGCTGTCAACATTGACATCCAAATCTAAATTTTTATAATACGATCCAGATAGAGGTATATGTCTGCCGTAAACTAAGAAAGACGGTGTAAACCCTGTTACTTCGTGTCTTGCGGTATTTATTGCTTGTTGAATTTTGGAAATATTGCCATCCCAAGTGTCATGTGAATCAACGTAACTTCTTAAAGCGGTCCCGACTGTTCGGTTATTACGTTCAACAAAATTACATTGTGGAGAGTACACAGGATTAAAACGGATGTTAAAACCATAAGTTTCACTTAAGCTCTTAAAACTCTTAGAGGTAAACTGAGTACCGTTATCGCATATTAAGAGCGATGGAACACCGTGGATTAGAAAGACATCATTTTCCAAAATTCTCTCTATATGTTCAGCTTTAGAGCTTTTCAAAGGAAATAGCATGGTATACTTTGTAAACCAGCAAGAAACCACGAGAAGCCATTTATTTCCCCTTTTTGAACGTGGAAATGGGCCTACTAGATCAGCTGCTATGACTTGAAAAGGGTAATTAACCGTTTTCTCTTTTCCCATCAGTCCCATAGGTAGTGTATTTGGAGATTTCTGCGCTCCACATACTTCACAAGTCCTCACAAACTTTAAGATATCAAAACGCATTTTTGGCCAATAATACTGTTCCTGAACCCTGTAAAGAGTTTTATAAAAACCAAAATGACCAGAAGTAGGAGGAGTGTGACACATGTCTATAATTTCCTCTCTCTGTGGTTTAGGAACTAGTATTTTCCACTCAGGTACATTAACTTTTAAAGGCAACTGGTTTGGGGTAAACTTGTACACGAAATTATTTTCCACCTTCCACTGCGGAAAATTTTGAGGAAATTCTTTAATTTGCTGCCGTAAATTATCGTACCATGGATCAATGCGATCTATATCAACTGTATCAATTCTTACGCCAATTTGTGCATTAAGACTGTTTTCGTCCACTGTATGATCTGGGATTCTTGACAAAGCGTCAGGAATAACATCGTGGACTCCTTTTCTATGAATTAAATTAAACGTATGTTGTCTCAGCCTAATCGCCCAACGCGCTAGTTTGCCACTAGGGTTTTTAATAGAATTAAGCCACAATAAACTATAATGATCTGTTATGACCGTGAAAGGAACACCTTCTATGTAAGGTCGAAACTTTTCGATGTTAAAGAGTACTGCTAAACATTCTTTTTCAACAACCGAATAGTTACGTTCAGCCTTTGATAAAGTTCTACTGACATACGCTATCACTCTTTCCTCACCATTGATTTTCTGTGTTAGGACGCCCCCTAAACCGGTATTAGAAGCATCACTAGAAATATAAAACTGTTGGGAAAAATCTGGTTGGGATAAAATGGGAGCTGAAACCAATAGCTCTTTAATCTTTATAAAAGATTCTTCGGCTGCCTTTGTCCAATCTATCGATTGTCCTTTTTTTCGTCCTTTCAAAAGATCATTAATAGGCGACAACAGGGTAGAAAAATTCTCAATAAAACGTCTATACCATGAGCACATTCCTACGAAGCGCTTAACTTCCGTAGTATTAGTAGGTCTCGCATAATTAACCATTCTTGCTACTTTATCCGGATCGGTACGCAAGGAATTTGAGCCTACAATATAGCCTAAAAACTTTAGAGAAGTTTTGAAAAAATCGCATTTGCTCAAATTTATCGTCAGTCCGGCCTCTTTCAATTTATTTTTTACTTCTTTAAGTAAGCGTATATGCGATTCGAAGTCTTCCGATGTTACTAAAATATCATCGAGATAGGTAAAAATATGCGGCTCATATTTCGGACCAAATATAGCGTCCACTAAACGTTGCTGAGTTTGAGCAGCGTTCTGTAGACCAAACGGCATAGTGACGAACAGAAATAGACCTCGGCCTACTACTGCAAAAGCGGTCTTTTCCTTAGAGGATTTGTCCAAAGGAATTTGCCAGAATGCCTTTCTAAGATCTATCGAGGATACATACTTAGCATTCCTGAGTGATGTCAAAATTCTATCGATGTTCGGTAATGGATAGTTATCAAATTTGCTGACCTCGTTGAGCTTTCTTCCGTCAAAGCATAGACGATACTGTCCATCGGCCTTTTTCACCAATAAGATTGGAGAACACCAAGGACTGTTTGATTCTTCAATCACTCCGAGTTTCAACATTTCGTCTAACTCTTTATTTAATACTTTTGACATATACGGAGACATGGCGAAGGGCCTTGTCTTTACAGGACTGGCATCAGCCGTATCTATAGACATGGTGATTTTATTCGTTCGGCCTAACCTATCTTTACTACTTATTTCTTTGAAAGAGCTTATTGCGTTCTCTGCGTTTAAGCGTTCCGTCCGCGAGAGATCATCTAGGGTACATAGACGCGAGAAAAGGTTTTCTAAAGAACTTTCTGAATAACAATCTTTAAAACTTGTTTGAGAATTGACTTCTAGGGACTGTGGATACCACGAATTATTTTTAAAATTTACTAAAATTCCGAATTTTTGTGCAAAATCACATCCTAAAACCAAAGTATGTGATAGAGAAGGTACTACTAGAGCAGGAATTACTAAACAATGACTATTGCAGACTAGCGGCAACTCAACCGTACCTAAAACTTTTAGACGGCTGCCATCTGCAGTGGTAACACTTCTATTTTTGACGTGGCATATTTTTATACTTAAACGACTTAAAATTTTAATACCATTCCGACCTACAACGGAGGCATTTGCACCAGAGTCAAATAAAGCCGAGAAATGGACACTTAATGGATTTATCTTTATATGCGGTCTATTATCTAAATATTTATGCACGAATAAAGGAGATATGTGACCATTTGGAGAAGCAGGAGTTTTAACTTGAGAAGGAGGATTTTTATTAGACTTAAAAAAAATCAGAAACTTTTGTAACTATTTAGTCCAATCTGATCTATTGGATTATTTCTTTACTTAAGATCCTCGTTGGAATCTTTCTTTTATCCGCGACCGGACGTTCTGAGAAAATACGACGGATTTTCATTTCATAGTCTAACTCATATTCCAGTAGGTGATTGACTTTAAAATTGAAAGCTTCCATGATAAATGTATAAAATTTAAAAAAATTGTTTAAAGAGTCGTGAAAATATTTCTCCTGTGCTCCCAATAGTCAAAATAAAAAATATGTAAAGGCACTTAAAATATGTAAACTTCTTTACCAAACATTTAAAAAAATCTTCAACAATTTCAAAAAAATTTCTAAGTATTGCCTTGTATTAAAATTCTTTTACCAAATATGTTAAGAATTTTCAACAAAAAAAATCTCCAAATACCGTTTCGTATCAGCAAAGTATTTTTAATATTCATGCAAAACATCGGTGAGAAAAAAGTACAGTTTTTTCTTCGGTTAACCGCAAAATAAATCTAACACTGCAAAAATTAAAGTAAACCAGCACATCTGCTAATCTGAACTATAAAAGTAGCTTTTAAGAAAAAAGTAGGAATCTCTTATCTTAGAGTCGATTAACAAAATTCAAATATCTATACCACCATCAGATAAATTGAAATAAATAATTCTACAAATTTCCTGCTTTTGTCTTATTGCTATAGTGTAGTTTCGTTTAATTAAATATTATGAAATAAAAATATCTGAAAAGTTAGAGCTTTTACTTTGTTCGAAAGCTAGTACACTGAACCCTTTAAAAAATAAAATTCCAAAAGCCCCGCGTTGACAGCGCTATTTTGTAATGTGTTTTTTACTTGCCCGATTTTGGAGGCGTTATTTTGTACCGTGTATAAAAAGAGGTCGCAAGAAAATTGTGCCCAAGCGTGGGAAAAACAATTTTCACAGGGTACAAAATGAAGCCGCAAAAAGCGACCAATTAATATACACGGTACAAAATAACGCCTCCAAAATCGGGCAAGTAAAAAACACATTACAAAAGAGAATTATACTCGGACAGCCGAGGAGGGTTTTTAGGTTAGTTCGTTGGTATTTTGGGCATAACTTTGCGGCCCGTACTCCGATCATTCTGAAATTTGACAGGCATATTTGTGACATATATCTGCACATATTGTGTGAGTTTCATACCTACACGGTATATATATTTTGACATATATGAATTTTTCCATAAAATTTTTTATTTTTTCATCAAAATTTCAATTTTTTTTTGAATTTCGCGCCAAAAAAATATCAGGTTAGATCTAACTATTACCTACTACTTCCTCAAATTTCGAGTCAAACGGCCAAAAACTGTAGGGGTACGAGACAAATAAAGAAAAAACACTAAATTTGAGGTTATGGCTGACAGGAGTGAGTTGGAGGTCTAAAAAAATCAGGATATGTTTTTCTCAACAATACCTGAGTATCTACTTGCATTGCATTTGTTTTAAGGGCCGATTTTAGTACCTTATCCGGCTAGACCCTCTAAAGTTTTGTTGGACCAAAGATATAACTTCATATTGTGTATTTATGTAGAAACTTCAATTATTTAATACATTTATTTTTATTAGAATATTTCTAAATAATTATCTCTCTCTGACGTGAACTAACCTGAAGATTTTCATTACTCATTACTGCAGTGGCGCAGTTTAACTCCATACTGTATTTTAAACCCGTAAGGGGATTATCTGTTACTGTTAGGGGGTATTAATTACTAAAATATAATTTATTTTCTATTATTATAAATGTAACAATTCAGGTTTTTTTGCGCCATTTTTTATTTGTACTAGTAAAAATGCAATAGTCTATCTATTTGTGTATTTGCACATATTTTAAGATAATATTGTCCAATGGGAATACGATTAGAAGCTCCCAATTATACAACCCCGAAAAGTAATCAAACGGCCACAAATCCACAAATCTTTAAATATCCCGTTGATGTATGGCTAGCCATTAACAACAGGGAATAAGAAATCGATACACGATCATTCATGATTTATTAGCCATTATTTACCACTCATTCTGCAGATGAGGGCTGTAAAAGCCGTACAGTCCCCACAATTTGACACTATCGTGTTACAATCGTTCGGTCCTCGGTGGAGCCGCGAGTCACTTGTTATTAGACAAGGGCAAGAGGGACGGACAGGGTGTGCGGTATCATATGGTTGGTTAAACAAAAAGTCGTTTCATTTGAACGAGAAATTTCACGGGTCTGAAATTTTATGAGATGAGTCATGTAATGTGGGGATGTAGGGGATTTGTTTGATGGATTTTTTTTTTACTTCGATGTGCAAGTTCTTGAGCGTATTGTGAACAAATTCGACTAGTAAGTCGTAGTCGTTGTGGAAAATTTATATAGTATAAAAAACAATATAATTTTTATAAACTGAAAGTCTACAAGAGTATATTATAACTTGATTGATTTTGCATCTAGTATTTTTTAATTGACATCATGTATATTTATGAATGTATACACAGATACATCTGATATCTACAATCTGTCAAGTAACGTGTCCGCGATAATTAACTTTTGGTATATGGGATTTTAGCGATTCAACGAAAAGTCGGTAGAGGGAATCTTTATCTACAACACTTTGTAGTAAACGTATCAGTCGATTCCGAACTTTCGTCGAAGTCATGTAAAATCCAAAATGAGTCACTTGTCTGTGCGCCGGTTCGAAGCAGTTTTTCTTTGTTCCCATCCAAATGGGACTAAAATGACATAGTCCGCAGCCGCTAAATATATTAAAAAGTCGATGTCGTTTGTGAAAAAGTGGGAAATCATTTTAATGGGACGAAAAATGTCAATGACTTGCCAAAACATGGCTCGGTAGGAAGTCACCCCGAAAGTCGAACAACGGATCGTGTTTTTGTTTTCACAGGAGCCGAAATTGACGCTGAATTAAGAAGCGACAAAATAAAGAAAATCACGTTTGAATGTGTCCCATGAGACCATTCGACAACATCTTCGTGCTTATGATGCCAAATTCCGAAGCACCTTGAAGAAACCTACGCTGGGTGACAATCACGTCGCGAAGCGGCTCCCTTGGGCCCACGATAAGATACTAGAGTGGCCCTCACAATCGCCTGACGTCAACCCTATTGAAAACGTTTGGTCCCTTGTAAAGCGAAAGCTTAGAGGAAAGACCCTGAGGACTTTGTTTCAATTGTCTCGTGAGATTCGATACATTTGCAGAAAATCTCGTCGATAGCATGCTTCGAAGATGCCAGGCGATGATTGATGCAGGAGGCGATTGGCCAACTTATTAAAGTAATTGCGTACATAGTATAATAGTTGTCAAACTTTTGCCATTCTCAACGAAGTACAAGCCGAATATTTCACGTACCGAACACGTGAAATAATCAGCATGTACTTCTAAAGTAATGATGTGCCAGTCATTATTTTAGCAGAATGTTAAGGTCTCTGATGATATGGTTTTCCAGCAATGGCAGTTCTGTTTATTGCTGTAGCCGTAAAGGTGAAAATCCGTCTCATCTGAAAATAAGATACTGGTAAATGTGGAAAAACGTTCCAGCATTTGATAAACCAAGTTGAACTTTGGAGTAGTATATGTTAGTTTTAATTCTTGCAATAGGCATGCATAGCATTTGGTGATATAGATATAATCTGTGTCCAATTAAATGGACAGATTAAACAAAGACAAATTATTATTTTATTAGTTCTAATCAAATCTTCTTCTACGTCAACAAACTTTTTGTCAACTTTTTTGCCAATGTTCAAAACACTACTTATACTGGACTTAAGGTATTGCGTTCAAGGCGGCCAGCAAATTCTCTTTTACATCTTTTATGGATTCAAGACATGGTGATTTCAGCCTGTGAAACCGGAAGGTCACACGATGTCATATCTGATGAATATGGTGTGGAACGGTTATCGTTTCATTTTGAAAAAGTTACTAACAATTCTTGTATTGTGTGATGGAACGTCATGGTGTTGCCAACTCAATGAATTCTGCATGCACGACTCCGGCATTTTTTTATGAATTGACTTACGTAAATACATAATAATTACACTCAAATAATACTACTTATTAATTGTGTGTAACATGGTTATATTTTACGATTTACTTGTAACAATATAAACACATACCTTAATAGAAGATAACAGAAGGGCCCATATTTAACAAAAAAAATGAGTCCTATTAATTTTTCCACATAAAAATTTCTACGAGTAATACTTTGTAACTAATCCTTGGGCACATTTACGATACTTGATCGTTTGTGTGTAAAAAGCCCGAAAATCTCGTGTACTGACATATGAACGCATTCCAAGTTTGCCTCCCTTCTTGATGTTCTTGGTCGCTCTGCTCGCTTACTTGAATTCGAACTAGTTTCTGTACACACTTTACATACAAAAGGTAGGCCTCTCTATGGTAAACTATTCTATAACCTGAACCAAATTGGCGGCAAATTCGTGAGATGAGACCCGAAGAAAAAATCATCTTTCATCATGACAATGTACTTGCTCACAGAGGTGGCAAAACTGTTCAGATTAAAGTACGAATTGTTGGAATATCCACCCTATTCGCCAGATCTGGCTCCATCTGACTTCCATCTCGTCCCACCCTCAAAAGATTTCTATGTGGAAAGCGTTTTTCAACAAAGGATGAGGTGATAGCATCCGTAGGTGAGTATTTTGAAGGTTTTTCCGAAAAACCACTTCAGAGACGGGATAAATGAATTTGAAAATCGCTGGAAGAAATGTATTGAGCTTAAGGGAGATTATACTGAATAATAAATGTTTTTCGACTCATTAGTTCATCTTGTTTCATTTCCGCTTTCAAAACTTATTGACTGACGATATTTAATTATAAGGTTAGTAAAATAATTAGTTTAATTTCATAGATTGTAACTAATATCAGCTGTCCAAAATATACACCTACAATTCGTTTTTATTCATAAAACACTGTGTTAAATTAAATTTGCCAATTTTCATTAAAAGTCAACATATTTACGCGAAAAAGTCTTGAAATTTTAAATAATAACTATGGTAAATTTCCTTTAGGAAAAAAATGCTCAGCTTTCATACTGTGGATAATAATATGATGTGCACAGTCGGTTCCAAAATTATAATACATAGTGCATTCTACTAAAAGAAGTGTAGTAAATAAGAAGTATTATGGCTACTCCTCATATAAGAAAATTCAAGATTTTATCCATTTTATTTCTCGGAAAACAGCGTAATGGCCAACCATACGCAGAGAAAGAACAAGAACTTCGTGGAAACAAAAAATAAATAACATCACCTGGATTATTCGAATCTCAGCAAATTTTTTATAGAAACCTTAAGACATTTATGTTTTTTATGTTGTTGATTTTATCCTTAAGAGAATCTGTAGAAACAATACAAGAAGTATTATATTAATAAATTATGACTGCTGCCCTTATACAGTCAGTCCAAAAAATCTCCATACACCACCTGCTTTCTATACTATTTTTCTGTTATGTTTAACTAATTAATTGGAACTATGAGAAAATATGTTTAAATTAATATTTAAAACTTAACCAACAAGGATTAGTATTAAAAACAACTACGGAACATTTTATTTAGAAGTTACATCATTGTTATAAAAATGTAAACAAAATTAATATCATAAAAGTCTCCATATACTCAAGAACTGCATTGAAAAGAATACGTTATAATCAGTCGCATTTTATCAAGCTATCTATTGTTCGCTAAACTGAAAACAAATAATTTTCGGCCATATTTTATAATCTGTCACTTGTTGCTAGTAATTTTGTAGTGGGTTTTCAAAGTAGTGTTAAAAATGAGCGAGAGAAACTGTGAAATTCCGTTTCAAGTTCGAATTATCATAATTGACTTGTGGAAAGATAGAAAATCATTCAGAAATATACGAAAAATTGTTAAAAAGTCGCATGCTACTGTTCATTACATTGTAAACCAGTATAAATTAACGGGTTCCTATAAAGTTCGACCACGCTCCGGTCGACCCAAGAAACTGACTCCACGTCAGAGGTCAGTATTATTAGACAAATAATTATGGATCTCAAGAAAAGTGCGCCAAAATTAAAAGAAATATGGGAACTATTTTCGAAAAATGTTTGTTCACAAACAGTGAGACATTGTTTACACAGGGCAGGCCATAAGGGGTGTGCAGCTAGAAGGAAGCCGTTAATATACGTTACTAAACCTCCTGAATACGTTAGTAAACCTCCTGAATTTTGGGAATCCGTAGTCTTTAGTGATGAAATTAAAATTAATCTTTTTGGATCTGATGACAGAACTAAAGTTTGGAGAAAGAAGAATACCGCATTCGATAATAAAAACATTTGTTGCACGGTGAGAAAAGGGGGTGGCAGTGTTCTGCTTTGGGAATGCATATCCGCTGGAGGAATTGGAAATTTACATTTTATTAATGGTACCATGGATCAGCATCTTTATCTGAACATTTTGAGAGACAATTTAAGAGAAAGTGTCCAAAAATTAGCATTCGAAAAAAGATACATCATACGAAACATACCGCAAACTTGGGGCGAGAATAGATGATGCATAATGTGCGACAGCAGCTTCGTACACCTCCGCAAGCACCGGATGTTAACCCCATCGAGCATTTATAGGAGGAACTTAAACGGCGCGTTCGCAAACATAATGTTTCAAATAGAGAAGAATTAAAAAATATAATATTGAACGAATGGCAGAACATGCCAGCACAAGTTACTAGAAGGCTGGTTGCAAGCATGACAAAAAGGTTACAGGAGATTATCAAGGCGAACGGCGGTTCCACGAAATATTAGTTTAAACGAAGTTGTTATTCTCCGTTAAACTCCGTCAAACTATTATTGGTAATTGTTAAGTGCATGGAGACTTTTTTCACATTAATTTTATTTACATTTTTATAACAATGATGTAACTTCTAAATATAATGTTCCGTATTTGTTTTAATACTCGTTGGTTAAGTTTCAAATATTAATTTAAACGTGTTTTCTCATAGTTCTAGTTAATTACTTACAGAAACAGAAAAATAGTATGGCAAGCAGGTAGTGTATGGAGACTTTTTGGACTGATTGTATATGGAATGAGGTATTACAGATTTAATATACATTAATGGAATGAAATATATTGTAGAATTTGTTGATAGTGAATAAGATAGTGTAAGAGTGTATTATGATTAGAGATCAGTGCATGCTAACTGCTGCTCTATATTGTGAAAGACTTCGTACACTAATGCATCTCGACTAAACTAACCACACTCGGCAACTTTTAGGCCCGTCTTTTCTTCCCTGAACACTAGTTTTCATAAGAGAAAATTGATGTCTAATTAGTGCCAAATTATATTAGGTTTGCTTTTACTATAGCAACGTATTATTTTTTGTCTTATTGGGTGTTGAGCCGTTCGGTAAAAACACGTAGAAAGTTACTCGTGCGATTAGTTTTTATCGAGTAAGTGAAAATACAATTAGAACCTTGGAAATAGTTATATAAGTACCACCAATTTTGAAAAATCTGTAATAATCTGTGAGTTTTACTTGCTTCTCCGAAATATATCACAATACGATCCGCTCATTTTTAACTAGGAAGCGATTATGATAGTTTTCGTGACTTCTCACTGGGCCAGTTTGTCTAATCCAGCTAGTAGCTATTTCGAGATACACCATAATGCTAAAAAAATTCAGTACCTCCATCTAAATATATGGTTATCGCCTGCATCGTTCTTCGAACGACTCCCACGTGGGAGTGGGAGAATATTCTTAGGTTGGCAATAAAATCAGCATTTTATAAGGTTGGCAGTAAAATCAAATGTTATTAGGTTGGCAGTTCTGATAAACGTTACAGCTGTTTGTGTTCTTCCAGTTAATATAAAGAAGCTGTTGCTTCTAAACATATTGCCTATCGACAATGGCGTGAAAATCCTAACACCGTAAATCGTAACATCTTTGTTCATGCCCGGAACAGATGCAAGGGAATTATCGACGAAACCAAGGAGGCACACAATCAACGAATTAGAAACAAACTTCTCGCTTGTCCCAACAATTCCAGGTCCTTTTGGGCAGTCGCTAAGGCAGTTAGTCAAAATTTTACCAAATCCACTATACCACCACTCACACGGCCAGATAATTCCATTGCAACCACACCTGTTGAGAGAGCGTCCTTGTTGGCTGAACTCTTTGCTTCACATTCTACTGTCGATTTCCAAGGAAAAACACCACCTAATATTCCCATATTGCAGTCAAGGATGCCCGATGTTGTCTTCAGACAGCGCATCATAAAGCGTATTTTAATGAAGCTAGACCCCAAGAAGGCTTCTGGCGCTGACGGAATACCTGCCATAGTTCTCAAAAACTGTGCAAGGGAACTAACACCAGTTTTTTGTAGACTTTTTAACCTATCCTACAGAAAGGGAATATTTCCGTCCTGCTGGAAAAGTGCCACGGTTCAGCCGATACCTAAAAAAGGTAAGAAGACCTTGCCAAATAACTACCGATCAGTTGCACTGCTTTCAATAATATCGAAAGTCATGGAAAAGGTTATCAATGAGCATCTTCTAAAATATCTTGAACGATTCAATATTATTAGCGATCACCAATATGGTTTTCGTAAACATAGATCAACAGGAGATCTTCTGACTTATGTAACACATGTTTGGAACAACGCAATTGAACACTTTGGAGAATCTCGAGCGGTTGCTCTTGACATATCCAAGGCATTCGACCGTGTTTGGCACGATGGACTGTTGGCTAAGTTACGCTCTTATGGTATGTCTGAAAGGTTCTGTTTGTGGCTCTCATGTTTCCTCAGAGAGCGTTCTTTACGAGTGGCGGTCGACGGATTTCTTTCTAGCACCCTCATTATCAACGCCGGTGTGCCCCAGGGCTCCATACTGTCTCCTACTCTCTTTCTCATTTACATTAACGATCTGCTGGAAAAGACCGGGAATCCAATCTATAGCTTTGCAGATGACAGTACGCTTGTCTCTTCATTCACCTTGAACGCTCGGACATCGGACAGCAGGAGGTCGTTCAACTTAATAAAGACCTGGAAGAAATTCTATCTTGGGGTGACAGTAACCAAGTGGAATTTAACGCTACAAAAACCCAAGCGGCAGTTTTTTTCTAAAAAAGTTAACGTTGCTAAACCCGACATAGTTATGTCGGGGCACTCCATTCCCCTAGCATCGTCGCTCAATTTGTTGGGCGTTAGTTTGGGAGCAAATATGTCTTGGCATGAACATGTTGCAGGCATAGCCAGGAGAGCTTCTCAAAAGTTGGGAATATTATTTAGAACCAGAAAGCTTTACACCCCACAGCAACTGTTGATTCTTTACAAAGCCCAAATTCGAACAACTATGGAATACTGCTCCCACGTTTGGGGCTCCGCTCCCAAACATACACTGCATTTGTTGAATTCTGTTCAGAGAAGAGCGGTCCGTCTGATTGGGGACCCGGAATTGACCGGCGGCCTTGATTCACTGGAACATCGAAGAACGGTTGGCGACTTGAGTCTGTTCTACAAGTATTTTCATGGAAAGTGTTCGAAGGATGTAGCCCGCTTAATTCCTCCCAAAGCGGTGCATGTTAGAAATACACGTCGCGCTGGTGCTTCGCATCCGTATGAGGTTCAGCTTGTTACTCCGCGTACAACGCTTTTCAAGCAATCTTTTATATGGAGAATGTCATCCCTTTGGAATAATTTGCCCAGCGCTGTGTTTCCCACCGAGTACAATTTACAGCGATTCAAGAACAACGTGAATCGCTTTTTCCGCACTCGTGCCGCTCCTGGAGCGCTTTAGGGACTTCCCTGCAGCACGTGTGCTAGACCCATAAAAAAAATAAAAAATAAAAAAATAACCTCGCAATGCAGTTTTTAACCCATGTGTTTTAATTCACACTCAAAGTATGGCTAATCCTGGTTGTAAAAACTCTCCCGACACTTTTTGTTATATATGTGGTGAGTTTGTCATTAAAAAACAACAAAGAAACATTCCTGACTTTGTAAAAAAAGTATACTTTGCATATTTTGGTGTAGAAATCGGTAATGAGGAAAAATGTTGGGCTCTTCACAAAGTATGTTATGTTTGTGTCGAGGATCTTAGGAAATGGTATAACAAAGAAAAGAAAGCTTTTAGATTTGCAGTACCCATGGTATGGAGAGAGCAAGAAAATCATTCAAATGATTGTTATTTTTGCAGCGTTGATGTTTCTGGATATAACTCCAAAAATAAGAAAGTAATTGTCTATCCTAACTTTACTTCAGCTAATCGGCCGGTAGAACATGGACCGGGACTTCATATCCCTGAGCCACCTCAGTCTATTGATGACGTTTTACAGTCCAGTCCCGAATTTAATGAAAGTCGACCGGATGATGATGAGTTTTAATGTTCTCTAGAAAATTTAAAACCACAGTTGTTTACACAAGCTGAATTAAATTATTTAGTGAGAGATTTGGGTTTGACTAAGGAAAAAGCAGAATTGTTTGGTTCTAGGCTGAAAGAAAAACAAATAAATAATATAAAAATAAATAATCAAAAGTACGGTTTTTATTTTTTATGTATCAAATTTTTCCTATTTTGAAATTTAATTGATGTTATATTGTGAGAGAACTGTGGGTGATACAAAAAAACTGATACCAGATACGGTTTCAGCACTTAAACATATATAACACATAGATGTATTGGTTTAAAAAGTTCTATGCAAATATTTTTTTTGTTTTGTTTGAAATTTATTATGTATATCCATTTTTCTCGTGGTTCTTCCTTAAAAGAACTTCACCTTAATTGCTAATCTTCAATATATCTAAAATGAGAGCAATATGACACTTTTGATATATTTGTCATTATAAGTGTAGGATAAAAAAAATATGGATAATAAAAGCGAGAGGTCAATATTTGTATATTTTGGAATAAATAAGCAATTTTTCTTATAACCAAAAAAAATTAAAGCGTTATTACATGAAACCAAATGCCTTAATACTACCTAGGCTGTCTGAAATGTTCTCGGCCTGACACCTAGATGGCGTTAGAAATTGTGAAACCATAATTGTATTGGAAAGTTCCATCCTTATATAACCACATGTAAAATTTTATTTCGATCTTTCAGTTCATTCGAGTAGTAGCAGCTGTTTAATATTGACGTGTCATTGAGGTTTTTTAAAATGGAAAAAATTGCATATCGTGCAGTGATTAAATTCTTTGTTTTGGATGGTTTAACACCAACAGAAATTCATCTGATATTGTTAAAAGTGTATAAGGATGCATCACCTTCACTTTCCACTGTGAAAAATGGGCTGCTCTTTTTAAATTTGGTCGTACCACCCTCGAAGATAATCCACGCGAAGGTCGTCCAAAAACTGTTATAATACCACAAATCATTCAACAAATCCACAGTATGGTGTTAGAATATCGATGAGTGAAAGTGAAATAGGTGAGGCCATAGGCATCTCAAAGGAACGAATTGGACATATTTTGCATGAGGAATTACATATGAAAAATCTTTATGCAAGATTGGCACCGCATTTGCTGACAATTGACCAAAAATGCATTCGAATGCATATTTCTGAAGCATGTTTGGATTGTTTTAAGCAAAATAAAATGGTGGAAGTGCACCTAAGAACGCAAAGACGGTTCCATCAGCAGGGAAGGTTATGGCAACAGTTTTTTGGGATTATAATGGTGTTTTCTTCATCGATTATTTTCAAAAAGGTACAACAAAAATTAATTATTATCGAATTATACCAAATACGCATACCGAGTACTCAATCGGAGGCTCACACAGCAGCCAGGAGCCGACAGAGTGGTTAGCATAGCCAACACTAAAGGCAGACAGCGCGGTTTGCGAGGGATCATCTCAGACCTTATGCGGTTTATTGTAAAACTACTGAAAATAGGCAAAGCCCATATTTCAGCAGTCCACCCACTGTTCTCTTATTCGTTCATCCATCTCGAGACTCGTTTTGCCGTATCACGGCTCATCAGTCGGGCTAGGATCGACAAACTACAGAACAGAATTTCCAGTACTTATTCCGGTATTTACGGAGGTAAGATACAACGAATTGTACCAAATACACATACCTAGTATTCGTATGTTTCTTACCGTTGTGTTCCATAAGTACCGGAATAAGTACTGGAAATTCTATTCTTTTGTTTGTCGATCCTAGCCCGACTGATGAGCCGTCATACGGCGAAACGCGTCTCGAGATGGTTGGACGAATAAGAGAACAGTGGGTAGATTGCTGAAATATGGACTTTGCCTATTCTCAATTGTTTTACAATAACCCACATTAAGTCGGAGATGATCCCTCGTAAACCGCGCTGCCTGCCTTTACTGTTGGCTGTACCAGCCACTTTGTCGGCTTGTGGCTGCTGTGTCGGCTTTCGATTCAATACTAGGTTTGCGTATTTGGTATAATTCGTTGTATCTTATCGTTGTGTTCCGTAAGTACCGGAATAAGTACTGGAAATTCTGTTCTCTTGTTTGTCGATCCTAGCTGGACTGATGAGCCGTGTACGGCGAAACGGGTCTCGGGATGGAAATAATGAATAAGAGAAAAGTCGGTAGACGGCTAAAATATGGGCTTTGCCTATTTTCAGTTGTTTTACAATATACCACTATTATTATAATCTTTTGGCTCAGTTAGATGCAAATATTTGAGAGAAAAGAAGAAAATAATCACTTTTCATCAAGAAAATGCATGTGTTTACACAAGTGTTTTGACGATGGCAAAATTCAACGAATTAAAGTACGAATTGTTTGAACATCCAGTGTATTCATCAGATTTGGCTCCCTCTGACTACTAACCTAAAAAAATTCCTGGCTGGCAAACGTTTTACATCAAATAACAAAGCTATTGCAGCCGTGGATGGATATTTTGCAGACCTTCCGGACTCACACTTTAATGATGGTGTTGGATTATTAAAAAAAACGTTGCAATAATGAATATGTATTTAAGTTTTAGGAGGTTATATTGAAAAATAAAACATAAATATATAAGAAAAGACTGTTTTTAGTCAATTTCTACTGGTTTATTTAAATTGCGATGACGCATTTCGCTGTCGATGCAGCTTCTTCAGATCTACATTTTACACTGTCAAGTTAGGCTTAATGTTCACAATTTTATATAATTTCTTAATTATAATAATACACCTAATTAAATTACATTGATAGTATTGGAAAACCCACTCGGACATAATAATTAACAATAATTTTAATAAAGAACCTATTAACAAAAAAACAAAGTAAATGAAGTTATACAAATGGACATAATTAATTTATTAAGAACTTGCCTAAGACAAAATTATTTTTCATTTAACAATAAATTCTACAATAGTAAGGAAGAGTTAATTATGGGGAGTCTATTAAGTTCATTACTTGCCGAAATTTTCATGGACAATATTGAAACAATAATATTTAACAACCATAACAACAATAGTAATAATTGTACTGGTATCGATATGTAGACGATATAATTGTATGCTTTACAGGTACGGACAGACAATTAACACAGTTTTTACAGTACATTAATTCTTTACATAGAAATATCAGTTTTACAATGGAAGAAGAAGTCGAAGGGAAAATCAACTTCCTAGACTTAACAATCAGTAAAACCATGAAAAAACATGAATTTGCAATATATTACAAACCTTGTCATACAGATACCACAATTCACAATAGTTCTCACCACCTTAACCATCATAAACTCGCGGCTTATCATAGCTTTATACATATACTAACTAATATTCCCTTATCAGAGGATAATTTTACTAAAGAATTTAACTACATAAAACAAGTAGCCGTTAACAACGGTTATTCGGTTACTTTAATCGATAACATCGTTAGGAAAAAACTTAGAAACAAAGCAATCTCAGAAATATATCCACGTTTTAAGGACAGAAAAACCACATTTAAATGCTTAACCTATTTCGGCAAACGAACAGAAAAACTGGGAAAACTTATAAATCAAAAAAATATCAACATAGCTTACAAGACTAACAATACTATAGGGAAATATCTCAAAAACTACAAACCACAAATCAATAAAGACAATAAATCAGGGGTTTATCAATTAACATGTGGGTCATGTCCTAAAACATATATAGGACAAATTGGACGTACATTGAAACAAAGAACACGAAAAAAGTTTCATCCATAGAAAGTCTAGTTCAACATCTTTTAACAGAAAATCACACGTTTAACAAAAATTTCAAAATTTTACATACCCAACAAAAAGGTTTAAAACTAAACCTTTTAGAGACAATGCAAATAAATCGATTTAGGACCATTCACCATTATTGAATTTATTCTCCTAATTCCATGTCTATGTGGGTTTTCCAATACTATCAATGTAATTTATTTAGGTGTAATATTATAATTAAGAAATTATATAAAATTGTGAACATTAAACCTAACTTGATAGTGTAAAATGTAGATCTGAAGATGCTGGATCGACAGCGAAACGCGTCATCTATTTAAATAAGTCAGTGGAAACTGACTAAAAACAGTCTTTTATTAAATATTTATAATGAATTTCCTTAAGTAGAAGCTACAACCATCCAAAATAAAACATATTTCACGTCAAAAAAAATTTTCTTTCATTGTTAGACCGAGAACTTTTCAGACATCCTACTACTATTTGTCGATAGATTAATAACATTGTGACGGAAATCCAACAATATAGTTTTCAAATCAATTTTTCAATTAAAATCTCTATACGTTTTTAACCGGTAAGTCAATCGTTATAGCAGGTTTGATTGAAACCAACTTGAAATGAAAATCAACTGAATAAAAACATTAAGGGAGCATAAATCCGTTTCTTTATGAGCAATTTTCCATTCGAAAAATAAAGGGGTGGATGTCCGGTGCTGTCATTCATACTGACATGAAATTAAATTTCTGGCGTCTGCTGCTGACGGGCTATATTTACAAAGTTTTCAGTAAGATATACATAAAGTTTTCGTATTTCGATTTACACCGATCGGAATTAATTAGTAACAGGATTGAAACCTATTCACAAAAATATTTATATTCAGTTACAAATAACCGGTCAAGTGCAAGTTGAACTTGCGCAGTTAGTGTTCCGTACGTGGATTGCTTTTAAAATAAAAAATTTTGTTATGGAGTTTGTTTCCGATCTTTATCGAAAACTGATGACCTTGAATTTTCGTGAGAATTTTCGTTCATTTTACACCCTGTGAAAAATATTTCAGAATTTTTTTCAAAATTTTTTGATCAGATAAGAGGGGGACAGCGATTTTTTGCGATTTTCTAAAAATAATACAAAGAAAAGTGTACGCAAGTATTACATTACATATATTTTTGAACTTGTGTTTTTACAAGCTCTCATTTGATACCCAACTCGATGACCTAGTAAAATTTTTTTTTTTCATTTCCCATTTCACCCCCCCCAGAAATTTTAACTTTCAAAACTACACGGTTCCGATGAGACCATCAATCTCTATATTAGTACCAAATTTCAACTTTCTATGCCAAATAGTTTCGGAGAAAATCGGGTCTGACAGACGGACGGACGGATGGACACCGAAGTGATCTTATAAGTGTTCCGTACGGAACACCAAAATAGTTTATATTTCTTTCCACAATTGTTCCAAAGTGGTCGTGATATCTTCTTTGTGCTATTCTTTGGAAAATCATGGTATTATTTTTCAATCGTTTCTTCGCTTTTCTTTTTTTATTATTTTAGGATCCCTGGATCAAGAAAAAAATAATTACCTATTTCTGTCGATCTGTTGGCACGGTAACTCCCGAGCGAAATGATTAATTTTAATTTTTTATGGTTTTAATGATAATACTAATAGTCATACGGTGATTTTTCTACTTTTTGGTGGAGATAATTAACAAAACGTATGCATAATTATTTGTAGTTAAACTTGTAAGGGATTAAAGTGTGGGGGGGTTAAAGGGGTTGCTTCGCATATATCGTGTATAAAGAGTTCTGTTCTTGGAGTCACAGAATCCGAAAATTAAGTTATTTTATCATTATTGTCAATTTTAACAGGACAAGGGAGTGAAACAAGTGGAGGTTGTTGGGTAGTTTCAATAATATTAGTAGTATTTGTTCAGGTTCTTGGTAGCATTTGTTAAGGTTCTTGGTTAAGGTATTGGACTAATTTTAAGCATATTATTTATACTACTCAGTATATATCACCACTACACCAAACACTCGACTCGCGTTTCGCTAACCGTGTTAGCTTCATCAGGAGCGATGATTGTCTAAAACTAAACTACAAATCTACCCTAGTTATACTTAGCCTAACACCTGAATTACTCAGGCGGAACTAATGGAATAGGCGAAGCCATCAGTTCGGATCAAGTAACCAGCGACTATACCGAATAGGCTCTTTGTCTTTATTTAAACTAGTTTTACATTTTATAATTTCTATATTTTCGTTTGCGTTCAACAATCTCAGGTACATTTTTAATTAATCTTAGATTATGTAATGTTACAGTATGATCAGTTTCAAGAGCATGTTCGGCAATGCTAAACTTTTCTGTTCTACTGTATTTTAAATGTGCTTAATGTTCTTTAAGTCGTGTTATAACTGACCTTTTAGTTCGCCCAAAGAACATTTAGCACATTTATGTTAAAATACAGTAGAAGAGAAAAGTCTAGCGTTGCCGAACATGCTCTTGAAACTGATTATACTGTAAAATTAGATAATCTAAGATTAATTAAAAATGTATCTGATAGGAGATTGTTGAACGCATATGAAAGTATGGAAATTAGAAAATGTAAAAGTAGTTTAAATAAAGACAGAGGGTCTATTCCTTATAGTCCCCTCTACTGATTACTTGACCGAAACTGATGGCTTCGCCTATTCCATTAGTTCCGCCTGAGTAATTCAGGTGTTACTATAAAAAGGGTAGATTTGTAGTTTAGCTTTAGTCAGTCATCGGTCCTGATGAAGCTAACATGGTTAGTGAAACGTGCGTCAAGTGCAAAAATAAAATGTTTGGTGTAGTGGTAATATGTACTCAGTAGTGTCATTGTGCCAAAGATTCCACATTCTCAACATATTATTTATATATGAGGTTAAAGGAGATGGGAAGGAGTTAGAAGGGTTGCTAAGTATATATATTATACCCTATTTAGAGTTCTTAGAGTCGAGGAATATTAATTATGAATTATTTTCTCAATTTCTTACTTTCTTTTATTAACATTTCACCCTAAGGTGGATTGTATTAGGTTATTTTTTAGTATGACAGTCAATTTTAGTGCTTATTTTAGAATCATATGTTTGCAAGGAAAGTACTGGGTAAATTACGTTATCATTTTTTTTGAATGGTAAGTAATCTTATCATCATCATCAGCTTATAGTGTCCACTGCTGGACGAAAGCCTCCCTCAAGTTTTGCCACTTTTTTCTATTCTGGGTCGTTTGTACCCAATTTCCAGCCACTCTTTTCAAATCATCAGTCCACCGACTTAGTGGTTTACCTCTACTCCGATAGGCTTCGGATCTTGGTCGCCATTCTATGATTCTCTTTGTCCATCGCCCATCCTTAAACCTAGCAACATGTCCAGTTCCATTTAGATGTAGAATGAATTTGATTGCGTCTTGTACCCCCGCTCTCTTCCTGATAATGTGATTTGGGATGTGATCTCTAAGAGTAACGCCTAACATTAATCTCTCCATTTTTCGTTGCCTGACACCTATTTTATTGATGTTTTTCTTCGTCATTGTGAGAGTATCGGCTCCGTACGTAAGGAAAAATCTAGTATGAACTAAAATAGTAATGCTTGTATAGTATTACCAAAATATCAAACTATTTTGTCGATTTGTGTTTGTTATATTTTCAAAAACTTTTACAAATGCTCACTGTTGCGCTCGTCGCTCTCAAAACTGTTAGCTTTGTAGAATCATATTGTACAATACAATTTCCGACCTTAATACGTAAATAACTAATGGTATTTTAACAGTTTTGAATAATCCTCAGTGTCATATTCAAAGGAGAAAGCAGTGACCTTCTTTAATTGGGATGCCTATTGATTTCTATTGGTTTAACTTATTGCGAGAATGCAACTGCTAGGAGAAGTAAATGGAGGTACATACATTCCGTTGCAACCACACCTGTTGAGAGAGCGAACTTGTTGGCTGAACTCTTTACTTCATATTCTGCTGTCGATTTCCAAGGAAAACAACCACCTACTATTCCCATATTGCAGTCAAAGATGCCCGATGTTGTCTTCAGACAGCGTATCATAAAACGTATTTTAATGAAGCTAGACACCAAAAAGGCTTCTGGCGCTGACGGAATACCTGCCATTGTTCTCAAAAACTGTGCAAGGGAACTAACACCAGTTTTCTGTAGACTTTTTAACCTATCCTACAGAAAGGGAATATTTCCGTTCTGCTGGAAATGTGCCACGGTTCAGCCGATACCTAAAAAAGCCAAGAAGACCTTGCCAAATAACTACCGACCAGTCGCACTGCTTTCAATAATATCGAAAGTCATGGAAAAGGTTATCAATCAGCATTTTCTAAAATATCTTGAACAATTCAATATTATTAGCGATCATCAATATGGTTTTCGTAATCATAGATCAACCGGAGATCTTCTGACTTATGTAACACATGTTTGGAACAACGCAATTGAACACTTTGAAGAATTTCGAGCGGTTGCTCTTGACATATCCAAGGCATTCGACCGTGTTTGGCACGATGGACTGTTGGCTAAGCTACGCTCTTGTGGTATGTCTGAAAGGTTCTGTTTGTGGCTCTAATGTTTCCTTAGAGAGCGTTCTTTACGAGTGGCGGTCGACGGATTTATTTCTAACACCTTCACTATCAACGCCGGTGTGCCCCAGGGCTTCATACTGTCTCCTACTCTCTTTCTCATTTACATTAACGATCTGGTGGAAAAGACCGGGAATCCAATCTACAGCTTTGCAGATGACAGTACACTTGTCTCTTCATTCACCTTGAACGCTCGGACATCGGCTGCTCAGGCGAATATCCGCAGGTAGCAGGAAGTCGTTCAACTTAACAAAGACCTGGAAGAAATTCTATCTTGGGGTGACAGTAACCAAGTGGAATTTAACGCTAACATCGAAGAACGGTTGGCGACTTGAGTCTGTTCTACAAGTATTTTCATGGAAAGTGTTCGAAGGATGTAGTCCGCTTAATTCCTCCCAAAGCAGTGCATGTTAGAAATACACGTCACGCTGGTGCTTCACATCCGTATGAGGTTCAGCTTGTTACTCCGCGTACAACGCTTTTCAAGCAGTCTTTTATATGGAGAACTTCATCCCTTTGGAATAATTTGCCCAGCGCTGAATTTCCCACCGAGTGCAATTTACAGCAATTCAAGAACAACGTGAATCGCTTTTTCCGCACACATGCCGCTCCAGTAGTGCTTTAGGGACTTCCCTGCAGCACGTGTGCTAGACCAATAATGATAAAGAAAAATCCCTATCCTTGGTAATTTGGCTGTTGCTGAGCGTTTCGCCACAAAGAAGCATGTCCTTTGTGTCCAAGGTTTATACATCTTTTTTATCACCTTCTAAATGTGATAACCGGGGAATGAAATTAAATGATACCTATCGATATATCGATAACTACTGATATATCGATAATTCTTTAATTCACCTATTGTTACTCGATATATCGTTAACTCTCCATATATCGAAAATAAATTCCTATCCCTAGTTGCTTCTACGTAAAATATTTCCTTGCGAATGTATTAATTTTGTCACCTACCTTATACGTTTCACGTTGCTCAAATCGTTAATCGGTATACTACAAGAAGTCACAGAATCGTGTATGAATTTTGTGAAGCAAATGAAACTTCGATACTTTAGCAAAAGTTTCCGAAAACTAAGGATAAAGATGTTGTATTGAAGGGAAAAGCATTTTCAGCATTGCTATATACACAAAAAAGCTGAATAGATGGTGGAGGAAACTGAATATTACTATACACTTCTTCTATTTCTGTATATATAATTTTTTAAATAAACTATTATTACTAAGTAAAAATATATAAATGTATAATTTCTTTAAAACTAGTGTGGAATTTCTTTTGAGAATACTTCCATTATTATTTAGATGTATCAGAATCGACATCATATTAGGCACCAATAAAATTCGATTGACTTTCCAATGCAGCGGGTATATTCAAACATTACCGATTCCTGATACATTTGACTACTGTATCCACCATAGCTATCATGGTAGTTAATGTCCCAGCACTTTGTGCATCCCTAAGTATTATATTGTCCGTTCTAATTTGTTAATCTGCGAAACTAAGGTCAGTTCATCAATCAGCATAGTCGAGACTTCTATTTCCGGTCTAGGCGTAACTATGGAATCTATTTCCATATCACGTTTAGCTTGTCACTCCTTATAGAATCCTTTTCAAGCAGTCTGCTATATGGAGATCATCATCACTTTCGAATGATTTGCTCAGGGCTCTGGTTCCTACCGAGTACAATTTACAGCGATTCAAGACAAACGTGCATCGCTTTTTCCGCACAGGTGTCGCTCTTGTAGCGTTTTAGAAATTTCCCTGCAGCACGTGTGCTATGCCCATAAGAAAAAACGTATAAAACTAATAGTTTTTTTTCCTCTCATCGGTAAATTATACATATATTATACATTAAAGTAAAATTCTTCATTATATTAATTAATTTATTAAGTTATAATAGTATTTTACTCTAAGATAAAGCCTCAGTGGATGCAAATTTCGGAAATATCATAAATGTGCATGAGAGGTAAAAGATATGGCATACAAGCTAACTCACTATATGGTAATAACCGAAGATTATGTGACCATGGAGGTACGAAAGATCAAAGCGTAGAACATCATAAGTTAATGGTCCCAGAACAGCTGGCAGCTAAGTGCAGAAACAATTCCTTAGAGAGCTCTCATTAATACCATGAGAGTTGTCTATCTCAGACAGAGAAGGAAGGAAAAAAAGGAGGCACAAGAAGAAGAAGGAAAAGTACTAGTTTTAGTTCCTTCGAGATCTAACACGTTTCAAGGTACGTATATTTTATTCAAAGATGGCGACCATACTACTAAAATGTATTTGCTCCTACAGTATTAAGCAACGACTAACTTAAATTCACACTGGTGCAATATAAAAGTTTACCACAAAACATAATTATTGGACACCAAAATTCCTAAAAACAAACTGTAGGACTCCCCTTAATACAAGACAACTCGAGAATTTTAGTCTACTGACCATTATTTTCAACTCAACAGGCAATAAGCTGTCTTGCTGGTAATTTAATTTTTGTAGCAAGATGTGATAGTGTTGACATTTTTGGAGGATTTAAAAAGGTAAAAGATAGATTTGGCAAATTTTAAATTTAAATTAGTTTTATAAATGTGTAAAAGGTTTTAATGTAAATATAATATTATGAATAAAAATTATTATTACAAAAACAGTCCAATCAAAGTAGTTTATTTAGTGTGAAGACTCATTACTCATAATGCCTTAAACATTTTCTCAGGTACTAAAATGCACGTACTAATGGTATCTACTGTAATGTCCATTTAATTTTGGTTTCAGGTAAAGTAAATCCCAAGATATAGGATCATGCCTTTTTGCTTTTTTTCAATGGGGCAATAAACGACCCTATTAAGGTTTTCTGCTTAGTTGCCAGGTATTACGATAAACGTATTTCTATTTTACCTGCTTTGTATACCGCCCTCACTTCCACCTGCAATCATATTGGATCTATTTCTACCTATATATTTAATACCTGGCAACCCGGTTTGGAGCCCTTTAAGTATTTGATAATATAGGCCTAAGGACCACAGGTCCCCATTAGGACTCGAAAGATACTTTTTATTATCTTTATTTTTAGTTTTACTTACAACTTACAACGTAACGGTTCTATTTTAATTATGTGGCGTCCGTGGGAAAATTGCAATAGTGGCTATCGCAAGAGAAAACATTTATCACTTGACGCTAAACAAATAGTGAAACATATTTACGACAGTTTAGTAAAAAGAAATTTAAATAAACAAAGTGATTTGCAAGAAACCAGTGAACTAACAAAACCCCAATTTCTACGATTAAGGGTATTGTAGGAAAACCATCACTCAGGAACAGAAAAAAACGGAAAGATTTTCAAATGCATCATGTACACGATTGTGAAAGAGACGTCATCAGGAGAAAAATATATTCTATGTATGAAGAGCAGTTGATGCTGACACTAGACAAAATAAAATTAAGACTGGTACCAATATACATTGTGGCCGATAAACCCTTCACAGAATTCTCTTAAGAAAGGGATTCACGTTCCGAAAAATCAAGAAAAAGCAAGTAGTGATGGAGTCACAAAGATTACGAATCTTGCGACATACTTATTTACAAGAAACTAAAAAGTATCGATCATAGAATTGGCCAAAAATTTACCTTGATGAAACATGATTCGATACCCATGACACTGTGCAAAAAGGGTGGGTTGACAGCAGTACAAAATGTCAGACTAACGCACCTTTAAATAAAGGTAAACGAATAACCATTTTCCATGCTGGATCTGAAAAGGGCTGGGTTTCAAATTGTCTACTATTATCTGCAAAAAACATAAAAGATTCTAGTTTGGACTATCACGAAGACACGACCGCAGAACTTTTTGAAAATTGGTTTCAAAATTCCCTTTTGCCAAATGTTCCCCAACAGAGTGTTATAGTTATGGATAACTAGAAGAAAAAGTTAGAAAATGACATTTATTTTGACTTTAGTTATAAAAAAGTGAACTTTTGGAAGTTTGGAAAGACTATAAATTGAAAAAGAAATATGCTTGTGATAGTATGGCTGAGGAAATGGGACACACTGTTTTGCGGCTTCCTCCATATTATTGTATGTTTAATCCAATTGAACAAATTTGGCATCAAGTTAAATCAAAAATAACGGCACAAAATGTTTCTCCTACTTTAAGCGTGTCAGTGGTTGAATTAGTAAAAACAGTTATAAATGGTATACCTTGTGAAAGTTGGAAGAATTCTATTCAGCACGTTGTTAAAGTTGAAGATTCATATATTTATATAAATAATATAAAACCACTAATAATTACCTCAACTGATGACAGTCCTAGTGAAACCGAATTAGGCTTAAGTTAAAATATATTTTTATTTATATAATATGTCTCCTCTTGCAAACCTCATTGATTCAAACTGTATATATCTTATCCATTTTTACATGCATCTATAAATAAACATCTCCAAAAACACTTATAATTTTATTTATTTGCATTATTGAATAAAATTCTTAAGTCCATCTCTGCAACCTATCATAAACAAAAGGTCAGAATTTTTATATTGACCAGTAAAAACGGCAAAAATCAGGATCTTAAATTTTGGGACAAGCTATAAACTAGGAACGTGATGTAGGATTTTAAAATTTAATTGTCAAGACTTTAGTGTGGATTATACCGAAATGTAATGGAATCATCTACTTTGTAAAGAATGTTGTTTCAATAAATTGCTATATGCCAAACTACACGTGCCATTTATTTCTATAAAATTAAGTTTAGGCTACAATGGGGCAAGTTATTTCTTACTTTTTAAGTCTTATTTGGCAAGTTGAACCGAAATAACTTTTTCTTCATTAATTCAAGCCATAGTGTCTGCAGTACCGCTTGAATATCTTATAATATATGTATTATTTGTCGTAACATTTTAATTAAGTACGTACACACACGAAAAATTTTCTCAAACTTTTTTTTGTTAGCAGATTTTGATTTTCGTAATTTGACTTGCCGCTAGTTAAAAACCTATTTGCCTAATAAAAATATTGATTTCAAATCATACCGATGAATTTTCGGTACACTGTTATTAATTTGTCAACAAATATATAGTATCTTTTGATTTTAAATTTTTTGTATATTTATTTGTGGTTATTTTTCGTTTTTTTTTTTTACCGGCTTTGTGTAGCGTATTGAAAAATAAAATACATATTTGCTTGAATAAGCCAGTTTTTCAATTTTGTGTGCGTATTCAAAAAATAATGTTAGCTATTTTTTTTTTTAACTTTTTGAATGGACAATTTCAACTTTAATTTTTTGTGGAAATAATATTAATAATTTCGTTTTACTGAAAAAACCAAAGAGTTTATTAAACTGTGTTTCCGGGCACAATAGTACAGTCGTAACAGAACAACTTTGCTAAATTTGATAAAAACTCATTTGCATTGTAGACTGGGATAAAACTTCAAATAATTTTAATCAGACTCAGTGATATTTTGACAATTTTCATGTTAGTTTCTGCTAAGTTCAATTTTTGCATTATCTTTAAAATTTTGCTCCATTTTGTGTGTTTATGTATTATATTTTAAGTATCAGGTATTATTTACATATTGCTTACATCTGGTTAAAAAAATAAATTGTGTGTGGACACTCTTTACGAGATGTCGATTTTATATACTAACAGGTACCACAAATATCTGTTATCCATCGTCCACTTATAATTTATTATCTGGAATCTCAACAGCTCTCCTCTGAATATAATCCAACAAATGCAGCGTATGCAGCAGTATTCCATAGTTGGTCGAATTTAAGCTTTGTAAAGAATTAACAGTTGTTGTGGAGTGTAAAGCTTTCTGGTTCGAAATAATATTCCTAACTTTTGAGAAGCTCTCCTTGCTATGCCTGCAACATGTTCATGCCAGGACATATTTGCTCTCAAACTAACGCCCAACAAATTGAGCGACGATGCTAGGGGAATGGAGTACCCCGACATAATTATGTCGGGTTCAGCAACGTTAACTTTTTTAGAAAAGACTGCCGCCTGGATTTTGGTAGCGTTAAATTCCACTTGGTTACTGTCACCCCAAGATAGAATTTCTTCCAGGTATTTGTTAAGTTGAATGACCTCCTGCTGTCTGCGGATATTCGCCTGAGCAACCGATGTCCGAGCGTTCAAAGCGAATGAAAGACAAGCGTACTGTCGTCTGCAAAGCTGTGGATACCCGGTCTTTTCCAGCAGATCGTTAATGTAAATGAGAAAGAGAGTAGGAGACAGTATGGAGCCTTGGGGCACACCGGCGTTGATTGTGAAGGTGTTAGAAAGAAATCCGTCGACCGCCACTCGTAAGGAACGCTCTCTGAGGAAACATGAGAGCCACGAACAGATATATCACAAGAGCGTAGCTTAGCCAACAGTCCATCGTGCCAAACACAATCGAATGCCTTGGATATGGCAAGAGCAACCGCTCGAGATTCTCCAAAGTGTTCAATTGCGTTGTTCCAAACATGTGTTACATAAGTCAGAAGATCTCCTGTTGATCTATGTTTACGAAAGCCATATTGGTGATCGCTAATAATATTGAATCGTTCAAGATATTTTAGAAGATGCTGATTGATAACCTTTTCCATGACTTTCGATATTATTGAAAGCAGCGCGACAGGTCGGTAGTTATTTGGCAAGGTCTTCTTGCCTTTTTTATGTATCGGCTGAACCGTGGCACATTTCCAGCAAGACGGAAATATTCCCTTTCTGTAGGATAGTTTGAAAATTCTACAGAATACTGGTGTTAGTTCCCTGGCACAGTTTTTATTATTTTTTAAGTATCAGGTATTCTTTACATTTTTATTATTATTAAGTATCAGGTATTCTTTACATATTGCTTACATCTGGTTAAAAATAAATTGTGTGTGGATACTCTTTACGAGATGTCGATTTTATATACTAATAAGTAAATATCTGTTATCCATCGTCCACTCATAATTTATTATCCGGAACTATGAAAAAAATAAGAATAGGTGAGCAGGTGTTAAATTAAATCTGTCTAAAATTGTTCAAAATCTAATAATGGCACACAATCTTAAACCAAAGTGATCTTTTGATTGCAGGGCCTCCGTTGTGTAATATTTATTAATATTTTTCAAGCTGGGACGTTATTTCTTCCTGGTGGTGTTACTCTCTAAATAATGTTTTTTGCCACTCTTTTGAAAATCGACCTTCAAAATATCCATTCCCAACCAATTTGTCTTATTGTTATATGCACAACCATTGATTACTGGTGTATGGACGGTTAATGACATTGAATATCAACACAGTTATTTCTAAATAATGATAAGTAGTTTTCATGTAACAGCGAAGTTCTGCTGTCTGGTGATCTTATGATACAATTTTGTAATATCACAAGGAAAAAATAAAAGGGTGATGATATTAGTGGCCAGGAAACTCGTCCGAAGTTCGATAATGAAATAATCGTTAATGAATTCAGCAAAAAATATATTGAAAGTTTTTGTTGAAAATTTAATTGGCAAAAACATAAAGGTCTTGCAGTGTCTTTAGGTAGGTATTTCAAAAATTGTTTATTTCATTTCTTCTAAAGATTATCTCATCGTTCATTAAAACTTATCTAGTAAGATTTTCACTTGCCACTTGCAAAGTTTTTTTGTCTCGCACTACTTACAGAAACTAGATCTATCTTGCTCTCTCTGGTGTCTCTAGCTTAGCTAAAGAATGACGATACGACGTTAAATATGTCGGGGACAAATTGAAAACTAATGGCTTTTGAGCTACAATTGATTAGTATTACATTGATTATTTTATTAACGTGCTCTGTATGTACTGATGTAGTTACTTTTCCAGAAAATCCCAATTTGCAGCAATACGCTTTCGCTAACGTATGACAAGATGCGGCAATCCGTCACGAAAAAAGTCTGTTGCCTACGCACCTCGGTAAGGTCCGAGCTGAAGGTTGGATGGAGTAAAGTTACATGGAACCAAAGCTGCTTTATGCTCTACGTGTTTCTGGCTTTTATGAGGTCGAACATTGTAATGATTGAAAATTGGCATTTTCTCCGAATAAACTTTAGGTACCCGTCGCTTCAGATTTGTTAAGCTGACAGTAGTATATAGGTAATAAAAATCATTATAATCGTAATATAGTAATAAAAGGATAGGTTAAAATAAAAGGATAGGTTATAAAAATCAACCACTTTTCACACGATCTGTCTCGTCATAAAAGTTATGGCCTGGAAGGTATTAGTTTTTAACACGCCCTAGTATTTTTATTTTATTTCTTGGTCGAAATTCTCGTTACCTAGCCGTAATTTTAGTAGCTGTGACTGTGAAATGTGTTTTCACTAAAAATTTCTCCATCGTATTATGACTTATATTTGTTAACCTATAGCTATGTGACTTAATATTTGGTTGAGAACCAGGGAAATATCAGGTCAATAAATTTTGAAAGCGACACCTATGTAGTCGATCTGTCAAGTCATTCATTATTTATCAGCGGGTCAAGTAGAGGTGTTTGATTATTTTTTGAAAATGGAAAAAATCGAATATCGTGCAATGATAAGATTCTTCGTTTTGGAACGTTTATCGGCTGCTGAAATCTAGTGTAAGTGGTAAAGGAGTCTGCTCCTTCATTTCCAACTGTTCATAGATGGACTTTAAAGTTTAAACGTGGTCGTACAAGCGTCAATGATGATCCACGTTTAGGACGTCCAAAAACTGCAACAACTGAAGAAACTGTTGTGCAAGTACAAGATATATGGTAATGGAAGACCGTCGATTAACCTTGGATAATTTAGCTGAGGCTATTGGGGTCTCACATGGATTAGTACATAAGATCCTAATTAATGTTTTGAGTATCAGAAAGCTATTCAGAAGATGGGTGCCGCATTTGATAACATCGGAACAAAAACACACTCGAGATAAACTTTCAAATCTAATCTTGTTAATTAATGACCTTCAAATCATTAAAACAATCACAGGCGTGTATTATTACAACCTTCTGGACAAGCTGGATGAGAAAATTGGTGAGAAAAGGGTTGCTTTGCAGAAAAAAAATCATCTTTCTTCATGACAATGCACCTGCTCACAGAGGGGCTTTGGCAACAGCAAAACTGGTCGAACTAAAGTACGAATGGTTAGAATATCGACTCTATTCGCCAGATCTGGCTCCGTCTGACTTCCGTCTGTTCCCAAACGTCAAAAGATTTCTAGGTGGGAAGCGTTTTCAACAAATGATGAGGTGATAGCATCCGTAGATGGGTATTTTGAAGGTCTTCCAAAAAACCATTTCAGAGATGGGGTAAATGAATTGGAAAATGGCTGGAAAAAATGTGTTGAGCTTAAGAAAGATTATACTGGAGAATAAACGTATTTCATTAAGTCATCTTGTTTTATTTCCGCTTTCAAAACCTATTGACTTACTAGTAACATGTTTTTTGTTATTAGTACAAAATTAAAATAGAAAGATCTTGTAAAAAATAAAGCGAATAACATTTTTTTAAAAAAACAACAAAATATTTTTAAACATGATCTTCATTTATTCCGTCAGAAAAAAAAGTTGTTTTGAATTGTGTAGAGCACTTTTTCGCACGCTAATCTTGGTCGCTTCTGCTTAAATTTACTATCCTAACGGTCCAATAATGTTGCGTAATAAGACCCAGTCATTCGTTTACCCTTTTCCAAATAATTAATCATGTTAATACCCTGAAGTCCTAAAATAGAGTTATCATCACTTTTCCTACCGAAAAACTTTTCACTTTTTTCGGTGCACTTTTATCTTTACCAACCTACTGTTTTGACTGCGGTTTTATCTTCGGGGTGTAACGATGGATCTACGTTTCGTCTACAGTCACAAAGCGACGTCAGAAGTATTTAGGATTAGGCTGCAAATACGATTTCCAAATATCCTTCATCGTGCCTTTTTGATCTGGTGTGAACAGAGGCAGCACTCATCGTACTCTCCGTTTTTTCATTTTTAGATGCAGGATATTATGTACCAGTTCCTATGAAATGCCTACCATCTTAGCTATCTTACGAAGCTAAATGCGATGATCTTCCTGATCCCATAATCCCATGAACTTTATCGATCATTTCATCAGAAGAAACCTTAATCAGGCGTCCTCAACGAGCAACATCAACAGTGCTTGTATGTCCACGTTCCAATTTTGAACATAACGATTACAAGAATCACGCTGACCAACAGTCACGCCGCTTAACAATCTCTCCCGCCATTTTATAGAGATTTACCAGACTTGTAAATCCACCTTGCCATAAGTATTTTGCAAATTCTTTTATAAATACTATTTTTTTTATAAGTTTTATCCATGCATATATAGGTTGCTTCAAATTCTTTTGTACATTTTGACTATATATATATATATATATATATATATATATATATATATATATATATATATATATATATATATATATAGATATATATTAGTTTTCTGTTTTCATTTTGTATAATTAGAAAAGGTTCCCACCATACATTGTATGTTTCTGATCCCTGTATAAATTCAAGTATCAGTTAGGAAAAATAAAAGCTTTAGAGGCGTATCTGGAAACAGTAGAAGGAAATCCCTTACCCTTCATCGGTTAACAAAAACGGAGGGACAAAGAGCACGCCTATGTTTTATTGAAAAGCTATTTCTATTTTGATGCGAATTGGTGCGTGCTTATGAATAGTATCCATGAAATCGTTTGTCACAAGGCATCTGCCCGATACGAGCAGGCAGGGAAAACGACTTGTGCGGTATCGGCTCTGATTTTATGCTTCGAAAACGGCATAATCTTGAATACATAAAATTCAAACCCGTCTTTATCTTTTTCAGAGATGGAATAGGCTAAACCAGATTTTTTCGATAAATATCAAATGTTTTTTATAGCTTCGTTTTTATGAGGCAAATGATAAATTTTGCTATTCCCTGCATGTCTATTTAATGTTACAGAATTTTCGATAGATACAAGTAATATTAAGCGGTTTAAATGATGTCATTTTTTTTTAAAATTTAATATTTTAATAACAGAAATGAACTAAATTTATAATCGGATTTCGATTCAGGCCAAAAAAATCCACATTGCAGATGCTATAGTATAACAAAAGAGAACTTGACAAGCTGCAGATTTAGAAGGAATTTTTGCAAAACTTATCAAATGGGGAATATTAAAAACTAACAGGGTGTGTGAATCAATACCTAAATGCTGATTCGATATCAGTTAATGGATAGTTGCATACGCCTTATCTATACACAATAAGAGAAATAAATTGAATTGCTTATATTACAGATATATATCAGTAACCAGAATCTTATCTAGTTTATATGGAAAAATTCTTTGAGACTTAATTAAGATAGAATATAAGGACCAAGAGGAAGAATAACAATCCGAGTACCAAGCCGAACGGATATGTATAAGTGACGAATTTTGTCTAAAACAACCTACAGAAAAAAGGTCAAAAACATAAACCATGAGACTTATCTTATGTTTATAGATCTCGATACAGACTGACGCTGTTCGTGTTAAGAAATTTTGCTGCCGATTATACTCCCTTAGTTAGGTCTATAGGTAAGTACATATGATAGGGAGATTAATTAAATAATATTATATGAAACGAAAACAGTTAGCTGTTTAAACACAAAATATACATGATGTTATGAAAATCGCTCGTGATACAAAACCTGGTATACCTCTGTACACGGCAGAATAGTAGCAATATGGATGAATAACGCCCTTTGATAATAACACGCAACAATCACTCAAAGAAGTATTAAATTTTTAATTTAAAACCGTTGCCCACACTATCAGACTTGATAACGACTCATACTTATTTGGTTAATCCAATCTGGCATTTTATTAATTGTATGCACCAGAAGAAGTAACAAGCGAAGTGTTTCCCTTCAACGATTACAAATTCTATATTGGAAAACGTACTAAACATGTAATGTAAAGTGTTTAGCTCGTCGTTTCTTGCTGGATATTTTCTTTTAATTGTTCTAGGAAATAGGGATTGTGACTGTTATCTCTAATTTTGACATATTCCAATAACAGGAAATTCATTGGAATCAAATTATGGCCACCTGGAGGACAACTTCTGTTACCTTCTTTCGCAATCAATTTATTTGGAAAAATTTGAATGACTGGTTAAGATGTTTGAAGTCTGTGATGATGCCCCGTCTTTCTGAAATTCGGTTACCTGGTTATTTGCCAGTTACTTCTTATTCATCGCCATATATTACCCTGAATTAACATTTATAGAGCGCTCTAACATCCTAAAATGGGTATGGGACGAGTATTCTAAGTGCTAATATGGCTGCCCAAGCTGCTTTGTAAGAATGCAAAGGCTTTTAATGTTTCAGTTTTGGATTTATTGAATTCCAATAACAACATTTCTGTTTAGTGATGTGGCAGTTGTAATAGAAACATCTCTCATTGGAGAATAAGATGTTTTGGTAAGTGTTGAAAATATTTGCCTATCGAAAGGTTTACGCTGTCTATGTGAAATTGAATGTGGAACTTTCACCCCCCCCCCCCCCCCCCCCCCTCCATGCAATACTCGCAAAATTAATGTTCTGGTAAAATTTTCACATAAAAGAGTTGATTGAGTGGTCCGTTACTTTGTGACAGTACATTTTAATAATAAAACTACTTAATTACTTTGTTAACTGTCACTAAATATATTTGTAAAGATTTTACAATTGCGTTATCGCGATTTCGTAGTACAACTACATTGTCAAACGCTTAACTAAGTCTTAGTTAAGCGTTTGACAATGTAGTTGTACTACGAAATCGCAATAACGCAATTGTAAAATCTTTACAAATATATTTAGTGACAGTTAACAAAGCAATTAAGTAGTTTTATTGTTTTCACATAAAAGCCACGCACTCAGTAGCTACTAAGTTATTAAAGATCTGGATTAAGCTTTTATATATATATATATATATATATATATATATATATATATATATATATATATATACATATATGTATATATATATATATATATATATATATATATATATATATATATATATATATATATATATACATATATGTATATATATATATATATATATATATATATATATATATATATATATATACATATATGTATATATATATATATATATATATATATATATATATATATATATATATATATATAAGATTTTGGTGATATGTTATCGACCGTGCGTCAATCAGATAGATATATGTATGATTATCGGGAGTCGGTCTGGACTGTAAATGAAACTCTTTTCTTCTTTAAAACTCAATATTTCGTTATCGTTTGATAACTTCTTCAGGAGTAACTACAAAATGAATACGCCTATATTAAAACACTATTCTTTTTCGTCAAGGTATTAAAAATATTGAAATATAAAATAAACAATTATGAAACAAACGAACAATCGATTAAAACACGTACGAAAATGTGAGTTTGTGGTCGAAACCAACACTCAACATCTCGGTTTACTACAACAAACTGAGAGTAAACAGCCTCGGTACATATGCACTGCCGTGAATTCCAAACGAACAGAAAAACATCAACAGAAAAACGTCTTTAATCTACTTTATACTAAGAGGTGGCAAATCTTTATTTGTTATTATTACTGTTATTGTAAATAATTAATACCTATTAATTATGTTGCTATAAATAATACTAAGTTGATTAGTGTCTGATTTATAGTTAATTGACTTTGGGTCCCTGTTGATATGGTACATTTCCTTAAAAAGTCTCCCTTTATAGTTGTCATGAGCTAAGATTTTGACGTTGTTATAGTCAAAATTATGATCTGTTTTCAAATTATGTTGCACTACAGCACACGAATTCTTTCCCAATCAGGAGTCACTCCTGTGCTGTGTGAGTCTCTGTTTCAATCACTGAGATATCCGCCCAATATAACACGCTTCACATTGCAAACAAGACAATCTATAAACTACAGAGTTATTATATAAAATAGGTGTTCAATCCTTTATTTTTGAAAACAGGTCAGAACCTCGTATGCTGCTATATTTCGTAATTTTTATATTTGGAAAATCTCTGAATAAGGCGAGAATTGAGTTTGTGATTGGCTTTATAAATTGTAGCTTCCTGTATATCCTATGCTGCGCAGGCGTCTGATCAGTAGGGGCATCAACACTATCCGAATTATAAATTAATTTTCGTAAAATGTGTTTTGGATAGGCATTGTTGACAATATATATATATATATATATATATATATATATATATATATATATATATATATATATATATATATATATGTATATATATATATATATATATATATATATATATATATATATATATATATATATATGCGTGTGTGTGAGTATGCGTCCCCTAACATTAAGTTTTATTTTTCCAGCATAAGTTAATTTTTCCAATCCGATCCCTGCTGTTTTTGACGTAAACGACAACTTTTTTTTCATTTGTTAAGAAAGTAAATATCAAAAGCAACCTGAAAAAGTTGTGTTTTCGAGTATTTAATTAAAAAATAAATTTTAATAAAATAAAACTTGCAAACGGTCGTATTTCTGATCAAACATTAAATTTTAATTACATATTTACTCAAATCTCTTAACCTTAGATGTCTCTAGGAAAGACATTTTTAACCTTTTTAAATCTAATTGGTTCATATCTGAAAATGCGTGGCGTCAGATTAAAATCATATGATACAAGTTGCAATGGCAAGAAATAAGTTACAGCTTATCTAGAAAAGCGCAAGGTCGTTTTTGTATATGCTCAGGAAAATGCTGCTAAAGAAAAAGTATTGCAATCAACTGTACCGATGAGAGGTCTGCGGTTTCAAAAAAGGTGGCTTCCAATTCAATATGTACATATGTATGTAAGTTATATTATTAGTTTTTAATATATACACTTCAAACAAAACAAAACTACTGTACCGATTTGAATGAAACTTTTTGTATTCATTCAGGTATTTTTTTTAAACTTGGGTCATATTGAAAGAATTTTTTAAACCGATTTTGTAGTTTAAAAGTTTTAAAGTTACGTCTAGAAAAGTAGTCAAAAAAGTTTTTCGTGGAACGAAACAATAAAAAAGTTGGTTAGAGGGCAGGTAGCTTGCAAGCAGTTAAATATGTCGGTCAGCAGTTAGGCAGCTGGCATACTAAATCAGCTTTAATTTCATATTCGCGTTTCTTTCTTTTTTGACATCACTCCAGTGACCTATCCTACTTATCTATTTTCAGTAGACGCCATGCACTCAAACCTAAAATATATGCAAATACCCATTTCCTGCTCTTAATTAAAGAGAGAAATAACACCAAATTAAATAAAGTAGATAAATAAAGCAACTTCAAAAAAAGTTATAAATCGTATAAAATAATTTTAAAATTTAGTACCTTCTTATTCATAGAAGAAAAATATAAGTAGCAAAAGAAATATTCGCTATTGTCACCCTGAACGAAGAACATAAGAAATGCAGGCAATATATAATGCGTGAAATATAATACCTAGATATCTATAATTAATAAAAATCAATCAATCAATTTTCGTCAACAACTTAAAATACGCAAATCGATAAATTTGTCTTTGCATTTAAAAAACTACTTTTGCATAATTTTGTGTGTTGATATATTATATTTTATGTATTAAGTATTAAGTTTTAAGTTTTTCCTTTCATTTTTGTTTCTGTGAAGACGGCAGTACTGATGTTCATTTGTTTAAGGGTTTTTATTACATCATCTGATTTTCCTCTTAGACTCCGGATATTCCATGTTCCAAATAAACTAGGGTTTAACAGTTAACTGCAAGAAAACCAAATATTTGTTTATAGAAGGAAAACAGGGAAGCCTTACTTTAAATACCAGTGAGGTAATTGATGTTTGTGAAGAGTATATATATCTTGGAATTAACATAAGTAAAGACGGTAGAATGGAAAAAAAAGTAGAGAGTAGAATAAGTAAAGGAAAGACGGTCATAAGACACCTAAACTCTGTTCTTTGGTCGAAGAATGTAACATCACACAGAAAGCACCTCATTTATAACGCAGTATTTAACAGCATCGTGTTATGCTGTTGTGAAACTTGGCAATAGACGAAACGATTGGAACAGAAACTAATGGCACTTGAAATGGATTACTAGCGATGATCGGCTGGAGTGTCAAGAATAGATGGAGTTAAAAGAAAGAATAAGCGATTTTGAAGTTTTTAACACAATAACCCCACACAACAGTTTTCACCACTATATCAGGAGTGATGATTGACTGGTCAATCGCCGCATGATACTAACATGCTTAGGGAAACGCGCTTTGAGTGCAAAAATAAAGTGTTTGGTGTATAACTGCTGCATAGTAAAATATAATTAATTTCATTTTACATTAAATACATATTTTATAAAGCTAGATTTACAAAGGCTGGTTCTCATTAATGTTTTAGTCAATAAATTGAACAATTTATTCATCAAATTGTAATTGTCTAATTGTTTTACATGAAATGTTTGTTCGATACATTGTTCCAATTTCCTAGAAAAAACACATGGAAATCTACCATGTTTTATGTTTATCAAAAATCAATAAGCACAGTAGAAGCCCACAAGACAACAATAACATTATTACTGCTACAGATGGCACAAAAAATTCATAAAAAAAACCAGAAGAAACCTTAATTCCTATGTCCCTTTAAACAAAGAAATCTGTATCTAAACATATAATAACATTGTAACTGGAGATGGGTCCGTAAAAGAAAAGAGCAAAGACTTATTTGAAATAACTTAAAAGCATATTTTTTGTTATAGAAACTAATATTTATGGTGAGAATAATTTTTACTTTCCTTGCTAAGGGAAAGCATTGTATTCGTGAAAACATCACCCTTCAAGATATTTGATTTTCTTGACGTTTCGTTCCTAGATCACGAAAAACATAGATAATTCTCGAACGAAATGAGATCTTAATTTCAAACTATGTACAAAGATGGTATCTAACGAGGGGATAAAACCTAGAGTTTTTCGACTATATCTCTTCAGACTAAGGGGATGAAAGGGGTGGGGGTCGATACATTTTAGATGGTTGTGATATTGTGTGATAGTAACTTTTTCGTTTTTTTTTCTTGAAATAATAAATAAATTTTACGCCTAAATTTTTATAGTAACACGTAGGCTGAAAAGTTTTTGGCCTAGCTACTTAAAACACATTTTTTTTTTTGCAAAATTCGACTTTATTCATCAATATAGTCTCCTTCAAGAGCGATATAATCAGTCCAACGCTTTTCTAACATTTCTATACCTTTCTTGTAGAAGGATTTGCCTTTGCCTTCAAAATAGGCCTCAATTTCGGCGATAAGTTCTTCATTGGAGCCAAATCTCTTTCCCGCGAGCATTTTTTTGAGGTCTGCTAATAGATAATAGTCGCTGGGGGCCAAATTTGGAGAATTTTGCCATCGTAACCATTGACTTGTGACACGATACATTGTCTTGATGAAAGAGCACTTTATATAATATTCGCTATTGATGGTTTTTTCCTTTTCAGCATAGTCGATGAAAATTATTCCATGCGCATCCCAGCCGACTGTTATGTCCTTGGTCGTTTCGGGTGGCTTTCATCGGCAGCTGACTACTCAGCTGACTACCGATTTGATTCCGGTGTATAGTGGTGGATCCATGTTTCATTCATTGTTACATTTGGAGAATATTACATAAGCATAATATGCACGACTACAAATTTATCAAAATTCAACCTCAGACACTTGAAGATTGTCCACAAAGAGCAGTGAAGATTGTCCACAAAGAGCAGTGAAAATTTGTTAGTTTATATTTAAAAAAATGTTTTAGATAGATAGATCATGTTTGCTAACATATACGACCATAATTTCAGATCTATCTGTTTAGTAGTTTTCCAGAAATGTCATCCATCGTGGCTCACTCTGTAGATTAACAATATTAAAAACTTGTAACTAAATCAATTGTTCCATTGTATCTAACGCAACGTATATTACGCTTAAATGGCACTACGCCACTAAAAGGCTCCGAAAGGTACACATCTTCCATGTGACAGACGTAAACAAATCACTGCGTAACTTCTGCTTTCGCCGTATTGTGCCCCTTTCATATTTTCGCCAAACCCTATTTCTTTCACTCCTTGACGTCGCTATGGTCTATTTACTGGTTCAGGATAAGGTGTAGCAGATTGGGCACACTCTCCGTCTCCTAAGAAAAAGAATGTATTTCCTTAGATGATAATTTATGTTAATATGAGATAATAATGTATTATATTAATAATAATAATAATAATAATAATATGACAGAATAATACCTAATAATCTAACTTACCGCTATAAAGTCTTAGGTGCCCTGGGAACAAATATAAATGACAAGTGGGACCCAAGCAAGGAAATATGTTCCCGAATTGAACAGGCCCGAGTAACGTATATGAATATGATAAATTTTTCCATCGCACAAGTCTCAGTTTCGGACTCCGCATGAGAATGGTGAGAGCGTATGTATTCTTCGTGCTATTGTATGGACGTAAGTGTTGGACCCTTGATCTTGGCTAAGAAAAACGACTGGAATCTTTTGAAATGTACAGGCCTTCTTCTCCTGGGTACAAAAAATAAAAAATACAGAAGTACTGGAAAGAATGAACAAAATGAAGGAATTACTAACAGCCATAAAAATAAGAAAAACTCAATACTTCGTACATATAATGAGAGGCCCAAAATATGAATTGCTACGTCTAATTATTGAAGGTAAAATAAAGGGCAAACGATCGATCGGAAGACAGAATTCTCGGCCGAAAGATATAAGGTGGTTTGGTAGTTCTTTTAGCTATATGGATCGCCAACCACAAGAATCTGTTGGTGTAAATGGCTATGTAAAGTTCACCTTTATTTTAATAGCTTATATTATACAGATTGTTTCAGTTTGTCATACAAACCTTGCAGAAAAAAATTAACTGGTGTAAGAAAGAAAAACTTATTTTAATACTAGGTAGTTATCATTTAGGGGGAGTATCCTAAGAATTGTTTGTTTAGTGAAATAAAATCGTTTTCCATTTTCAGTGATGCCTACGATGTCTAAATAGTCATCTAATAAACTGTCATAGAAAAATCCATTGTTGAAACTAAATTTCAATAATTTTCAGATAATATTTTACTAACTTTGTGAGGATATAAATTTGCTCTTAGCAGTTTTATGTGCAAAATTTGACCACTTAACTTAAGTTGATAGTAAGTAACATTTAATTGAGTAAAGGAAAATGAAACTTATTCTGCCTTCAGCGTTGAATTGTTTTTTACACCAAACGAATGTGGTGCAATCCGCTAAAAAAACTCTCATATATTGCGACATCTATGAAATTTTTTCGAAAATATATATACATCTTGCACATACAACAGTTTTCAACATTTACGTTACAGTGCTTTAATGTAAAATAACTGAAACCGAAAGAGGCCCATACTTCAGCAGTCTACCCACTGTTCTCTCATTTGTCAATACATCTCGAAACGCGTCGCGCCATATCACGGCTCTTCAGTCGAGCTAGCAATGTTCTCTTTTGTTTGTCTATCCTCACCCTACTGATGAGCCGTGATTCGGCGGAACGCGTCTCGGAATGGATTGACAAATGAGAGAACAGTGGGTAGACTGCTGAAATATGGACTTCGTCCGTTTTCAGTTGTTTTACATTAAACCACATATGCCTGAGGAGGATCCCTCAAAAACCGCGTTGCCTGCGTTGAGTGTTGGCTTTGCCAGCCACTGTGTCGTCTTGTGGCTGCTGTGTCAGCCTTTGATATTAGGTATGTGTATTTGGTACAATTCGTTTTATCTTACCATTATGTTCCATAAGTATATGGATAAGTACTAGAAAGTTTGTTCTCTTGTTTATCGATCCTAGACGATGAGCCCTCATACGGCGAAACGCGTCTCGGGATGGATTGACAAATGAGAGGACAGTGGGTAGACTGCTGAAATATGGACTTCGTCCGTTTTCAGTTGTTTTACATTAAACCACATATCTCTGAGGAGTATCCCTCGAAAACCGCACTGCCTGCATTGAATGTTAGCTTTGCTAACCATTCTGTCGGCTTGCGGCTGTTGTGTTAGCCTCCGATGGAGTATTAACAATGCGTATTTGGTACAATTCGTTGTATCTTACCATTACGTTACGGTGTTACTTTACGTTGATCTTAAAGAAACATAAAATAAGGAAGGTGTTTTATCTACGTACGTAACAATCAAGGTGGCGGTAAATGCACTGATTCTACTTTAATTCAGGACATGACTAAAAGCGAAACAATTGAAAACTGTGTGACATAAATGAAAAAATAGTTAACTGACTATGATACAAATGGCAGAACGTCAACTGCATTGACCAACTCTTATTGGAAGTACGTATATGGAGAGCACTGCAATTTTATTTTGCGCTCGAGTCAGTCAATTAGGTATTAATTGGACTTTTGTACTTTTTTAATGACTGAGGAGCTACGAGACAAGCTACTAATTTATAGTCCAGGTATTTATTGTTATTTGATTTTCCTTTTACATCTTTTTAATGCATTACAAAAACTAATATTTTTTCAGAATTTATGACCTCAGTGGTATTTTTAATTTATTGGCATTCTGTTTTTTATTTTCCTTTTTTTTTGTAATTATATTTGAAAATATACCGGTGATATATTGACCGACGATTTATCAATACTCAGGCGGGAACTATATTTTGGACTATAAAGCTTTTTTGATTGCCATGGGAGATATATAAATGCTTCGTAACGCCAACATCGATAAAATAATACGCATTTTTACGCTATTTATCATTATTTTATTGTCTACGTTTCGTAATAACTTATAGAAAATAACAATAAATAATAATAAATTCCAAAGGAAAATATTACATTACAATATTAGTAACAAGTAACAGAAATATGTTACAAGTCGTTTAAAGTACAACATTAAATTCTGGTTACAAGAAAGTTAAAAATAATTTAAGAAGACTGAAGTATTGGTTCTACTACAATTGCTTAAAAGTTCAACTAAAAAATTTAAAATTTATTTGTCCCAAGAGATTTTTTTCTTATGGGAACAGCATATATCCTGCGGGGAAAATCTTCAAATCGCTACAAGAACAGCTCGTGCACTGCAGCTGCGATTTATGTCTTAAAGTGCAAGTTCTACAATATGAGAAATACACGCTGGTTTTAGTGCTCCGTACGGAATATTTTTAAGATTATTTCGATGTCCGTCTGTCTGTATGTCTGTCCATCTGTCTGTTACACACTTTATATAGAAAGTTGAAATTTGGTACTAATATAGGAATTGATGGCCTCGTCAGAGCCGTGTAGTTTTGAAAGTTAAATTTCGACTTAAGGGGGTTTTGGGGATGAAGTGAAACAAAAAAAATTTTACTAGGTCATCGAGTAGGGTGTCAAATGAAAGCTTGTAAAAACACGAGTTTAAAAACATATATAATGTAATACTTACACACACTTTTCTTTGTATTATTTTTAAAAAATAGCGAAAAATCGCTGTCCTCCTCCTTATCTCGAAAAGTACTGATCAAAACATTTTTAAAAAATTTTTGGTTTATTCTCCATAGGGGTAGATGGAATGAAAATTATCACGAGTGCCTCACCTTTAATAATTTAACTGGTATATAAAAAAAAACAAAAATTTCTAGGTCATCAGTTTTCAGTAAAGATAGGAATAAAACTTTCTTGAAAACTCATTTAGGATGTGTTTTGTGAAGTCACTAATCATTTTATACATCTCTAATAAAAAATTTTATTTTAAAATCAATGGTATGGAACACTAACTCCACAATTCCAACTTGCATTTGACCGGTTTTTTCTAATGAGGTGACAGATTCTATATAAAAGAGTTCTGGAAGAGGGTAGTAGGAGAAGTGAAAACCTGAAGCTCGTACGGATTTGATGTATTATAATAATATAACAGATATTATTCTAATGCCTCGGAGGAATATCAGGTTCAAATACTACCGACGAACAAGGTCGTGAAGCTGAATCATTCTCAATCAGTTGTGGCTTAACTCAGCTTATTGACGAACCAACACGGATCCCTGATCGAGACGGAGAGTTCACCAGTCTTCTTGATCTGTTTTTAACCACCAGTTCGGAGATTTACACGCTCACCGTAAATCCGCCGTTAGGTTCTTCCGACCATAAACTGCTTTCGACATCGAGTATCCTGCTAATCAGTGACAGAGAGGCACCTAGGCCGCGCAAGATTTGGCACTACAAATCTGCTAAATGAAGCAGCGTGGAAATGTGCTTCATAGATTTGGAAAAAGCATTCGATCGCGTCCAGCTGGGGGACATTCTGCACCTACTATATGATAGACAAATCCCTTATAACCTTATTAAAACTATTGAAAACATATACTCGAACAACAAGATACAAGCTAAAATAAACGGTGAGCTCACTGAACCAATACCGGTTGGCAAGGGTATAAGGCAGGGAGACTCTCTGAGCCCTCTCTTGTTTAATATTATCATGGACGAAATAATCAAGAGAGTCAGAAAACAGAAGGGCTACAGAATGAGAGGCAAGCAGGTCCCAATATTGTGATATGCTGACGACGCAGTACTGATGGCAGAGAACGAGGATGATTTGCAAAGACTTCTAAACATATTCAATCGAACAGCTAAATCCCTTAACATGATAATATCAGCCTCCAAAACAAAGTGTATGACAACCTCCAAAACACCCCTTAGATGCTAATTAGTTGTAGATGAGAAAATTATCCAACAAGAAATGCATTTTAAATACCTTGGAATAGAGATATCCGCATATGGTGATGTAGAGAATGAGGTCAGAGAACAAGCTACTAAAGCCACTAGAATAGCGGCCTGTCTAAACACCACAATATGGACAAATAAATTTATTGGGATGGAAGCTAAGGCCAAGATATACAAGACAGCCATTAGACCAATAATGACATATACTGCTGAAACTCGCCCCGAAACATCCAAAACAAGGCAACAAATGGAGACAATCGAGATGAAAATACTCCGCAGGATTGCTGGAAAGACACTTCTGGACAGAGAAAGAAGTGAAAACATAAGAAGATCATGTAAGGCGGAAAATGTGAATGACTGGGTACTCAATAGGAAAAGGGAATGGAACGAGCACATTAGTCGAATGGATGAGACAAGAGCAGTTAGAGTGGCGCGGGACAAATCGCCACTGGGTCGTAGAAGCATAGGACGTCCTAGAAAACGTTGGAGTGATAATCTGACCCCAGACTAGGCAGAGGGGACGAAGAAAGAACAGGCAAAACTGCCTACTAAATGAGAAGAAGAAGAAGAAGAAGAAATCTGCTAAATGGGAAGATCTCATGGAATATTTTCGAACTTTCCCTTGGACGGACGTTTGTTTTCGATCCGACAACCTATCTGACTGTGCCAGGGAGGTCTCCGATGTTATTTTGGCTGGTATGAAAGCTTACATCCCTTTTTCGAAGAAATGCCCCTCCTACGGCAAGCCTTGATTTGACTGAAAATGCAAAGAAGCTGTTGCTTCTAAACATATTGCCTACCGACAATGGGGTGAAAATCCTAACACCATAAATCCTAACATCTTAGTTCGTGCCCGGAACAGATGCAAAGAAATTATCGACGAAACCAAGGAGGCACACAATCAACGAATTAGAAACAAACTTCTCGTTTGTCCCAACAATTCCAGGTCCTTTTGGGCAGTCGCTAAGGCAATTAGTCAAAATTTCACCAAACCCACCATACCACCACTCACACGGCCAGATAATTCCATTGCAACCACTCTTGTTGAGAGAGCGAACTTGTTGGCTGACTTCACATTCTACTGTCGATTTCCAAGGAAAAACACCACCTACTATTCCCATATTGCAGTCAAAGATGCCCGATGTTGTCTTCAGACAGCGTATCATAAAGCGTATTTTAATGAAGCTAGACACTAGAAAGGCTTCTGGCGCTGACGGAATACCTGCCATAGTTCTCAAAAACTGTGCAAGGGAACTAATACCAATTTTTTGTAGACTTTTCAACCCATCCTACAGAAAGGGAATATTTCCGTCCTGCTGGAAATGTGCCACGGTTCAGTCGATACCTAAAAAAGGCAACAAGACCTTGCCAAATAACTACCGACCAGTGGCATTGCTTTCAATAATATCGAAAGTCATGGAAAAGGTTATCAATTAGCATCTTGAACGATTTAATATTATTAGCGATTACCAATATGGCTTTCGTAAACATAGATCAACAGGAGATCTTTTGCTTATGTAACACATGTTTGGAACAGCGCAATTGAATACTGTGGAGAATGTCGAGCGGTTGCTCTTGACATATCCAAGGCATTCGACCGTGTTTGGCACGATGGACTGTTTGTGGCTCTCATGTTTCCTCAGAGAGCGTTCTTTACGAGTGGAGGTCGACGGATTTCCTTGTAACACCTTCACAATCAACGCCAGTGTGCCCTAAGGCTCCATACTGTCTCCTACTCTCTTTCTCATTTACATTAACGATCTGCTGGAAAAGATCGAGAATCCAATCTACAGCTTTGCAGACGATAGTACGCTTATCTCTTCATTCATTTTGAACGCTCAGACATCAGCTGCTCAGCCGAATATTCGCAGACAGCAGGAGGTCGTTCAACTTAACAAAGACCTGGAGGAGATTCTATCTTGGGGTGAGAGTAATCAAGTGCGATTTAACGCTACAAAACCCAGTCGGCAGTTTTTTCTAAAAAAGTTGACAATGCTGAACCCGACATAGTTATGTCGGGGCACTCCATTCCCCTAGCATCGTCGCTCAATTTGTTGGGCGTTGGTTTGGGAGCCAATATGTCCTGGCATGAACATGTTGCAGGCATAGCAAGGAGGGCTCCTCAAAAGTTAGGAATATTATTTCGAACCAGAAAGCTTTACACTCCACAACAACTGTTAATTCTTTACAAAGCTCAAATTCGACCAATTATGGAATACTGCTCCCATGTTTGGGGCTCCGCTCCCAAACATACACTGCATTTGTTGGATTCTGTTCAGAGAAGAGCTGCTCGTCTGATTGGAGACCCGGAACTGACCGGCGGCCTTGATTCGCTGGAACATCGAAGAACGGTTGGCGACTTGATTCTGTTCTACAAGTATTTTCATGGAAAGTGTTCGAAGGATGTAGCCCGCTTAATTTCTCACAAAGCGGTGCATGTTAGAAATACACGTCGCGCTGGTGCTTCACATCCGTATGAGGTTCAGCTTGTCACTCCGCGTACAACGCTTTTCAAGCAGTCTTTTATATGGAGAACATCATCCCTTTGGAATAATTTGCCCAGCGTTGTGTTTCCCACCGAGGACAATTTACAGCGATTCAAGAACAACGTGAATCGTTTTTTTCCGCACACATGCCGCTCCTGGAGCGTTTTAGGGACTTCCCTGCAGCACGTATGCTAGACCCATAAAAAAATACTAGGTTTAATTTAACACAATATAACCAAAGTTTGAACCTGGTAAAATCTGGTACTAACAATATTTGCACTAAAACATTCCTAGAACAGTTTTGGCGGACGCACTTTGTTACTTGCTTTACAGGCGTTGTCATTTATTAGCAGCGGACAAGAACAATGTGTTTAAGATAAGAATAGTCAAGTTAAAGTAGTATTTAAACTGTGAAGGTTATTTAAAGACTGTTTTAATACACTAGGGTAAAATGGAAAAATAAAATGGAGTCTTTCAGCAGATAGCAAAAATACGAAAGCGAATTTTCACTTAAATTACCTACAGGAATTAAGGCACAGAAGGGCCAAGAAATTGAGAATATATCGGCGTACTCAGCGAGGCGGGGGACCAACTGTCCCCCTAGAATGTAATAAAATAATAAATCACTCAAAACGATCGATCAATCAATTAGGATATCTCTGAGTTTTGTTCAAAAATGTTATCTTAGATAAATGAATAAATATTATACTGAATTCATATTACGAGTGAACAAGTTTACTTAGTGTCCCTTTAACTTTCTGTTTTGTTTTGAATCGTAGCAGAATGCAAAAGTATAATCACATAACATAACAGATGACGCTCATAAAATGTTCTCTAAGCTATCTACCGTCACACATCAACATACCGAAGACTTTTAATTCTTTCTAGTGTAGCTTACTAGAATATAAGCGTAGTATCGGCACGTCAATTAGCTAGTGTAGTTTCAAGTACGCAATTGCCGTTGCAATTTTAAACTTTTAAAGTACATATACAAGGTTAAATTGGTAAGTGGGCAGTAAACACCGATATTGTGACAAATAAATTACATTACGTGGATTATATATTTTCGGCGACCCTTCCGCCACCTCTTTGATCTCGCATGAGCTTCCCCCATCCCTGTGCTTATCTTTGACATTACAACAAACGACAGGAGCTTCAAAATATAAATAAGTTATTAATTACTCCAGTAAGAGTTTCGTGGTGTTATGTTTCGATTGCAAGGATGCACATGGATCACGGTCCTGTGCGGCATGAATCGGTTCGTGCATGGAATGTCCTATGAGCGACTTCACTTGGTCTGCCCATCGATTAGGAGATCTTCCTCTCGGGCGTTTCCCATTTATTTTTCCCTCCATCATAAATTTCTCTAGATCGTTTCTTCTGGAGATATGCCCAAAGCATCGCAAGTATGATTAGTTCATTTCGGGGGATAGACAATTCTTAATATCTAACTGATTTAGAATGGAGGCACTGGTTCGGTGCTGTGTCCAGGGAATCCTCAATATTCTTTTGTAGCCGTATTTCAAATGCGTCAATTTTTCTTTGATCCACAACATTGATCGTCCAAGTTTCCGAGGTGTATGTAGCTATGGGAAATATTAGTGCAATAATAAATTTTAATATGTCATTTTGAGAAATTGCTGAGTCCTTCCAAATTTTGGTCAGTGTAGTTACTGCATTTCGAGCTATCTTTAGTATTCGATTTATTTCTTGATCGCAACCTCCTCTATTTTTAATTAACGATCCGAAGTTTTCAAATTCATCAACTACGATATATATATATATATATATATATATATATATATATATATATATATATATATATATATATATATATATATATACCAGGTGTACAAGTATAAAATGCGGATTTTTTTTTTCTAAAAAAACATGTTAAATTCGGAAGAATGATAAAAAGCGCTTTATTCAAAGTATGCTCCATCGCTTGTTATACATTTTTCCCATCTTTCGGGAAATTTGTGAATACCACGCCAGCAAAAATCTTCCTCTTTTGGTGCGAACCGTTCATTGAGCCATTTTTTCACATCTTCGTACGAACCAAAGCGCTGCTCAGCAAGTGCGTGACCCATCGATGCAAACAAGTGGTAACCGGAAGGAGCCAAGTCTGGTGAGTAAGCCGCATGGGGTAGAACTTCTTAGTTGAGTGCTTCCAACGTGGCGCGAACTGGTTTTGCCGTATGTGATGGAGCATTGTCATGAAGAAAAATGGCTTTGTGTTGCCTCTTTCGGTATTCTGGCTTTTCTCAAGCCGCGAACGGTTCAAATCGATCAATTGTTGTTGGTAACGTTTAGTACTAACCGTTTCCCCAGGTTTTAACAGCTCATAATAGACCACGCCCTTCTGGTCCCACCAAACACAGAGTCTTTCTGCCAAAGCGATTCGGTCTTGCGGTCGATGTGGATGGTGCGCCTGGATCTACCGATGATTTTTTGCGCTTAGGATTCTCAAAATAAATCCACTTTTCATCCCCTGTAACTATACGATGCAAAAACGACTTCCATTTGTATCGAGCGAGCAAAATGTCACACGTGTTTTTGCGCTTTTCTCATCCATTTGCCTGTCGTTCAACTCATGTCGTACCCATCTACAGGTCTTCTGAATCTTTCCCATCTCTCGTAGCCGATTCGAAACAGCTTGTTGACTAACGCCCAATTGCTCGGCGAGTTGTTTGTGTGTTTGCGAATCATCTTCGTCCTACAATGCTTGCAATTCCACATCTTCGTATTTTTTTGGCGGTTTTCCATGTTCCTTGTCTGCAACATCGAAGTCACCACTTTTGAAACGCTGAAACCATCGTTCACACGTATCTTGCGATGGAGTATAGTCACCCTAAGCTTCTCGAAGTAATCAGTATGATTCAATAGCAGTTTTCTTCAAATGAAAACAAGTAATTAATGCTATTCGCGAATGCTCTTTGTTCGGTATAAATTTCGACATATTGAACAGAACAACACAACACTATGCGCATATTTTCCCAATTTATCACTCCTACGCGTCTGACACTTGTTGATGACACAACAAAATGGCTCAGTGTCAAATTTTTATAGCACAAACTGCATTGGTGCAACATCTGTTGTCTTAAATCCGCACCTGGTATATATATATATATATATATATATATATATATATATATATGTATATATATATATATATATATATATATATATATAAATATATATATATATTTTTTTTTTTTTTTTTTGTTGAGTATAAGGTTCTTTGATCTTGGTATATATATATATATATATATATATATATATATATATATATATATATATACATATATATATATATATATATATATATATATATATATATATATATATATATATATATATATTTATAATTTACGTGTTCTTGGAATTAGATCTTTAAAACTATTCTTGGATTTGTTATATATTTATTGACGTTTCGACCTTCGGAAGAGTTCTTCAAAATTTGCTCTAAAAGATGACATTAGAAGAATTAAATATAGATAAGTATTAATCAGTTTGTCGTGTATTTCGGGATTAAAATATTTGTAGTTTTTCGTAGTTTTTAACTTAAGACACTTAACTGTATACATTAATGAGGGCCTTACCTTAGAAAGTAGTTCATTGTATGGAGTGTTAATTTTAAATCACTGTCAAAAACACATTTTTACTTTCTACAAACAACCACTTAACTTGAAGGACTTTATATGACTGGTAAGTAGATACGGTTTAGGTTATTTACATCTGTTTTTTCGTTTATTGCAGTGGGCGTTATCTATAAGTGTATGGATTCCAGTATTTCTCTTTTTTTTTGTATTTATTTCGGTTTTGATAATTTTGATGTTTTTGAAATCAAAGGTATGACTTTTATTCATTTCATGATTTATAAGAGCTGTACTGTGTTTTTTTTTGTCGTATTTATGGCCTTTGATTCTATTTTCTAGGTATTGGCTTGTTTACCTGACGTATATTCCTTCGCAGTTATTACATTTGATTTCGTAGACTATGTTACTTTTTTTATTATTTGGGGTTTTGATTTTAAGCCTGGAAAAATTGGATAAGAGCAGCTTATATGATTTGTGACATAATCGAATTTTGTAGTTTTCAAAAAGTTTTTTGAGTGGTGTGGATAGTCCATTTGTAAACGGTAAAGCAATATATGTATTATGGTTGCTGTTAGTTGGCTTTTTACTTATTATGGTATTGTAAAAGTTATGTATTCGTTGTTTGAAGACTTTGTTTATAAGGTACATCGGATATTTATTAAGTGCCAATGCTCCTTTAGCTTTGGTTATTACACTCTCTCTGTATTCTGTCAGAAAGCTTGACCTGCTAGACCTATGATTACAGATTTTTTTTGGGAATTCGGGTGGCGTGATTTATAATTAAGGTATCTAGAAGACCATGTATTTTTAGTATACCATTCACCATACCATATTTTAACCCCGAAATATACGACAAACTGATTAATACTTACTATATTTATTTCTTTTAATGTCATCTTTAGAGTAAATTTATAATATATATATATATATATATATATATATATATATATATATATATATATATATATATATATATATATATATATATATATATATATATATATATATATATATATATATATATATATATATATATATATATATATATATATATATATATATATATATATATATATATATATATATATATATATATATATATATATATATATATATATATATATATATATATATATGGGGATATACGTAGTGGAATATTTGGTTAGTAAATCTAATTATTGCATTAAAAATTGATTTTTACTGGTTTCTAGTTACAACTTACCGATTGAGGAAAAGTAAATATTTTAATTTGACTTAAGCAATCAGGAAATAAGCACTAAGTAAGCTAATCCGTCTCCTTAAAAACAAAAAGATTTCTTTTTCGACCTTCTCCTGATAGCTCTATCCTGCTTTAAATAATGTGTCAACGCACTCTAGGAAATTTTTGCAATAACCAGTTGACTGTTGGTGTTATTTGTTTTTTGACATCTGTCGAAAAACAAAACGGTAAACTATGAAATATATACCACCAAACGTAGTTACAGTGAAACTCTCGAAAATGCTACGTTTGCTTTAAATTATTACCCTTGTGAAAGCTTCCAGTTAAAAAAAACAAGCTGTAATAATAGTATGAAACCCAAATATTTATTTGCCGTTTATTCTGTTTGTTCATTAATTTCAACATGATGGAAAGGCAGTAATAAAGTCTTATTTTTAACAAGTGTTCTTTTTTTATGGGGTACTATATATAAAAAGTAAAGGAAAACGCTAATCGGTATATAGAGCTAAAATACTTATTTTCTGCTTATTAATTATTTTATAATGCTTTTGTACACTTAAAGGCTACCCTATCAAAATAATCAATATAAGTAAAAAAAACTAGTACACTCATATTGCATATGACTTAAAGCGCTAAAGGAGTGTGATACGTATTAATAGAATAATCCAGTACGTGCAAACTTGACTTGGAAATTCTTTTACTTAATTAACATATGTATTAGCGAAAAAAATCAGCCTCTAAGATTTATGCTGTTCTTCATATTTGAAGGTTATATTACGACTAGCCGTGCCCGCGGCTCCGCTCGCGTGGACTTGATTCACTACTATCGTCATTGCTTATTCCTTATGTTACCTAACGTAATAAAATATCTGCGATTATTTCCCCTCATCTCCCATTATTTCTCCTTATTTCCCATTATTTCTCCTTATCTTCCATTATCTCACCTTATCTCCCATTATCTAGGCTTATCTCGACTTATCTCGCAATATTTCTTCTTATCTCCCATTATTTCTCCTTATCTTCCATTATCTCACCATAACTTCCATTATCTAGACTTACGTCCGCTTATCCCCCATTATTTCTCCTTATCTTCCATTATTTATACTTATCTCCCATTATCTCACCTTATCTCCCGTTATTTGGCTTATATGGAATTATATAAAACATAAATGGAATAAGTGGTTCTCAAGTGATAAGCACACTAACGGACAGACAGACAGACAGAGAGACGTTGCATTTTATATACATTATATTCCTTGCAACATGATATTGTTCCATATTTAATGGTTTAGGTAGTGTATTGCAAGAGAACGCGCTAACGGTAACCTTTTTTCCGACTTGATTCACTATTATTGTCACTGCTTATTCTTTATGTTACCTAACGCAATAAAATATATCCTATAACTTGGCTAGAGAACATATGTGTGTTTTAGAAAAAAGCACGTAATGCACTAACGGACAGAGAGACAGATAGACAGACAGAGAGACGCTGCATTTTATATATATTATAGATAAATAACCTGGCCAGAGAACATATGTATGTTTTTAAAAAAAGCACGTAAATCGGATAAGTGTTTCTCCAGTGATAAGCGCACTAACAGACAGACAGATAGACAGGCAGACAGACAGACGGAGAGACGTTGCATTTTATATATATTATAGATATAAGATTATAGATAACCTGGCCAGAGAACATAAGTATGTTTTTTAAAAAAAAGTACGTAAATCGGATAAATGGTTCTCCAGTGATAAGCACACTAACGGACAGGCAGACAGAGATACGTTGCATTATATATATATATATATATATATATATATATATATATATATATATATATATATATATATATATATTATAGATGTAATAAAATATATATCTATAACCTGGTCTGAGAATATATGTATGAATTTAAAAAGTTACGTATATCGGATAAGTGGTTCTCGAGGGATAAGCGCACTAACGGACAGACAGACAGGCAGACGTTGCATCTATAATATATATAAAATGCAACGGCCCTCTATCTGTCTGTCTGTCTGTCTATCCGTTAGTGCGCTTTTCACTGGAGAACCACTTATCCGATTTACATACTTTTTTTTTTAAAACATACATATGTTCTCTGGCTAGGTTATAGGCTATATTTTATTACGATAGGTTGCATAAGGAATGAGCAGTGACGATAATAGTGAATGAAGTCGGAAAAAAGTTTCCCCTGCAATACACAGCCTAAACCATTAAATATGGAACAATAGTATGTAGCAGAGAATATCTATAATCTATAATATGTATAAAATGCAATGTCTCTCTGCCTGACTGTCTGTCCATTAGTGCGTTTATTACGCGAGAACCACTTATCTGATTTACGTGTGTTTTTTTAAATTCGCACATATATTCTTTGGCCAGGTTATATAATAATAATAATCTATATCTATAATAGATATAAAATGCAACGTCTCGGTCCATCTGTCTGTCTGTCTGTCTGTCCCTTAGTGCGCTTATCACTGGAGAACCACTTATCCGATTTACGTGCTTTTTTTTTAAAAACATCCATAGGTTCTCTGGCCAGGTATAGGCTATATTTTATTACATTAGGTAACATGAGGAATAAGCAGTGACGATAATAGTGAATCAAATCGGAAGAAAGTTTCCCGCTAGCGCGTTCTCTTGCAATACACTGCCTAAACCACTAAATATGGAACAATATCATGTAGCAAAGGATATCATAATATATATAAAATGCAACGTCTCTCTGTCTATTTGTCCGTTAGTGCGCTTATCACTTATCCGATTTACGTGTTTTTATAAATTTATACGTATATCGATAAGGCTAGATAATGGGAGATAATGTGAGATAATGGGAGATAAGTATAAATAATGGAAGATAAGGAGAAGTAATGGGAGATAAGGAGAAATATTGCGAGATAAGTCGAGATAAGCCTAGGTAATAAGAGAGATAATGGGAGATAAGGAGAAATAATGGGAGATGAGCAGGGATAAGCCTAGATAATGGAAATTATGTAGAGATAATGGGAGATAAGGAGAAATAATGGGAGATAAGGGGAAATAATGGCAGTGATTTTATTAAGTTAGGTAACATAAGGAATAAGCAGTGACGATAGCAGTGAATCAAGTCCACGTGAGCGGAGCTGCGGGCACGGCTAGTTTTTATATATATTATAGATATAGATTATTATTATTATAATATAACCTGGCCGAAGAATATATGTATGAATTTAAAAAAAGACACGTAAATCGGATAAGTGGTTCTCGCGTGATAAACGCACTAATGGACAGACAGACAGAGAGACATTGCATTTTATATATATTATAGATTATAGATATTCTCTGCTACATAATATTGTTCCATATTTAATGGTTTAAGCTGTGTATTGCAAAGGAACGCGCTAGCGGCAAACTTTTTTCCTACTCATTCACTATTATCGTCACTGCTCATTCGTTATGCTACCTATCGTAATAAAATATAGCCTATAACCTGGCCAGAGAATATATGTATGTTTTTAAAAAAAAGTACGTAAATCGGATAAGTGGTTCTCCAGTGATAAGCGCACTAGCGGACAGACAGACAGACAGAGAGACGTTGCATTTTATGTAGATTATAGATAAACAGATTTTCTTATTTATCTTAATCTATTTTTCGACCAGCTACTGCGATAACTCTCGAACGAAATGAGATATAGATTTTAAATTTAATATAAATATAGAACTACCAATAAAAAAGGCACTTTTAGATTTGAGCGGTACCGTATTTGTGGAAGGAAGTAAAACTTGTGGGTGTCATGAAATAGGGATAGGAAATTTTCCGGGTTTATTTGGAATCCACCATATACAGGGTGAGAGCTGATAGCTTGAAATATATTACATATATATTATATGTCCTTTTCGGGATTTTCTAAGTCGGGATTCCAAAAATGTCCTGAACAATTAGCAGTATTTTTAAATTCGAATAGTAGTTAGTTACTCAGAATGTATAAATTTTAAAAATATTTTGCCGTTTTGTTCTAAAATTTAATCTATATTTGATACAATAATTAGATTTGCTGATAAAATTAAATTTTTGTGTATACCAATACTGATTGATATTAAATAATCAGTCCTACCTTTCAAAAAATTGACCCTTGATTTGGCTATATGTATATACAGCCAGTTAATTAAAAATATTTATTGTTACTTTTGTCCATTAAAAATAATTCTTGCACGATCTTTTATCCCGACAGAATCCAAATAAAAAAACTGGCAAATTTATTTACTCAGTATTTCCCTTGCAAATACAAATTGTTAAGTCAATATCTTTTTGAGACTAAGGTATAATATCCCTTTATATAAGATTTTTGTAGGGATTCCAAGTAATTTAAAAAATCGTATCCCACTACTTCAGGAACCCCAAATTGGACATATAACTTTACATAATCCAAATACCGCATAAATCCCTCCTCAGCTCTTTAAATTCATATGTTTCACTATTGATCATATTGCTTACAGTTTGTTTAATATGCTATTCAAAAAGCGGGAAAAATTCTTATAATACTTTTGAATCTATAAGAAATGTATCGACTCCCATAACTTTTAGCCACTTCTTCTAGAGCGACATTTTCTAAACATTATAGGCTTCATTCCGATTTCAATTTATGTCTGTGTACCAAATTTAAAATCAATATCTCATTTCATTCGAGAGCTACTATGCCAACAGATAGACAGACCGATAGAATAAAAATTGGAACCATGTTTTTCGTAATTTAGGGATCCCGAAACGTGAGAAATGTAAGAATTTTTAAAAGTGACTTTTTCAAGAATACATACTACCATTAGCAAGGAAAGTCAAAAGTACGAAATTTTCGAATATTTTCGATGCTTAAAATAGATTAAAAATATTTCTGTTTTTTTACCGTGGGCTCTCGTCTTCCCGTATAAACTCGTTCGTGTAAAAGATTTGGTATAATAATACGAAAATTCAAGAACTCTTTCACTGACGCAAATTTTGCATAATATAAATGTGAACAAAACAGAATTATTATGAAATTCGGGTCATTCTAATGGCATTTTTCTTATTTCAAAAGACTGTAAAAATTGAAAAAAAAAACATTACAACTCCCTACAGGTAATTTGGACGATAACATATATATGTATATGTATATATATATATATATATATATATATATATATATATATATATATATATATATATATGTATATATATATATATATATATATATATATATATATATATATATATATATATATATATATATATATATATATATATATATTAAATTTATACCGGAAAAAATATGGTCCACCAGGATCAACATCTCGTTGAAAGTATTTATTATCAATTTTTAGTATCCCGTACGGAATACTTATAAGATGACTTTGGTGTCCGTCTGTCTGTCACACCAGATTTTGTCCGAAACTATTTTACATAAAAAGTTGAAATTTGGCACTAATATAGGAATTGATGGCCTTATCAGAGCCGTGTAGTTTTGAAAGTTAAATTTTGACTTAAGGTGATATCCGAAGTGAAAAAATTTTACCAGGTGGGGTGTCAAATGAAAGTTTGTAAAAAGATGAGTTCAAAAATATATATATAATGTAATACTTGAGCACACTTCTCCTTGTATTATTTTTTAAATAATTGCGAAAAATCGGTGTCCCCCCGGTATCGCTACAAGTACTGATCAAATAATTTTGAAAAAATTCTGGAATATTCTCTACAGAGTGTAGATTGAACGAAAATTATCACAAGTGCCCGTACCTTTAATAATTTATCTAGTATATAAAAAAAAACAGAAATTTCAAGTTCATGAGTTTTCATTAAAGATCGGAAAAAAACTTTGTTGAAAACTCATTTGGGATGTGTTTTGTGAAGCTACTGATCATTCTAAACTTCCGTAACAAAATTTTTTTATTTTAAAAGCAATCAACGTATGGAACAGTAATTGCGCAAGTCCAACTTGTACTTTACTGGTTTTTATTTATATTACAAATAACTTAAGCATATTTCTTCATTCACATAATCAAAAAATATATTATGTAGTTAATAAGCGTTGCCGTTGCTTTGATCTAGCTTAATAGACTAGTTTGTTTTTAAATATTTTTATCTATACATTTGATGTCGGTGTAATATAGTAGAAAAAAATACTCAGTATAATCTAAAGGCTTTGTTATTCATTGATAAGAAAATTCTGAAGAGCCTGATTCTGCTTATTACGGGCTCTAGGTCCACAGGTGATTATTTGAAACACGCAGTTCTAAAGTTGGTTTTGACTTTTTATCACCAACGAATAACTACACACACTAGGAGACGATATTTTAAACAAGCACTTTATAGCAATATTTTAATGACGACAAGTTGAGCAGAGAGAGCGCCTCAGAGATATTTACAACTAAAACCTAATATTTCTCTCTACGTACTATTTTTGTGAAAATTAAAATTAATGGAAAAATAACACAATTTTCAAATTCTCCCTTTCCTCTATCAACCATTAAAAATCCTTGACTATAAATATTTGCTAATAATAAAAATATATTGAATTGCAAATATACAAGATTTATCGACCCCTTTTTCCCAAAGTGATGTTGAACTATAGGTTCCTTATGTCAAATATTATATGTATACTAAACGTAAAGTATATATCTCAAGAGACATTGTGTCAACAGATCAACAGAGAGGCCCACCAATAAATTGAGACAGACAGACAAACCTGTAATGGCACCCTGTAATGTAAAGAAATGCAAAAGTTTTAAAATTGATTTTTTTTCACGAATACAAACAATACTTCCCTTTTAGTCAGAGAAGTAGAAATGATCGAGTTATTCATGAAGCATGCAATTTTCATGTTATTCACTATATATATATATATATATATATATATATATATATATATATATATATATATATATATATATAATATTATTATTAAATTTCTTCTCATATGAAATTCGTTTGTGACAGAAATAACAAAAACTATAAATTGGTACAACGAGTATTCCATATTGAGTAGACCTAACCTATATGTAAATGACATGTGGCTTACAGAGCATATGACGTTTTATTTTTTTTACTGGTATGTTCTGCAGGGAAATTTCCAAAGCTCTACAGGGGCGATGTATGTGCGGAAAAAGCGATCTTGAATCGCTGAAAATTGTACCCGGTGGGAAACACAGTCCTGGGCAAACCATTATAAAGGGATGATGTTGTCCATATAAAAGACTGCTTGAAAACGGTTGTGCGAGGACTGACAAGCTGAACTTCACATGGATGTGAAGTATTAGTGCGACGTATAGTTCTAGCATGCACTGCTTTGGGACGAATCACGTGGGTTACATCCATCTAACCATAAAAATACTTGTAGAATAGACTCAAATTGCCAACTGCTCTTCGATGCTCCAAGGAATCAGGGTTGCTGGTGAGTTCTGGGCCTCTCATCTTGCGAATAGCCCTCTTATGAACCGAATCCAACAAATGCAGTGTATATTTAGGAACAGAGCCCAAAACCTGGGAGCAGCGCTCCAAATTTGAGCAACCTGAACTAACGTGAACAGTTATTATAGAATGTAAAGCTTTCTAGTTCGAAATAATGTTCCCAGATTTTGAGAAGCTCTCTTTGCTATGCTTGCAACATGTTCATGTCGAGCCATATTTCCTCCCAAATTAACGCCCAGCAAATTAAGTGATGACGCTAGAGGAATGGAATGTCCCGATATAACTACGTCGGGTTAAGCAACGTTAACTTTTAAAGAAAAAACAGTCACGAGCCGCCTGGATTTCTGTATGATTAAATTATACTTGGTTACTGTAACTCCAAGATAAAATTTCTTTCTTTGTTAAATTGAACGTCTTCCTGCTGTCTGCGGATATTTGCTCCAATAGCCGATGTTCGAGCTTCCAAAGTGAATGCAGAGATAAACGTACTGTCATCTGCAAAATTGTAAATGAATTTCTGACCCTTTCCAGTAGATCGTTAATGTAAATGAAAAACCGAGTAGGAGACAGTCTGGAGCCTTGTGGCACACTGGCATTAAAAGTGATGGTGTTAGAAAGAAATTTGTTAACTGTCACTCGTAAAGAACGCTCTTTGAGAAAACACGGGAGCCATTAACAGAACTTTTCAGACATACTGTAAGAGCGGACCTTAGCCAACAATCGATCGTGCCAAACACGGTCGAATGTATTGGATATACCAAGTGCAAACGCTCGAGAGTCGCCAAAGTGTTCAATTGTGTTGTTCCAAACATGTGTTACATAAGTTAGAAAGTCTCCTGTTGATCTTTGCTTACGTAAGCCATATTGATGGTCGCTAATAATAATTAATCCACCAAAATATATTAAAAGAAGGAGACTTTTTATATTATTGAAAACAGTGCGGTTGGTCGGTAGTTGTTTGGCAAGTTCTTCTTGCTTCTTGTGGGTATCGACTGAACTGATGTTATAAAGTTTACAGAAAAATGGTGTTAGTTCTGTTGCGCATTTTTTGAATATTATGCCAGGTATTCCATCAGCGCTAGGACCTTTTGTGGTGTCTAGCTTCATTAAAATACGTTTTATGATATGTCTCTGAAGACAATATCTGACATCCTAGTCTACACTATGGGAATATTTGGTGGTGTTTTCTTGAAAATCGACAGTAGAATGCGAAGCAAAAAACCGTAGCTAATAAGTTAGCTTTTCCAACTGGAGTCATTGCCATAGTACTATCTGGTCGTGGGCGTGATGATATAGTGTATTTAGTAAAATTTTATCTAAGGGCTTTAGCGACTGATCAAAAGGACTTGGAATTATTGGGGCAACAAGAAGTTTGTTTTTAATTCTCTGTTTGTGTAACTCTTTGGTTTCTTTGATAATTTTTTTGTGCATCTTTTCCGGGGACGAACAAAGATGCACGATTTATGACGTTAGGATTTTCACGCCATTGTCGGTAGGAAAGATGTTTAGAAGCAACAGCTTCTCTGCATTCTCGGTCGTACCAAGGCTTATCGTTGGAAGGGCATTTCTTCGAAAGAGTGATGTGAGCTTACATACCAGCCAAAATAACATCGGAAACCTCTTTAGCGCACTCAGATAGGTCGTCGGATCTAAAATAAACGTCTAACCAACGGAAACTTCGAAAATATTCCATTAGTTTTTCCCATTCTGTAGATTTGTAGTGCCAAATCTTGCGCGGTTGGGGCGCCTCTCTATCATTGATCGGTAGGATACTCGACCTCGAAAGCAGTTTATGGTCGGTAGAATATAACGGTGGATTTAGGGTGATAGTGTAAATCTCTGGATTGGTGGTTAAAAACAAGAAGACTGGCGAACTCTCCGCCTCGATCAGGGATCCGTGCTGGTTCATAGATAAGCTGAGTAAAGCCACCACTGATTTAGAATGATTCAGCTTTACGACCTTGTTCGTCGGTAGTATTTGGATATTTAAACCAGTTGATGTGGTGGACATTAAAGGCGCCCAGGATGGCAATTTCGGCCATTGGATAGTTAATCTGTAAATGATCGATGGTGTTTGCAAGAGAAGCGAAAAGTGTTCTACAGTTAGTATCACTTGATGGTAGATAGAGGCATTAGATAAGCCTTGTGGTTTGTTGAGTCATTATTTTAAATCACTTAACATAAACATTTCTCTGTTCCTCCTCTCTTTGGCTAGAGAGATCGCTTCTGACAAGAAGACAGACTCCTAAGTCATGCCTAAACTTATGAAACCTATAGTTCTTAACTGATATCGTTTCGGGGCAAAGGGGTGAAAGACGTGGGATGTTACTAACTTTTTACTTGAGTACGTATTTTATAACTCTATCTACTGGGTAAATAACTTCAATCAATCAAGTAGTGGATTTTGGAGTAAAATGGTTTTTAAAATAGATCAATTTCCTGTTGCTGTGGTAACGAAGATTATTGTAGGTAAATACGTATTTTATTTCATTTACTCTTAAGCTATATAGCTCTGGTGTTTTCAAAAAATATTGGCTAATATGTTACGTCAACAATTCTGAGGTCGAAGAAGAGAAACAATTAAAATTTTTTAAAACACAAATAAATATGTATGTCTTCCAAAAGAAATGTCTGTGGTACCGCTAAGGGTGGATGGGGAGCTAAGTGGTTATATTCGTCCCTATTATATAGATGTAGAAAATAGTACGACCTTATCCACAAAGCTTTTCCGTACGGAACACTTATAAGATCACTTCTGTCTGTCTACCTGTCCGTCTGTCACATCCGATTTTCTCCGAAACTATTTGCGTAGAAAGTTGAAATTTGGTACTAATATAGAAATGATGGCCTCATCAGAGCCGTGTAGTTCTGAAATTTAAATTTTGGGGGGTGAAATCGGGAGTGAAAAAAAAAATTACTAGGTCATCAAGTGGGGTGTCAAATGAAAGCGTGTAAAAACACGAGTTCAAAAATATATATAATGTCTTACATGCGCACACTTTTCTTTGTATTATTTTGAAAAAATCGCGAAAAATCGCTGTCCCTCTCCTCTATCTCGAAAGGTACTGATCCAAAAATTTGGAATATTCTCCATGGGGTGTAGATTGAACGAAAATTATCACGAGTGCATTACCTTTAATAATCTCTCTGGTATATAAAAACGAAAATTTCAAGGTCATCAGTTTTCAGTAAAGATCGGAAACAAACTTTGTTGAAAACTCATTTGGGGTGTGTTTTGTGAAGTCACTGATCATTTTGTACCTCCGTAACAAAAATTTTTATTTCAGAAGCAATCAACGTACGGAACACTAATTGAGCAAGTTCAACTTGCACTTGACCGGTTATTTTATTTGGTTTTAAAGTTTAATTGTATGAAAAAGGTACTTTTTGTAAAAAATCTCAACCCTCCAGACATTAGTTTTAAGTTTACTGTGCTAGCCCGCCCCTTGAACCTGGCCATAGCCGATTTTTCCCTAAAAATGAACCTATAATTAAGCTAATAAAAAAAAACAACTTATATTTAAGCTTAAATTTAACTAAAATACTATGGCAAACCACTGTTGTTAAGTAAAGAAGTGTGGACAACAATAAATTTAATCTAAAATATCTCTCTTTTTAATATTTCTTATGTGCTCTCTGGAGTAAATTGAAAGCTATTTCTATATACCTTCCGCACAATCTTCGTTGATTACAACACACATCCTGTGACAAATAAACTCAACAAGCCTGAGCCTTATAAGAAGAACAAAATGAACTCGGTGAAAAGATTACAGCGTTTTCATTTAGAGAAACGAGGTAACTCCTTTTTTTGGTTATAAAATTTTTTGTTTTAGTCTTAAACTAATTCTAATTGAAGATATATTTATTTAGAATGTTGAGAGACCCTTTTAAATATAGAGCAGAAATGTAGGATTAAGGGGAGGATCTAGGATTTTGCCCAGGGCAGAGCTGTTGAAATATTTACTGTTTTGCTGAAACTATATTAAACAGGAATAAATTAATTATTTAATAAATAGGTCTTTATTTGTTATCATCTATGATACATATAAAATGCAACGTCTCTCTGCCTATCTGTCTGTCTGTCTGTCTGTCTGTCTGTCTGTCTGTCTACCTGTCCATTAATGCCCTTATCACTCGAGAACCACTTATCACAATTACGCGTTTTTTTTTTTTTAATTCATATATTTGTTCTCTGGCCGGGTTATCTATAATCTTCTATATATATATATATATATATATATATATATATATATATATATATATATATATATATATATATATATATATATATATATATATATGTGCTTATAGGATATATTTTATTACGTTAGCTAACATAAGGAATAAGCAGTGACGATAATAGTGAATCAAGTCGAAAAAAATTTTACCCCTAGCGCATTCTCTTGCAATATACTACCTAAACCATTCAATATGGAACAATATCATGTTGCAAAGAATATCTATATTATATGTAAAATGCAACGTGTCTCTATCTGTCCGTCTGCCCGTTAGTGCACTTATCACTCGAGAACTACTTATCCGATTTACGTGTTTTTTTTTTTAATTCATTCTCTGGCCAGGTTATCTATAATCTTCTGCCTATAATATACGAGGCTGGTTTGAAAAGCCCGTGCAAAAATAAAAACTACTTATGTGTTTGGGGTAAACCTTTTTTATTTTTCGACATAGTCTCCTTTTAGGCTTATACACTTCGTCCAACGATGTTCTAGTTTGTTGATTCCTTCCGAATAATAGGATTTGTCCAAGTCTGCAAAATATCCATTAGTGTCTGCAATCACCTCCTCGTGTGAATAAAATCTTTGTCCCGCCAGCCATTTCTTCAAATTGGGGAACAAATAGTAGTCCGAGGGAGCCAAGTCTGGAGAATAGGGGGGATGTGAAACGAGTTGGAATCCTATTTCCGTTAATTTTGCGACCACAACTGCTGAGGTGTGTGCTGGTGCGTTGTCGTGATGGAAAAGGACTTTCTTGTGGGCCAATCGCGGGCGTTTTTCTTGCAGCTCGGTTTTCAAACGGTCCAATAACGATGAATAATATTCACCTGTTTTATCCTTTTCCAGATAGTCGATGAGGATTATCCCTTGCGAATCCCAAAAGACAGTCGCCATAACCTTTCCGGCCGAAGGAACGGTCTTCGCCTTTTTTGGTGCAGATTCCCCCTTGGTAACCCATTGTTTAGATTGTTGTTTGGTCTCAGGAGTATAGTAATGTATCCATGTTTCATCCACAGTGACGAAACGACGCTTAAAGTCCTCCGGATTCTTCTGGAACAGCTGCAAACCATCCTTACAACACTTCACACGATTCCGTTTTTGGTCAAGCGTGAGCAATCGCGGCACCCATCTTGCGGATAGCTTTCTCATGTCCAAATGTTTATGCAAAATATTATGTACCCGTTCAGTCGAGATGCCCACAGCACTAGCAATCTCACGCACCTTAACTCTTCTGTCATCCATCACCATATCATGGATTTGATCAATGATTTCTGGAGTCGTAACCTCCACAGGCCGTCCAGAAAGTTCAGCGTGACTTGTGCCCATATGGCCAGTCCGAAAATTTTGAAACCACTTATAAACTGTTCTAATCGAAGGTGCAGAGTCACCATAATGTTTATCAAGCTTCTCTTTAGTCTCCTGAGGCGTTTTGCCTTTCATAAAGTAATGTTTAATCACCACACGAAATTCTTTTTCGTCCATTTCTTGAAAATCACTCGACTTCCTTGATTCACACGAATGCCAAACACAAAGAAATAGACCAATATGGCTGAAACTTGGTGTGCGTTCATTCAAGAGATGCTACTAACTAAACATGACCTCGATACGCGCCGGTGGTGCCATCTCTCGGACTTTGCACGGACTTTACAAACCAGCCTCGTATATAAAATGCAACGTCTCTCTGTCTGCCTGTCTGTCAGTCCTGTAGTGCGCTGATCACTCGAGAACCACTTATCCGATTTACGTGCATACATATATATATATATATATATATATATATATATATATATATATACCATATATATATATATATATATATATATATATATATATATATATATATATATATATATGTATATATATATATATATATATATATATATATATATATATATATATATATATATATATATATATATATATACCATATATATATACCATATATATATATTTATATATATATATATATATATATATATATATATATATATATATATATATATATATATCATATATATATATATATATATATATATATATATATATATATATATATCTATATATATATATCTATATATATATATATATATATATATATATATATATATATATATATACCATATATATATATATATATATATATATATATATATATATATATATATATATATATTTTCTCTAGCCAGGTTACAGGATATACTTTATTACGTTAGGTAACATAAGGTCTAAGCAGTGTCGATAATAGTGAATCAAGTCGGAAAAAAGTTTACCGCTAGCGCGTTCTCTTACAATACACTGCCTAAACCATTAAATATTAAATATGGAACAATATCTTGTAGCAAAGAACACAATATATATGCAACATCTCTCTGTTTGTATGTCTGTCCGTTAGTGCGCTCATGACTTGAGAACCACTATCCGACTTACATGTTTTTTTTTTAAATTCATACATTTGTTCCCTGGCCTATATATATATATATATATATATATATATATATATATATATATATATATATATAATGCAACGTCTCTCTATCTGTCTGCCTATTTGTCCGTTATTGCGCTTATCACTCGAGAACCACTCATTCGATTTACGTGTTTTTTTTAACTTAATACATATGTTCTCGGGCCAGGTTATATAATAATAATAATAATAATGATCTATACAATATATATGAAACGCAACGTCTCTGTCTGTTTGTATGTCTGTGTGCTTCTCATTCGAAAACCACACCACCAGATTTAAGCGTTTTTTTTTTTTTAATTCTTAACTTAATATTTATCAAACAAAATCTATAATATATAAAACGCAACGTCTCTCTGTCTGTCTGTCCGCTAGTGCGCTTAGCACTCAAGAACCTCTTATCCGATTTACGTGTTTTTCAATAAAATACATATGTTCTCTGGACAGGTTATCGGATATATTTTATTACGTTAGGTAACATAAGGAATAAGCAATGGCGATAATAGTGAATCAAGTCCACGTGAGCGGAGCCGCGGGCACGGCTAGTACATATATAAATACGAAAAAATATGTTAAAAGGCTGGTGAGGTCTAGTATGGCTATTCTACTTAACCACAGTTTGTACAATTTATGTATTTAATAGCCTTTCCCACTCTTAATATATTTCCTTACCTTTCTTTTAAAATTAACGACCAAAGTGCAACAGTTAATGTTAAAATTTTCTGCCGCATTGTATATAAAGGAATAGTGGAAAGTTGCAGTCCTATGCCTTTGAATTACGTGCTATCCTCTAGTGGATATAACTTTGCGGAATTCTATTTTATGTGATTCTAAGCACCAGAGCTAATTTTACTATACAAAGTATATATATATATATATATATATATATATATATATATATATATATATATATATATATATATATATATATATATATACATACAGTTGCTACTACTCATTTAATAGCGGTTTTACCACCTTATTCACCATGCACACACAGAGGTACTAAGGACACAGTGAGCAAAGAATCGACTCAAACTATTTGACTTCATTTAACACGGATCCTAGAATTTAGTGTTCATATATTTTTACGGATTTTTATATCACTTGAAGCCCAATTTATTCTCTTTCTGATGATACCAAATTCCATAGCATATCTCATTCTTTTTACTGATTCAAATGATTGAAAGGTGAAACAAGGATAATAAGGATTGGAAATAGGGGTAAGGGAAAGGAAAAATTAAAGAAATTCTAAGTTTAACTATTAAGTTTATTGATAAAACCAAAATCAATACTTTGTATTACCCCTCTTAGCCCTTATTACTGCTTCCAGACGATTTTTCATGGAGTGGGTGAGCTTTTCAGCACTGCCTGTGGGATTCTTTCCCACTCTTCCACCATCGCAGCTTTTAAGTCCCTCAGGGCGATCTGGGATTGGGCTGGATTTTTGGGTCGAAACCTTCTTTTGATCTCATCCTACATGTGCTCAATTGGATTGAGGTCATGACTCCGCGCAGGCCAGTCTAATGTCGGTATTCCCACTTCCGCCAGATGTTGCCGCACCGATGCAGGAGCCTAGGGCCTCGCATTGTTGTGCATTAGCACGAAGCTATTGCCAACAAACCCGGCGTAACGAACGACGTGTTCGTGCAGGATCTCCTCGATGTACCGGTGAGCAGTTCGGTACGAATCTCATCAGACACGAAAACCAAATTGGTTTTCGTGTCCAGTGAGATACCTCCCCAAATCATGACAGAACTTTCTCCGTAGGCAACCGTTTCAGTAATGCCGCACGGCGCCTAGCGCTCCCCAGGGCTCCTGTAGACTCGTTTTCTTCCATCATTGCCACGTAGGCACATTCGGGACTCGTCGGAGAATAAAACGGAGCGTCATTGCTCTAAGGTCCAGTTGACATGTTCTCGGGTAAATCTGAGTCGAGCTTTTCGATGGGCTGGGTCCGTTAGCTGGTCTCTTCGGAGTTAGGTTAGCTTTTTTAAGTCTTTTTCTGATTGTTCAATGACTGACAGCCCGACCACGAACTTGTCGGAGCTCCTACTGGACCTTAACGCCGGTCAAGTGACAATTTCTTAGAGTTGAGTTGACAATGAAGCGGTCGTCTTGCTCCGAGGTACATCTTCTAATTTCTGATCCTAGTTTCTGTGTAAAGGCGCCATTTTCTTGGTAACGTCTGTAGACTCGGGAGATGCAGTTGCGCAGCTACTACACGTTGGCCATGCCCTTCTCGCAATAGGGCAATGACTTATGCCATTTCTTCTGGAGTGGTACCCATTCTCCGATGACGTAATCAGTGAGCAGAGATGTTGACGATTCAAGTTTCGATAAAGCAATAATAGGAAAATGAAGATGCATGTGTTTTATAATGATGAATAGAGCCCAACGAGTACGTTGTTGAGCGAGCAAAAACGGTTCTGTTGAGTAAAACAAACTGTTTTAATCAGTAAAACTTTTTGGAAATCCAAATGTTTTTGATATTATTGGAAAGAGTAGAAAATAAGCATTATAGTGATATTAAAAATAATACCACTGTTTGGAAATTAAATTCAAGGATCGGTGTTAAATGAAGCAAAATCGTTCGAGTCGATTTTCTTGCTCACTAGTGTATTATTCTACTTGTATGCTTTGCTCTTGCATTAAACCGTTTGAGATTTCACCTCGGATAGAGCTGAGGCTTGTTGGCTACGATTGTTTTTCGACAAATTTATTAATCGATTTTTATTAGAAGGACAGTCAATTGAACTAATTTGAACTATCCTCTGGCATGCCAAAAATTGCCTCTGTATACCAAAAATTGCCCCTAGCATGCCAAAAATTGCCCCTAGTATGCCTTAACTTTTGGGTTTTGATCTTTTAAATCTCTCCGGCTAATATTATGTTTGGTTTAAGAAATATAATATAATCAAAACAGAGATAATGATTGCTTTACTTACATCAGAAAATTAGAGACGTCAAAAGAATAACCACATGAAATGTCAACGTATAAAACTGTTATAATCTCTATCCCTCCATCCATTCGAAAATAAAATAATTGTTCATTGTATGACTTCATATAAGCATGATAACTGCAATGTATTGCAATATTATTGAATTTTTTTTTAACTATGGTTTTGACTATAAACTTTTCGGACAAATAAAGACTGTAGTTTTATCCATTCTAATCGAGATTTAACCATTTTGTTTTTTAATTAATTTATTTAATCGGTTATCTTTACATGAACCACATGTCTTAATTTATATGTCCAATTTACTGAAAAAAAATAAAAATGCTAATAAATATAAATTCAACAATATTTAAGCAGTCTTTATATGTATTATAACCTAGACTTTATATCTTTTAACATAACACAACAGTCATTTGGCCATCTTTAGTTTTTATTCTCACATTTAATTTTATTAACTTGACATTGACTGGTCATCGTCTGATATGTGAGAATAGCAATAAACGTGTTTACATGTTAAAGAAATATAACCGGTCAAGTGCAAGTTGAACTTGCACAATTAGTGTTCCGTACGTTGATTGCTTTTAAAATAAAAAATGTTGTTACGGTTGTATAAAATGGTCAGTGACTTCACAAAACACACTCCAAATGAGTTTTCAACAAAGTTTGTTTCCAATCTTTACTGAAAATTGATGACCTTGAAATTTTTGTTTTTTTTTTATATACCAGATAAATTATTAAAGGTTATGCACTCGTGATAATTTTCGTTCCATCCATACCCCCTGGAGAATATTCCAGAATTTTTTAAAAATTTTTTGATCAGTACTTTTCGAGATAAGGTGGGGGGACAGCGATCTTTAAAAAAATAATACAAAGGAAAGTGTGCGCAAGTATTACATTATATATATATATATATATATATATATATATATATATATATATATATATATATATATATATATATATATATATATATATTTTACTCGTGTTTTCACAAGCTTTCATTTGACACCACACTCGATGACCTACTAAAAAAATTTTTTTTTTTCACTTCCGATTTCACCCCCTAAAGCTAACCCCTTACGACAAAATTTGACTTTCAAAACTACACGGCTTTGATGAGGCCATCAGTTTCTATATTATTACCAAATTTCAACTTTCTAAAAGAAATAGTTTCGGAGAAAATCGTGTGTGACAGACAGACAAACAGACAGACAGACAGCGAAGTGATCTTATAAGTATTCCGTAAGGAACACTAATAAAAATATTTTTGTTAGGTATGTGCCCAATAGACAACTCAGTGTTTACGATTGCTGGTTTAAGATTATTTTGGGCTTCAGGACTAAGATCCTGAAAGGAAAGGATCTTTTGTTTCTATTGCTACTGTTAAATTTCATAAGTTTGTCACTCTCTTGAAAGTGATAAGGACACAGAATATTAAGTAATGTGATTACAGAATACTATCCCTAGTGGTCTGAACTGCAAGTTTCTTACGCATTTGCATATTTTTTTAAGTGACTGTAACAGTCGCAGGTGAATGACTAAAGATAGAAGAAAATGATGAAAAGATAATTTAACTAGTGTTAAATAGGTTTTTATGTTATTATATTTTTTATATATACAGGGTATCCTAATTTATTTTATATTAAATATAACGTACAGTTTTTTAAGCCATATTTAAAAACTTTAAACAATTTATATTATTACTATATATAAAAGATACTGACCACTGATTTTATGGAAAAATGGCTTGCATATTCTCCTTCAAAAAATATCATCTTCTAGTAGCCATAGAAATATCGAATTTTTTAAAAATTTATATTTAAAAGAGCGTTACAGCATTCCTTTAACGTTTACTACAGTTTTACCTATAGCCTTATATTTTTAGTGTTCCGTACGGAACACTTATAAGATCACTTCGGTGTCTGTCTGTCTGTCTGTCTGTCTGGTCTGGTCTGTCTGTCTGTCTGTCTGTCTGTCTGTCTGTCTGTCTGTCTGTCTGTCTGCCTGTCACACCCGATTTTCTCCGAAACTATTTGACATAGAAAGGTGAAATTTGGTAACAATATAGGAATTGATGGCCTCATCAGAGCCATGTAGTTTTGAGAATTAAATTTTGACTTAAGGGGTTAGTTTTGGGGGGTGAAGTCGGAAGTGAAAAAAAAATTTTTTTACTAGGTCATCGAGTGTGGTGTCAAATGAAAGCTTGTGAAAATACAAGTAAAAAATATATATATAATATTATACTTGCGCGCACTTTTCTTTGTATTATTTTTAAAAATTCGCGAAAAATCGCTGTCCCGGGCCTTATCTCGAAAAGTACTTATCAAAAAATTTCGAAAAAACTCTGGAATATTCTCCACGGGGTGTAGATTGAACGAAAATTATCACGAGTGCATTATCTTTAATAATTTATATGGTATATAAAAAAAACAAAAATTTCAAGGTCATCCGATTTCAATAAAGATTGGAAACAAACTTTGTTGAAAACTCATTTGGGGTGTGTTTTGTGAAGTTATTGATCATTTTATACCACCGTAACATAAATTTTGACTTAAGGGGTTCGTTTTGAGGGGTGAAATCGGAAGTGAAAAAAATTTTTTTTTACTAGGTCATCGAGTGTGGTGTCAAATGAGAGCTTGTGAAAACACGAGTAAAAAATGTATATATAATGTAATACTTGCGCACACTTTTCTTCGTATTACTTTTAAAAAATCGCTGACCCCTACCTTATCTTGAAAAGTACTGATCAAAAAATTTTGAAAAAATTCTGGAATATTCTCCACGGGGTATAGATTGAACGAAAATTATCACGAGTGCATTACCTTTAATAATTTATTTGGTATATAAAAAAAAAAATCAAGGTCACCAGTTTTCAGTAAAGATTGGAAACAAACTTTGTTGAAAACCCATTTGGGGTGTGTTTTGTGAAGTCATTGATCATTTTATACCATCTTAACAAAAATTTTTATTTTAAAAACAATCAACGTACGGAACACTAATTGTGCAAGTTCAACTTGCACTTGACCGGTTTTTTAACATGCCGCCGTATTGATATTTCGAATTTTTATCATTAGAAGTTAGACTTTATATTTTTACACATTCTGTTTATTATCTTGACATTTCTCGTTACTATCGTCTGATATAAATTCAACCATTTTAACATGCATTTATGTGCATTTAGACTTTATATTTTTCAGCTCCGCGCCATACTGAAATTTCTAATATTTCATGTTATTAACTTGACATTTCTCGTTACTGTTGTCTGATACGAATTCAAATTATTTGGACAGTATTTATGCGTATTAGAGTAAGATTTCATGTTTTTCAACATGCCGTCATATTAACGTTTCTAATATTTATCTTGATATTTTATGTTATTAATTTGACATTTCTTGTTACTACCGTCTGATATCTGAGAATAGCAATAAATATGTTTACATGTTTAGAAAAAATATACTAGGTTTGCTAAAGGTAAATGAAATACTGGTCCAACTTAAATAAGTAACAAGTAGACGACTGAAAATATAAATTTGAGAATTTGAAAATAAGATAAGGAGAAATAAAATACTTAAAAATATAAGTAATTAAAAATAAAATATAAAGAAGTATATAAATGAATATACCGACCTTGACTCTATTCAATCTTGGGGGTGAAATGATGTCACCCTAAATACGTTGCTGGTACAGAATACTACGAAAGTGAGCCTCATATACTTTTACTTTCTCTAGAAGCTCCATGTACCACTGAAAGCTGCGCTCGTGACTTTGAAACATATACAACGAGTGCAGGCTTGACTAAATATATAGTGTGGAAAAAGCAGTTCGTAAAGTAAAAAAAGGTAGCATAAAAACCAAAATTTATGGAAATTGGAATGTCGTGTAGTAATAAAATATCTTGTAATGAAGAAAAATTGTGCTCAGGAATTTAAAAAAGATCTAAAAAACTACTTCTGAGGAGTCTGCACCATCATACGTTACTGTTAAATAATGAACACGTCTCTGTCAACACGTAAAAGAGTCGATTGAAGATAATGAACATCCTGGTTCATGTCGCCCAATAATGAAGGAAGTATATATGACAAGAATAAAGTAATTAGTCAATGAGGTATAGAATGAGTACAAAGCAGAAAGAAGGCGAAGTGAAAATTAGTTATTTGACAAAAGTATTTGCCCATTACCAAAATAAGTGTACTGTGAATAGCAATTGTTATATTGAATTAAGGAGTTCGCGAAGCTGTAAGAGAGAAATGATGTGAAGAGTTAGCAGATATGCAACCGAATATATTCGCGAAGCTGGCTTTAAATAAATGAATCACCCACCCTATAATTATGACCTAGCCTTCAGCGACTATTATCTGCTTAAGAATTAAAAAAAAGTTAAATGATTACAGATACAGGGATGAAGAAGATATGATGTTAGCCGTGGTAGAGCAGTAGCAAACCTAATTTACTTTTCTGAGAGAATCAAATAACTAAAGAAATATGTAAGAAGTTCATTGAGATAGCTAAGAAATGTAGTAAAAAAATTATTCTCTCTTACGTTTTTCGCACGTGCAGGAGACCACTGGCCATATGCTCTGAAATCGGTTTGTTGATCCGCCGTCTTTGGTGGTCTCGTAGGTTCGTAGCGTGTCAAGTGACCGAAAGGTCGCTGGTTCAATTTTGACCGCAGCGGTTGGATGTTATGACATGTGTATTTGTTGTGATGCCTCCATATGCAAGTTTGGGATTGCGACTTACTTGAAAAAGGATAAGCGACTAGCTGAACTGACTGACCAAATGAGATAAAGCGTCTATTTTTTTTTTTTTATGGGTCTAGCACACGTGCTGCAGGGAAGTCCCTAAAGCGCTCCAGATGCGGCATGTGTGCGGAAAAAGCGATTCACGTTGTTCTTGAATCGCTGTAAATTGTACTCGGTGGGAAACACAGCGTTGGGCAAATTATTCCAAAGGGATGATGTTCTCCATATAAAAGACTGCTTGAAAAGTATTGTATGCGGAGTAACAAGCTGAACCTCATACGGATGTGAAGCACCAGCGCGACGTGTTTTTCTAACATGCACCGCTTTGGGAGGAATTAAGCGGGCTACATCCTTCGAACACTTTCCCTGAAAATACTTGTAGAACAGACTCAAGTCGCCAACCGTTCTTGGATGTTCCAACGAATCAAGGCCGCCGGACAGTTCCGGATCTACAATCAGACCAACAGCTCTTCTCTGAACAGAATCCAACAAATGCAGCGTGTGTTTGGGAGCGGAGCCCCAAACATGGGAGCAGTATTCCATAGTTGGTCGAATTTGAGCTTTGTAAAGAATTAACAGTTGTCGTGGAGTGTAAAGCTTTCTGGTTCGAAATAATATTCCTAACTTTTGAGACGCTCTCCTTGCTATGCCTGTGGATATTCGCCTGAGCAGCCGATGTCCGAGCATTCAAAGTGAATGAAGAGATAAGCGTACTGTCGTCTGTAAAGCTGTAGATTAGATTCCCGGTCTTTTCCAGCAGATCGTTAATGTAAATGAGAAAGAGAGTAGGAGACAGTATGGAGCCTTGGGGCACACCGGCGTTGATTGTGAAGGTGTTAGAAAGAAATCCGTCGACAGCCACTCGTAAAGAACGCTCTCTGAGGAAACATGAGAGCCACAAACAGAACTTTTCAGACATACCACAAGATCGTAGCTTAGCCAACAGTCCATCATGCCAAACACGGTCGAATGCCTTGGATATATCAAGAGCAACCGCTCGAGATTCTCCAAAGTGTTCAATTGCGTTGTTCCAAACATGTGTTACATAAGTCAGAAGATCTCCTGTTGATCTATGTTTACGAAACCCATATTGGTGATCGCTAATAATATTAAATCGCTCAAGATGTTTTAGAAGATGCTGATTGACAACCTTTTCCATGACCTTCGATATTATTGAAAGCAGTTCGACTGGTCGGTAGTTATTTGGCAAGGTCTTCTTTTTCTTAGCGAACAAAGGTGTTACGATTTTCACGCCATCGTCGCTAGGCAATATGTTTAGAAGCAACAGCTTCTTTGCATTTTCGGTCAAATCAAGGCTTGCCGTTGGAGGGGCATTTCTTCGAAAAAGGGATGTAAGCTTCCATACCAGCCAAAATAACATCGGAGACCTCTCTGGCGCAGTCAGATGGGTTATCAGATCGAAAACAAACGTCCATCCAAGGGAAAGATCGCCAATATTCCATGAGATCTTCCCATTTAGCATTTGTAGATTTGTAGTGCCAAATCTTGCGCGGCCCAGGCATCTCTCTGCCACTGATTGGCAGGATACTCGATGTCGAAAGCAGTTTATGTTCGGACGAACCTAACGACGGATTTACGGTGACCGGGTAAATCCCCGGATTGGTGGTTAAAAACAGATCAAGAAGACTGTCGAACTCCCCGTCTCGATCAGGTATCCGTGTTGGTTCGTCAATAAGCTGAGCTAAGCCACAACTGATTGAGAATGATTCAGCTTCACGACCTTGTTCGTCGGTAGTATTTGAATATTTAAGCTAGTTGATATTGTGGATATTAAAGTGGCCCAGGATGGCAATTTCGACACTTGGATAGTTAATTGTGATCGATGGTGTCTGCAAGAGAAGCGAAAAGTGTTCGAAAATTGATATCACTTGGTGGTCGATCCAGGATACAGATAGAGTCGATAGAGGATACAAATGAAACTTGTGGTTTGTTGAGTCGTTATTTTTAACCGCATAACATCAAAGTTTGGGGGCTCCAGAGCTTCTTCTCGTTGGGAAGAGAGTCTGTCCGTAGAGGCCAATTTTATCAAGTTTTAATTGCATTTTAGATAAACCATCATTTGTTACAAGTTTAGGACTTTGAAATATTATTCTACTACCTTAGCTAGTTATTGCATTTTAAAACTTTATGCACTGAACTAAATAGTTTTGTATGGGGATTTTTACGTTTCCTCGCGTCATATTTTAATATTCTAGAGTTTTATTATTTTATATTTTTATTTTACGTTTTTATTTTTTTCTAAGATTTAGGATTGAAGAATATTGAAGTACGCTAGTATCGATTTGGTGCTTTTCATAATTAATTTAAGGGTATGAATGATAAAATGGGGAAAAGAGAGTTGGAAGGAAGTGGGGGATGTTAGAAGACGGTAGGTCTATACGAGGTAGTAGAATTTACTAACTTATATTAGAAGGAAGTAAAACTGGGACCAGATAGGCGCAAGAATGGCAGTTTGAGAGGTCCCTAGTTAAGTCGCATGTAAATTTTTTTAGATGCATACAAATTATTAAGAATAAAAAGTTTAATCCAGAAATGGAACTTAAATTTTAAACTGATCCGTGGTCTTATCTTACACTGTAATGTTCCATAAAATAAATTCACCTTCAATACAATTTCCTCTTATTAGAGCATTTTTATCCCAGGACAAATAAAGCTAGGCGAACTTTCATTGTCGTATCCAGGTCAGAAAGTCAGCTATTCAGGGAGCTTCAATTCTTCTGGCTTATTTCTTAGAAAGAATAACATAAACTCGGCGCTGAAAAGTCTACTAAGCTTTTATTTTTACGTACTCTTTTTGGTGATACTTGTAACGTTAGGACAACATACATATTTTTTTCGTTTATTTTTAATGTACTTTGTGGAAACATAATGAGAAACGGTATTGGCTATTGTTGTCATCTTATTACCAGATGAATTAAGCAAATGTTATAAAAAAGTTAAAATTAGGTATATTATATATTAGATATATATATATATATATATATATATATATATATATATATATATATATATATATATATATATATATATATATATATATATATATATATATATATATATATATATATATATATATATATATATATATATATATATATATATATATATATATATATTATATATATATATATATATATATATATATATATATATATATATATATATATATATATATATATATATATATATATATATATATATATATATATATATATATATATATATATATATATCTATATATATATATATATATATACCGCATATTGCAATCTGGAAGGAAGTCTGGATAACACTCTTATATAAAAAAGGAAACAAATCTGATTGTCAAAATTACAGATGTGTGTCGGTACCCGGTAGCCTACACAGAATTTATGGGAAGATCCTCCATAATATTATTGAAAATGAATTCAGTCCCCATGAAATTGAACAGCAATCAGGATTTAGAGCTGGATAGATAACATATTCAGCATAGCCCAACTTAACGAAAACAACAACAACAAACAGGGAAGTTCACTTATTATTTGTAGACCTAATAAAAGCGTATAACAATGGAACTATCATCAGTAAACAATACAGCAATAAAACAACTATACAATCAGCCATATTCAAGAATAAAACTAGGAAATACATTATTTGATGGGTTCCTCAGAACGAAGGGACTTAGGCAAGGTTGCTACTTGTCTCCCACCCAGGGTGGGAGCCTGTTACAATTGCTTCAATGAAGCCTTAAAGAGTTGGAAAAGAGCATGTAGTGGAATGGGAGTACAGTTGAATGATGAAACAATGCTTTACACTCTTCACTCTGCAGACGACCAGGTAGTAATTGCCCAGGACAAAGAAGACCTGGAACTTATGATAAGAAATCTATTCGAAAACTATGAAAGATGGTGGTTAACAATGAACTACATAAAACTAAATATCTGTGTATCGCTGGAGAGCAGGGAAGCCTTACTTTAAATGATGGTCAGGTGATTGGTGCGTGTGATCATTAAATCTATTTAGGAACAAGAATAGATAGGGAAGGCAGAACAAAACAAAAAATAGAAGATAGAATCAGTAAAGGAAAAGCCGTTATATAACACCTTTCGTCAAAAAAGCATTTCAAAAGAAAAAAAGCACTACATCTACAATGCAATTTTTAAACGTATCGTACTCTACGGCTACGAAGCGTGGCAGTTAAACAAGAGCTTAGAAAAGAAACTTCTTGCTCTAGAAATGGACTATTGGCGAATGGAATGTCGGCTGGGGTATCAAGAATGTATAGACTCAGAAATGAAAGAATAAAAGAAATTATGAAGGCAACAAGAAAAATAAGAGACGTTACCCAACAAAAATAATTAGTCTGGTTCGGGCACATAGAAAGAATGACGAAACAACCCAAAACTAGTTCTAAAATGAATAACACTAGAAAGAAAAAAAAGGGGAAGGCTGAAAACAACCTGGATTGGCGGAATCCAGAAAGTCATGTCAGAGAGAAAGAGGAGGACCAAGGGATTGGAAAGACAGAAGAGGTTGGCGAACCGGAAGGCGTAAAACGCTATGAAACCGGATTGATGATATATATATATATATATATATATATATATATATATATATATATATATATATATATATATATATATATATATATACCAGGTATACAAGTATGAACTGCGGATTTCAGACAACAGATGGTGTACCAATGCAGTTTGTGCTATAAATATTTGACACTGCGCCATTTTGTTATGTCATCAACCAGTGTCAGATGCGCACGAGTGATAAATTGGAAAAGTGTGTGCATAGTGTTGTGTTGTTGTGTTTAATATATCGAAATTTATACCGAACAAAGAGCATTCGCGGACAGCATTAATTTTTTGTTTTCATTTGAAGAAAACTGCTGTTGAATCATACCGATTACTTCGAGAAGCTTATGGTGAACATGCTCCATCGCAAGATACGTGTGAACGATGGTTTCGGCGTTTCAAAAGTGGTGACTTCGATGTTACAGACAAGGAACGTGGAAAACCGCCAAAAAAATACGAAGATGTGGAATTGCAAGCATTGTTGAACGAAGATGATTCGCAAACACAAAAACAACTCGCCGAGCAATTGGGCGTTAGTCAACAAGATTTTTCCAATCGGCAACCAGAGATGGGAAAGATTCAGAAGACTGGTAGATGGGTACGACATGAGTTGAACGACAGGAAAATGGAAAAAGCGCAAAAACACGTGTGACATTTTGCTCGCTCAGAACAAACGGAAGTCGTTTTTGCATCGTATAGGTACAGGGGATGAAAAGTATATTTATTTTGAGAATCCCAAGCGCAAAAAATCATGGGTTGACCCAGGCGTACCATCCACGTCGACCGCAAGTTCGAATCGCTTTGGCAGAAAGACGATGCTCTGTGTTTCGTGGGACCAGAGGGGCGTGGTCTATTATGAGCTGTTAAAATCTGGGGGGAAACGGTTAATACTAAACGTTACCAACAACAATTGACCGATTTGAACCGTTCGCTGCTTGGAAAAAGGCCAGAATACCGAAAGAGGCAACACAAAGTCATTTTTTCTTCATGACAATGCTCCATCACATACGGCAAAACCAGTTCGCGACACGTTGGAAGCACTCAGCTAGGAAGTTCTACCCCATGCGGCTTATTCTCCAGACTTGGCTCCTTCCGATTACCACTTGTTTGCATCGATGGGTCACGCACTTGCTGAGCAGCGATTTGGTTCGTACGAAGATGTGAAAAAATGGCTTGATGAATGGTTCGCAGCAAAAGGGAAGATTTTTACTGGCGTGGTATTCACGAATTGCCCGAAAGATGGGAAAAATGTATAACAAGGGATGGAGCATACTTTGAATAAAGCACTTTTTAACATTCTTCCGAATTTAACATGTTTTTTTAGAAAAAAATCCGCATTTCATTCTTGTACACTATATATATATATATATATATATATATATATATATATATATATATATATATATATATATATATATATATATATATATATATATATATATATATATATATATATATATATATATATATATATATATATATATATATATATATATATATATATATATATATATATATATATATATATATACATTGTAACATTCATTTTTTCCTAGATTTTAAGACCATGTAATGTTACTGATTTTTCACTTCAAATTGTACTTATTTTCATTTTTGTATCGAACGGTATATTAATCAGAGATTCCAAGCCGTTCGGTATATAAGAGTGCTGTGCGGGTTTCTGACCGAATCTACCGCTACGCCGCGATTGGTGAAATGTGTGTATCCGCAGTTTTGGTTCCGGCGTCGCCATATTACAGGCAGAGTTCACACGGTTTATTTAAGGGTCCGAAGAACTACTGTCTTGGCTTATTATTTCCATCTAGCCGCCGAGGCTAATTTCCATCCAGCCGCCGAGTAGGCGAGGCTAATTTCATCGGAGCCGCCAAGTAGGCTTCCTTCGACTGAGCTACAGTAAAAGCTCATAACAACCATAATGCGAGCTAAGTAAAGCACCAGTTTCTTAACGAAAAGCCGTAGTGGGCTCTCTAAGTGTTTGCTAGAAAAGTGTGAAATCGGTCGTATTCCATCAAAGCCGGAATAAGAACAGTAAGTTACCAAAACATCCGTCAATAGACCTATCCCTGAGTAGTGCCTTAACAGCAATTTAAAACTGACTAAAAAGTGAAGTGAAAAGCACTATTTTTCGTCTTCGGGGGTAGTCATAGTTCAGAATTTAAATGTAATAACTACTAGTTAGGCTAGAATTTTTTTTTTTTGTAGAACTGCAAAGGTTAGAACTTTTTATTTTTAAAAACTTGAATAAATTTTCTTTTTGTTGATTAAAGCTAGTGTCTCACTGAATACCTATCTTACTTTTCAGGATAAGAACGGCTGTACCAAACTGATTTTTTTATTTACCAACAGTACACCCTTTCAGCATTTTTTTCATTTTTTTTAGCTGAAGTTAGATCCTTTCTATTTTAAAATGAATGGTGCCCAAAAAGTCGTACAGCTGAGGTTTCTTTAAAAATAGAAAAGAATTCCAAAAAGACGTACAAAAATTATCTCTTACCCATATCTCTCTACCAAAGAAAACTGAGCTGGTGTGTGTTTAATTTCTTTAGTTCTTTTAAAATCAGGATTCACTCGATTCATTATCAGAAATTAAAGCGGGGCTGCAAGAAAATTGCGCTCAAGCTTGGGGCATCCAAATTTCAAACGGTACAAAATTGCGCTCAAGCGTGGGACAAACAACTTCTCACAGGGTACAAAAAAAAAAAAGATGCCTCAAACTGAGGACAGTAAAGCAGGCTACAAAATGACGCCTCAAAAAGCGGGCAAGTTACCATGATACAAAATAGCGCTGTCAACGCGGGGCTTTTGGAATTTTATTTTTTAAAGGGTTCAGTGTACTAGCTTTCGAACAAAGTAAAAGCTCTAACTTTGCAGATATTTTTATTTCATAATATTTATTAAACGAAACTACATTATAGCAGTAAGACAAAAGCAGGAAATTTGTAGAATTTTTTATTTCAATTTATCTGATGGTGGTATAGATATTTGAATTTTGTTAATAGACTCTAAGATAAGTGATCCCTGTTTTTTTCTTAAAAGCTAGCTTTATAGTTCAGATTAGCAGATGTGCTGGTTTACTTTAATTTTTTGCAGTGTTAGATTTATTTTGCGGTTAACCGAACAAAAAACTGTTCTTTCTTCTCACCGATGTTTTGCATGAATATTAAAAATACTTAGCTGATACGAAACGATATTTGGAGATTTTTTTGTTGAAAATTCTTAACATATTTGGTAAAAGAATTTAAATACAAGGCGATACTTAGAATTTTTTTTTTGAAATTGTCGAAGATTTTTTTTAATGTTTAGTAAAGAAGTTTACATATTTTAAGTGCCTTTACATATTTTTTATTTTGACTATTGGGAGCACAGGAGAAATATTTTCAAGACTTTTTAAACAGTTCTTTTAAATTTTATTCATTTATCATGGAAGCCTTCAATTTTAAAGTCAATCACCTACTGGAAAATGAATTAGACTATGAACTGAAAATCCGTCGTACTTTCTCAGAACGTCCGGTCGCGGATAAAAGAAAGATTCTAACGAGGATCTTAAGTAAAGAAATATTCCAATAGATCAGATTGGACTAAATAGTTACAAAAAGTTTCTGATTTTTTTTAAGTCTAATAAAAATTCTCCTTTTCAAGTTAAAACTCCTGCTTCTCCAAATGGTCACATGTCTCCTTTATTCGTGCATAAATATTTAGATGACCGACCGCATATCAAGATAAATCTATTAGGTGTCAATTTCTCGGCTTTATTTGACTCTCGTGCAAATGCCTCCGTTGTAGGTCAGAATGGTATTAAAATTTTAAGTCATTTAAGTATAAAAATATGCCATGTCAAAAATAGTAGTATTACCACTGCAGATGGCAGCCGTCTAAAAGTTTTAGGTACGGTTGAGTTGCCGCTAGTCTGCAATGGTCATTGTTTAGTAATCTCTGCTCTAGTAGTACCTTCTCTATCACATACTTTGGTTTTAGGATGTGATTTTGCACAAAAATTCGGAATTTTTGTAAATTTTAAAGATAATTCGTGGTATCCACAGTCCCTAGAAGTCAATTCTCAAACAAGTTTTAAAGATTGTTATTCAGAAAGTTCTTTAGAAAACCTTTTCTCGCGTCTATGTACCCTATATGATCTCTCGCGGACGGAACGCTTAAAGGCAGAAAAAGTAATAAGCTCTTTCAAAGAAATAGGTAGTAAAGATAGGTTAGGCCGAACGAAAAAAATCACCATGTCTATAGATACGGCTGATGCCAGTCCTGTAAAGACAAGGCCCTTCGCCATGTCTCCGTACATGTCAAAAGTATTAAATAAGGAGTTAGACGAAATGTTGAAACTCGGAGTGATATCGTCTATGCTTTGACGGAAGAAAGCTCAACGAGGTCAGCAAATTTGATAACTATCCATTACCGAACATCGACAGAATTTTGTAAGGAGTTAGACGAAATGATGAAACTCGGAGTGATATCGTCTATGCTTTGACGGAAGAAAGCTCAACGAGGTCAGCAAATTTGATAACTATCCCTTACCGAACATCGACAGAATTTTGACATCACTCAGGAATGCTAAGTATGTATCCTCGATAGATCTTAGAAAGGCTTTCTGGCAAATTCCTTTGGACAAATCCTCTAAGGAAAAGACCGCTTTTGCAGTAGTAGGCCGAGGTCTATTTCAGTTCGTCACTATGCCGTTTGGTCTAAAGAACGCTGCTCAAACTAAGCAACGTTTAGTGGACGCTATATTTGGTCCGAAATATGAGCCACATATTTTTACCTATCTCGATGATATTTTAGTAACATCGGAAGACTTCGAATCGCATATATGCTTACTTAAAGAAGTAAAAAATAAATTGAAAGAGGCCGGACTGACGATAAATTTGAGCAAATGTGATTTTTTCAAAACTTCTCTAAAGTTTTTAGGCTATATTGTAGGCTCAAATTCCTTGCGTACCGATCCGGATAAAGTAGCAAGCATGGTTAATTATGCGAGACCTACTAATACTACGGAAGTTAAGCGTTTCGTAGGAATGTGTTCATGGTACAGACGTTTTATTGAGAATTTTTCTACCCTGTTGTCGCCTATTAATGATCTTTTGAAAGGACGAAAAAAAGGACAATCGATAGATTGGACAAAGGCAGCAGAAAAATCTTTTATCAAGATTAAAGAGCTATTGGTTTCAGCTCCAATTTTATCCCAACCAGATTTTTCTCCCAACAGTTTTATATTTCTAGTGATGCTTCTAATACCGGTTTAGGGGGCGTCCTAACACAGAAAATCAATGGTGAGGAAAGAGTGATAGCGTATGCCAGTAGAACTTTATCAAAGGCTGAACGTAACTATTCGGTTGTTGAAAAAGAATGTTTAGCAGTACTCTTTAACATCGAAAAGTTTCGACCTTACATAGAAGGTGTTCCTTTCACGGTCATAACAGATCATTATAGTTTATTGTGGCTTAATTCAATTAAAAACCCTAGTGGCAAACTAGCGCGTTGGGCGATTAGGCTGAGACAACATACATTTAATTTAATTCATAGAAAAGGAGTCCACAATGTTATTCCTGACGCTTTGTCAAGAATCCCAGATCATACAGCGGATGAAGACAGTCTTAATGCAGAGATTGGCGTAAGAATTGATACAGTTGACATAGATCGCATTGACCCATGGTACGACAATTTACGGCAGCAAATTAAAGAATTTCCTGAAAATTTTCCGCAGTGGAAAGTGGAAAATGATTTCGTGTACAAATTTATCCCAAACCAGTTGCCTTTAAAAGTTAATGTACCCGAGTGGAAAATACTAGTCCCTAAACCACAGAGAGAGGAAATTATAGACATGTGTCACACTCCTCCTACTTCTGGTCATTTTGGTTTTTTATAAAACTCTTCACAGGGTTCAGGAACAGTATTATTGGCCAAAAATGCGTTTTGATATCTTAAAGTTTGTGAGGACTTGTGAAGTATGTGGAGCGCAGAAATCTCCAAATGAACTACCTATGGGACTGATGGGAAAAGAGAAAACGGTTAATTACCCTTTTCAAGTCATAGCAGCTGATCTAGTAGGCCCATTCCCACGTTCAAAAAAGGGAAATAAATGGCTTCTCGTGGTTTCTTGCTGGTTTACAAAGTATACCATGCTATTTCCTTTGAAAAGCTCCAAAGCTGGACATATAGAGAGAATTTTGGAAAATAATGTCTTTCTAATCCACGGTGTCCCATCGCTCTTAATATGCGATAACGGTACTCAGTTTACCTCTAAAAGTTTTAAGAGCCTAAGTGAAACTTATGGTTTTAATATCCGTTTTAATCCCGTGTACTCTCCACAATGTAATTTTGTCGAACGTAATAACCGAACAATCGGGACCGCTTTAAGAAGTTACGTTGATTCACATGACACTTGGGATGGCAATATTTCCAAAATTCAACAAGCAATAAATACCGCAAGACACGAAGTAACAGGGTTCACACCGTCTTTCTTAGTTTACGGCAGACATATACCTCTATCTGGATCGTATTATAAAAACTTAGATTTGGATGTCAATGTTGACAGCGAAATAATTCCGGGTAACAGGGGTGCGTACGCCGAAAATTTGAAGGGTTTAAAAGATATTTTCACCGACGTGCGTAGTAGGATACATAAGGCTTATGAACGGAACAGTAAGTCTTACAACCTTAGAAAAAGGGATTTTGCCTTTAATATAGGTGATCACGTTTGGCGAAAAAAATAAAATTCTTTCCAGTGCAGCTGATAAATTCACATCTAAGTTGGTACCTAAGTATGTGCATTGCGTGATAAGAGAAAAGATTTCAGATTTAGTTTATGGTTTGGTTAATTTAGATGGGACTAAAATAGGACGATGGCATATTAAAGACTTAAAACCATTCAATGGACCTAACCCTAGTGAAAGTTTGTCAGAAGAAGAATAATTTATATTTACATTATCTTAATTGCTTAAATTTTTTTTGATGTTGCTCTGTAGCTCTGTTGCTCGTTTTTTTTTTTTGACTGTTATAAAAGTTGAGCAGAGAATAGCTTACTTTTATTGTTTATTGCTAAGGTTTTGGGTATTGGCCATATCCCAAACTTAGGTTGATTGTGGTTGATGTTTAGCATCGACTCAGTTTTGCGAGCTTGCGAAGGAGTCACACTCAGGATATATCATAAGACTGGTATGTCGGTGGTCGCGGGATTTGATTTGCTTATGACCCCAAATAATATCCAGTTCTTGACACTTGGAAGCGAAATTTTGATTAGAGGCAATCCAAGGTGATCTTGAGTTAGGACTAGCGCAAGATGTAGCTCGTGTAGTGTGATGTAGAGTCAAAATTTTTATGAGCAATTTCAAAGTTTGTTACCCGAGTGGGTGTATTTTTATTACCTTAGTGGTATAAGTAGGGTGCAATTAAGAGTAAATTGATTTTGGTTTATCCAGTAAGTCTAAGACTTGGATTATTTTGATTTAGATCTTCTTCTGTATTGACAAACTGAGGGTATTTTCTATTTTTTTCAGAGCCGTTTAAACGTTACCTTTGAGTCACTAATTTTTTTAAATTTTTTGCATGGACTCATAGGCGTATGTTGAGTTTTTTCGGTATACTATCAGATTGATAGGAAATTGAAGTCCTGCAGGAGAACTAAAGGCTGATCATTTACAAGAGATGAGAGCAGAGTAAGACAGTCGTTTCACAAAGAGATGATCAAAATCTGATACCGAGATGAGAACCTTGTCAAGAGAGGCTAAGCGCAGTGAAGGAAGATTCCTAACCGAATTTTTAGATTTCCAAGAGGTAATCTAGAAGTTTGGGCTGACAGAAAACGGTTATGCCTGATACCTGTAGCAGTTTCTTCTAGAGGCTATTGTCTAGGGAGACGATTAACACCATGATCGAATATTTTAGCTGTCAATGATGTTTTCTTCTTGTTTCTGATTAAGCTGGAAAAGCTCTTGTCGTCTTCAAAAGTTTTGTTGCGTTGCCACCGAAAAATAGAGAAATTTTTGCTTCATGTAGCTTTTTAAGCTCATTTTCGTTTTTTTGGAAATTTCCGTTAGAAGCTTGGTTAAGTTAACCTTATAAACCTTTTTGGTTGTATCCCATGAGTTATCTGTTTTTACAGGCTGTGATGCACCGGGTGCTAACAGTTGCCGTTACGACGTTTGGCAGGGAGTTAGTCTTCCTGAGGAACAGACTGATTGGAAGGGTAGTCTATGGGGGGTGAACGTTTGACCTTTGGGACCTTTAGGGGTTTTGTTACCCAATGGTTATTTCTAATTGAACCAAAGGAGAGCCTAGCTACTGTAGTCGACCTCAGCTCCAATTAGCCTATTAGTGGTGACAGGCTGTTGGCAGTAGTGTGTTTCGGAACACCCTATTGATTAAATTTTTTTGACTTATGGTGGTGTGGTAGACACCGTTTTAGTTTAGTGGATGCTATAATCTACTCCCTTTTGTTGGTGGACACCAGGGTCACCATTTCCGTATTTTATTGTCTCCACCTTTCAGTATATCGTGGTGAGGTGTTTGTCTCCTGTTATGTGGGATGGATTGAATGTTTTTCGTTGTTGTTCCAGGGCGAGACCAGTACACGAGGGTTCTTCATGCAACTTGAAGAGGCGCAATGCTGGTTAAGTTTTATATCTCTGTATAGCCACCCTGAAGAATGACGGAGGGCGTTTCTTCTGGCTCATGTTTCTAGGCAGATTTGTCACTTTGGTGCGATGTGTCGAAGATTTGTTTAGCTTTTGCTAAGAGCTTTCACCAAGCTCGCTATGGAGTTACCATGACCAAGAGTTTGGGATTTGAACTCCTGTATATATTTCTGTATATAGTTCTGTATATATTTCTGTGTTTTGGTTGCCTGAGGGCATGTGCTCAAAATGTGTGATTTTGAGTCGTTTTGCTTATGGACTCCTATATATAGGATTATGACTTTAGGGAGGTCCTATTTCGAGACTAGCTGTCTCATATAGTTATGCTAGGAATATTTCCTTGAATGTTAGTTGCGCGTGGACTAATCATTCTGTTCTTTGTGAACATTGCTTTTTGAAGCAGGATCATTCAGTTTTGGTGAATTTTAGCTTTTATAGCTATTCACTGTGTTTAGGGTGAATTTTAGCTTTTATAGCTATTCACTGTGCCTATAGTGATATTGTTAGCTTTTATAGCTGCTCACTATGTTAAAGGCGAGATTGTTCTTTTAGAACGCAGACTTTGTGTAGTCGAGGACTACTTACAGAGTGTTTTCTTGGCGAGGAGCTGAGGCTTTTTTCTGGCGATATGCCAGAGTGTTTTCTTGGCGAGGAGCCGAGTTTTTCTGGCGATATACCAGAGTGTTTTGTTGGCGATAAGCTGACGTGTTTTCTGGCGATCAACCAGAGCGTTTTCCCTAGCGATTTTAGCATGTCTAGATGTCTTAGGACGTCGACATTGCGCGATAGAGTGCGATTATTTTCCGAGTGCGACTAGTAGTGATACTAGATTTGGAATGTTCTCTTAGCGATGAGCTAGAGCATTGATAGCGATTTTTCCCGAGCGTTTGTCTGGATATTTATCCAGATATATTTTTTTTTTTGGCTTTGTGCGAAATGGTCTGACAAGACTTTTTCTTTTTAGTGTAAGTGTTTGCACTAGAATCAGTTTTTTATTTTTCTTTATTTAAGAATTTTTATAAATTTCTTTTGCTGAAATAGAAAATTTTCAGACAATCCTTAAAATGTTTTAAGGGGGGTGTTCATACTTTGTTTCAGTTCACTTTTTTGATTTAGACAAGAGTCTAGACAAAGTTATATTTTTTTTTTGTTTTGGTAACAATAACAGAGCTGATTCTTTTATATAAGAAGACCGCGATTGTTACTTTGAACAGGTATTTCTTATGTTCATGCAAGGATTTTTATTTACCTTTTGATGTACTTAACCTTAGTGCTTAATTAAGTTAAGTCTAGTTATAAGGTTCTTATGTACATGCAAAGATTTTCATTTGGTTTTCATTGTACTTAATATTAGTGCTTAATTGAATTAAGTCTAGTAGTAAGGTCCGAAGTTTGTACTTTTGTTTTAAGTTCTGACCTTAGTATTAAGTGATAGTGTACCACTTTGTACCTTTTCATAAGTAGCCTAAGTTTTAATAGACTAGTGTAGTCTATTTCTTTTTGGAAGGGGGTAAATGTAACATTCATTTTTTCCTAGATTTTAAGACCATGTAATGTTACTGATTTTTCACTTCAAATTGTACTTATTTTCATTTTTGTATCGAACGGTATATTAATCAGAGATTCCAAGCCGTTCGGTATATAGGAGTGCTGTGCGGGTTTCTGACCGAATCTACCGCTACGCCGCGATTGGTGAAATGTGTGTATCCGCAGTTTTGGTTCCGGCGTCGCCATATTACAGGCAGAGTTCGCACGGTTTATTTAAGGGTCCGAAGAACTACTGTCTTGGCTTATTATTTCCATCTAGCCGCCGAGGCTAATTTCCATCCAGCCGCCGAGTAGGCGAGGCTAATTTCATCGGAGCCGCCAAGTAGGCTTCCTTCGACTGAGCTACAGTAAAAGCTCATAACAACCATCATGCGAGCTAAGTAAAGCACCAGTTTCTTAACGAAAAGCCGTAGTGGGCTCTCTAAGTGTTTGCTAGAAAAGTGTGAAATCGGTCGTATTCCATCAAAGCCGGAATAAGAACAGTAAGTTACCAAAACATCCGTCAATAGACCTATCCCTGAGTAGTGCCTTAACAGCAATTTAAAACTGACTAAAAAGTGAAGTGAAAAGCACTATTTTTCGTCTTCGGGGGTAGTCATAGTTCAGAATTTAAATGTAATAACTACTAGTTAGGCTAGAATTTTTTTGTAGAACTGCAAAGGTTAGAACTTTTTATTTTTAAAAACTTGAATAAATTTTCTTTTTGTTGATTAAAGCTAGTGTCTCACTGAATACCTATCTTACTTTTCAGGATAAGAACGGCTGTACCAAACTGATTTTTTTATTTACCAACAGTACACCCTTTCAGCATTTTTTCATTTTTTTTTAGCTGAAGTTAGATCCTTTCTATTTTAAAATGAATGGTGCCCAAAAAGTCGTACAGCTGAGGTTTCTTTAAAAATAGAAAAGAATTCCAAAAAGACGTACAAAAATTATCTCTTACCCATATCTCTCTACCAAAGAAAACTGAGCTGGTGTGTGTTTAATTTCTTTAGTTCTTTTAAAATCAGGATTCACTCGATTCATTATCAGAAATTAAAGCGGGGCTGCAAAGAAAATTGTGCTCAAGCTTGGGGCATCCAAATTTCAAACGGTACAAAATTGCGCTCAAGCGTGGGACAAACAACTTCTCACAGGGTACAAAAAAAAGAGATGCCTCAAACTGAGGACAGTTTAGCAGGCTACAAAATGACGCCTCAAAAAGCGGGCAAGTTACCATGATACAACATATATATATATATATATATATATATATATATATATATATATATATATATATATATATATATATATATATATATACACATATATATATACATATATATATATATATATATATATATATATATATATATATATATATATATATATATATATATGTATATATATATATATATATATATATATATATATATATATATATATACATATATATATATATATATATATATATATATATATATATATATATATATATATATATATGTATATATATGTATATATATGTATATATATATATATATATATATATATATATATATATATATATATATATATATATATATATATATGTATATATATATATATATATATATATATATATATATATATATATATATATATATATATATATATATATATATATATATGCTTCTCAGTCGTTCCTTCCTGGCTGAAGTTTCGAGATCTCATGAAAAATTTCGTGTAATAGATCATTTTTTTCTATCCTTTGTATTCTGAATGTATTCCTGTAGTGGGCCATGGGTCATTTGCTTCACTTGATCGATCCAACGTTATGGAGATCGACCCCTTGAGTTTTTGCCTTCAACTTTACCCTGTGCTCTGTTTAGAAAAACTAATAGCTTTTCTAGACCGTCCTCGTTTTTACGGGATATGTGACCAAAATATGAAAGAATTCGCTTCCGGCACTCTTTTGATAGCCTCTCTGTTATTCGCAGCTTGCTAAGAGATAAGATGTTGGCTCTCTTTGCCGTTCAGGGTATTCGAAGCATTCCCCTCCGACGCCACATCTCGAGTTCGTCCACTCTTTTCTGGTCTGCTGCACTTATAGTCCACGATTCAACCTCGCATAAAAGGATTGAATTAATAAGTGACTTCACTGTGACTCTTGTGACTCTTTTGGTTTTGGTATTGGTAGTTATTTACCTGTTCTTCCACATCTTCTGCAAGTTTGTCATTGCATTACGTGCTGTTGAGTTGCGCCGCTTAATTTCTTTTGAGAATCCTCCGAGTGCACTTACAAGTGAGCTCATGTATACGGATTCGTCCACGCGTGGATTGTCTATTTTCTGTTGGTACTAAGTTATTCCTGTCGATTACCAAAAGTTTTGTTTTAGCCAGATTAATTTTAACGCCTAAAGTTCAACTTTCGTTGGTTACCCTCTCAAGCATTTCTTCAGGTTCCGATTCACTGGCTGCAGTTAAGGCCACAGACCGATATAGAGAAATGGTTCAGCAAGTTGCTAAGAATTACCGCTTGGCAGCGCTTTATAGGGTTCTACTCCAAGTATAAAAAAAATCAGTATAAGCCACTAAAATCAGGCAAAGTCCATTTTTCAGCAGTTTTTTTGACTGTTCTCTTATCCGTCAATTCATCTCGGGACACCTTTTGCCGTATTATCGCTTCCAGAGATAGATTTACAGATGAAAGAACAGTCAAAAATTACTGAAAAATGGACTTTGTCTAATTTTAGTGATTTATATTGGTTTTGAGATACTTGGGATAGAACCATATAAAGCACCACCAAGCGGTAATTATTAACAATTTGCTGAACAATTCTTCTACGAGTCTGTAGCCTTAAAGAGCTCCTGACAGAGAGACGGGTATGTTTTCAAATTTAGGCTTTCTCAGCCAGAGGTGCAAATTGTTGTATCTTACTTATTCTTAGCGCTTGTACTGCGATAAGTACTTTAAATTTTATTCTCTTTCAACGTCGATCGATCCTAGGTCAGCTGAAGAGTGATACCGCAAATCGCATCCTGAGATGGATTGATGGAGGAGAGTGTAAAACACTGCTGAACAATGGACTTTTAATGGTTTGTATTGCCTATGTAAATTATCGCCAACAAGTTCAATACTAATTTTTACTTCGTCGTCTATCTACCTTATAAGATTTCTACAATCTTAAGTCATTAATTCCTTAAGTTTTGTAATAGTTTCTTCCGTCACTATTGTGTGACATCGACCAGGATATTTATTATCTTTAATTGACTGTTATCCCTGTTGGAAGATATATATATATATATATATATATATATATATATATATATATATATATATATATATATATATATATATATAGGGTGCCTAATGTGTATGGAATAATGATTTCACAGCATTTATTAATCAGTGTATCAAAAAAATGTTTAAATAAAAGTAATAGGGTGTTATATGGCGCACATGCTGACTTTGAATTGTTGTGGCTGTTACTTGATGGAAATTCATAACGAATGTAATGAAAGACTAATATTGTCAAATTTCCACTTTTATTTAGTTTCACTGAAACTGTATGACGCGTTTCGCTATACTATAGCTTCTTCTGATACAAAACGATATTTGAATATTAGTGTTGTTACATTTTTATAAATATCCTAAGGTAGATAGGTAATAAAATTAAAACTATATGCTAATGAATATTGCTGGGAAATCCATTCTGAATATTAATTGTATAAATTGAGTAAAGGGGAGTTACCATGGGCCAGACAGGTATCTTTTTGTTCGTTTAAAATGATGTCTGAATTTTTAATTCTATTTTATTTCTAAATTTTCTAATAGGTTTAATTTTACGCCTTTGTTTTGTATGTGTAGAATTTTAAATTTATCGTCAAAAAGATGATTTGATTCTGTTAAATGATTACTATACGCTGAGTCAGTTTTGTTTTTTAAAAAGCTTCTTTTATGTTCTAAAATCCGAGTTTCGAATGAGCGACCTGTCTGACCTATGTAACTTTTATGACAAGAACCACAATTTAACTGATACACTCCAGATTTTTTTGATCTATTTTGTTTTCCCTTTGCGTTTTTAATGAATTTTCCTAACGAGTTATTTGTTCTAAAAGCTATGTTGATATTATATTTGTTTAAGTGGTTTTTAATTTTCTCTGACGTGTTACCAAAATAAGTTAAAACATTAAATTTTTTTTCCCTGTGTTTTCTTTCTTGGGGTATACTAAAGAAATAGCTTTATTTTTTAATTTCTTGTTTAGAATTGAGTCTATGGTGTCAGGAGAATATCCGTTGTTAACAGCAATTTGTTTTATTAGATTTAATTCTTTATTAAAATCATCTACAGATAAGGGGACACTTACAAGTCTATGCAACATACTGTGGTAAGTTGCCAATTTGTGTTGTAGGGGGTGAGCTGATTTTATGTTTATTGTGTAGTATCTGTATGTGAGGGGTTTGTGAAAAATAGAGAATTTGTGTTTGTTGTAATGTCTGGTTATCGTTAAGTCACGAAAATTAATTTTATTGTCGACTTCTAGTTCCATAGTGAATTTAATATTTTTATGTATTGAGTTTATATAGTTAAAAACATTGTCAAGTTGACGCTCTGTACCATTAAAACAAGCAAAGATGTCGTCTACATATCGGTACCAATACAAAAATGATTTGCTAAATTCTTGTCGATGTATTTTGTTTTTCTAGGTTATCCATAAATATTTCTGCTAAAAGCGGGCTAAGTGGACTACCCATTATGAGACCCTCAGAACTATTATAAAACGTATTATTACTGTAAAAATAATTTTGATTGAGGCTTGTGTTTAATAAATGTAGTATGTCTTGTATAACGATATTAACTTTATTTTTGATTAGAAATGTTTTTATGATTTTTACTGTTTCATCCGGGGGTATGCTAGGGAAAAGGTTTTGGACGTCAAATGATACTAGTTTTGAATTATCTGGTAGAAAGACGTTGGAAATTTTTTCCGTTAATTCTAACGAATTTTTTATTGTGTAAGTTGGGGTGAAGTTAATGTTCGTTTTAATGATATCTATGAGAAATTTGTTTTGGAATTATTCTTAATTGAAATCTAAAATAAAAAAGACAAAAAACTACTAATAAATACTCTAGGTTGATTTTTAAGGTAACAATTGCTCAACATGTTTACCGTTAACAGCGAGGCAATGACCCAATCTGTCAAAAACAGCCTGAGTAGAGTTTTGCCGAGAATCTGGTGTGATCAGTGCTACTTCATATTGAATTCTTTGTTGTAAATCTTCTACAGTTTCAGGTCGACTTTGGTAAACTTTGGTTTTCAAATGACCCCATAAAAAAATCGAGTGGCGTAAGGTCGGGGCTCCTTGCAGGCCATTCTACAGCACCTCATCTGCCTATCTATCGATTAGGAAAAATCGCATCCAAATATCTACGAACATTGATTTCATAGTGAGGAGGTGCTTCATCCTGTTGATAACCCAGATTGCTGTTAGGAGTATCAAAATTATTTTCATCGGGACAAAGATCTGCACAAGTTGAAATAACTTGCTCTTGGAATATTTAACTCTAAATACTGTTATCCTGTTAGAATTCCATCGATAAAAAAGGGACCAATGATATGACGTTCACAAATCCCTGCCCACACGTTTATCTTTTGTTGCCTTTGATAATGACGGTCGATTATCAAGTAGGGATTCTCAGTAGACCAGTACCGGCAGCTATGCTTGTTAACTCTTCCGTTATGACAAAATGTGGCCTCGTCAGAAAAAATAATATTATGAATTAGGTTAGGATCATTATTGATTCGTTCCATCATGACCGCGCAAAATTTAACGCATCTATCGTAGTTATCATCAAATAATTTTTGCAATAGAATGGGTTTGTATGGATGCAATTTTTCAATTTTCATTCAGTATACGACTTAAGGTACCTTTACTTATGTTGTGATCTAGGCAAAGCTGACGTGTGGCTGTACGGAATTTTCTGTAATTTCCAGTAAAACATTTAACTTTTTATCATCGCTTGTTTTAACTTCCGGAGGTCCAGATTAAGAACGATCCTTTACATGACCTGATTTTCTAAATCGTTTTAATGTTTTGCTAACGGATTCTGTAATAGGTTCTCGATTCGGATATTCTGCATTAAATAGATCACACACCTCCTGTTGTGTTCTTCTACGGTCTTCGCAACCAACGATCATTAGCAAAGTGATTCTTTCAGTTTCTGATAAATGTACCATTATGATATTACGCTCAAATTGCAGTTTCACAAAATGCAATCATTTTTTGATGCGTTAAGTCGTTACCTGAGTAAATGTTTTTAATTTCAAATATCAATAATTCCAAAACAGTTTAATGTAGCCATATGGTATGTTAGACAAATAATATCTAGAATTTTTAGTAGGACTCAACAATAAAATAATATACTATACTATAAATTTCTATTTAAAAAAAAATTTAAGATGGCATAATTTTTTCGAACTGTCAGCAGTCAATGTCAGCATGTGTGCCGTATAACACCCTATAACTTTTATTTAAACATTTCTTTGATACACTGTTTAATAAATGCTATGGAATCATTATTCCATACACACACACACACACACACACACACACACACACACACACACACACACACACACACACATATATATATATATATATATATATATATATATATATATATATACAGTGATATATATATGTATATATATATATATATATATATATATATATATATATATATATATATATATATATATATATATATATATATATATATATATACAGTGAAGAAATGTTACGAAAAACGCTTAACTTTAAAACTGGTGTATTTGTGTAGCAAAAATTTTTGAAAAAATTTATCCTTATTCATCGCAGTAATGTGATGACAATTTTTAATGTTATTTTTTTATTTTCAGGTTACAACATGAGTAAAGGAAAATTAAGAATTATAAGGAGTTATGTGGTACGTAGCAAAGAGCATGCCTCTGGAAATTCGCTGTTAAAACCTGTCAGTCAAGGAGCAGTTTTTCTGACAACCAATAATTCTCTGGCGGTAGCACAAATTGGTGGAACAGCTAAGTTGCCCTGCGTTGTACGGAAATTTAATAATGGAGTAGTAAGTTTATTGTTTCAGTAAGCTTAAATATTAAGATAAATTCTAATACGGTTTGTTACAAGATCCATCAACAATTTAAACTTATTTATATGCCAACACTGGAATGTGGCATTGTTTTGGACTAGAAGGCAAATCTTAATCCGCTGCTGTAGGTTCACTTGTAGGTGAACTAAACTTTAGGTATTCTAGACGTTGCTGAAAGTCATTTACAGTAATAATAAACTACTAATTGTCCTCTTGGTAGGTCGCTAAGCTCATTAATTAAAATTTTGCTAAATCTACTATACCACTATTCACATGGTCAGACAATACCATTGCAAAAACACCTGTTGAGAAAGCCAACTTGTTAGCTCCTTTGTCGATTTCCAAGGAAAAACACCACCAACTATTCCCATAGTGTTGTTAAGGATGCCCGATATTATCTTCAGACAGCGTGTCATTACACGTATTTTATTGAAACCGGACTCCAAAAAAACTTCTGGCGCTAATAAAATACCTATTATAGTACTTAAAAAATGCACGTAGGAACTAACACCAATTTTCTGTAGACTGTTAAATCAATGCTACAGAAAGGGAATATTTCCATAGTATTAACAACCATCAATATGGCTTTCGTAAACAAAAAACAACAGGAGATCTTTTAACTTATGTTCCATATGTATGGAACAATGCAACTGAACATTTTGGAGAATCTCGAGAGGTCATAGCCAAGATATTCGACCATGTTTAGCCTGACGGATTGTTGGCTAAGCTACGCTTTGTTAATATGTCTGAATAGAGCATCGTTTACGAGTTAACGGGTTTCTTTCGAATACCTTCACAATCAACGCTGGTATGCCCCAAGGCTCCATATTTTTTTCCTACTCCCTTTCTTCTTTATATTAACGATCTTCTATTTTGCAGTTGATAGTACGCATTCACTTTAAACACTCGAACATCGGCAACTCATGCAAATATTGGCCGACAGAAGGAAGCCGTTCAACTTAACACAGACCTGAAAGAAATTCTATCTTGAAGTGACAGTAACCAAGTGGAATTTAACGCTACAGAAACCCAGGCGGCAATTTTTTTCTAAAAAAGTTAACGTTGCTGAACCCGACCTAGTTCTTTAGGTGACAATAATCATGTAGAATTTAACTTTACGAATACCAATGGGGCAATTTTTACTCTAAAGAATTTAGAGTTGCGGAACCCGACATAGTTATGACGGGACATTCTATTCTTCTATATTCAACACTGAATTTGTTCGGTGTTAACTTGTTTGGCCTGATATTTTGCATGCATAGCAAAGAGAGCTTCTCAAAAGCTAAGAATATTATTTCGAACTTTACACTTCATTACAATTTTTAATTCTGTACAAGGCTCAAATTTAATCAATAATGGAATACTGCTTCCATGGTGGGGCTTTTGCTTCCAAACATACATTGCATTTGTTGGATTCTATTTAGAAGAGAGCTGATCGACTTACTGGAGACCTTGAACTCACCACCATCACTGATTTCTTGGAGCATCGAAGAAGATCTTTAATTGAAAGTCTTCGATGGATGTAACCTGTTTTCCAGAGCAGTGCATGCTAGGATTACACGTCGTGCTAATACATGACATCTGTAGAGATTCAGTTTGTCACTCCTCGCACAACCCTGTTCAAGCCCTCTTTTTATCTTAACGAGTTTTTGCCTGACACAGTGTAGCTATATATATATATATATATATATATATATATATATATATATATATATATATATATATATATATATATATAATATATATATATATATATATATATATATATATATATATATATATATATATGTATATATATATATATATATATATATATATATATATATATATATATACATGTATATATATATATACATGTATATATATATATATATATATATATATATATATATATATATATATATATATATATATATATATATATATATATATATATATGTATACATACATACATATATATATATATATATATATATATATATATATATATATATATATATATATATATATATATATATATATATATATAACACGTAGGCTGAAAGGTTTTTCGTCTAGCTATTTAAAACACATTTTTTTTGCAAAATAATAGACGCTGGGGGCCAAATCTGGAGAATACGGTCGACGAGGAAGCAACCCGAACTTCAATTCATGTAATTTTGCCATCGTAACAATTATTGTAAGAATTGACTTGTGACACGGTGCATTGTCTTGATGAAAGAATACTTTTTTCTTGTTCATTTGGTACCGCTTCTTTGCGATTTCTGCCTTCAAACGCACCAATAACTTTATATAATATTCGCTATTGATGGTTTTTCCCTTCTCAGCATACTCGGGCAGCTTTCACCGGCTTACTCTCAGCTGACTGCCGAATTGATCCCAGTGTGTAGCGGTGGATCCATATTTCATCCATTGTTACATATCGCATGAAAAAATTCTTTTTATTGGGCTTAAACAGGTCCAAACAGCGCTCAGAATTATCAACACGTTGTTGTTTTTGGTCTACTGTTAGCAAACGTAGTAACCATTTCGAACAGAGGTTTCCCATGCCCAAATGTTCATGCAAAATATGACCAACACGTTTTTTTTTAATATCTTTAGGGTGTCAGCTATCTCACGCAATTTCAATTTAACGGTCATCCAAAACAATTTTGTGTTTTTTTTTCATGTTTTTCGGTGTAACCACCTCATTTCAGCATCATTTGTCCCTGTACGACCGCTTTTAAATTCAGCATACCAGTAAACGATAAGTGATATTCCAGGAGTAGAGTCCCCGTAATACTTATCAAGACATTGCTTTGATTGAACGGTATTTTTTCCCATCAAAAAACAGTGTTTAATCAATACACGAAATTTAATTTTTTCCATATCAAAAGTAGCGTCACTAAAACCACTGTAACTTGTGAGCTAATCGTTGAAATGTTGACACGTATCGTTTGAAAGTTCGTACTTCCTAAAAATTATATGGATGTTTTGTAAAGGGCCACATCTATGTGTTAGACCAAAAACTTTTCAGCCCGCGTGTTATTTACTTGTTTTATTAAAACATGATTTTATTACAACTTAGCAAATGTTTTTCTGCTGCGACTGATTACGAAGGTAGAATAAAATGGAGTTTCAGTTATTAAAAGTATATTTTTAAGTTCTTATGTTATTATACATATATATATATATATATATATATATATATATATATATATATATATATATATGTATATATATATATATATATATATATATATATATATATATATATATATATGTATATATATATATATATATATATATATAATATATATATATACATATATATATATATATATATATATATATACATATATATATATATATATATATATATATATATATATATATATATATATATATATATATACATATGTATATATATATATATATATATATATATATATATATATATATATATTATATATATATATATATATATATATATATATATATATATATATATATATATATATATATATATATATATATATATATATATATAAACTCCTGGACAAAATTAACGCAATAATCTGAAAATTAATTTATCTTTTTCTTATATCAGTTTTAAAGTTTATCGAGTATTTGAATTGTAGGCTATGCATATTTTGTTTCGTTGTTCATGACAGAAATCAAAACAACTCGTTTAGATTTACAGTTTTAAAGAATTTTTTAGAAGATAAACAATTTTCTGTAATAGTGTGATAGATTTTTTCTTTAAAAGTAAGCTTATAAATTGTTCCCTTTTTCAAAGTAATACGTTTTTGTGGTAGACTGTTTATTTTTGACCCCGAAGAATTAGAAAAATGAATTGAACAAGGAATTTAACTGAACACGAGGTAGTGCGAGCCTCAGTTTTATTGGACGAGGGATATTGTCAGAGTTATGTTGCCAATTTGTTAGGCAAACATCGTTCCACAATAAGTCGTATGGTAAGACGCTTGAATGAAGTAGGAACCTATTCTAGAAGGCTAGGGCAAGGGCGAAAACGATACACTAGCGACCTTGGTGAACGTTTTATAAGACAATATGCTCTAAGAAACAGGACTGTCACTAGTTCTATAATAAGAAACGAACTCGAAGCTGTTCGCAATGTCACAATTTCTTCTAAAACAGTTAGAAGACGGTTAAATGAAGCTGGATTAAACAGTAGGAGACCAGCCACTGCGCCCTTGCTTAGTAGAGAGAACAGAGTTGCCAGGTTACGTTTTGCTCGAAATCATGAAAACTGGTCTGTGGATGACTGGAAAAAAGTTTTCTTCACAGATGAAACTAGGGTTAGTCTAAAACATCCAGATGGTCGTGAGCGAGTATGGCGAAGACCAGGAGAGAGGTTTACTTCTTGCAATATCTCTGCAAGGATTCCATTCGGCGGTGGCTCTGTTATGTTCTGGGGTGGCATCTGCTTTGATGCTCGCACAGAGTTAGTTCCTGTCCGTACGAGATCCATGAATGCTGACTACTATCTTGGGAATATTGTAATAGAACATGTGATGCCTTTCGGTCATTTCGTGGTTCCTAATTTCCTGTTTATGCAAGACAACGCTCGACCTCACGTGGCTAGGGAGGTACTCGATTATCTTAATCAAGTTGATATACCGATTACGCAATGGCCACCAAAAAGCCCGGATCTGAATCCGATAGAACATGTATGGGATCACCTTAAGAAAAATCTGAAACGTCATATACCTGCACCTAGAAACCTGAGGGAACTTGAAAATGCAGTTATCACAGAATGGGAGCAAATTCCTCAAGATTTTATCCAAAATTTAATTAGAAGCATGCCTAGGCGCATAAAACGCTGTCATCCGAAGTAGAGGAGGCAAGGCACTTAGTCAAAATTTTACCAAATCCACCATACCACCACTCACACGGCCAGATAATTCCATTGCAACCACACCTGTTGAGAGAGCGAACTTGTTAGCTGAACTCTTTGCTTCACATTCTACTGTCGATTTCCAAGGAAAAACACCACCTACTATTCCCATATTGCAGTCAAGGATGCCCGATGTTGTCTTCAGACAGCGCATCATAAAGCGTATTTTAATGAAGCTAGACACCAAGAAGGCTTCTGGCGCTGACGGAATACCTGCCATAGTTCTCAAAAACTGTGCAAGGGAACTAACACCAGTTTTCTGTAGACTTTTTAACCTATCCTACAGAAAGGGAATATTTCCGTCCTGCTGGAAATGTGCCACGGTTCAGCCGATACCTAAAAAAGGTAAGAAGACCTTGCCAAATAACTACCGACCAGTTGCACTGCTTTCAATAATATCGAAAGTCATGGAAAAGGTTATCAATGAGCATCTTCTAAAATATCTTGAACGATTCAATATTATTAGCGATCACCAATATGGTTTTCGTAAACATAGATCAACAGGAGATCTTCTGACTTATGTAACACATGTTTGGAACAACGCAATTGAACACTTTGGAGAATCTCGAGCGGTTGCTCTTGACATATCCAAGGCATTCGACCGTGTTTGGCACGATGGACTGTTGGCTAAGTTGCGCTCTTATGGTATGTCTGAAAGGTTCTGTTTGTGGCTCTCATGTTTCCTCAGAGAGCGTTCTTTACGAGTGGCGGTCGACGGATTTCTTTCTAACATCCTCACTATCAACGCTGGTGTGCCCCAGGGCTCCATACTGTCTCCTACTCTCTTTCTCATTTACATTAACGATCTGCTGGAAAAGACCGGGAATCCAATCTATAGCTTTGCAGATGACAGTACGCTTGTCTCTTCATTCACCTTGAACGCTCGGACATCGGCTGCTCAGGCGAATATCCGCAGACAGCAGGAGGTCGTTCAACTTAACAAAGACCTGGAAGAAATTCTATCTTGGGGTGACAGTAACCAAGTGGAATTTAACGCTACAAAAACCCAAGCGGCAGTTTTTTCTAAAAAAGTTAACGTTGCTGAACCCGACATAGTTATGTCGGGGCACTCCATTCCCCTAGCATCGTCGCTCAATTTGTTGGGCGTTAGTTTTGGGAGCAAATATGTCTTGGCATGAACATGTTGCAGGCATAGCAAGGAGAGCTTCTCAAAAGTTGGGAATATTATTTAGAACCAGAAAGTTTTACACCCCACAACAACTGTTAATTCTTTACAAAGCCCAAATTCGACCAACTATGGAATACTGCTCCCACGTTTGGGGCTCCGCTCCCAAACATACATTGCATTTGTTGGATTCTGTTCAGAGAAGAGCGGTCCGTCTGATTGGGGACCCGGAAATGACCGGCGGCCTTGATTCGCTGGAACATCGAAGAACGGTTGGCGACTTGAGTCTGTTCTACAGGTGTTTTCATGGAAAGTGTTCGAAGGATGTAGCCCGCTTAATTCCTCCCAAAGCGGTGCATGTTAGAAATACACGTCGCGCTGGTGCTTCGCATCCGTATGAGGTTCAGCTTGTTACTCCGCGTACAACGCTTTTCAAGCAATCTTTTATATGGAGAACGTCATCCCTTTGGAATAATTTGCCCAGCGCTGTGTTTCCCACCGAGTACAATTTACAGCGATTCAAGAACAACGTGAATCGCTTTTTCCGCACTCGTGCCGCTCCTGGAGCGCTTTAGGGACTTCCCTGCAGCACGTGTGCTAGACCAATTAAAAAAAAAAAAAAAAAAAAAAAAAAAACACACACGCCACTAGTGTCCCAGTTACACCATTAATTTTTATACTAGTGTCCCAGTTTATTTTTTCATTATTACATAATTTCAACGATTTTGTTATTAGGTCTTAAGAATAATTTTAATTCGAATCTTATAGAGAATATCTAGCTAATTCACTTTTAAGTATCCGAATAAGTTTTTTCTAACTTTTAGTATAACCAATGTTCAAAAAAATTATTAAAATGAATTCATTATAGAGATTTGTATGATTTAATATATTGTTGCGTTAATTTTGTCCATGAGTGTATATATAATATATATATATATATATATATATATATATATATATATATATATATATATATATATATATATATATATATATATATATATATATATATATATATATATATATATATATATATATATATATATATATATATATATATATATATATATATATATATATATATATATATATATATATATATATATATATATATTAAACATTGGTAATATCAATGAAACATTTACAATTCTTTTTGCATTATCATTTTAAAATATTTCACAAAAAATAAAAAATTTTTTAGCACGTTTCACGAGGTAAACAAAACGCGTTATCTTTGACTTGAAAACTGTTACCCTCCCAGCACTCTCCTGAGATAGAGGTAAATTGATCACTGCTGGGTACGTTGCCGTCTTTTGTTTCAGGGGCGAGAGCTGGTTTTGAGATATGCCTGCAAAGAAAATTCCATAAGCTTTAAATTAGGGTTATATAAAGATCGAATTATCTCATATTTTCTATAAATAAGTTTATCGGGAAACAAACATATATTTGAAATACTTTATGTCGCTCCACACTGCTGAAACCGAGCCGATTATTTCACCAGTAATTTTGAGGAATGAGAGGATTGTCAAGGCTTTTAATGCTTTAGTTTTGGATTTGTCAGACCCTAATAATGCCAATTTATTGATGTGGTTTTTAAGGTGTAAATGTAACTTATGGGAAAGTAATAATAATGTTGTACACCCTTCAAATATTCGGTTAAAATCGTGGAACCTCTTAGAAGTAATAGTTAGCTTTAATTGTAACGAACTCCGGAACACATATGCCTCTTGATCGTGAGCGTATGGAGAGGATGTTCACATCGTATTTGGATGCCTTGCCCGTTGTTACCTTAAACTCTAACTAATTTATTCAAACTTTTGTACCACCTAGAACAGTCTGGGCTATTTTTTCGCCGTTCAAAAATTCGCGCCAGGTGATAGGCGTATAATTATTAACCTTATAAAACTCTCTTCAAACGATGCTTCGTTCCAGTGAAATGTTTCATAGTAATTAATTTTTCAATCAGGCCTACCTTCCATGTCATGTGACACTCTGGACTTATCTTGCTTTCAAAACATGTTTAAATATATTCAAAGTAATTACCGACTTGAAAAGTGTTTTTCTTATAAAATTGTAGATTAAAATTCGTTTCGGTAAGTAAAAGTAGTGAATTTTCTTACTAAAAGTAGTTTCAAACTACTTTAATGAACTCCTTTTCAATTTACTACTTGAAATTAATAAATATAGGAGAGGTAAAGTTTCCTATATCAGAAACTTCGTCTTAAAGAGATAACGAAATAACTATTTACAAAAGTCGAGTACTCCCGACCTAACATTAACGATTTTATTTCGATAATAGCTTTTTTAAGATAGTATGGTAAGTGTTACTAATTAAAATATTGATACTTTATATAACATTTATATTTTTTGTGTTCATTATATTTCTATTGGCCCCTGAATAATTTTCGAACGCAAAATTATAGAAAAATAAAAGTTTAAAAAACAATTTTCGATAGAAAAATTTTCAAATTCGGTAGCTCAGGTTAGTTCAGGTAAGTCTAAATATGTGTTATTAAGTCTAAGTATTAAATAAGAAATTAACGGAATTATAATTTATTTTGAAATGGATTAACTGGATCAATATCAAATGAATTTTAAATTGATTTTTACTTTCTTTGCTAAAATAAATTATTGTAATCGTGAAAAAATCGCACTTCTCCTGAATGAAATGAGATAACAATTACAAACTTGGTATATATATATATATATATATATATATATATATATAATATATATATATATATATATATGTATATATATATATATATATATATATATATATATATATATATATATATATATATATATATATATATATATATATATATATATATATATATATATATATATATATATATATATATATATATATATATATAAAATACCTAATAAGAGGATGAAGCCTGTAGTTTTTAAGCGACATCTCTTAAGACGAAGGGGGTGAAAGGGCTGGGGTTCAATACATTTTGTATTGTTTTTTAATAGTAATTTTCCTGGTTTTTGTTGATATATTAAACAAATATTTTGCATAAATATTTGAGGGCTAGTTAAATATTATATAGTTTTAATAGTATTTTCAGAATTGTCAGGTTTTTTTGGTTGATGGTACTTACATAGCAAGATAAATATAATATTTTTTATACTAAATTATATAAGGAGTTCATGGGTTAGGGTGAGGGGTTATAAGGAGGGATTGCTGTCTACATATGGTGCTTATGTCCTTTTCAGGTTGCTTGGACTGTAGGAATATGAAAATTAAGTTATTTTTTTTATTACTGTCAATTTTAATAGGTTAAGGAAGTGAAAGAGATGGAAGAATCTTGTATAGTTTCAATAGTATTATGAGAATTTTGCAGGTTTTTTTTTGATGGAAGAATGGGCATTCATAATAAAACATATAAGGTGCCAAAGGGATGCGGAAGGGATGAAAAGTGTGACTTCGTATTTGCCTTGTTGTAGGTCTTTTTTGAAGGTCTTTTCAATCAAGAAATTGAAATATTACTTTTTTTTCAATTTTTCATTGTTAACATGGAATATATATATATATATATATATATATATATATATATATATATATATATATATATATATATATATATATATATATATATATATATATATTTGTCACAGCGTATTTGCAATATTTTGGTTATTCAATAATTTTTTACTCGAAAACTAAAATTTTTAGAGAAATTATGTAAGAAACAAAAAATGCTTGCTTTTATTCGTAAAATCACTATGACTTTTTTTAAAACTCTGGAAGAACTTTTTAACAATTTGTTTTTTTTTTTTACTTATATACACACCGGCAAATTGTTTTAGAACGAAAAAATCATAAAAAAATAACGAATTGTTAAAAAGTGCTTCAAAAATTCTAATCCATGGTGATTCTACGAATAAAAGCAAGCATTTTTTGTTTCTTACATAATTTCTTTAGAAGTTTTAGCTTTCGAGTAAAAAATTGTTGAATATCCAAAATATGGCAAGTACGCTGTGATAAAAATGTATCTCTGAAAATTGAAGCCATATAAAAAACAAAAAGAAAAGTTATAGCTTTTTTGGGGTAGAATAAGATTATCAGAGAAAAGTTTCGGTTATATTAGGAAATTACATCTTTACTTTAGTTTTTCTGATATTTTTTGAAATCCATTTTTAGATTTGGGTTGGTATTGAACCCAAATCAGCACAATTTCTTAATAAGCCACTCAAAATTCAAAACTACATATTATAAGCTTTCATCTGGACCAGATTGCTTCCTCATAAATTGAGGTTAATTTATGGACTAATAGGGTGGGTTCGGTTGACAAAGAATGGCCCATATATCCAGGTAGCCAAACCGATTGCAGAAAAATCGACCCTCAAGAAATGATGATTTTTTTTACGCCGCCACTGGTCAACGCTAATATCGAAAATCGTTGGTCAGACTTAAGGTCCTTCTTGAGATTTGAGTAGGCTTTTCTGAAATAAATTTAATAAAAAATAAATATTAAATTATTTTTTTATTTTATTCGTTTAAAACCGACAGGATTTGCCGCCCTTTTGTTGTCTGCAGTCCACGCGGACATGAAAGGGTTTATGCCGCAAGTTGCCGCTTTCAAGGGAAACTTCAAATTCAGGTTGAGTTTATTTGCTTTCTTGTCAGCAAATGTTTACAATTTTTGCAATATGTTGGGAAATGCGAGGTAAAGGTCAATGTTATTGCAAGTTTTTTTAAAAATAGTAGTAATGATATAACACGTCAACAACAAGGTACTTATTTAAGGTAGATAAAACTAATACGTCTTTTCACTTTAAGACTAAAAAAATTGTTTATCGTTACGGTATTAATCTTGAAAAAGTTAAATAAAAAATGACTCATGTCAAAGTAAAGGAAAAAATGTACCCTAAACAAAATTAATGAAAAAAATATATTATAAAAATTGTTATCTTCTAAAATAATTCCTCAATGATATATTTAAATACTTAATTATAATAAGGAAACATTTTAACACATGTAATTCTCTGAAATTTCAAGCCAAACACCAAATATTAATTACACAAGTTTCCTATTTCAATATTTTTTTTTATAATGAGCAAGACTTTTAACACATGAAATCCGCTAAAATTTTATTTGTTTCAATTTAAAGAGGATGGCCTAATAAATAAATTATTCAGGTAGGTTTTTAAAGTTATTCTCCGTCGCTTCGGTGTCTTCTAACCAGCGTTTTTTTTTGTTGAAGGCTGGAAAAGAAATACTTCCTTTGGTACTTGGTTTTTAATGTTTTTTTTTTGTGCGGCAGCCGGCTGTTCCCGCTTCTTAGTTTACATTTGTGGAAAATGATGAAAATGTTATTATTTTTGTAATTGCCGTTTTTTTTTTGATTCCTTCTTTTGTTTTTTAATGTCTACTTTTTTTAATTCATATTTTTCCTCGGTTTAGTTGGTGGTGATTCTTCCAACATATTTTTGTAAGGACTGGATGTAATTTCATCAGTTTCTTTTACAGTATTTTTTCTAGTATTGGGCATAAAGATTTTTAAAGTTTTAGCGTTAAATCCCCAAGTAGACGGTTCATTATTTAAATGTGGCAATCTATTCGGAGACTGCGAAGGTAACTTTGCAGGAGGGTTTTCTTTTTCCCTATCATGATGCTAAGCAATTTGCTAGTGTTTTTATTATCAATAATAATAGAAGTATCTTCTAAGATCGATGTACTTTCATGACTTGAGTTTGTTTGAGATTGAGAGCATTTATATTTTCAGCCGCTTTAAACAAATGTTTGGGAAAGACATTTTTGTTGATGGGTCAAACTCCAGCCGCTTGAAATATAAAAATTGCTTGAATATAAAAATTCCTCATATTTTATTCTATGATTCATACAAGATGTGGTTCGATTTGCCCTATTCTCCGCTCTCAGCTGTTCTCTCTCCTTACCAAGAAATTATTTCTTTTTTGCCTCTAAAACTTTATTTGCTTCATTGCAAATAGCCGCCTTTCATGGTCGGGTTAATTTCGTAAATGATGTTGTAAACTTGCAGTTTGACCATTTTTTAAAATTTTTTAAAAATTTTCGAATTTCAAAAAAAAAGTACTGAATGTGCTTCTACTTGACTCCACGAGACATCCGTTTCAATATATGCAGTATATATATATATATATATATATATATATATATATATATATATATATATATATATATTTTTTTTTTTTTTTATGGGTCTAGCACACGTGCTGCAGGGAAGTCCCTAAAGCGCTTCAGGAGCGGCACGAGTGCGATCTTAGAGCAGCCTCTCGGAGTCTTTCATGATGGTTTTGGTGGCCATATAAGTGTAAGCTAACTGCACGGAAAAGGCAATTTCCATCACCTACAATGTCGGATCTGGTGCTTTTATCAAAGCAACGCATGGTGTGTTCGTTTGTTCCTGTAGTATAACTCATGCGTTGCCCTGATTTTCCCGCCTCGGTGGGTGTCGGCTTACTCGCCTTCACAACACTTTTGGCAGGTCCATTGTCAGTTGCCCGGTCTTCATCGTTTTGGTCGAGCTGCCATTTCCCGCGACGTCCTTGACCGTTACGTCGCTCGCCCGATGCTTCTTTTATTGGTCTACTGTTGTTTGGGATGTTTTTAGTGTTTTGTGGTGTCAGAAGCTCAAAGTGTCCCGACATTGGGTTGCCTGTTAGTAGAAGGTATATATATATATATATATATATATATATATATATATATATATATATATATATATATATATATATATATATATATATATATATTACATATATATGTATATATCACATTTGGTCAATGATGGTTCCATGTTTTGGCTGACGGCCGCAAAACCAAGTCAGCACAAACGCATTACCATTGTATATTAAGGAATGACCTGACAATGTTACATGTTTTTCAAAATCACTGATATATATATATATATATATATATATATATATATATATATATATACTAGACATCCGTTTCATTAATAGATATATATATATATATATATATATATATATATATATATATATATATATATATATATATATATATATATATATATATATATATATATATATATATATATATTATATATAAAATTTGTTGGGGAACTCGGCAAAAATAAATGTTCACACAATGTTCATTAAGCCAATATTTCAGTTCTTAGTTGGGACCTTCTTCAGGGCAAAAACTGAAAAGGAGATTGAGTCTACTAACTGAGAAAACTTGGACAAAAATTAAATTATTCAAATTATTATTATTGTTATTATTATTATTAATAAACTTATGTAGAAAATACAATATAAGTGTTTTTTTGTCATATATTACATATAAGACAAAAAACACTCACATGAATAGTGTTTTTTGTCATATATTACATATAAGACAAAAAACAAACACATGAATAGTGAGAAGTTGAGTATAAACATGTGTTTGAAAACCCTGGATGCTGCCACAAGGTTCATCTGCATCCTCTATCGACCGCCAAGTGATACTAACTTTAGAACACTTTTCGCTTCTCTTGCAGACACCATCGATCATTTACAAATTAACTATCCAAATGCCGAAATTGCCATCCTGGGCGACTTTAATGTCCACAACATCAACTGGCTTAAATATTCAAATACTACCGACGAACAAGGTCGTGAAGCTGAATCATTCTCAATCAGTTGTGGCTTAACTCAGCTTATTGACGAACCAACACGGATCCTTGATCGAGACGGGGAGTTCGACAGTCTTCTTGATCTGTTTTTTAACCATCAATCCGGAGATTTACAAGGTCACCGTAAATCCGCCGTTGGGTTCTTCCGACCATAAACAGCTTTCGACATCGAGTGTCCTACCAGTCAGTGACAGAGAGGTGCCTAAACCGCGCAAGATTTGGCATTACAAATCTGCTAAATGGGAAGATTTCACGGAATATTTTCGAACTTTTCCTTGGTTAGACGTTTGTTTTCGATCCGATGACGACCCATCTGAGTGCGCCAGGGAGGTTTCCGATGTTATCTTGGCTGGCATGGAAGTTTACATTCCATTTTCGAAGAAATGTCCTTCTAACGGCAAGCCTTGGTTTGACCGAAAATGCAAAGAAGCTGTTGCTTCTAAACATCTTGCCTATCGACAATGGCGTGAAAATCCTAACACCATAAATCATAACACCTTTGTTCCTGCCCAGAACAGATGCAAAGAAATTATCGACGAAATCAAGAAGGCACATAATCAGCGAATTAGAAACAAACTTCTCGCTTGTCCCAACAATTCCAGGTCCTTTTGTCAGTCGCTAAGGCAGTTTGTCAAAATTTCACCAAATCCACCATACCACTACTCACACGGCCAGATAGTTCTATTGCAACGACACCTGTTGAGAAAGCAAACTTGTTGGCCGAACTGTTTGCTTCACATTTTACTGCCGATTTCCAAGGAAAAACACCACCTAATATTCCCATAGTGCAGTCAAGGATGCCCGATGTTGTCTTCAGACAGTGTATCATAAAACGTATTTTAATGAAGCTAGACACCAAAAAAGCTTCTGGCGCTGACGGAATACCTGCCATAGTTCTCAAAAACTGTGCAAGGGAACTAATACCAGTTTTTCTGTAGACTTTTCAACCTATCCTACAGAAAGAGAATATTTCCTTACTGCTCGAAATGTCCCACAGTTCAGCCGATACCTAAAAAAGGCAGGAAGACCTTGCCAAACAATTACCGACCAATCGCACTGCTTTCAATAATATCGAAAGTCATAAAAAAATCAATGACTTTCGTAAACATGAAAGATTCAAACAGGAGATCTTTCTGACATTATGTAACACATGTTTGTTTGGAACAACGCAATTGAATACTTCAGAGAATCTCGAGCGGTTGATCTTGACATATCCAAGGCATTCGACCTCTCATGTTTCCTCAGAGAGCATTCTTTAGGAGTCGCAGTCGACGGATTTCTTTCTAACACCTTTACTGTTAACGCCGGTGTGCCCCAAGGCTCCATACTGTCTCCTACTCTCTTTCTCATTTACATTAACGATCTGCTGGAAAAGACCGGGAATCCAATCTACAGCTTTGCAGATGACAGTACGTTTATCTCTTCATCTACTTTGAACGCTCGGACATCGGCTGCTCAGGCGAATATCCGCAGACAGCAGGAACTCATTCAACTTAACAAAGATCTGGGAGAAATTTTAACTTGGGGTGACAGTAACCAAGTAGAATTTAACGCTACAAAAACCCATGTGGCACTTTTTTCTAAAAAAGTTGCTGAATCCGACATAGTTATGTCGGGGCACTCCATTCCCCTAGCATCGTCACTCAATTTGTTGGGCGTTAATTTGAGAGCAAATATTTCTTGGCATGAGAGCATGAGAGCTTCTCAAAAGTTGGGAATATTATTTCAAACCAGAAAGCTTTACACTCCACAACAACTGCTAATTCTTTACAAAGCTCAAATTCGACCAACTATGGAATACTGCTCCCATGTTTTTGGGGCTCCGCATACACTGCATTTGTTCGATTCTGTTCAGAGAAGGGCTGTTAGTCTGATTGGAGACCCAGAACTGATCAGCGGCCTTGATTCGCTAGAACATCGAAGAACGGTTGGCGACTTGAGTCTATTCTACAAGTATTTTCATGGAGAGTATTCGAAGGATGTAGCCTGCTTAATTCCTCCCAGAGCGGTTCATGTTAGAAGTACACGTCGCGCTGATACTTCACATCCGTATGAGGTTCAGCTTGTTACTCCTCGTACAACGCTTTTCAAGCAGTCTTTTATATGGAGAACATCATCCCTTTGGAATGGTTTACCCAGGACTGTGTTTCCCACCGAGTACAATTTACAGCGATTCAAGAACAACGTGAATCGATTTTTCCGCACACGTGTCGCTCCTGTAGCGCTTTAGGGATTTCTCTGCAGCACGTGTGCTAGACCCATAAAAAAAAAAATTTTTAATTATTAATTAATTCACCTGAACAACCACCTGTGGCCGGCGCCATGCACAAATGATTGACAATAGTCAAATAAAGAAAAGAAGAAATTACCAGTTGAACGACCTTAAAACCGATATGGAAATTCGGATCAAAAAACAACCGTGAATTTTGGGTAAAAAGGGTGGGAAACGAGAGATCTAGCAAAAGAGAGAAAGAGAAGGGAGGATAGTATATTATAATAAATTATTAATTAATTTATTTGTTGATTTAATTATTGAAATATTAATTTAGAAAGGAGATTTGTTCACCAGAAGGTGTATTAAAGCAGAAAATTCAAAGAGGGAAGGAAGGGGAAATCACTAGACAATGGCAATGACAGAAAAACGACCGTCTTTGAATGATCAATCGAGGCAAGCGAGGGGAACAGTTCCTATGAACCCAGGACCAAAGGACCTGCAACAACAGGAGAAAGGAATAGAGAAATGGAATATTTAAATCATCAAAATATAAAGATGAGTTACTTGAATTTTGACTGCAAAATCTTTTTGTAAAAGAATCGTGGTTTTGTATTTATTTCAAGTACGGTAATTAACGCTTTTTATAACATGGACGATTTCTTGGTCGTGCTATTTTAAAGTAAATGGATTGTCGAACATTCTAAACATAGAGTACAAACCAGATGAATAGAGGTTGGTTATGGATAGCTCGAAACTAATTTTAAAATTCGTTTGGTGGTTAGATTGTAATAAACTACATTCGTCTGTCTACTTACTGGTTATGCAGTCTATATTCTAGTCTAATTTATTGCATACTAAAAAAAAATTCGTCCTTCCTGATTTGTCCCCCTTGTACCTTACCTTTAATCCCTGCTGTTTTTGGTTTATATTGGGACATAGTTGGTGTTTTTTGGCTCTCGGGAAAAAAAATATTTAATTACAAACATTTAACCTAATTTATGCATATTTGTTAATTTGTTTTTAAAGTTTTTGTTATAAGCATTGGTCCTACCTCTATTTCTAATATGATTTCTTTCATTTTTGAATCTGACTTCGTTTTGTGGGAAAATGACTAAACGATGAACTAAAAGTATAAAAGGGCAAATGTATGTTGTACAGTGAACATTTATCATTAGAATAATATTTATTTCTTACTGTCTCTTTTCTACAAAAGTCAATTTTTTTTAAACTAAAATATCCAGTAGTAGCTGGCAAGTAAATTTAATGGGGTAGTATGGAATATTTAATTTAAAAATTTGATTAAATACATTTGATTTTTTTTATTAAAAATTGCGAATACATTATTTCTCGCCGCGTTTAATTAACACTCCTGACAAGTGTCTGAACTGAGAATACTCAATGGCTGGGTCCGTATTGTTATTTTTTTTTATGGGTCTAGCACAGCTCCAGGAGCGGCATGTGTGCGGAAAAAGCGATTCACGTTGTTCTTGAATCGCTGCAAATTGAACCCGGTGGGAAATACAGCCCTGAGCAAATCATTCCAAAGAGATGATATTTTCTCCATATAAAAGACTGCTTGAAAAGCGTTATACGCGGAGTAACAAGCTGAACCTCATACGGATGTGAAGTATTAGCGCGACGTGTATTTCTAACATGCACCGCTCTGGCAGGAATTAAGCGGCCTACATCCTCTGAACACTTTCCATGAAAATACTTGTAGAACAGACTCAAGTCGCCAACCGTTCTTCGTGTTCCAGCGAATCAAGGCCGCCGGTCAGTTCCGGGTTTCCAATTAGACGAACAGCTCTTCTCTGAACAGAATCCAACAAATGCAGTGTGTGTTTGGGAGCGGAGCCCTAAACATGGGAGCAGTATTCCTATAGTTGGTCGAATTTGAGCTTTGTAAAGAATTAACAGTTGTTGTGGAGTGTAAAGCTTTCTGGTTCGAAATAATATTCCAACTTTTGAGAAGCTCTCCTTGCTATGCCTGTAACATGTTCAAGCCAGAACATATTTGCTCCTAAATTAACGTCCAACAAATTGAGTGACGATGCTAGGGGAATGGAGTGCCCCGACATGACTATGTCGGGTTCAGCAACGTTAACTTTTTTAGAAAAAACTGCGCTTGGGTTTTTGTAGCGTTAAATTCCACTTGGTTACTATCACCCCAAGATACAGTTTCTTCCAGGTCTTTGTTAAGTTGAACTACCTCCACTGTCTGCGGATATTCGCCTGAGTAGCCGATGTCCGAGTGTTCAAAGTGAATGAAGAGACAAGCGTACTTCATCTGTAAAGCTGTAGATTGGGTTCCCGGTCTTTTCCAGCAGATCGTTAATGTAAATGGAAAGAGAGTAGGAGAGTATGGAACCTTGGGACCGGCGTTGATAGTGAAGGTGTTAGAAAGAAATCCGTTGCCGCCACTCGTAAAGAACGCTCTTGAGGAAACATGAGAGCCACAAATGAACTTTTCAGATATACCATAATATCTCAGCCAACAGTCCATCGTGCCAAACACGGTCGAATGCCTTGGATATGTCAAGAGCAACCGCTCGAGATTCTCCAAAGTGTTCAGTTGCGTTGTACCAAACATGTGTTACGTAAGTCAGAAGATCTCCGCTCTATGTTTACGAAAGCCATTAGGTATCGGCTGAACTTTGGCACATTTCCAGCAGGAAGGAAATATTCCCTTTCTGTAGGATAGGTTGAAAAGTCTACAGAAAACTGGTGTTAGTTCCCTTGCACAGTTTTTGAGAACAATGCAAATATTCCGTCAACGCCAGAAGCCTTTTTGGTGTCTAGCTTCATTAAAATACTCTTTACGATACGCTGTCTGAAGACAACATCGGGTATCCTTGACTGCAATATGGGAATAATAGGTGTGTGTTTTCCTTGGAAATCGACAGTAGAATGTGAAAAAGAGTTCAGCCAACAAGTTCGCTTTCTTAACAAGTGTCATTGCAATAGAATTATCTAGCCGTGTGAGTGGTGGTATGGTGGAGTTGGTGAAATTTTGACTAACAGCTTAGCGACTGCCCAAAAAAACCTGGGATTGTTGGGGCAACCGAGAAGTTTGTTTCCAATTCGTTGATTGTGTGCCTCCTTGGATTCGTCGATAATTCCTTTACATCTATTCCGGGCACGAACAAGGGTGTTACAATTTATGGTGTTAGGATTTTCACGCCATTGTCAGTAAGCAAGATGATAGAAGCAGCTTCTTTGCATTTTCGGTGAAACCAAGGCTTGCCGTTCTAACGGGGCATTTCTTCGAAAAAGGGATGTAAGCCTCCATACCAGCCAAAATAACATTGGAGACCTCCCTGGCAGAGTCACATGGATTATCGGATCAAAAACAAACGTCTATCCGAGGGAAATTTCGAAAATATTCCATGAGATCTTCCCATTTAGCAGATTTGTAGGGCCAAATCTTGCGCAGCTTAGGCGCCTCTCTGTCACTGATTGGTAGGATACTCGATGTCGAAAGCAGTTTATGGTCGGAAGAACCTAACGGCGGATTTACGGTGACCGTGTAAATCTCCGGATTGTGGTTAAAAACAGATCAAGAAGACTGGCGAACTCCCCGTCTCGATCAGGGATCCGTGTTGGTTCGTCAATAAACTGAGTTAAGCCACAATTGATTGACAATGATTCAGCTTCACAACCTTGTTCGTCGGTAGTATTTGAATGTTTAAACCAGTTGATATTGTGGACAATAAAGTCGCCCAGGATGGAAATTTCGGCACTTGGATGGTTAGTTTTGTAAATGATCGATGGTGTCTTCAAGAGAAGCGAAAAATGTTTTAAAGTTGATATCACTTGGTGGTCGATAGAGGATACAAATGAAACTTGTGCTTTGTTGAATCGTTATTTTTAACCACATAACATCAAAGTTTGGGGGCTCCAGAGCCTCTTCTCGTTGGCAAGAGAGGTCGCTTCTGACAAAAAGACAGATTCCAAAGTTACGCCTAAATCGGGAATAGAAGTCCTACACGTTGTTAATAAAATCTACTGCTATAAATTAAAAAAATTAATTAATTAATTCATCCACTAACAATCAAAATTAATAAATAAAAATATGATGACGAAAATATGTTCTTGCAGCCTCTGATATTCTACATATCCGCCATCAGGTATATTTCAGATTAAACTTATGAACGTGGGTAGATAAACATAAATTCTTCCGCCATTCTTTTATTTATTATGAAAATGAAATGTGGTAAGCATCAAAAGCTTTAGTTATTCATTTAAAATCGTCTAAAATGTTTGCCATTTACAACGATATTGCTCCAGGAAGACAGTTAAAAAGAAAAATGATAGGTTTTATATTATTTTACTGGGTTTAAGTTCCATCAAAAATGATTTTTATAGCACATTTTTATTTTATTTTATATCAGGAAAGAATTTTATAAAATAGAGGTATTAATTTAAAAATGTAAAGGTATGTCGTTTTTTTTTTTTAAATATTCCTACAACAGTGAACCGATGTATTGTAAAAAACCTACCTAAATTTTTTACTACATTGCTAAAAAAGTAATTGTGAATAAATAATAGGCAGTACAATATTACGGCGATAGCTAATGACCCGACATATCAGTTGGCTGTTAGCTAATAGCTGGATATTTTTTGTAGAAATTAAAAGATTTCAACAATGATATTTTGAGCCCCTAAAATTTGTATAAAAATTACAAAAAAATTTTTTTTTAATGAATAAAAAGCAACGTTATCATTAATAATACATTGATATATCTATCCAATGATAAATAATAAATAATTTAAACACAATAGAATTGGGTGCATTCCAAATCTATGGATGGAAGTGGAGAGTCCGACGAAAGCAACGGGTCTACTCTATTACATATACAGATCAAAGACTTCGCGCCGAGTAGGCGCTGGATGTACCCAGAGAAGCCCAAGTGGTGCTTTAGCGCACCACTAGGGACAAGTGCAACAATATTCCAGGCACTCATTCACGCATTACAAGTGTATGTTCTTGAGAATATTAGATCGGACTACCCCGACCAAGAAACATATTTTCTCTCAGACAGTCAAGCTGCTCTAAAGGTTTAAGACGCCTATCAGGCTAACTTCATGATCACGATGGAGGGTAAACGTGACCTATTCGAACTATCCTTCAGGAACAACATTGCTGAACTACAGTGGTTCGAGGAGATTCGGGGAAAAAATGGTAATGAAAAAGCAAACGAATAACAAGTCTCATAGCTACAAAACTACCCAGGAGTCTAGAACAATGATTTGATATACCAAAACAGGTGGTAAAAACCATAATCAACAGATGGTTGTATCAGCGATATCTAGATCGTTGGCTCGCAACATCTGACTAAAGACCTATGAGGGACATAATTGGTGGCTCCTCGCAGAAATTAATAATTGAAGTCTCTTGTTTAACAAGGGCCCAGATCAAACTAGTCGTGAGACTTATCACCAACTACTGTTACCTGAGGAAACATTTACCGAAAATGGATATCCACAATGGTACCACGACAAGGAAGAGGAAGAAACCTCTATGTACATCCTAAATGAATGTACAGCTTTAACAGGATACGGTCATAAACTGTTCGGAGATCAACATCTTGGGGATAAATTACCACATGAGGGACTTGAAACGAAGCTAACAGACTTCCTTAAAGGGGTGACACTCGTATAACGAAGACGGGGGGCACAATAAGCCAAGAGGTTGCAGTGTACAGACAGGCACAATCACCTGCTTAACTATTCAACCATCACTCAAAACTTCATTTTAAAATGTTTGTGTACGTCGAGACAATAATACATGTATAAGTATCGATTCATACTAATACATGTCTATAACTCCGAATATATTTTTTATGTGTTTGTGGAGTTGAACGATTTATCTGAATAAAATAGGGCCCAGAGATAGGTTACGTAAATATTATATTTCAAAATGTTTTGACAACTGTCAAAGTTAAAATGTGGTAAGAAATGTAATTGGTAGATGTAAAATTTTTAAAAAGTCTTCACGTTGAAAGCTTAAATTGAAATGTTTAGATCTCTTTCGTTTCATTTCAATAGTAGATTAAAATTTCGTCAAAAAATGTTTGGCATTGATATCTTTATTGTTCATGTACCGATTTTCACTAAATTTCGGTAGTACATAGAAAATTGGTTAAAAATTTTTCAACTCACTAACCCCCTATCAAAATAGAAATTTTCGTATACCCTTTGTTTGGAACAAATTTTAATAGTGGATATAAACTGCCTTTTTTCTTGAATTGACAGTTGCTATTGACAGTTTACATTAATGAATATCTATATTATTGAGGATATGAATTAATTTTGAGGGATTTTTTGAGTAAAATATCGCTTTATTGTAAAAAAATGATTATAAATTGATTATACAAAGTATTATCTATCGCTACCCATTACTTTCTTCGATCTTTGTGGCAGCATAAAAATACCACGTTGAAAGAACGCCTCATTTTTTGAGGCTATCCACGAATCGACCCATTTTTTGGTATATTCATAAGAATAGAAGCGCTATTCAGACCGGTCGTGCGTCATCGATCGGAACAAGTCATAATCAGAAGGAGCAATATCTGGTGAGTACGGCGGGTATAGTAGAACATCCCATCCAAGCGCTTCTAGCGTTTCCTTGACGGGTTTTGCAACATGTGACCGAGCGTTATCATGTTGACAAATCACTGTGCCGTTTCCTTCAACGGTTAGCTCAATAGCATCAATTGTTGTCGATAACGTCCTTCAGTAATAATTTCGTTGGGTTGAAGCAGCTAATAAGTGCCGAAACATATATTTTTGTATTTTACAGCACCTTTTACACAACGCGGTAGTGTGGTCGTTATTGCGTTTCTGTGAACAACTACTACCTATGTACGTGGTCAGGCCAAATACACTTAAATAAATTAATAAATTAGTATACCGAGCTGCGGGATTGAACCCTCGACCTTCTGTACCGTAGTCAAGGTACTATACAACAGAGCTACGGGCCGCCATCCAGCATAAGCTTGGAGCTATGAGTATTCGGCTTTGGCGAGGATGTTGATGGTTCGCTGAGCTTCACCCATGATTTTTTTGCGGTTTAGATTATAGTAGCGTATCCATTTTTTATCACCAGTTACGATACGATGCAAAAATCTTTCCCATTTTGCCGTTAAAGCAGTTGTTTACAGGTGAAAAATCGCCTTTCAAGGTCTCTCGGTTTCAGTTAGTACGATTTCCTTGCTTTTGAATCATTCCTAGTGCATGTAAGCGTTTGGAAATGGTTGTGCCTACCTTCTAATGATTCTGGAAGTTCTTTTTTCATTTGGCGTAGGTCTTCATCGAGTAATGCCTCCCATTCTTCTTCTTTAAACTTTTTCGGACGCTCTTTGACTTCCTTATTGACCTGGCTCACTCATGTTTTTATCGATGGAATATAATCACCATAGGTTTCCGACAGCAATCAATGATTTTCAGCAACGCTTTTCTTCTTCTTCTTCTAACAAGAAAAGTAACGCTTTCCGCAAATGGTGTTTTGTTGGCCCGTAATTCGACATATTCAATGCTCAAAAAAAAAGATGTTGTTTACACTTCGGCAAAATAACGATATTAAAAATTAAAGTTTAATAATGGTACTTCACCATGAATAGAGCAACAGTATGCCCCGATACGATATAATACAAGTTACGCCTTCTCTTAGAAATCCCTCAAAATTAATTCATACTCCTTATATTTATTAACTGATGGCTATCAAGTTTGTAAAATTGGCAAGAGCAAAATTGTATTGACATTCACGAACATTAAACTGTTGAATGAGCTTCCTAAGGATGATCTATGTTGCACCGGAGATTATCTTCTATTACAAGTCAAGCCGTGGACAGAAGTTGGTATATAATAAGGCAATCAATAAAAGTCACACTCACTTTTAACCAAGCGAACTAATAGAAAAAAGAGCGTTAGAAGGCAATTAAATTTTTTTTCATTCACTCCAATTTCAACCCTTTAACAGAAAAAAAAGTAAATAAACTATAGCATTTATTTTAATGATAAAGAAAGTCGTCTGATAGTGTGTTGAATCGATTTCAATGTTTACAAAGCGATTTGTATCGGTTTTTGTGGCACATCTTTTACTAATGATTTGAACAATCAAAAAGTTGGAAAAATACGGATCTTGTCATACAGTCGTGTTATATAAACTATCTTGGCTGCGTTCCCAGGCAGTGCTTTTAATAAACAAGAGGTTTTATAAAAATTAAGTCTTTTTAGATACAATACTTAAATGTCGACTTATTGTTGATGGCAGCGTGAACGGTTTTAACTGGGGACTGACTAATTTAATTTGAATGCAGTTTTTCTTTCACATATAGATCAGTTAATCCAGAAGGTTTCAGATAACCGTGCTGATGCATGATAGGAACAAAGTAGCAGTTGTGTAAAGAGTTCTTGCACTTTTTCGTTTTTATGCCCTATCAGTAATAAAAATGCAAACCATTTATTCTACACGAGCAGTACCTGGGCAATTGCCAGTTGCTTATAAAATAATGCAACTTCATTCTAATTAAACTGTCTCTTTATACTCATATTGTAACGGTTGTCAAGGCAATTTTAATAAATACCATATATATATATATATATATATATATATATATATATATATATATATATATATATATATATATATATTAGAGTGACCGGGTCTCATAGAGGGGGAAAAAAAATGTCGGAATCTTGTTCGTCTGGACCCCACAAAACGATTCCCCTTTCCAGATATTGAGATAGCCGAAATTCGAGCTCGATTAAACGACGTTAACCCGTGCCGCTCGTCGCTCAAAGTTTGAAAAAAATCCAAATTTTTGGCCAAAAAGCTGACATATGGAGCCATAACTCCAGAACGGTAAATAATAGAAACACGCTTAATATCTCAAAAGAAAGCTAATGTTGTTCTTCAAAATTTATATTCTATAGATAATTGTTGTTATTTTAAGTCAAACCGAGTTACAACAGCCTTTAGCCCCAAAAACGTGACCTGGTACCACTAGGAGCATACTTCGTATATTTTGTTATTAAGTGATAAATTTTGCTTTTTTTTGGTATATTTTTGAGTTTAAAGTAGAAATACAATAAAAAAACAAGTAATACTGATAAGTCTAATGACATTTTTTATTTTAAAATATAAAAATTAGGTATATAATACATACAAAACAGACACAGAAAAGATACAGACGTAGTACCTACATGAGTTGATAATTTTACATAGTTATCTAATCTATTCTAGAGCTTTTGTTAAAGTAGTTTTTGAAACGTCAGGATATAATGCTCGGCATTTACTTACAACTTGCAGGACATATTGCTTTTGGTCTTCATCTTTTGTCAGAAGGTCGTTAAAGTCGGTTATTAATTTAACACCACGCTCAGCCATATCATTAACTACTTTTAATGTTTTGACAATTTTCAATCCTTCTTGGAAGTCATTATTTTGAGGCCAGGTGTTTGGATGTTGTCTTAGGAAATCTGTTTTTATATTAAATTGGTCAAAGAATGTAAACGTTTCTTTGGTAAGTAAATTTACCAATCTTCCATCAACTACCTCTTTTAAGTTTTCTTTCCTAACTGTTGGATTTACAACCCTAGCGTGCTGTGATGGTTCATCTGTGCTACTGAGCAATTTATTAGCCATTAACAACTTTTCATCGTCTGTAATGGTGGGATCAAAAAACGATAATCCCACCAACTTTGCATTCAAATACCACAAATGGTTCGAAAATTTGTCAGGGCTATTTCTGCAATGTCGTTGTCACATTCTTTATAGTCTAACAGACTATGCAAAATACCTAAATCTTGCTTTGGTGCAAGATGAGCTTTTGGAGCATTGAACCAAGCTTTACAATAAATTTTAATTAGGAAAACAGAAATGGCACGCACAGAACTTTCTTCTTCTTTAGACATCTTAAATTGACGACGAAAAATGAACATTTTTAAGCAGTAAATAGCCTTTGCCATCCCACATAGCGTGATGAATGGCTCCTGGAGTTCTAAAACCCACAACATTGCCGTCTAGTGATCCAACAAATACGAGAACCAACTGCAATAGCTCCTTGTAGTCATCTCTGGGGTGGCTCTCAGTTAATTTGGTCTCGAATTCAGCAGTAACATTTGCAATTACTTCTGCTTTTGTATAAGATTGTCACTGATACCTGTGTCGTATTTTCCTTTGTCTATCTTGGGCCACGCACTGAGGAATCTCTTGAAAATGTCTGGATGAGGTCCAGTGTTTGATCCCATTTTTGTGTCGAATACGCCTCTTTCCAAGATATGGTGACGGCAAGCTAGGTATAACAATTCTCTTCCTAACATTTGCTCCAATATGACGCATGCTCCTTTGAGTCTTCCCGTATTGGATGCTGTAGTGTCGAAGCACATCGCCTTGACGGTGTTGAGAAGACCCCATTCATGTAGGCATTCATATACGGCTACGGCTTGCTCCTCTCCAGAGCTGTTTGCTGTTACAGGAACTCCCAGCAGCTGTTCCATTTCGCCATATGAAATAGCTATAGCTATTCGCTCACATTGTTCATTTTTTAAAACACCCGGTAAAAGTTTACCGTCCCAATGGACAACCACGGGCTCTTTTTCAGGAATGTTTACTTTATCAAAAAATTTTTTATTATATTGTTCTCTGAACATTTGCCTTCTATCATGTAATAAATGTTTTCGAGACTTTGTACTCAAGAGGGTCAAGGTTTAGTGCTTCTAGAGTAGCTATTAAAATTCTCGTGGCATTTCTGTCGGATACCTTATATCGATCTAATAAAATGGACAATTTCATGTTTAAAATCTCTTTAACGCCCCTTGCAAATGAAACTTTCATCCTCTTGCTCTCAGATGGTCCTGGATCTTCTGCAGCTTCTTCAGGGATGTCCATTTCCTCCAAGCTCTCAAGTTCCTGGTAGACGCTGTCCTCTTCAGTGTCTTCTTCTCCTTCTTCGAACTTGTCTTCATCATCCGTCTCTAAGAAGCAACAAAAAAAGAGAAAAAAAAGACTATAAAAACTTGTCGTTTTAGCAGAATAGTAATAATACATAGGTACTAAATTACCTACTTCTAATTATCAAAAGGTATTATTTAAAAAATATAAACTCAATCATAAAGATGCCAAATCATGCTCTCATGTACAATTTTCTTTAATTATAATGAAACTATTTACTTATTTGTTTATCTATTTTTTAGAATACTAATAATAAAAAAAAAACTCACCAATATCAAAAGTTGCTTCTTGGATTTGTCGGTTCATTTTTGCAAGTTCCTTCAGCTCGAGACAACTTGAGATCCACTCCAGTCATGGAACCTGGGCGGCACTTCTGCCTCTGTTTCCCGAGAAACGCCTTATCTTCTTTAGATTTCATCAGAGCCAAGGCATCTTGTTGAGCAATATCAAAGAGATCATCCAAACTTTTTAACAAACTGTTTAAATTTGTTCTTGGCCGTTTTCGATGTTTTCTTCCTGTCTTTTTGAAGAGTTCTCCACTCGGCGTGAAGTTTTTCCAGCTTAGTAATTACATCTTGCTCATGTTTAGTCGGAATTCGAGCTTTCTCCCAAAAAATGAACACTTCTCGTATTGTAAGTTTTGCTGATTCTCTTACAGTTAATTTCACAGTACGTAAATTATAAAATAAAGCACACAAAACTGACGATTTGAGGGTAGTTTACAACCGGTGATCTGGTGAATGGGATAGCCCACAAGAAATATTTTATCCTTGGTCTTTGTACACCTGATGTGGATGCCATTTCAGAGGCCAATAGTAAATAACAGTTAACTTGGAAAATGAAACAAAATATATTGCAAACTTTAATTTCAATAAAATGTTTTCAAATGTCTTTTAAAATAATACTATAATAGTTATAAAAACAATAACACACACACTTGGAAAATTAAAAAAAAAAAACGTTAAAATATCTTCACTAGATAATTGTTCGATCTAACCAGCTCAAAGGCACTTTAGAAACTAAACTGAATAAATAAAAGGTCGGTTGTACGCTGAAGTAAAATCACCATCCCTAAAATAGAAATTAGATTCACCCTCCTTTTTACCTGTCAAACGGGTCTTTCTTTGGTAAACTAGTCAGGTAATCCCCATATAATAAAAGATTAAATTTGAACAAAAGGCTCTTTATGTTTGAAAATTGAGTTCCAAAATACTTTTTAACAAAAAAATGTTAATTCCGAGACACATTATGTAAAAACCCGTAAAATTCTTAGAATACTCCCAAACTGGCTCCTACTGGTACCAGATCACGTTTTTGGGGTTAAAGGGCTGTTGTAACTCGTTTTGACTTAAAATAACAACAATTATGTATAGAATATAAATTTTGAAGAACAACATTAGCTTTCTTTTGAGATATTAGACGTGTTTTCTATTATTTACCGTTCTGCAGTTATGGCTCCATATGTCAGCTTTTTGGCCAAAAATTTGGATTTTTTCAAACTTTGAGCGACGAGCGGCACGGGTTAACGTCATTTAATCGAGCTCAAATTTCGGCTATCTCAATATCTGGAAAGGGGAATCGTTTTGTAGGGTCCAGACGAGCAAAATTCCGACATCGATATTTTTTGCGGTCACCCTAATATAGCTCCGCTCGCGTGGACTTAATTCACTACTATCGTCACTGCTTATTCCTTATGTTACCTAACGTAATAAAACATCTGCTACTATTTCCCCTTATCTCCCATTATTTCTTCTTACCTCCCATTATCTCTACATAATTTCCATTATCTGGGCTTATCTCTGCTTATCTACCATTATTTCTCCTTATCTCCCATTATTTCTCCTTATCTCCCATTATCTCACCATAACTCCCATTATCTAGATTTATCTTTGCTTATCTCCCTTTATTTCTTCTTATATCCCATTATTTATACTTATCTAGGCTTACTACACAGTATATATCACCACTACACCAAACACTATTTTTGCAGAAATAAAGTGTTTGGTGTAGTGGTGATATATATTCTGAGTAGTATCATTGTGCCAAAGATTCCACATTCCCAACTTAGTTATCTAGGCTTATATCGAATTATATAGAACATATGTATAAATTTATAAAAACACGTAAATCGGATAAGTGGTTCTCAAGCGATAAGTGCACTAACGGACAGACAGACAGACCGACAGAGGGACGTTGCATTTTATATATATTATATTTTTTGCAACATGATATTGTTCCATATTTAATGGCAGTGTATTGCAAGATAACGCGCTAACGGTAACCTTTTTTTCCGACTTGATTCACTATTATCGTCACTGCCTATTCTTTATGTTACCTAACGCAATAAAATATATCCTATAACCTGGCCAGAGAACATTTGTATTTTAAAAAAAAAACACGTAACGCACTAACGGACAGACAGACAGACAGAGAGATGTTGCATTTTATATATATTATAGATAGATAATTTGGCCAGAGAACATATGTATGTTTTAAAAAAAAGCACGTAAATCGGATAAGTGGTTCTCCAGTGATGAACAGACAAACAGACAGGCAGAGAGATAGGCAGACAGACAGACAGAGAGACGTTGCATTTTATATATATTATAGATGTAATAAAATATATATCTATAACCTGGTCAGAGAACCTGGTATGAATTTAAAAAATCACGTAAGTGGTTCTCGAGGAATAAGTGCACTAACGGACAGACAGACAGACAGAGAGACGTTGTATTTTGTATATATTATAGATATAGATTATTATTATTATTATATAACCTGGCCAAAAAATATATGTATGAATTTAAAAAAAGACACGTAAATCGGATAAATGGTTCTCGCGTGATAAACGCACTAATGGACAGACAAACAGACAGAGAGACATTGCATTTTATATATATTATAGATTATAGACTATAGATATTCTCTCCTCCATAATATTGTTCATATTTAATGGTTTAGGTTATGTATTGCAAGGGAACGCGCTACCGGCAAACTTTTTTCCGACTTCTTTCACTATTACCGTCCCTGCTCATTCCTTAGGCTACCTATCTAATAAAATATAGCCTATAACCTGCCCAGAGAACATATGTATATTTTAAAAAAAAAAACGTAAATCGAATAAGTGGTTCTCCAAGGATAAGCGCACTAATGGACAGACAGACAGACAGACAGAGAGACGTTGCATTTTATATATATTATAGATAAAACTCGTTATCATACTTTGAGCTTCGCCAAGAAATAAAACAGTTTTCCTTAAGCCCAATTATTATTATTATTTTTTATATTTAATGTCTTGTATTTTTATTTAAAGAACTTTACAAAAATCCACTAAAATTAGAATCATATAAAAAAAGATGGAAGGATAGCGTGATGATATTTTGAAATTCTACATCTTCATAGGCTAGCCTTTTAAAATATTAAACTCAGTGACTTTGTGTCTTAACTTCTACTACTTTAAGTTTGTTTTAGCCTGTGTAACTTTTTTACGTATAGAGAGATTTAGACTACATGTTTTACGTTGGTCGTTATATAAGGAAATGTGAAATTGAGTTAAAAAAAATTTTATTTGATATTGTTTCCCATTTCCGTTCTATCGGTTTATCGGTACGTGTTGTACATTGGCTGAGCACTCAAGAAAAATTAAAAGATGTTTTTCGGATTCAGTGATGTAAATATTTTAATATACGATAATAACTACAAAAGCAGACTTTTTCTGGAAATGGTTCACATTAAAAAAACATAAAAACAGTATTAATTACAAGACATATATTAATAAACTTAGCACTATTTATTGCAATATCAGAGGTTAATAGCATTGTATGTGGTAAAGGTCTTTTTTGCTTTTGTTTTGGTTTGTTCTTTCCCTTCTTTTCTATTTTAATTGCATCTTTAATAAAAGCCAATGGAAAGGAAGGGAAAGGAATTTTTAAGCAAATAGAGATAAGATTAGAAGGGAGAGAGAGGTAAGGGGAAGGGCAAGAACGGTATAAATAAGTAAACAATTTGCTAATAAACATGACCAAATAGACGGTATACGTTTACTCCTCTCTCAGTGTTTGTTTCTTCGCTTTGTTATAGTTTAATATGGATTTACATTATTAATTTTCTCTAGTTGGTAAGTTTTCTAACATGTTGAGCCATACAACTTGAGGAAAATGAGCTAAAAAGTATGAGATCACTAAATTTAATACGGTATCACTAGAATAATGAAAGTTTTTCCTGTTTTTTTTGATTGGATAAAGGTTTGATTGGATAAGGAACACATTTTGAATATATTCATTTTATAGATAAGGTGCGAAAGCTTAATGGGGTATGGTAGGAGGTTAGAGAGGTTGCTAGTAATATTTCGTGTTATATCTCCTTTTCAATATAATTCTACTCTAAATATTATATAGAGGGAAATTTCAGGTGCAAATACCTTTGGATCTCATCCTCTAATTAATCATTAAATTAAAATTTTATTATTTAGATCCTTAGTATGAAAAATCAAATTTAGTATTTACTTTGGACTACCTGTTCGCAACGGAAGTCCTGAGTGAATTATTTATCGATTTTTTATCACTATTGTCTTATTAATTGCAGTGAGTTGAAGGAGTGTATAATAAGTATATTTCTGTAGTAAGTACATTTCGATATCCTTACTGAAAAAAATTGTAAATTTTCAACTTTATTTGCAGAAGCTTACCAAAGAGTTGCTATTATTGGCACCCTTATGAACGGATTTAAAGGGTTAAGGTTTGACCCGTGAACAAAAAGAAGCAAATTACTCAGCAACCTAATGTCTTCGAACAGACTGCTACATTTAAATAGTGACCCATCTGCTTAGAGATTTAACGCTAAAGCTTTAAAAAATGTGAAATCTTTATGCCCAATACTACAAAAAAATACTGTAGAAAAAACTGTGAAAATTACATCTAGTCCATAAAAAAGATAAAGACATCCATAAACAAAAATAATACGATATACCTAAGCCGCTCCTACAAGCCTCAAATGAAAAGCTACACTCAGCCGGCGCCCCAAAAAAAATCTTTGATGCACTCGCAGGCTGCGGCGGTGCGCCGATCAAAAGAAAGCATTTTTTTTGTGAAACAAAAAAAAACGAAAAAGGTGAGCGACATTCGAACTACTCCAATTTATTTATTAGGCTGGTTAGGTCAGTTTTATAATCACGCAAATAAAATTTTAGTGAATTAAATGTGTTAAAAATATAAAATATTTTAAACAGCCGATATAGAAGAATACCTCAATATCGGAAACTCTAAGTAAAAAAAGGATGTATTTTGAAAAAAATCGGCTTACAATAATAAAAAAGGGAAATATATTTTTAACTTGTTTACTAATTCATGGGTATTAACATATATAGGCATAGCATATAAAAGGCATTCACCCCAAAGAATTAAATTTGAACCTGAACTATTATTTCTTTTTTTTTTTAAATGTCCAAATTATCAATTTCAGGCCATATAATCTACATTAGCTTCAATATAGCATTTGACAAAGTCAGATAATTCGCTAAATAAATTGTGGTAACTGCCACTTAAATATTTCCAATGTTGTATTGCTTTTTTTTCATCACCAAGTGAAACCGGAGGAAAAAAAACACAGGTTGCTAAATCAGATTCAGTCAAACTTATGGACGATTTCCGGCTTTATTTGATAAAATTACGTATTTTTTGAATGTTCAGTTCTGAAATCGCTGAAAAGATAGTTAGTCTACTACCATTTATCGTAAACTTTTTAAAACAATGTAATCCAGTTAAACACAGCTTTACCGCTATAACTAAACATCTAATGAAACAAATGTCATAAATCAGATGCCAGCTACAATTGGTGGTGCCACTGTATTCTCATATTTTCGAGAAGTTTGCTTTCTCCTTGGACAGAAGGTGTATATTATGCACATGTACTTTAATGGCAGTGTTGAGTTTCAATTTATAGCAACCTATGATCTTTCAGTATAATTTATTAATATATGATTAATATTTATAAATATATGTATTTTATATTATTGAAAACTAGCTGTGAAACTGTTTCTATGCAAAAATTAACTGGCCTTTTTAAAGACAGTCCTTTTTTAATGTTTTTCTTATTGCAGCTTGTTTAGTTTAATATAAATCCAAATAGCTAAATTAAACAGCTTTCAAGCAGCAATAATAGCACCATTTAGGTTTTAATCATTTCCCCTTTTCATTTAATGGTAGTTTTAATATTTAAATTGCCAGTATTTTTAATAAAAACAGCAAAACAAAAACGTAATTTAAGAATACACGATTAAATACATAAAGCCGTTTTAAATAAATTTATAATTGCTTGTTATTAACAACTTTAATTATCTAAAAATTTTAATAAAGTGCTTGGCCGCGATGATGCTAGAAACTATTAGTTATAATGAATTAATTTCTTCTAGAATATTTCGTTTTTATCTATTCATTGATTTAGAACAATATTTAGTATAATAGTAGTTATCAACGAGACAAACTTAGTGCATCATCGGACAAGGATTGTCGGTAATCTTTGCTCTTATGGTATGTTAAAGGAACAACGTCGTCGAAAATAATACCACCTTCCCTAGCGCGCCCACTTAGCAATCAACTTTCATCGTTATAATACAGTAATTTCTTTCCTTTCTATTAAATTACATATGCTTTTCTATTTATATGGGCTACTATGGGCTGTGTTACGTGTAACACACCTTCTGGTGAGATTGTGAGTACGATTGGTTCCGAATTAAAAAAATGGCATAGGTGGAAGATGAAGTGCTTTGCGACGTAATATTCACGTTAAGTTTACGTCACTTAGCATATGATGGTAAAGTCTATTTTAACTTTGTCGGTTTAATGTTGTACTGTATTCGAAATTTTCATGTTATTTCAGAATTGTTTGCGATATGGCCACGGGTGGTAAGTTGACTTACGTTTGCTGACTCCTCATGATACATATTTTGTTGATATTTTTCTTCGTCAATGTGAGAGTATCGGCTTCGTACGTAAGAATGGGTAGTACGCATCTGTCAAAAACTTTTCTTTTAATATATAGCCGAGTTTGTCATATGCCGTCCACAAGAGACTTATTCTCTGCTGAATTTTTCATGTGTTTGGTTGTCTCGTCCTATGCTGATTTCATGTCCTAGGTATTTATATCGGTGTACTTGCTCGATATCCACGTTATTCAGTTTTATAGTGTCGTTTAATACAAGATTTGATATAAACTGAATCTTAAACATTGGTTTTTAAACCAACCACTCCTGAAGGTTCTTAAAGCATGTGCGGCAT
>CM032446.1:161362439-161409241 GCA_019049505.1 Pachyrhynchus sulphureomaculatus
TCGTACGGCTCAGAGGCTTAACTTTGCTTATCAAGTAATTGAAGGCTTCTCAACGTTTACTAACAGCCGTTATAAAAGAATTATACCATATCCGCTTATATATATATATATATATATATATATATATATATATATATATATATATATATATATATATATATTATATATATATACGAGGCTGGTTTGAAAAGTCCGTGCAAAAATAAAAACTACTTATGTGTTTGGGATAAACCTTTTTTATTTTTCGACATAGTCTCCTTTTAGGCTTATACACTTCGTTCAACGATGTTCTAGTTTGTTGATCCCTTCCGAATAATAGGATTTGTCCAAGTCTGCAAAATATCCATTATTGTCTGCAATCACCTCCTCGTTTTGAATAAAATCTTTGTCCCGCCAGCCATTTCTTCAAATTGGGGAACAATAGTAGTCCGAGGGAGCCAAGTCTGGAAAAAGGGGGGATGTGAAACGAGTTGGAATCCTATTTCCATTAATTTTGCGACCCCAACTGCTGAGGTGTGTGCTGGTGCGTTGTCGTGATGGAAAAGGACTTTCTTGTAGGCCAATCGCGGGCGTTTTTCTTGCAGCTCGGTTTTTCAAACGATGAATAATATTCACCTGTAATAGTTTTTACCCCTTTTCTAGATAGTCGATGAGGATTATCCCTTGCGAATCCCAAAAGACAGTCGCCATAACCTTTCCGGCCGAAGGGACGGTCTTCGCCTTTTTTGGTGCAGATTCCCCCTTGGTAACCCATTGTTTAGATTATTGTTTGGTCTCAGGAGTATAGCAATGTATCCCTGTTTCATCCACAGTGACGAAACGACGCTTAAAGTCCTCCGGATTCTTCTGGAACAGCTGCAAACCATCCTTGCAACACTTCACACGATTCCGTTTTTGGTCAAGCGTGAGCATTCGCGGCACCAATCTTGCGGATAGCTTTCTCATGTCCAAATGTGTATGCAAAATATTAAGTACCCGTTCAGTCGAGATCCCACAGCATTAGCAATTTCACGCACCTTAACTCTTCTGTCATCCATCACCATATCATGGATTTGATCAATGATTTCTGGAGTCGTAACCTCCACAGGCCGTCCAGAACGTTCAGCGTCACTTGTGCCCATATGGCCAGTCCGAAGATTTTGAAACCACTTATAAACTGTTCTAATCGAAGGTCACCATAATGTTTATCAAGGTTCTCTTTAGTCTCCTGAGGCGTTTTACCTTTCATAAAGTAATGTTTAATCACCACACGAAATTCTTTTTCGTCCATTTCTTGAAAATCACTCGACTTCCTTGATTCACACGAATGCCAAACACAAAGAAATAGACCAATGGGGCTGAAAACTTGGTGTACGTTTTATTCAAGAGATGCTACTAACTAAACATGACCTCGATACGGGCCGGTGGTGCCATCTCTCGGACTTTTCAAACCAGCCTCGTATATATATATATATATATATATATATATATATATATATATATATATATATATATGTTAATGAAATTGCCGTTATTGGACTCTCATAGAATCAAAACTAAAGCATCCTCTCGAAATATATGAGAGAACGTAAAATTACTGAAATATAACGATCTTCAATTTTGGTAGTTGATATTGACTATTATACCTATATATGTAAGTAGAAACCTAATAATCGCCCTACGCTAATTGTTTGCATCTGTGCCAATATCCTTGCTAAATAATTCCTTCAACAGCCTCGCATGGAGCATAGATATGCCTTCACAATTAGGCTTGCATCAGCTAAAGATTCCAATGGCATCTTATTGAGGTAAAACCATAAATTCTTGTTAAGCGACGGCTTGGACTGCAATGGCTTCATGTGAAAAAAAAATTAGCTTGTAGGTCCTGGATGATGACAAAGGTCACACAACAATTGTTAACTCGGAGCAATATGAAAAGATTGTTGTTAACTTCTTCCACTCGCTTTACGAAATGTCGCCGGTTATAACTAGAGAAACTGGTTTCAGCAGGATGAAACGGTATCACGTGCTTTACAAAAATCTTTATTAGTTATTCAAGAAATCTTGAATAATTTGATTTCCAAAATAGGTGTCATAAGTTGGCCTCCACTTATTTCTGATTTGAAGTCGAATAATTGTTCATTGTAAAGTTATTTAAAAACTAAAGTTTACAATAACAATCGTCGCTCCCTGGAACAATGATAAGAAAACAACCAAAATATAGCAATGGTGATCAATAATCTTATAAACGTAGTGAGAGTGCAAAGGTTATAAAATTGGCCAAAGGCGTTACCTACGGGTAATTAAACATTTTCAATATGGAATTAGATGTATGTGGCAATATATATCGTCATTCATTAATCGTTATCAACATCCAGATTTTAGCCCTCGATACGTCTCAGCAAAACATTATTTATGGTGGCAGTGTATGTAATATATAGAACGATTTTATTTTAAATGTAATATTTTATGTTTGAATAAATTTTTTATTGCTGTTTTGTTAATTTCAAATTGCCGAGGTAATTAATATATTGTTTACTTCAAAGCATCAGCCGACGTAAAAAAAAATTACTAAACCCAACTATGGATAAGATAGTTGTCTAATAATATCTCAAAAATATCTTCTGTATAGATTATTTTGTTTTAGTGTCTCTTATTCTAACGATAACACAATTAAAATTTAGAAATTTTATTGCACTATTTGTTTCTTTATCGACATTCAGTAAAAGGCAAAGGAAAAAAAGTAAAAAACACTTTATTAATTGATTTGAAATAATGTTAACGACAGGTTAGAACATTCAGATACAAATTTGTACTTATTTACCAAGTAAAGGTAAATTTTAAGGGCAATTCAAAAATCAAATAGACAGTGACCTCAAACAAAAAAATATATTCATTAAACCAAGTTTTTAAGTCTACAAAGTTACCATTGTGCACAAAGCACAAGCCGGGAAATCGTATGAAAGATTTTGAAGAATGTATCTGATTTAAAATTGATGTTTGCTACTTGAATAAACATAATATCTTCGTTAAATTGATGCTTCTGCAGTTTTAAAAGAATCAACCAAATTTCCCAGAAGAATAGACCCAATAGAAGCTGGATACAATAAAACATGAAAACAAAAAACCTCACCCTGGTTACTCATTGCAGCAGAAAACGTAAACTGAATATTATCCAAAACTATTATCATAACTTGTAACAGACACATATATGCAATATCAATATAATAAAAACTACAAAAACTTCTGCATATATATATATATATATATATATATATATATATATATATATATATATATATATATATATATATATATACATATACATATATATATATATATATATATATATATATATATATAGTACAATTTCGATTATCCGAATCGCTATTATCTGAAATCCGGCTTATCCGAAACAAACTGTTAAAAAGCAAACTGTATTCCCATTAAACGAAAAAATCCCTATTATTCGAAACAGACGATGAGTGGTTTCCTTAACGCGTCGGGGACTCCCCGACGTCTAGAATTTGACCGCTGTCTACGTTTTGGTTAGTCGACGAGTGTTATAAGTTACTCATTACGTCTAATATTATCAGTTTCGTTTTAATAGATATTTTACAAAGTGGAGCGTCATAGTAATAAGCGTAAACGTGTTGTTATTACCTTAAAAGAGAAACTTAAAGCAATTCAACGTTTAGATAATGGTGAAGTTCTTAAAAATATAGCGAAGGATTTAGGTGTAGCCGTCAGTACTGTCTCAGAGTGGAGAAAAAATCGCGAAAAACTTGAAAAATGGTGTAGTGTTTTGTCATCGCCCGAACATGTATTCTGTTACGAGATAACGCCCCCACTCACCCAAGTGCGGAGCAACTTGAAAGTGGAGAAACAAAAGCAATGTTTTTGCCTCCCGCTGTAACTTCTCTCATTCAGCGTATGGATCAGGGTGTACTGGAAAATTTAAAACGCAATTACAGGCGTTTGTTATTGGAGCATATTTTAGAAGAAGTAGATGAAGGTGGCAATCTTACTGATTGTCTAAAAAAGATAAATTTGAAAAATATATATATTGGATAGCTTCAGCCTGGAATCAAGTAAAGAGTAGTACTCTGGAAAAATCTTGGTCCAAATTGATTCCACAAGAGGAGACACACATTACTCAGAGGCAGAAATAGAAGATAATGAAAGTTTACATCAAATTATATAAATAAAATAATTAAAAGTGTATGCAAAAATGCTAATAAAATAGATAGTGATGACGATGATTATAACGAAGTAGAAGCTACTGACAATATTCCAGTAAAAATGTCATATTCAGAAGGACTAGAGGCCCTAGAAAAAGCGTTGACTTATGTAGAACAACAAGAAAATACAACCGCCGCGGACGTTTTGCTTATCAAACGCCAAAAACAGAACTAACGCAAAACGAGTGCAGGTTATGAACACACATCAATAATTCTGTTTATTTAAGCTAATTGTCATAAAAAACCAGTTATCACTAAACTTTGTCAACATGCATAAAACACTTTAAACACTTTTTGCGTTACACATATTTCAGAAAAAAAAAAACATTTTTTTCCAAGACATAAACAAATCATTTTGTCTCCAAAGGGGTTTGAAAGTTAGATTGTCGCTAACAGCAGTATGTCATTTTCCTTTCACCTGCATTAAAAATTCACGCTATCTCTCTCAATCGTGATAATCGTAGCTGTGACAAGGGCGGCGCAATGATTTTTTAATTTACGTAGTCTAGTCATTTTGTAAATTGTTAATTACATTCGAGTTTTATATTTATATATATATATATATATATATATATATATATATATATATATATATATATATATATATATATATATATACATATTTATATATATATATATATATATATATATATATATATATATATATATATATTATCTTCTTCTTATGACGCCGTCTCCTCACGAAGGTTGGTGATCCATATAGCTAAACGAACTTTAGAAACTGCTGCTCGAAAAATATCACTCGAATCACATTCAAACCACCTTCTCGTGTGCTTCAGCGAAGAATTCTGTCGTCTTCCGATCGATCGTTTGCCCTTTATTTTACCTTCAATAATTGTTACTAACTAAACAATTCATACTTTGGGCCCCTCATTATATGTCCGAAGTATTGAGTTTCTCTTATTTTTATGGTTGATTCCAATCGTGTCTCTGAGCCACGGTCAAGAGTCTAGCACTCAAATCCATAAAAGAGCATGGAGAACACATACGCTCTCACCATTCTCGTTCGGAGTTCGAGACTTATTCATGTTCATATATGATATGTTACTTGAGCCTGTTCAATTTGGGAATATATTTCCTTTCTTGGGTCCTTTATATTTGTTCCCAAATATTTAAATTGGTCTACAGTGTTCTCTCCGATTTCGAGAGATTCTGGTCGTGGATTTTTCTTTGTTGTTACCATCTACGTGGTTTTCTTATATTCATAGTTAATCCAAATCTTTCACTGGCTGGTACGACTCGATCGATCAGTTGCTGGAGATCTTTAATATTGTGTTGTCCAGTATTTTTCCATTAACTGCCATTCCTTCAATGGGCTCATAGATGGCCACACTAAACATAACATCAGAATAAAGATTGAACAAAAGCGGCGAGAAAATGCATCCCTGTCTTACACTTTAAATTATTTTTATGCTTTCGAACTTTTCCAGCCCAATTTTGACTTCCAGTACAGATTTTTAATAATATTTAGATCTCTTTTTCTATATTTGTTGTTTCTAAAATTTTTATTAATTATTTCGTGCATCACACAGTCGAAAGCTTTTTGTAATCTATAAAACATGCATATACATCTACATTCATATCTTTACAAAGCTAGACTAGTACAATTAATGAGAAAAAGGCTTCCCGTGTACCCATGCCTTTTCGGAATCCCAGTTGTGTTATCTATTTGTGCTTCACATTTTCTATATATTCTGGAATGGATGATTCTCAAGAACGTGAGACCTTAAGCTTATCAAGCGATAATCGTCACATTTCACTGATTTTGACTTTTTAGGAATTGGGATGAAAGTTGACTTTAGCCAGTCAACAGGGATTTGTCCGGTTTCATAGATCTTGTTAAATAAGATTACCAGTCGATTAATAAATGAACTTTCATCCGAAAATATTTTGAGGATTTCTCCCTTTATCTCATATGAACCAAGTGCTTTTCCATCCTTCTGTAGTTGTATAGCATGAATAACTTCTCTTTTTATTATTTCTGGCCCTATCCCATTATCTCTGTTCAGCTGTACGCTTTCTGATCTATGTCCATTGAAAAGTTGTTTTATGTATTGCTCCCATATCTTTATTTTATCCTTAATATTAGTACAATTTCATTGTTTCCATTTCTCAGAATTGTTTCTTGTTTTTTTCTCCCAGTTCCTTAACCTTCTTATGCAAGTTAAATGTGTCATGCCTCGCTTAACCAGATTTCCTGAGCTTCTCTACATTTTCGGCGTATTACTCTGTTTAATTCGTTGTACTTTAAAACATCTTTTGTTTTCTGTAATCGTCTTTCGTCCATCAGATTTAGTATTTCTTCTGTCATCTATTCCTGTTTTTTTCTATTCTCTGCTAGATCCATTTCTTCCTCCTGTATCGCCATTAATTCACTCTTCATCCTAACCCATTGAGATTCAACACTTTGATTTTCTGTTCTTAATTGCTTCTTAAATTTCTCATCCATTTGGTTTGTTATTTGTTTTCTAAATTCAGGATTCTTCAGCTCATTTGTATCTATGGGATGTATTGTTTGTTTTTTGTTAATCCTTTTAAACCTGTACATTCGAAACTGCATGAGTACCAGATTGTAGTCGGAACTTTCGTCTGCTCCAGGGTAGGTTTTTACAGATTTTACAAATTTCTTCATGTTGTGTTGTATATATATATATATATATATATATATATATATATATATATATATATATATATATATATATGTATGTATGTATATATATATATATATATATATATATATATATATATATATATATATATATATATATATATATATATATATATATATATATATATATTATATGTATTATTCTATTATTTTATTTTTCAAAAACTGTAATGCATTATTTCTTTCCATTTCTTTCTGTTATCCCCCGTATACAGGTTGACACATGCGCTATTGAAATAAAAAATCTAAATTCTCAACGATTATTTCTATCTTTATCCATCACACTACTTGCCATTTAAATAATTTTTGTACTACCAGCATATCTCAGATCGAAACGAATCAATATCTTCGATCTTTCTCTACTATATAAAAATTATATCGGTCTTACACACTCCATCTGTACCACCAAAAATTGAAATTTTTTTGTTATTTTACTGTTTTAAGGGATAAGCAGAGAGAACCAAAGCCAGCCATTTTTAGCCGTTTTGAATTTTTCCTTTTAATTATAATATTACGTAGCTAACAACAGTTTATTGGGGAATGTCCCTTTGTGCTAATGACTGCTTGTTTTTTTGTTATAAACAAGTCACTTTGGTAAGTCAATCATTTTTCTTTCTTTTCATGCCTTTTTTTCAATCATATTAATGTACTTAAAAAAATATTTTCACTTAACATTATAAAGAAACTAAGTTGAGAATGTGAAATCTTTGGCACAATGATACTACTCAGTATATATCACCACTACACCAAACACTTTGTTTTTGCACTCGACGCGCGTTTCGCTAACCATGTTAGCTTCATCAGGAGCGATGATTGACTAAAGCTAAACTACCAAATCTACCCTATTTATACTTAGCCTAACCCTTGAATTACTCAAGCGGAACTAATGACATAGGCAAGGCTATCAGTTCCGGTCAAGTAACCAGTAAAGGGGACTATAAGGAATAGGCCCTCTGTCTTTGTTTAAACTACTTTTACATTTTATGATTTCCATACTTTCGTATGCGTTCAACAATCTCCTATCAGAAACATTTTTTATTAATCTTAGATTATCTAATGTTACAGTATGATCAGCTTCAAGAGCATGTTCGGCAATGCTAGACTTTTCTGTTCTGTTGTATTTTAAGTGTGCTAAATGTTCTTTAAATCGTGTTCTAATTGACCTTTTAGTTTGCCCAACATACTTTTTGTCACAATCATTACAACTAATTTCATAAATTCCACTTTTCTCACAATTAGGAATCTTATCTTTGGGATTTCCTAAGATATTCCTCAGATTGTCTGATGACTTATAGACTAAGGTGAGGCCTACCTTATTAAATACCTTATTGAGTCCCTTGCTATATTTCGGATTATATGGTATGGAGACATACTTGGTGTTATTTTCTTCGCGTGTAAAAAAGGTGGAATTCTGAATATTAAACCTAAACTCATGCCTATTTATTAGCTTATTTACTAAGTCATCGTCATAACCATTAACTTTAGTTATATTTCTAATACGATTCCTTTCTTTATTAAAGTTTACTCTATTCAGAGGGAAAGTGACCAAACGATGAACTAAAAAATGTAATGAGGCTAATTTATGTTGTTTGCAATGAAATGAATCATTAGGAATATATCTATCTGTTACTGTGTCCTTCCTACAGATATCAAATTCTAATCTATTATTATTTTTAATAATTAAAATATCTAGAAAAGGCAATTGTCCTTTGTTCTCAACTTCGTAAGTGAATTTAATGGAATCATACCGGCTATTGAATTTGGAAACAAAATCATCAATATTTGCTTTCTTTGTATTAAAAATCGCGAAAATATCATCCACATACCTATACCATACCCTTGGGAAATATTCGAATCCTTGACTGGCTTCGATTTCAAACTTACTCATGAATAAATTGGCTATGAAAGGTGACAAGCAATTACCCATAGCTGTTCCTTCTTTCTGAACATAAAATTGATTGTTATATTGGAAATAATTTTGTTCCATACATAGTTTAGATAATATCAAGTATTCACGAATAATTTCGTCTTCAAAGTCATTCATTCTAAGTAATTCTTCGAGATATTGTAAAGTTTGTGGAATTGGCACACTTGGGAACAAAGAACTAACATCAAAAGAAATTAAGACTTCATCTTCATTAAGAACTAGATTTTTTGTTTTATTAATGAATTCTAACGAATTCTTCACTGCGAAAGTATTTAATGGTAACTTCTCAAGTTCTTTTGATAACCATTTGGATATTAAATATGTGGGTGATCCGACCGATGAAACAAATAAATATTGTAGAAAATCATTCATCTCAATCCTTTACACGAAATGAAATTCGCATCTTAAACAAAGGTCTTAACTTTGCAGTACCCCCTCCTAGAGATAATTTATCAGAAATAGTTGCTCACATTGAAAGTTCCATTAGTACACTTCCAGAAAATAGTAAATCATTTGTTAGGGAAGCATGTCGCAATCAAATATCGAAAAACATAGTTAACAACACAAACTCTAATTCACGAAAAAACCGGTCAAGTGCAAGTTGAACTTGCACAATTAGTGTTCCGTACGTTGATTGTTTTTAAAATAAAAATTTTTGTTAGGGTGGTATAAAATGATCAGTGACTTCACAAAACACACCCCAAATGAGTTTTCAACAAAGTTTGTTTCCAATCTTTACTAAAAACTGGTGACTTTGAAATTTTTTTTTTATATATCAAATAAATTATTAAAGGTAATGCACTCGTGATAATTTTCGTTCAATCTATACCCCGTGGAGAATATTCCAGAATTTTTTCAAACTTTTTTGATCAGTACTTTTCGAGATAAGGTAGGGGACAGCGATTTTTTAAAAGTAATACGAAGAAAACTGTGGGCAAGGATTACATTATATATATATTTTTTACTCGTGTTTTCACAAGCTTTCATTTGACACCACACTCGATGACCTAGTAAAAAAAAAAATTTTTTCACTTCCGATTTCACCGCTCATAACAAACCCCTTAAGTCAAAATTTATGTTACGGTGGTATAAAATGATCAGTGACTTCACAAAACACACCCCAAATGAGTTTTCAACAAAGTTTGCTTCCAATCTTTACTGAAATCTGATGACCTTGAAATTTTTGTTTTTTTTTATATACCATATAAATTATTAAAGGTAATGCACTCGTGATAATTTACGTTCAATCTACACCCCGTGGAGAATATTCCAGAATTTTTTTTCGAAATTTTTTGATAAGTACTTTTCGAGATAAGGCCCGGGACAGCGATTTTTCGCGAATTTTTAAAAAATAATACAAAGAAAAGTGCGCGCAAGTATAATATTATATATATATTTTTTACTCGTGTTTTCACAAGCTTTCATTTGACACCATACTCGATGACCTAGTAAAAAAATTTTTTTTTTCACTTCCGACTTCACCCCCCAAAACTAACCCCTTAAGTCAAAATTTAATTCTCAAAACTACATGGCTCTGATGAGGCCATCAGTTCCTATATTATTACCAAATTTCACCTTTCTATGTCAAATAGTTTCGGAGAAAATCGGTGTGACTGACAGACAGACAGACAGACAGACGGACGGACGGACGGACGGACGGACGGACGGACGGACGGACGGACGGACGGACGGACGGACGGACGGACGGACGGACGGACGGACAGACAGACAGACAGACAGACAGACAGACAGACAGACAGACACCGAAGTGATCTTATAAGTGTTCCGTACGGAACACTAAAAAACATAAAAGTAGTTAAAGGATTGAAAAAGAAAGATGTCTTCTACTTAAAAGCGGATAAAGGAAATAAGGTTGTTATATTGGATAAGAAAGATTACTTTGAACGCGTAGATAATCTTATCAAATCTGGCCCTTATGAAAAAGTAATAAGAAATCCATTACCGAGAATGATATCAGAGGTTAAAAATTCTTTAAAAAAATGTAAGAACCTTGTCTCCGATTCGCTAAAATTTAAATTAAATGTGAGTAATCCAACCATACCAAAATTGTATTGCTTACCCAAAATTCACAAACCTGGAAAAGCAATGCGACCCATTGTTTCATCGGTCGGATCACCCACATATTTAATATCCAAATGGTTATCAAAAGAACTTGAGAAGTTACCATTAAATACTTTCGCAGTGAAGAATTCGTTAGAATTCATTAATAAAACAATAAATCTAGTTCTTAATGAAGGTGAAGTCTTAATTTCTTTTGATGTTAGTTCTTTGTTCCCAAGTGTGCCAATTCCACAAACTTTACAATATCTCGAAGAATTACTTAGAATGAATGACTTTGAAGACGAAATTATTCGTGAATACTTGATATTATCTAAACTATGTATGGAACAAAATTATTTCCAATATAACAATCAATTTTATGTTCAGAAAGAAGGAACAGCTATGGGTAATTGCTTGTCACCTTTCATAGCCAATTTATTCATGAGTAAGTCTGAAATCGAAGCCAGTCAAGGATTCGAATATTTTCCAAGGGTATGGTATAGGTATGTGGATGATATTTTCGCGATTTTTGATACAAAGAAAGCAAATATTGATGATTTTGTTTCCAAATTCAATAGCCGGTATGATTCCATTAAATTCACTTACGAAGTTGAGAACAAAGGACAATTGTCTTTTCTAGATATTTTAATTATTAAAAATAATAATAGATTAGAATTTGATATCTATAGGAAGGACACAGTAACAGATAGATATATTCCTAATGATTCATTTCATTGCAAACAACATAAATTAGCCTCATTACATTTTTTAGTTCATCGTTTGGTCACTTTCCCTCTGAATAGAGTAAACTTTAATAAAGAAAGGAATCGTATTAGAAATATAACTAAAGTTAATGGTTATGACGATGACTTAGTAAATAAGCTAATAAATAGGCATAAGTTTAGGTTTAATATTCAGAATTCCACCTTTTTTACACGCGAAGAAAATAACACCAAGTATGTCTCCATACCATATAATCCGAAATATAGCAAGGGACTCAATAAGGTATTTAATAAGGTAGGCCTCACCTTAGCCTATAAGTCATCAGACAATCTGAGGAATATCTTAGGAAATCCCAAAGATAAGATTCCTAATTGTGAGAAAAGTGGAATTTATGAAATTAGTTGTAATGATTGTGACAAAAAGTATGTTGGGCAAACTAAAAGGTCAATTAGAACACGATTTAAAGAACATTTAACACACTTAAAATACAACAGAACAGAAAAGTCTAGCATTGCCGAACATGCTCTTGAAGCTGATCATACTGTAACATTAGATAATCTAAGATTAATAAAAAATGTATCTGATAGGAGATTGTTGAACGCATACGAAAGTATGGAAATCATAAAATGTAAAAGTAGTTTAAACAAAGACAGAGGGCCTATTCCTTATAGTCCCCTCTACTGGTTACTTGACCGGAACTGATAGCCTTGCCTATGTCATTAGTTCCGCTTGAGTAATTCAAGGGTTAGGCTAAGTATAAATAGGGTAGATTTGGTAGTTTAGCTTTAGTCAATCATCGCTCCTGATGAAGCTACCATGGTTAGCGAAACGCGCGTCGAGTGCAAAAATAAAGTGTTTGGTGTAGTGGTGATATATACTGAGTAGTATTATAAAGAAAGTAGAAAATTTTGTCTTTCCACATGTCCTAAAGAAGAAATAAATGTAATTTCGAAAGCTCGACTAACAAAAAAGGTTGTTTAACTATCCAAGGCCATAAATATTTAAATAAAGACTGCAGCCCCTCTAAATTGAGAGTATATTTTTCTTAACTAGTCAGTCGCGACTACTCCTGTCTTAGTGTATATATGTATATATGTATATATATATATATATATATATATATATATATATATATATATATATATATATATATATATATATATATATATATACAAAACAGAATATCGTTCTCTTAACTTTTTGTAGCATCTGAAACACTACGACCGAAAGAATTTAAAAGCGACAGAAAAGATTCTAATGCCGCCATAGCGCGATGGCATTTGCATATCAAATGAGGATCATGACTTTTAATTATAAATACATAATAGTGATTTCATACAATTACTTCATTTATTTCATATACTTTCAGGTTAACAAGCATCAAAACTTACTAAGTAGTAATTTGATCTTAGATTGCTAAAAATTCGTAAATCAGAAAAATTTAACAATGAGCATTCCAGTATAGGATCGGTTACTCAGAAAATATCAAATTACTCATCATTTTAAATCGAGTCTGCTGAAAAAATATTTTTTAATAAATTCTTGGTTTGAGTATGTCATACATAACAGGAATCCTTCTCTGACACTTGTTTGTCAAGTAAGGGTATAAGAGAGAAACAAAATAAATTCCAATTTTATTTTTGTTTCAAGTCTGATAAAAGTTTTCTATCCATTTTTCCTTTTATGAAACAAAATCTTATAGTGCAGAAAGGTGTCTGCAGATTAGGACTTAAAACAAAGTAATTCAAAAATCAAGGAAATATTTCCATTAATACAAAATTTAAAAACAAATTAGGCAAATAACACCCTTGCCACACGTAAATTAAGTTTAGTGTACAATTAATATTAAAATAAAAATAACGTAGCCTATGATGCGCTTGGAAGACGTGCTTTTGTTTGCCTTTGACTTTGAACCATCATTAAAAAAAATTAGGTTATTTGCCGAACAGAAGAGCCGACGAAAATTGCGTTAACGAACGTAAGTGCCTATTTACATAATTAATTTTTAGTAAATATTCCTGTTAAAAATTATTTTCATAATAACGGGACTTCTTTACCGCTTTCAGGCTCTAAGGATATAAACATGTTATTTTAGAATATTGCCTAGTCATAAAAAAAACTCAAAATTTCACTCTCATCAATTTGTAGAATTTACAATCTGCTAAAGTTTAAACCAAAAATCATACATTTTGTTAAAAACTATGAACGAAAAATGGGTTCAAAGAAAATTTTAAAAACTCGCAGTAATTTGTTTCAGTGCTTAGCAAAAAAAATTGAGCTTTGTTGTTTGAACCCTAGTAACTGTAAGCCTCACAAATTGATGTGAGCCAAATTTTATACCCACAGAGCATGCAAGCCGTAAAATGCACTATGGTTTATAGAATTTTTTACTAGAAAAATTAACAATTTTATGTTTCATCTCTTAATTTTCTTCAAAATAATTATTGTATATGCCACTTTCCAATTATAGGACTAAGAAAAACTGCTTAAGAATAGTAAGTTAAAAAAATATCATAATGCTGTAGCAAATGATGATTTGAACTCTGAGAGACTACATTTTAAAAAAACACTTAACTTCAATTACAATTTTTTATTTCAAAATAAACTTATTTAGTATTAGACGAATTATGTCATAACTGACTGAAAAGAAGACTCAGCAAAAATCCGTTCAAACTTGGGTTACTGCAATTTAAGTACTTTAAAAAATCACAAAGGCTGCTTCGAACTGATGTTGCCAGATTTTCTGAAAATTACGCAGAACTAAAAATTTTAAAATTTTGCAGGTAAGGGTAGACCAAACCCTCAAATATCCCTATGTGCGGCGGCGGCGCTTTGAAGAGTGCCGGAAACTCGAAGGTTAGCATCTAAATGACATTATTTGTAAAAAAATACTCTAGTTCGACATACAATAGTAATTTTTTCCATTTATTATGTTTTTACTGCAAATACTTTAGAATTAGGCATTTTTATAGGACAGAAAAAGGGAAAAATTTACATATTGTTTTAATGTATTACTAAATTAATAAAAAGTAGGCGTAGTATCACAAATAAAGAAAATTGTGATTATTATATTTGTATTTCTTGACCCAAACAAGAAATTTCCATGTGAAAGGCAGAAAATATAGTATTATTCTTGTTATATTTATATCAAGCACTCCAGAAGCTTTTATTCTTCATTTTGAAAGATAAAAGAATTGCTGTTTTTATGCCTCCTTCGGATCTTGTGTAAGTATAATTTCATTCGCCAAAAATAGACACGAAAATAAGGAATACACGTTGTTTTCCAGGAAAATATTTATTTTTACCGTACCACGAAAACATGATTTCCTTCTTTTTTATCCGTAGATTTAGTGAGAAAATCGGATATGTTAGTGACAGTCGATTTCTATGCTAATTTCTAAATAACAACTCTGCTTGTTGAATGTTTTTGTAGAAACTGAAATTTATTTATAGGAAAATATATGATTTTTATTTTATTACCACCAATATAAGTTATTTATTTATTTGTAAATATGTTTTTTTCGTAGAAATAAAGAATCAGTAAAGTAATTTACTAACCATTTCCCTTCCAAATAACTAGTTATATAAAGAACACTGAATTTAACTTCCTTACACTTAAGAGTAACTAAATTTAAGCATTTCAGTCCAATATTTCATTTTAAAAAATCGCGGTTGGTATTTTTTTCAAATACAATACTTCCCTTTAACAAGGGAGGTAAAAACATTAGTATACGTACTCTGTCAGAGGTACGTAAGTTTCGTCCACGTTTGTATTTGTAAAACTTGTTTCATAATCAACTTAACATTTTTTAGATCACTGTGTAACCAGATTTCAATCCCTTCTACATATTATTTCTGTTAAAATTGGAAATAATGAAAAAGTACAATGAACTAGAAGCATATTCCTTCTAACCCCCTATGCCGTTCCTTTCACCTCATGTATCTTTTGCTGTAAATAATTAGCTAAATTTTTTTAAATATCCAACCAAATTTCAGAAATTTTACGTTTTAATACAGTCTTAAGAGTTAAACTGGTGTTTAATTCATAATGTAAATACTAGTCTAGCGAAATTGAAGCTCATTTTATTTTAAAAGTCTAAAAATATATTTTCGTACCCTAAAAATCTTGGCAGTTTAGTGAATAAAACTCGGATACTTTGAATTGTCTTTTTAGTGTTCCGTACGGAATACTTATAAGATCACTTCGTTGTATGTCGATCCGTCCGTCTGTCTGTCACACCCGATTTTCTCCGAAACTATTGAACATAAAAAGTGGAAATTTGGTACTAATATAGGAATTGATGTCCTCATTAGAGTCGCGTGGTTTTGAGAGTTAAATTTTTAATTAAGGGGTTAGTTTTGGGGGGTGAAATCGGAAGTGAAGTAAAACTTTTTACCAGATTATCGAGTGGGGTGTTAATAATTCAAAAATATATATAATGTAATACTTGCGCACACTTTTCTTGGTATTATTTTTCAAAAATCGCGAAAAATCGCTGTCTCCCTCCCTTATCTCGAAAAGTACTGATCAAAAAATTTTGAAAAATTCTGAAATATTCTCCACAGAGTGTGGATTGAACGAAAATTATCACAACATCATTTAATAATTTATCTGGTATATAAAAAAAAATTCAAGGTCGTCAGTGTTCAGTAAAAAACTTTGTTGAAAACTCATTTGGGGTGTGCTTTATGAAGTCATTGATCATTTTATACCTCCGTAACAAAAATTTTTATTTTAAAAGCAATCAACGCATGGAACAGTAATTGCACAAGTTCAACTTGCACTTGACCGGTTATTTATATTTGTGATCATCATAACGTAAAATATTTGTACCAAATTTTCAGAGAGTCATTGTAACATATATTGGAAGATATTTATTTATATTCCTCTTTTAAATAAATGTATAATCTGAACTTACTAATTAATTAAAACTTTATGAGGAATGGATACTGAACTAAGGTTTTTTAATATAGCACACTTTCACAGGGAAGTCTTCAAATCGTTATACGAGTAAAATATGTAAGGTAACTAAGTCTACGGCCTCGGACTTTGCAGAGTTAAATTCTACCTGGTTAATGTCGAATTTCGCCAGGTCTTAGTTAAGTTCCTGCTGTATATTTTTATGAACAGAATAACAAGCCGCGAAGAAACAGTACTGTGGAGTTACGAATAAGTGGACTTTTTCGTTTTGTTTATATCACTAGATAATGTCTTTTTACAAGTTCTGAACACTATAAAGTATTTATGTTGGTTAGCTTGAGGATATTATTTTAAAATTGAAACAGATTATACTACTGTTTATATACTTTTTCGGTTTTAGAAACCATTTCGTTAATTCACAAAAATTGAAATATTTTACTATTAAAATGAACCTGTTAATAATAAACTTTTTATTTTTTTTTGTCAATAATTTGGGGTGTATTGTAAAATTGAAAAAAATGTCATTAAAGAATTTCGCCGCATTCTATCTTCGGCCACAAGGTTTTAAGATCTGAAACGTACATGCCTTTAATATTTTAGCTATAAACTTCCAAGATTTTTAGAGGTTTAACGTTAGATCATCTAACAACAAGCGTTAGCCACTCAAAAAACGAACCTGATTGGGTTTTTTTTGGTGAAAAGGAAAGAAAAAATCCTAAAATATATATATTTAGTACTTATAGCGATAGCTACTTACAAAAACTTTAACAGCAGACAGAGTGATCTTTGCTTAGTAATGTCTTAATATTAAATGAATATAATTTAGTTAAAAGAAAGTTAAGAGGAAATTCCATATTAATTTGAATCGGGTTTTCCAAGGGGGAACAAAGATGCTTGTTTATCCCGAAATGATATTTAAATTTATATAAGATAAACCCAAAGGTATATTATTTCGGTATGCGAAATATTTCTCAACGGGAGTGTTTTGTTTGTGTTGTTTTTATTTGCTCCAATTAATTTTAAATAATATATATATATATATACATATATATATACATATATATATATATATATATATATATATATATATATATATATATATATCTATAAAATTTCTTTTTTCTTAAACCTTCTCGATATATATATATATATATATATATATATATATATATATATATATATATATATATATATATATATGATTCTGTGCTTTTTTTTATTTCTTAGGATTTTGGTTCTACTTATTAAAACCTTATTTTATTTTATTTAGTTTTACTAACGTTTCGCCCATTTTTTGTGGGCATTCTCAAAGTATCTAATAAACTCAGCATTTTTATACACAGGTTGTTTCGTAAAAATAGATCAACAGGAGATCTTCTGACTTATGGAACACAAGTTTGGAACAACGGAATTGAACACTTTGGGGAATCTCGAGCGGTTGCTCTTGACATATCCAAGGCATTCGACCGTGTTTGGAACGATGGGCTGTTGGCTAAGCTAGGTTCTTATGGTATGTCTGAAAAGTTCTGTGTGTGGCTCTCATGTTCTTTATGAGTGGCAGTCGACGGATTTCTTTCTAACGCCTTCACTATCAACGCCGGTGTACCCCAAGGCTCCAAACTGTCTCCTACTCTCTCTCTCTCATTTATATTAACGATCTGCTGGAAGAGACCGAGAATCCAATCTACAGCTTTGCAGATGACAGTACACTTATCTCTTCATTCACTTTGAACGCTCGGACATCGGCTACTCAGACGAATGTCCGCAGACAGAAGGAAGTCATTCAACTTAACAAAGACCTGGAAGAAATTCTATCTTGGGGTGACAATAACCAAGTGGAATTTAACGCTACAAAAACCCAGGCGGCAATTTTTTCTAAAAAAGTTAACGTTACTGAACCAGCCATAGTTATGTCGGGGCACTCCATTCCTCTAACATCGTCACTCAGTTTATTGGGCGTTAATTTGGGAGCAAATATATCCTAGCATGAACATGTTGCAGGCATAGCAAGGAGAGCTTCTCAAAAGTTGGGAATATTATTTCGAACCAGAAAGTTTTACACTTCACAACAACTGTTAATTCTTTACAAAGCTGAAATACTTCACATCCGTATGAGGTTCAGCTTGTTACTCCTCGTATAACGCTTTTCAAGCAATCTTTTATATGGAGAACACCATCCCTTTGGAATAATTTGCCCAGGACTGTGTTTCCCACCAAGAACAACGTGAATAGCTTTCCCCGCATACGTGTCGCTCCTGTAGCACTTTAGGAACTTCCCTGTAGCACGTGTGCTAGACCCATAAAAAAAAATACAAACTTATAAATCTATTACATGTCAGCATGGGTCAAAGTGGCTTATCGGATGAAGGCTCTTAGTAAGTTCCAAAAATAATGAACTCAAGCGTGCTCTCAATCAATTTACAAATTAAGAGATGCTATGTTTCACTCCATTTTAGAGCTCGACTGTTGGTTTAGGTGAAGATGACAGTGCTCGGCATCTTACAGCACAATCATGAGAAACGCAAAGATTTATGAAACATTGCACTAAATATTTTTCTGTTTCAAAAGTCCAAAGGTCATTTGTTTACCTAATAATGTAACTAATACGGTCAATAAATCTTTATTAGAATTAATCTCATTAATTTCTCATTGGAGCCTAACATTTTCCCAAATATTCTTTATGCTTATAGCCAATATTAGACATCTAAGTAATTTTAAAGTTATAAGACCAATCGGTATCAACTCTTTCAAAGTTAAAAAAATCAAATAAAAGAGCATTTAGAACCACAGATCAGGCCCATAACCATGCAGAGTTTTCCGACTGCTTTGTTTTTAGTGTTGCGTACGGAACACTTATAAGATGACTTCGGTGTCTGTCCGTCTGTCTGTCTGTCACACCCGCTTTTCTCCGAAACTATTTAACGAAGAAAGTTGAAATTTGGTAATAATATAGGAATTGATGGCCTCATCAGAGCCATGTAGTTTTGAAAGTTAAATTTTGACTTACGGGGTTAGTTTTGTGGGGTGAAATCAGAAGTGAAAAAAAAAATTTTTTACTAGGCCATCTAGTGTGGTGTCAAATGAAAGGTTGTGAAAACACGAGTAAAATATATATATATATATATATATATATATATATATATATATATATATATATATATATAAATATATGTATATATATATATATATATATATATATATATATATATATATATATATATATAAATATATGTATATATATATATATATATATATATATATATATATATATATAAATATATGTATATATATATATATATATATATAAAGTAACACTTGCGCGCACTTTTCTTTGAATTATTTTTAAAAAATCGCGAAAAATCGCTGTCCACCCACCTTATCTCGAAAAGTACTTATCAAAAAATTTTGAAAAAATTCTGGAATATTCTCCACGGAGTGTAAATTGAACGAAAATTATCAATTTTAATAATTTATCTGGTATATAAAAAAAAACAAAAATTTCAAGGTCATCAGTTTTCAGTAAAGATTAGAAACAAACTTTGTTGAAAACTCATTTAGGGTGTGTTTTGTGAAGTCACTGATCATTTTATACCTCCTTAACAATTTTTTTTATTTTAAAAGCAATCAACGTACAAAACATTAATTGCGCAAGTTCAACTTGCACTTGACCGGTTTTTATTTATTACTGGTGATATATTGGTAGCCTGCTGAGTGTACATACACTTAATATACTGGTATAACTTGGTTCTATTAAAACGATCAATTGAATTAATCACACACTTGTGTTATTAAAGTTTTGGCGAAGGGGTACCTAATTTAAAGAGAAGTTATCATCATAACATATAACAATATTTGTTTAGTGCAAAGAAAAGACGTCTATAAATGGTAATAGTACATATATATATATATATATATATATATATATATATATATATATATATATATATATATATATATATATATACATATATATATATATATATATATATATATATATATATATATATATATATATATATATATATATACATATATATATATATATATATATATATATATATATATATATATATATATATATATATATATATATATATATATATATATATATATATATATATATATATATATATATATATATATATATATATATATATATATATATATTATATATATATATATATTTATATATATATATATATATATATATATATATATATATATATATATATATATATGCAATATGTTTTCCAATTTTAGGTAACTAATCTAATAACAAATCAAAATAATAATAAATAATACACCGCACACCTAGTAAAAATAATATTTAACCATAATTCAGAAGATTTCTTATCCATTATTACAAAAGAAATCTCTTTGTAACACGCGACAGCAAATACATTTATACTCTGGATCATTGCCATTTAACAGCTGGCGATGACGTTTGAGTTCACCTCATCTGTTTGAGCAAAATAATAACAAATTTGAAAAACGTTTTTCTAATAACATTTCCAAGGTTAATACCGAAACGATTTTCTTGTCACAAATCTAACGTTTTTTAGTGCTAAACTAAAAAAACAAGGTAGTTTTAAAAAGTATTTGTTTATTGTTTTTATTTTCCTATTATCCTAAAATTTTAATGAGATGTATTAAAATGTTTTTCTTAATATTTTCTTTTTTTGTGCAGTAAAACTCAGGCAGCTGTAATTTACTGCTTTTAATATCGCATTTACAAAACTTTATAGACCGTTTTAAAAATATACGCAATATATATATTTTTTTTCTACACTTGCCAGAGATTAAAAAAAAATACTACCTTTGTTTAAAAATATTCATTTAAAATTTTATTTTTTCAGTGCTTCCAGTGACAATGCAGTAGATTATCTCCAAATTAAAAAGAAAAATCAGAGAGAAATTCAAGATCAAATCTAAAACAAACATTACATTTTTAGGACTCCTGGTGGACAAGAGTCTACAGTCCCATGGGTAGGAATAAATTAATTGAACCCCGCGATCCCACCTCCTTATTTTCCTTTGGGAACTTGGGACCTTTAGTTAGTTGTTTAAAAGCCTTTAATGCATTATTAGAACATCTGAGAAATATTACAAATCGAGGTTCTTTTAAGGCAAAGTGAAGAGATTTCTTGTCGACCATGAATTCCGTAAGTGTCTGATTTTTATACTTATTATATATGTAATAAAATAAAATAGGAATCATGCATAACTGTTATATTAACAGATTATTTATTTTGACAGCAAAAGTATCTAAAAAAATTTAAAAAAACTGGAACCCCAATCATAATTTTAACTAATATAAGTAATAAAATTGAATTAATAAAATTAAAAGGTTAATTTATTTTTAATATGAAAAAGTTTGGAAATGCGCACCGTTTCCTTCCAAATAAGCATATGTTCTATGTACCATATTATCTCATATTCGTGCAAAGATATTCTCCATATTTCTGATTTATTCTGTGGCTATTTCTATTCAATTACGTAACTGATCCATATTTTCAATTTGCTCAATATATGGTACACCATTTGCTTTACTGGACTTGAATATGGAACACTTACTACCTGACGTAATTTAGTGTTCGCCATGAAGTTTGAAGTTCTTCCAAGTTGCATTGTAAAACGTCTTGTGCTGATCCCTAGATTTTCCTGTATTGCTTGTAAAACTTCCTCCCCTACAGCTATGGTATTACTAGACCGCAATCACCTCCTATCTCCATGGCTGTAGAATGCGCCATAATCTTTTCATTATTGGACAACGGAAATAAAAGGTCTTTCGCTAGGGAGAGCACGACCAGGAAACCTCTCCATGTCCAATGTTCTAGCCTGTCATATATTTTCAGCTGTTCTAGTTCTCAGCCTCCTAGCATAAAACAATGTCGGTCAGTACTGCGGCTGTTCGTGGCATTTTAACCTTTTCCTAACGCTGTATGAAATAAAATAGCACCAGATCCGTATATTTATAAACATCAACTAAAAATCACTTTAAAGTTAGCTACACTACACACGAATGCAAAATCAGAAAATTTCAACCAGACGCTAGAGTTGCCACTTTGAGAGAACTAAAAGTTGAAAAAACTGAGTTGTTTATCTTAATGGAATCCCTTATTTATACCAAACCGTTTATCGTTTTTGTGTCTCTGTCGGCATTTTTTACCATTTTAAATAAATTAGGCATAATAAAGTGGTTATAAAGTGGTTTATTAAAAGACTAGTATCATTAAAAAAGAAATTAGTTCAAATCAAATACGGGAATATATATATATATATATATATATATACATATATATATATATATATATATATATATATATATATATATATATATATATATATATATATATATATATATATACACATATGTATATATATATATATATATATATATATATATATATATATATATACATACATATATATATATATATATATATATATATATATATATATATATATATATATATACATATATAGGGTGTTTTTTATAGAAGTATAGAACTTTGAAATGGAATAAAACAAAGATGAATTTTTTAAATTGACATGAAATTTACTTTATTCGAAAGATAATCTTCTGACATTATAATTTAAATATGACTTTTGGCATATGACCGCCACGGCGGGCTCGGGCGTAGTTTAATCTGGAGGTCCAATTTTCGATGACTTTTTCCAACATTTGTGGCCGTATATCAGCAATAACGCGGCGAATGTTGTCCTCCAAGTGGTCAATCGTTTCGGGCTTATCGGCGTAGACTAGCGACTTCACATATCCCCACAGAAAATAGTCTAGCGGCGTTAAATCGCACGATCTTGGAGGCCAATTCACGGGTCCGAAACGTGAAGCTATGCGGTTACCAAACGTTTCCTTCAATAAATCAATTGTGGCACGAGCTGTGTGACATGTTGCGCCGTCTTGTTGAAACCACAGCTCCTGCACATCATGGTTGTTCAATTGATGAACGAAAAAGTCAGTAATCATGGCTCTATAGCGGTCACCATTGACTGTAACGTTTTGACCAGCATCGTTTTTAAAGAAGTACGGACCAATGATTCCACCAGCATAGAGCACACCAAACAGTCAGTTTTTCTGGATGTAACGGTGTCTCAACATACACTTGAGGATTATCATCACTCCAAATACGGCAGTTTTGTTTATTGACGTATCCATTCAAACAAAAGTGAGCTTCATCGCTAAACAAAATTCGCTTATGAAAATCGGGATCAACGGCAATCTTGTTTTGGGCCCATTCACGGAATCTACGCCTTGCTAGGTGATCGTGTGACTTCAATTGTTGCACGAGTTGGATTTTGTAAGCACGCAAACCAAGATCTTTCCGCAAAATCTTCCATAAAGTGGATGGACACATATCCAATTCCTGTGCACGATGGCGAATAGACTGATTCGGGTCTTCCTCTACGCTACGCTCTATAGTAGCAATGACTTCTTCTGTACGCACTGTACGACGTCTCTGTGGATGCGTATTATCATTTAGAGTAAACGTGGTGCGAAAACGTTCCATAGTTAAGCGAATTAATTGCTCTGATGGACGATTATGTTGACCGTAAAATGGACGTAGTGCGCGATACGTATTTCGAACAGAACCATGATTTTCAAAATAAATTTGCACAATTTGGAAGCGTTGTTCAGGCGTCAGTCTATTCATGTTGAAATGCCAAACCAAACTAAACATAAATCACTTGACAGCTGACAAAATGGCCGCCAGTTAAAAAAGTGTTGCCAACTTAAAAAAACACCCTTTATATATATATATATATATATATATATATATATATATATATATATATATATATATACATATATATATATATATATATATATATATATATATATATATATATATATACATATATATATATATATATATATATATATATACATATATATATATATATATATATATATATATATACATATATATATACAGTAATACCCCGCTTAGCGCGACCCCGTTACGCGCGGTTTCACTATAACGCGAATTTCAAATACCCCGCTTAGCGCGACCCCGTTACGCGCGGTTTCACTATAACGCGAATTTCAAATTTCGCGCTCATGTAGTCATTAACTTCTCTATGGTCGCGGGGGGATCCCCGCTTTCTCTGAATATTCTCTTTGAAGAATTGGGAATTCCCTGTCCTTCGACTTTGTTCTATGGGGATTTCCTCGTTCGTTTCGTGTGTTCATTTGTTCCGTAATGTTAGTTCGGTCGGCTGGCAGTTTTGTTTTAATATTTATTGGAGATACATACATACATAATTTAACCCTACGTTAAAAATGCCGCCTGTAAAGAAAAAAGAGCGTAAAAGCGTCACTTTGGAATTGAAGATGAAAGTGTTAAGAAGAATGGAAAATGGAGGCAAAGCAACAATTGTTGGGAGAGATTTTGGACTCTCAGAATCGACTGTGAGAACGATTTATAAAAATCGGGAAAAAATTAAAATCTCCAGCGAAGGTTCAACACCTATAAGTGCAACAAAACTTTCTCGTTCGAGATCATCTATCTTAGAAAGAATGGAGAAATTACTGTCAGTCTGGATCGAAGATTTGAATAAGAAGAACACACCACTAAGTCAAGATCTCATATGCACAAAAGCAAAATCTTTGTATGAGATGCTGAAAACAAAAGAAGGAGAAGGGAGTGCCACTCCGACTTTTGCTGCCAGCAGAGGCTGGTTCCATCGGTTCAAGCAGCGTTCTAATCTTCACAATATCCACATAACAGGCGAGGCGGAGCGGCCAGCGCGGACATTCAAGCTGCAGCTGAGTTTCCAGACAAGTTTCAAGACTTCGTTAGACGAGAGAAAATTCCTGCTTGTCTCATCTTCAATGTTGATGAGACCGCACTTTACTGGAAAAAAAATGCCATCTCGAACATTCATTTCTAAGGAAGAACGTCAAGCCAGTGGTTTCAAAGCTGCGAAAGATCGACTAACACTTCTGCTGGGTGGTAATGCCACTGGTGATTTCAAACTGAAACCTTTACTAGTGTACCATTCAGAAACACCCCGTGCAATGCGAGGCACAGACAAGACAAGTCTACCAGTTGTGTGGCGATCAAACAGAAAGGCGTGGGTTACACGGGAAATTTTTCAAGAATGGTATTCTAATAGTTTTTGCCCATCAGTCAAATCATACTGTGACAGAAATGGGCTTGAACCTAAAGTTATATTACTCTTAGACAATGCCCCAGGACATCCAACCTCACTTGATACGCCCAGAGACTTAAAAGTGTACGTAAAGTTCCTTCCACCAAACACTACGTCAATATTACAACCTATGGACCAGGGAGCAATAGCAAACTTCAAAGCTTATTACCATCGCCGCACTTTTAGCCAACTAATTCATGAAACTGACGGGGAAGGAAGACAGTCTATGCGAGAGTGGTGGAAGTCATACAACATTATGAAGTCTATTCACAACATAGAAGAGGCTTGGAAGGAAGTTAAAATGAGTTGTATGAATGGGGTGTGGCGTAATCTTTGGCCAGATGTAGTGGAAGCACCTAGAAGAATTGTCCAGATGCAGAGACAAGTGCTTGAAGACATTGCTGCAATGATTGAGGGGTCTGAACTTGAAGATGTCACGGTAGAAGATCTCGTAGAACTTGTAGCAACGCACGACGATCCTATTAGCAATGAAGATCTGATCGAGTTACAGAATAATCCTATCTACGATGAGGAAGAACAAGTAGAAGAGAAAGTTTTATCTTCAGGGGAAATACAAAATGCACTTTCAAAAATTTATTCAGGTTTGGACATATTGCAAAGTATAGACAATAATGATGACCGTGTCTTGACCGTGTGTCAAACAATTAAAAACAGTGTTGGGTGTTATGAACGTATTTTACAAGAACGTAAACAAAACGTTACCCAAAAGACAATAGATGTATTTTTCCGTAAAAAATAAGAGTATGTATTGCATAAAGTGTTCTTAGAATTAAAGTGATTGATTAAAATGATTTGTATTTTTTTGTATTAAATTTTGACTATGTTTAATCATAAACCTCGATATACGCGAATTTCAGTTAACGCGATTTTTTTTCGGAACGTATCCCTCGCGTAAAGCGGGGTATTACTGTATATATATATATATATATATATATATATATATATATATATATATATATATATATATATATAGGAAGTTATGAAAATCGTTTATATTTAAACAGATGATTGCTTGCATCAAGGGAAGAAACGTTCATCCCTTTTTTTTTCGTTTAGAACATTTTTGAATTTTGTAAAAGCCCTTTTTATCAGCTCCTGTAGGACGCCTATCAACATTGTTAGATGATAATTGGTTTAAATAAAATAAATCAATTTAAGAACAAAATGATATAAACTGCAGGTAAATGAGATCATTGTGACAAAATATTTTTTACTTAGAGGAATTGTAAATATTTGTCATAAAACTTAGAACAAAATCTCAATTTTTAATTCTTACTAAAAAGAGAACCCTACATAATTAAACCATTAAATAATAAACTGTTACAGCAAATTACTTTGTACTCTGTTAAACTGTCCTCTTTTTAAGGCATCTCTTTTTGTACCCTGTGAGAAGTTGTTTGTCCCACGCTTGAGCGCAATTTTGTAACATTGGAACTTGCCCGCACGTTGTGGTGTCATTTTGTAGCCTATGAAAAAGTGTTTAATTGCGCCCCACGTACACTGCGTCATTTTGTACCGTTTGAATATTGGACGCCCCAAGCTTGAGCACAATTTTCTTGCAGCCCCGCTTTAATTTCTGATAATGAATTGAGTGAAACCTGATTTTAAAGGAACTAAAGAAATTAAAGAAACACTAGCTCAGTTTTCTTTGGTAGAGAGATATGGGTAAGAGATATTTGTCTTACGTCTTTTTGGAATTATTTTCTATTTTTTAAAAAGCCTCAGTTGTACAAGTTTTTTGGGCACCACTCATTTTAAAATAGAAAGGATTTAACTTCAGCTAAAAAAATGAGAAAAAACTGAAGTGTTTTATGGATATTACTAAAAAGAATTAGTCTAGTACAACTTATCCTGAAAAGAAAAATAAGTATTCAGTGAGACAGTAGCTTTAATCAACAAAAAGAAAATTTATTCATGTTTTAAAATGAAAAGTTCTAACCTTTACAGTTTTACCTAACAAATTCTAGCCTAACTAGTAGTTGTTACATTAAAATTTTAGACTATTATAACCCCGAAGACGAGAAATCGTGCTTTACACTTCACTTTTTAGTCTGTTTTACATTGCAGTTAAGGCACTACTCTCGAATAAGTCTATTGAAGGGAGTTTTGTTGACTTACTGTTTTTTATTCCTGCTGTGATCGACTACGCCCGATTTCACACTTTTTCTTAACAAACACTTAGAAAGCCCACTACGGCTTTTAGTTAAGACACTGGTGCTTTTACTTAGCGGCTCTGATGAAAATTAGCCTACTTCGGCTAGATGGAAAATAGCCTCTCGGCTAGACGGTACTGCCTGGCTGCGGCTAGATGGGAAACAGCCCGGCAGCGGCTTGATGGTACTGCCTGGTTGCGGCTAGATGGAAAACAACCTCGATTTACGGTCTGCGGAGCCTTAAATAATCGTGCGACTTTTGCCAGTAGTATCACGACGCTCCAATCAAAACTGCCGATCAAACATTCCACCAATCGCGGCGTAGCGAGATGTTCGGTCAGGAACACGCACAACTCACTATATACCGAACGTCTGGGAATCCCTGTTTAATATACCGTTCGGAACAAAAATGAAAATAAGTACAATTTGAAATGGAAAAATCAGTAACATTACATGGTCTTAAAATCTAGGAAAAAATGAATGTTACATTTACCCCCTTCCAAAAAGAAATAGACTACACTAGTCTATTAAACTTAGGCTACTTATGAAAAGGTACAAAGTGGTACACTATCACTTAATACTAAGGTCAGAACTTAAAACAAAATTACAAACTTCGGACCTTACTACTAGACTTAATTCAATTAAGCACTAATATTAAGTACAATGAAAACTAAATAAAAATCTTTGCGTGTACACAAGAATCTTATTACTAGACTTAACTTAATTAAGCACTAAGGTTAAGTACATCAAAAGGTAAATAAAAATCCTTGCATGAACATAAGAAATACCTGTTCAAAGTAACAATCGCGGTCTTCTTATATCAAAGAATCAGCTCGGTTATTGTTACCAAAACAAAAAAAAATTTAACTTTGTCTAGACTCTTGTCTAAATCAAAAAAAATGAACTGAAATAAAATATGAACACCCCCCTTAAAATATTTTAAGGATTGTCTGAAAATTTTCTATATCAGCAAAAGAAATTTAGAAAAATTCTTAAATAAAGAAAAAAATAAAAAATGATTCTAGTGCAAACACTTACACTAAAAAGAAAAAAGTCTTGTCAGACCATTTAGCACAAGGCCAAAAAAAAAAAAATATCTGGATAAATATCCAGACAAACGCTCGGGAAAAATCGCCATCCATGCTCTAGCTCATCGCTAAGAGAACATTCTAAATCTAGTATCACTACTAGTCGCACTCAGAAAATAATCGCACTCTACATCGCACAATGTCGACGTCCTAAGACATCTAGACATGCTAAAATCGCTAGGGAAAACGCTCTGGTTGATCGCCAGAAAACACGTCAGCTCATCGCCAACAAAACACTCTGGTATCGCCAGAAAAAACTTCGGCTCCTCGCCAAGAAAACATTCTGGTATATCGCCAGAAAAAACTCGGCTCCTAGCCAAGAAAACATTCTGGTACATCGCCAGAAAAAAGCCTCGGCTCCTCGCCAAGAAAACACTCTGTAAATAGTCCTCAACTACACAAAGTCCCCGTTCTAAAAAGAACAATCTCGCCATTAATATAGTGAGCAGCTATAAAGGCTAACAATATCACTATAGGCACAGTGAATAGCTTTAAAAGCTAAAATTCACTCTAAACACAGTGAATAGCTATAAAAGCTAAAATTCACCAAACTGAATGATCCTGCTTCAAAAAGCAACGTTCACTAAGAACGGAATGATTAGTCTGCGCGCAACTAACATTCAAGGAAACATTCCCAGCACCACTATGTGAGACAGCAAGTCTCGAAATAGGACCTCCCTAAAGTCATAATCCTATATATGGGAGTCCATAAGCAAAACGACTCAAAATCACACATTTTGAGCACATGCCCTCAGGCAACCAACATACACTGAAATATATACAGAAATATGTACAGAAATATATACAGAAATACATACAGGAGTTCAAATCCCAAACTCTTGGTTATGATAACTCCATATCGAGCTTGGTGAAAGCTCTTAGCAAAAGCTAATCAAATCTTCGGCACATCGCACCAAAGTGACAAATCTGCCTAGAAACATGAGCCAGAAAAAAAAAACGCCCTCCTTCATTCTTCAGGGTGGCTACACAGAGATATAAAATTTAACCAGCATTGCGCTTCTCCAAGTTGCATGAAGAACCCTCGTGTACTGGTCTCGCCCTAGAATAACAACGAAAAACATTCAATCCATCCCACATAACAGGAGACAAACACCTCACCACGATATACTGAATGGTGGAGACAATAAAATACAGAATTGGTGACCCTGGTGTCCACCAACAAAAGGGAGTAGATTATAGCATCCACTAAACTAAAACGGTGTCTACCACACCACCATAAGTCAAAAAAAATTTAATCAATAGGGTGTTCCGAAACACACTACTGCCAACAGCCTGTCACCACTAATAGGCTAATTGGAGCTGAGGTCGACTACAGTAGTTAGGCTCTCCTTTGGTTCAAAATAGAAATAACCATTGGGTAACAAAACCCCTAAAGGTCCCAAAGGTCAAACGTTCACCCCCCATAGACTACCCTTCCAATCAGTCTGTTCCTCAGGAAGACTAACTCCCTGCCAAACGTCGTAACGGCATCTGTTAGCACCCGGTGCATCACAGCCTGTAAAAACAGATAACTCATGGGATACAACCTAAAAGGTTTACAAGGTTGACTTAACCAAGCTTTTAACGAAATTTTAAAAAAACGAAAATGAGCTTAAAAAGCTACATGAAGCAAAAATTTCTCAAATTTTCGGTGGTAACGCAACAAAACTTTTGAAGACGACAAGAGCTTTTCCAGCTTAATCAGAAACAAGAAGAAAACATCGTTGACAGCTAAAATATTCGATCATGGTGTTAATCGTCTCCCTAGACAATAGCCTCTAGAAGAAACTGCTACAGGTATCAGGCATAACCGTTTTCTGTCAGCCCAAACTTCTAGATTACCTCTTGGAAATCTAAAAAATTCGGTTAGGAATCTTCCTTCACTGCGCTTAGCCTCTCTTGACAAGGTTCTCATCTCGGTATCAGATTTTGATCATTTCTTTGTGAAACGACTGTCTTACTCTGCCCTCATCTCCTGTAAATGATCAGCCTTTAGTTCTCCTGCAGGGCTTCAATTTCCTATCAATCTGATAGTAAACCGAAAAAAAACTCAACATACGCCTATGAGTCCATGCAAAAAAATTTTAAAAAAATTAGTGACTCAAAGGTAACGTTTAAACGGCTCTGAAAAAAATAGAAAATACCCTTAGTTTGTCAATTCAGAAGAAGATCTAAATCAAAATAATCCAAGTCTTAGACTTACAGGATAAACCAAAATCAATTTACTCTTAATTGCACCCAACATATACCATTAAGGTAATAAAAATACACCCACTCGGGTAACAAACTTTGAAATTGCTCATAAAAAATTTTTGACTCAACATCACACTACACGAGCTACATCTTGCGCTTGTCCTAACTCAAGATCACCTTGGATTGCCTCTAATCAAAATTTCGCTTCCAAGTGTCAAGAACTGGATATTATTTGGGGTCATAAGCAAATCAAATCCCGCGACCACCGACATACCAGTCTTATGATATATCCTGAGTGTGACTCTTTCGCAAGCTCGCAACAGCTGAGTCGATGCTAAACATCAACTACAATCAACCTAAGTTTGGATATGATCAGTACCCAAAACCTTAGCAAAAACTATAAAAGTAAGCTATCCTCAGCTCAACTTTTATAACAGTCAAAAAAACGAGGTCGTCACCTCTACAGAGCAACATCAAAAAAGATAAATTAAAGCAATTAAGATAATGTAAATATAAATTATTCTTCTTCTGACAAACTTTCACTAGGGTTAGGTTCATTGAATGGTTTTAAGTCTTTAATATGCCATCGTCCTATTTTAGTCCCATCTAAATTAACTAAACTATAAACTAAATCTGAAATCTTTTCTCTAATCACGCAATGCACATACTTAGGTACCAACTTAGATGTGAATTTATCTGCTGCACTGGAAAGAATTTTATTTTTTTCGCCAAACGTGATCACCTATATTAAAGGCAAAATCCCTTTTCCTAAGATTGTAAGACTTACTGTTCCGTTCATAAGCCTTATGTATCCTACTACGCACGTCGGTGAAAATATCTTTTAAACCCTTTAAATTTTCGGCGTACTCACCCCTGTTACTCGGAATTATTCCGCTGTCAACATTGACATCCAAATCTAAGTTTTTATAATATGATCCAGATAGAGGTATCTGTCTGCCGTAAACTAAGAAAGACGGTGTAAACCCGGTTACTTCGTGGTTGAATCTTTGAAATTCCTTTATCCCGAATTATCACGTGAATCAACGAATATTACTTTGAACGAAATTATATTGTAGAGGGCACACGGGATTGAAACGTATGTTAAAACCATATGTCTCACTTAAGCTCTTAAGACATTCAGAAGTAAACTGAGTACCGTTATCGCATATCGAAAGCGATGAAACTCCGTGGATTAGAAAAATATCGTTTTCTAAAATCCTCTCTATATATCCAGCTTTAGAGCTTTTCAAAGGAAATAGCATGGTATACTTTGTAAACCAGCAAGCAACCACGAGAAGCCATTTATTTCCATTTTTTGAACGGGGGAATGGGCCTACTAGATCAGCTGCTATGACTTGAAAAGGGTAATTAACCGTTTTCTCTCTTCCCATCAGTCCCATAGGTAGTGTATTTGGAGATTTCTGCGCTCCACATACTTCACAAGTCCTCACAAACTTTAAGATATCAAAACGCATTTTGGCCAAATTAAATTAAATGTATGTTGTCTCAGCCTAATCGCCCAACGCGCTAGTTTGCCACTAGGGTTTTTAATAGAAATAAGCCACAATAAACTATAATGATCTGTTATGACCGTGAAAGGAACACCTTCTATGTAAGGTCGAAACTTTTCGATGTTAAAGAGTACTGCTAAAACATTCTTTTTCAACAACCGAATAGTTACGTTCAGCCTTTGACAAAGTTCTACTGGCATACGCTATCACTCTTTCCTCACCATTGATTTTCTGTGTTAGGACGCCCCCTAAACCGGTATTAGAAGCATCGCTAGAAATATAAAACTGTTGGGAAAAATCTGGTTGGGATAAAATTGGAGCTGAAACCAATAGCTCTTTAATCTTTATAAAAGATTCTTCGGCTGCCTTTGTCCAATCTATCGATTGTCCTTTTTTTCGTCCTTTCAAAAGATCATTAATAGGCGACAACAAGGTAGAAAAATTCTCGATAAAACGTCTGTACCATGAACACATTCCTACGAAGCGCTTAACTTCTGTAGTATTAGTAGGTCTCGCATAATTAACCATGCTTGCTACTTTATCCGGATCGGTACGCAAAGAATTTGAGCCTACAATATAGCCTAAAAACTTTAGAGAAGTTTTGAAAAAAATCACATTTGCTCAAATTTATCGTCAGTCCGGCCTCTTTCAATTTATCTTTTACTTCCTTAAGTAAGCGAATATGCGATTCGAAGTCTTCCGATGTTACTAAAATATCATCGAGATAGGTAAAAAATATGTGGCTCATATTTCGGACCAAATATAGCGTCTACTAAACGTTGCTGAGTTTGAGCAGCGTTCTTTAGACCAAACGGCATAGTGACGAACTGAAATAGACCTCGGCCTACTACTGCAAAAGCGGTCTTTTCCTTAGAGGATTTGTCTAAAGGAATTTGCCAGAAAGCCTTTCTAAGATCTATCGAAGATACATACTTAGCATTCCTGAGTGATGTCAAAATCCTGTCGATGTTCGGTAATGGGTAGTTATCAAATTTGCTGACCTCGTTGAGCTTTCTTCCGTCAAAGCACAGACGATACTGTCCATCGGCCTTTTTCACCAATAAGATTGGAGAACACCAAGGACTGTTTGATTCTTCAATCACTCCGAGTTTCAACATTTCGTCTAACTCTTTATTTAATACTTTTGACATATAAGGAGACATGGCGAAGGGCCTTGTCTTTACAGGACTGGCATCAGCCGTATCTATAGACATGTTGATTTTATTCGTTCGGCCTAACCTATCTTTGCTACTTATTTCATTGAAAGAGCTTATTATTTTTTCTGCCTTCAAGCGTTCCGTCCGCGAGAGATCATCTAGGGTACATAGACGCGAGAAAAGGTTTTCTAAAGAACTTTCTGAATAACAATCTTTAAAAACTTGTATTAGAATTGACTTCTAGGGACTGTGGATACCACGAATTATCTTTAAAATTTAGAAAAATTCCGAATTTTTGTGCAAAATCACATCCTAAAACCAAAGTATGTGATAGAGAAGGTACTACTAGAACAGAGATTACTAAAACAATGACCATTGCAGACTAGCGGCAACTCAACCGTACCTAAAACTTTTAGACGGCTGCTATCTGCAGTGGTAACACTTCTATTTTTGACGTGGCATATTTTTATACTTAAACGACTTAAAATTTTAATACCATTCTGACCTATAACGGAGGCATTTGCACCAGAGTCAAAGAAAGCCGAGAAATGGGCACCTAATAGATTTATCTCGATATGCGGTCTGTTATCTAAATATTTATGCACGAATAGAGGAGACATGTGACCATTTGGAGAAGCAGGAGTTTTGACTTGAGGAGAATTTTTATTAGACTTTTAAAAAAATCAGAAACTTTTTGTAACTATTTAGTCCAATCTGATTTATTGGAGTATTTCTTTACTTAAGATCCTCGTTAGAATCTTTTCTTTTATCCGCGACCGGACGTTCTGAGAAAGTACGACGGATTTTCAGTTCATAGTCTAACTCATATTCCAGTAGGTGATTGACTTTAAAATCGAAGGCTTCCATGATAAATGTATAAAATTTAAAAGAATTGTTTAAAAAATCGTAAAAATATTTCTCCTGTGCTCCCAATAGTCTAAATAAAAAATACGTAAAGGCACTTAAAATATGTAAACTTCTTTACCAAACATTTAAAAAATCTTCAACAATTTCAAAAAAAATTTCTAAGTATCGCCTTGTATTAACATTCCTTTACTAAGATATCTTAAGAATTTTCAACAAAAAATCTCCAAATACCGTTTCGTATATCAGCAAAGTATTTTTAATATTCATGCAAAATATAGGTGAGAAAAAAACGCACCGTTTTTTCTTCGGCTATCCGCAAAATAAACAGTGTAAAATTAAAGTCGACCAACACATCTGCTAATCTGAACTATAAAGCTAGCTTTTAAGAAAAAAGCAGGAATCGCTTATCTTAGAGTCAACAACAAAATTCAAATATCTATATCAGATAAATTGAAATAAAAAAATTCTACAAATTTCCTGCTTTTGTCTTATTGCTATAGTGTAATTTCGTTTAATAAATATTATGAAATAAAAATATCTGCAAAGTTAGAGCTTTTACTTTGTTCGAAAGCTAGTACACTGAACCCTTTTTAAAAAAATAAAATTCCAAAAGCCCCGCGTTGACAGCGCTATTTTGTACTCTGTTAAACTGTCCTCTTTTTAAGGCATCTCTTTTTGTACCCTGTGAGAAGTTGTTTGTCCCACGCTTGAGCGCAATTTTGTAACATTGGAACTTGCCCGCACGTTGTGGTGTCATTTTGTAGCCTATGAAAAAGTGTTTAATTGCGCCCCACGTACACTGCGTCATTTTGTACCGTTTGAATATTGGACGCCCCAAGCTTGAGCACAATTTTCTTGCAGCCCCGCTTTAATTTCTGATAATGAATTGAGTGAAACCTGATTTTAAAGGAACTAAAGAAATTAAAGAAACACTAGCTCAGTTTTCTTTGGTAGAGAGATATGGGTAAGAGATATTTGTCTTACGTCTTTTTGGAATTATTTTCTATTTTTTAAAAAGCCTCAGTTGTACAAGTTTTTTGGGCACCACTCATTTTAAAATAGAAAGGATTTAACTTCAGCTAAAAAAATGAGAAAAAACTGAAGTGTTTTATGGATATTACTAAAAAGAATTAGTCTAGTACAACTTATCCTGAAAAGAAAAATAAGTATTCAGTGAGACACTAGCTTTAATCAACAAAAAGAAAATTTATTCATGTTTTAAAATGAAAAGTTCTAACCTTTACAGTTTTACCTAACAAATTCTAGCCTAACTAGTAGTTGTTACATTAAAATTTTAGACTATTATAACCCCCGAAGACGAGAAATCGTGCTTTACACTTCACTTTTTAGTCTGTTTTACATTGCAGTTAAGGCACTACTCTCGAATAAGTCTATTGAAGGGAGTTTTGTTGACTTACTGTTTTTTATTCCTGCTGTGATCGACTACGCCCGATTTCACACTTTTTCTTAACAAACACTTAGAAAGCCCACTACGGCTTTTAGTTAAGACACTGGTGCTTTTACTTAGCGGCTCTGATGAAAATTAGCCTACTTCGGCTAGATGGAAAATAGCCTCTCGGCTAGACGGTACTGCCTGGCTGCGGCTGGATGGGAAACAGCCCGGCAGCGGCTTGATGGTACTGCCTGGTTGCGGCTAGATGGAAAACAACCTCGATTTACGGTCTGCGGAGCCTTAAATAATCGTGCGACTTTTGCCAGTAGTATCACGACGCTCCAATCAAAACTGCCGATCAAACATTCCACCAATCGCGGCGTAGCGAGAGGTTCGGTCAGGAACACGCACAACTCACTATATACCGAACGTCTGGGAATCCCTGTTTAATATACCGTTCGGAACAAAAATGAAAATAAGTACAATTTGAAATGGAAAAATCAGTAACATTACATGGTCTTAAAATCTAGGAAAAAATGAATGTTACAACTTCTCAGTAACCAACACTAAATACTGTATTTCTAAAGTTAAAAAAGCGTTGCTTTTCAAAACACTCGAATGTATCAAACAACTCACTGCTATTAAAACCGAAACATCATATTAAAAACTATAATTGTTTACATTAAAATATTAAGAAAATGCACGATATGCTAATCAAAAAACTCTTGAAACAGAATTTTTAGTAACCACTGGCTTTAAAATAGTAGTAACATTTAGATCATCGCGCAAATCGTTTCGCAGCATTTGACTAGCAAAGCAACGATTAGGTCGGGACGACAGCGCCAATCGCCAAATATTATATAAGAGCGAACGAGAAAGTTATATATATTGAAACGGCCATTTATATCGCCTTTAAAAAAATATATTTTGTGTCGTTTTACACTGCGTCGTATTGAAACTGCTATGAAAGTGAAATATGTTTTTGACCGGAATGTAGTAATTATTAGTTGGTGTCAAACATTTCAGCTTTGGATAGAAAATCATTGGTGGTTACTGAAACTTCAAAAGTAGTTTGCTTGTTCAGTTTCAGTGTCTACTTTACATCTGAAAAAGGTAAAATTTGTTTATTTTCCAAATAAAATACAAAATTGTTAATTTTAAGCATAGCAATATTGCAACACTCCAGGTTACTATCAAAATTGGCCTAAATTGTTCTTGATATGCATACTGGGTACAAATATTGGCGAATATGATGAAACAATATAAATCTTCGGTTTCAATTTTTCGTTAGGTATAGGGAAGTACTATTTATCACTATTTTTCCACAGTTCCTCTTGATACAAGGGTTGAGCGCTTTAATTATAAAAAACGATTCTGATAACATTCTGTATATATAGAATGTTATGGAAATCACTTAACATATTGGAGCTGGTACATGCTTGTAGCAAGACTGATTGCAGAAAAGTCATCTTTTCATAACTTCCTATATATATATATATATATATATATATATATATATATATATATATATATATATATATATATATATATATATATATATATACATATATATATATATATATATATATATATATATATATATATATATACATATATATAAAGTAGAATCTCGATTATCCGAAATAATATGGACCAAAGTAATTTCAGATAATCGAAATTTCGGTTAATCCGATTTTTTTATAAAATAGATGTTTAGAATGAATACAACATTGCAGATTAACTTAAATGCATTTATACGATATGCTATTACGTACATAGGTATTTATTAAAACAAAGAATAGAACAATTAGTTTACTTATATTATGAATATGTACCGAAAATCGAAAATAAAAGTTTCATTCTTAACTTTAATGTCTTAAAAATGAGGTAATTTTTAACTGCACTTGTTTTGCGTTAGTTCTGTTTTTGGCTGCAATGTCTCTCCAACGTTTGATAAGCAAAACGTCCGCAACGGTTGCATTTTCCTGTTGTTAACGCTTTTTCTAGGGCCTCTAGTCCATCTGAATCTGACATTTTTACTAGAATATTGTCAGTGACTTTTACTTCGTTATCATCATCGTCATCACTGTCTATTTTATTAGCATTTTTGCATACACTTTTAATTAATTCTTGGACAGTTATTTCATCTTCCACACTATCACTGTTTAACCATTTACAAACATCGGTTTCCGTAACACTTTCACATCCTGATATTCTTGTAATAATTTGATCTAAACTTTCATTATCTTCTGTTTCTGGCTCTGAGTAATGTCTCTCCTCTTGTGGAATCAATTTTGACCAAGATTTTTCCAGAGTACTACTCTTTACTTGATTCCAGGCTGAAGCTATCCAATATATAACATTTTTCAAATTTATCTTTTGTTGACAATCAGTAAGATTGCCACCTTCATCTACTTCTTCTAAAATATGCTCCAATAACAAACGCCTGTAATTGCGTTTAAAATTTTTCAGTACACCCTGATCCATAGGCTGAAGTGACAGCAGGAGGCAAAAACATTGCTTTTATTTCCCCACTTTCAAGTTGCTCCGCACTTGGGTGAGTGGGGGCATTATCTAGTAACAGAACACGTTTTCTAGGATATCCATGTTCTTTTAAAAAAGTTCCACTTTGGGAATAAAATCTCCAAAAAACCAGTCTTTAAATAGAGTTGCGTTTATCCAGGCATTGTTTTGATTTTTATACAAAACAGGAAAAGCATTGCAACGAATATTCTTAAAGGTTCATGGATTTGCTGACTTACCAATACATAATAATGGGAGTTTGTGTCTTCCAGAAGCATTACTGCATGAAAGAACTGTAATACGTTCTTTGCTACGTTTTTAACCAGGTGCTCCAGCTTTCGTTTTTGAAGCTAAGATATTTGACGGCAACATTTTGTAGTTCGAGCCTGTTTCATCACAATTATAGATTTGGTCTGGTTGTGAACCATGTTCTTTCATATGCTGCTCAAAATTCTCGGCAACTCTTCGCTTAAGCTCACTGCCTTATGTTTTAAAATTGTTCCTGAAATTGGTATTCCACGTTCTCGATTCTGTGTAAACCATAAGAATAAAGAATCATCCACTTTTTGGTATTCACCGCTTTTCATACTTTTTTCCTGCCTGTGTGGGCGATGACAAAATACTACACCATTTTTCAAGTTTTTCGCGATTTTTTCTCCACTCTAAAACAGTACTCATGGCTACACCTGAATCCTTTGCTATATTTTTAAGAAGTTCACCATTATCTAAACGTTTAGTTGCTTCAAGTTTCTCTTTTAAGGTAATAACAACACGTTTACGCTTATTATTATGACGCTCCATTTTGTAAAATATCTATTAAAACGAAACTATTACCTCCGCGATAATAACTTATAACACTCGTCGACTAACCAAAACATAGACAGCGGTGAAATTCTAGACGTCGGGGAGTCTCCGACGCGTTAAGGAAACCCCTCATCTGTTGCGAATAATGGGGATTTTTTCGTTTAATGGGAATACAATTGGCTTTTTAACAATTTGTTTCGGATAAGCCGGATTTCAGATAATCGCGATTCGGATAATCGGGATTGTACTGTATATATATATATAATAAACCTTCTTCCATCTAGTGTCGGGCATAGGTCTCCTCTCCTTTCTTCATCCCTCTCGATTCTGCATCTTTCTGATCCATCCTAAACCAGCCAGTTCTTTCCAGGTCATCTTTCCATCTTATTTGGGGCCTTCCTCTGGAGCTTTGTTGCAACCGCTTTGGTCTTTTGTCTTATACTTTCGTTTCTGATTCTGTCTTGTAATCTTATATTCAGCATCGTTCTGTTGCTCTCTATGTTTTACTGAGTTGGTCCATCATCTTCTTAGTACATGTTTATGTCTGAGCCATGTAAGTGAGAACCGGTAAAATGCATTCATCGAATACCACCTTTCTTAGTTTCAGAAGAATTCTTCGTAAGTGCGAACCGGTAGAATGCATTGATCGAATACCATCTTTCTTAGTTTCAGAAGAATTCTCGATTAGTATTTTCCTTTATTTGCCAAATACTATCAATGCCAGTCTGATTATTCTCTGTGCTGCTGCCTTTGATTTGCTTATCTGCAGGTAATTATTTGCCCTTGACATGGTACAAGCGTCCGTATATTTTTATTAAAACACAATAACACATCTAACCTATCCTAGGAATTGAGTGATTGGATCGACTGCTAGCGAATAGGTCTAATTTTACCTAGTTCCCTGATTTTCTTAATATCATTAATGTCATTAAAAGTTTAATCCAATGAAGTACCTAGTTATAGCTAATAGAGAAGAAAGCAAATAACAGTATATTTTTAGGTGCCAACTAAATACTGTTACAATTTATATTTTAACTAATATATATAACCACAAGGAACCAGTTCTTAAAACTAACAAATATATGTGGCAACACTGGTACATATCTAAGAAGGATATAAATATAAGGCAACAGTAATTGATTTGGCGGGAGGTAACTCCATAAATGATATGGTTTGTCTCCTGTTGGATATATAATGTTTTTGACCTGGAATTTTTTTAATGTTCCAATTAGTACAATTTAGGTTTTATCAGTACGTTGTATCTTCTACATTACACCTTCAGATCATAATTCTTTATGAAACAACAAGAATATATAATAAAAAAAAAATGGTAAAATAATTTATCGAGTACTTTCATCGCAAACACGTGGTTCTAAAATAAATACTGAATGTTAACTTAATTTAGGCTTTATAATTCGAAATTTTAAATTATATAAACCTCCTGATGAGATATTAATTACAAAAAAAAATTAGTAGAGAAAGGGCTTCAGAAATATTTACCACTGAACATTACTCTTTAAGATATTTCTTACGAGTAACACTTAAAAGTAGTTTTGCTTGAAATTTTAAGAAATAATAGATTTTAACATTTTGCTTCAATATAAATATGGTTTACCACGCCGTAAAAGTTTCAGATATTTAACACGTAAAAGATATGAATCCATACTTTTTTTTCGAACAAAAGCATGCGTCTCTTACAATTTTTGTTGTCGTATGTGCATTAAGAAGTAAAAAAGTCACAAAAAAATATATACATATAAAAATTACTTTGCTTTGGTTTGTTAAATATAAAGACAGTTTACCTCCTAGCTGTTGCAAAAATATTAAATAAACATTACTTTTTCATGTATTTTATAAAGTGAATTCTCGCTGTGGCAACGTATCATGAAGAAGATTGCACGAGCCGCGGACACGGGTGTTCTTTCAGATTTTGAATCACATATATGTATTGCGCTGATTTGACTTTCTTTTAAAAGTTACTAGAATAAACTTAATTGACATATTTTTAATAAATAATCCAAAGTGTCATTTTAAATAATTATACATAATTTTTATTGGATATCATGTAAACGTATCAAGGTTATTATAAATAACACATATTGCGTGCGGCGAGAAACAAGCGAAAAGCTACGTTGCCACATTCATTATACCCTGAAAACCAAATTATTTCGCGTCTTTCTCTAACGTAATGCTATTTCTGTCGTCTAGTAAAAAACACCTTAACTGAGACAATTTATTATTTCTGTTAAAAATGAAAATAATGAACAAAAATCTTTTCGGATTTCTCGACTCTAAAAACCCCGAAAAAAATGACTAACACAATATATCCGATGCATCCTTTTAACCACTTATATATTTAACTATATCATCAAAGCAAGTTTTTTTAATTAAGTCAACTACAAATCAGGATTAAATTAACATACGACTTTAAAACTACACCAAAGTACAATGATATATTCAAAATAAGCTCGGCTCTACCCCCAACTTTAGATGTTGTAACCTCTTTTAACAGGGGAGCCTTTTTTTATAGCCTCACGTTGGATTTTAAAAGGTCTTACCCTACTTTACTTTTAATAAATTATTATATATTATATTTACTAAATAGAAGTCGTTATTTGCCCCTTATCTATATCATAATTTCTGAGAATGGATTAAGTAGATATTAATACTGAAAGAACTAAAGAAATTAGACATAAACTAGCTCAATTTTTTGGTAGAGAAATATGGATAAGAGATAATTTTTGTACGTCTTTTGAAAATAGTCTCAATAATTGTTTAAAATTTTGGTTGTACAGATTTTGGGCACCATTCATTTTGAAATAAAAAGAATCTAAAAAAATTAAAAAATACTGAAGGGTTATGTAGTTGTTGAAAAAAAAATTTTAATATGGTACAACCGTTGCGTCCTAAAAGACAAAACGGGTGATTCAGTGAAACGCTAGATTTAAATAAAGAAAAGGGTTTATTAATGACAAAATTAAAAGTTCTAACTTCGCCACACTTTAAAATTACTACTACTAAATAAAATCCCTTAATCTAGTAGATGGTACGATTATATAGAGTCTATAAATCAGGATTCTAATTAAAGGCTTAGCTAAACACACGTTAAAGGTTCGTGGAATTAACTTCACGAGTTACACATGCTGAATAGACGATGTAAACGCACTTGTCAGCAGGAAGCAAGATCTATGGATTGATGTGCTTATGACTTACGGTTTTTCTGTTAGTTTTTTAGCCTGTTCCGGTGAGATCTTCATAACCATATAGTCTCAACCTTTGCTACCCCAGTTTCTTTTGGGCCGCTAAACACTTCTTGACCAGAAATGTCTGGAAATGAGCAGGATATTTCAAGGAAAAGGCCTTGAACTTCAAAGCTAAAAACCGTCTCTGCACCAGCACATCACTAATAAACTACTACGGCAACGTGATGGAAAAAGCCTACTCCGGCTTGCTGATCGAAAAAAAGGCTACTGCGGCTTGATGATCTGAAAAGCCCACTGCGGCTACATGATGAAAAAAGCCTTTATTGCAGCTCGGCTGGAAAAAGCCTTGAACAATGCCATCCGCACGTTTAAATATTTTTCTCCCTTCCTTAAAGTAACGTCTTTAAAATGGCTTCCTTCCCAGATACAAATCTTTAGCCAATCAGACGCATTCGATGCAAATTAAAGAGTCCAGTAGTCAATGCACACTGTAAAATTTAAATTTAAACTTTCTCGAAAATTTGAAACACTGTTTTAAGCTACACTGCTCAAAAGTTTAAATCACTGCAATAAATATAAACAGAAAAAAATATATAAATTATAGGGAGAAAAACAGTGTCGTAATATGATCTTAAAATCTAGGAGAAAATGAATGTTACAATGCTTAACCACCAAAAACTATGTTTAAAATCTATTCATTATTTGTAATACCATTGAAACTATATAAAATTTATGTGACTTTAATCTGGAAATGGAAAAAAATAGCACAATTATCTGTAAGGAATAAAACATTTCTTTCAATTTCCTATCGATTTTATATCCGTTTTTACAACAAGCAATAATCATAAATTGGTAAACACAACATCATAAAGAAATCTAAATATTACCCAGTTAAGTTTTATTCAGTAAACCGAAAATTAACTTAATGGTCCAAAAAATGATCCTTTTCTGACGTTTCATGCCACTTTAAAAGCAAAATCGCTTACTTAACACATATAACTTCTGCCTTCGAGGGTTACAGTAAATATTATTGTGGAGAAAAATCGTTTTCTTATCTGAAAAACCCAAAACAGAAACGGAAAAACTCTGAAACTGACAAGCGATTTATATGATAATGCCATGATTAAAGGGAAACCGATAGATAGCATCTTTACTTTTATTTTCTTTTTTCCCTTAGCAATCCATAACGGTTGCCGAAAAGGGCTTTAGCCAAAGTACACTGAAAAAACTGACTTTAACAATGCCAGGAAAAAGGTTAGTTATAAAGAATATGTTTACCCATTTAGTATTCCCACACGGTAAAATTACATAATATAATATCAACGAGCACATTTCTGTCAAAAACAACCACTCTCAAAAATAGCGAAATCAAAATATGACCAAATTCAACGTTATTATTAGCTCTGAGTATTATTTCAATCTGAACTAACAAATTTTTGATTTTCCATCTAAAGTTTAATCTTCCTAGAATTCGACAATTTCACATTATCGAGTCATCAGAAGGTTAACGAACCATTACTGAATATAACGTTCCTAAAACAAGTAATATCACTCGAAGATAAATTAGTCTGCAAGTTTAAGAACGATTTTACTAACTTTCGCACTAACTTATAAAGTAAAAAAATTAGTAATTTATATTAAAATAGTTTTTACAGTCAGTAATAGCGTTGAAGTTATTTCGATCCTATTACTTTTTATGGGCAATTTGCTTTTTCAAAATATTTATTGATACACGAAACACAGTACGGTTACTCCTTTCCAGGCTCGTGGTGTGTATCATACGCTAGTAGTATCATTTGTAACTTTAATATATCATTTTAACGCTGTTTCTTTTGCAAATTTTAAATTTAAACTTTAAGGCGAAATGTTAGCAGACGATCGATATACAATATCTTATTCAACATGATGAAAAAAATTTATGGGAATGATTGCATGTGTGCCGAAAAAGCGATTCACGTTGTTCTTGAATCGCTGTAAATTGTACTCGATGGGAAACACAGCCCAGCGAATCAAGGCCGCCAGTCAGTTCCGGCTCTCCAATCAGACAAACAGCTCTTTTCTGAACAGAATCCAGTGTGTGTTTGAGAGCAGAGCCCCAAACATGGGTGCAGTATTCCATAGTTGATCGAATTTGAGCTTTGTAAAGAATTAACAGTTGTAGTGGAGTGTAAAGCTTTCTGGTCTTGGTGGGCTTTCTAATCAATAGATATTGAAAGTGCTATATTCCTGGTAAATCGTACAACATACAATTCTTACTGGTGATGAGAAATGTTTTATTGAATATGATTCATATGCAATGCCTCAAAATGCAGAATGAAAGATAAAATCAACGTCAGAAAAAAATTGTTCAAATAATTTACCTAGTAATTTCGTAGCAAACATGCAATTGTAAAATGAATAGTAAATTTGACTATCTCACACCAACATTATACTATTAACTTGTTTTTGTTATGACGAAATAATAACAAAGGAAATGAAAGCAATCAAAAAATAATTGATTTTCACATTCCTGACTCCAAGAAGCTTGAAAAGGACATATGCCATTTTCATTCCCTTCTCAACATCTTTAACCATATATATATATATATATATATATATATATATATATATATATATATATATATATATATATATTATAACGTCTCTTTTCGGGGCCATTTTTATAGCTGGTTGCGGCGCTATCTTTATAGCCTCACGTTGGAGCGATATTGTGTAACGTCTCATGGCGGCGTTATTTTGTATAGCCCCAACTTTCTTTATTTTTAATAAATATTTTATTTATTAAATAGAAGCCGTTATTTGCCCCTTATGTATATCTTAATTTTTGAGAACGGATTGAGTGTAATTTTTTGGAGAGATCATGGATAAGAAATAATTTTGTACGTCTTTTGAAAATAGTCCCTATAGTTGTTTAAAACTTGGTTGTACTGTTTTTGAGCACAATTCATTTTAGAACAAAAAGAATCTAACTTCACCTCAAAAAATGAAAAAATACTTAAAGAGTTATGTAGTTGTTGAAATAAATTTTAATATGGTACAACCGTTGCGTCCTGAAAGAAAGAGCAGGAGTTTAGTGAGACACTACATATTTAAATAAAGAAGGGTATATTAACAAAATAAAAATTCTTCCTCTTATTACACTCTTAAAATTACATTTACCAAATAAAAACCCCTTAGGCTATGAAAGTGTACTCACTTAAACTAGAGTTCTGAGAATTACTGATCCTAAGGGTAAAAAAACAAAAGGCTTTTAAAAAGAGCACGATCTGAAAGTTTGTAAAATTAACTCCGCGGATTACATGTGTTGACTTAGTTATTGGAAACACACTTGTAGACAGGAAGTGAGATATTTAAACTGGTGTGCTTATGATTTACTGATTGGCTTCTCCTCGTGGGTTTTCCATAAGCTGCTTGGCCTCTCCTGGTGAGATTCTCATCAAAAATATTATCTCGGCCACTACCCTCCGATTCTCATTTGTCAGCTAATCACTTTTTCACCCAAAATGCCTTAGGATGAGCAGAATATTTTAAGATTGGAAAAAGGCATCAAACTTGAGATCCATAAACAACACCCACTTGGTGATAAAATAAAGCCATTTCTGCACTACGGCATCACGGAAAAAAAACTACTACGGCATGCTGGCGGAAAAAACCTACTACGGCCTGCCCGAGGAAAAAGTCCCTAGCGCCTGTCCGAGGAAAAAGCCCTTTAAAAATTCCATATGGCCGTTTATATATCTTTTTCCCCTTCCTGAAAGTGACGTCTTTAAAATAGCTCAATTCCGGGACGCAAAATCAATGCAAACTAAATAAGTTAGGTCAGCAACACGTTATACACGGTTTAAATTACTGTTTTAAGTTAAGTTACACTGCTCAAAAATTGAAATCACTGCTTAATCAAATATAAAAATGTAATAAAATATAAATTATAGAAAGAAAAACAGTGTCGTAATATAATCTTAAAATCTAGAAATGAATGTTACTATATATATATATATATATATATATATATATATATATATATATATATATATATATATATATATATACTAGCCAGGCCCGCGGCTCCGCTCGCGTGGGCTTGATTCACTACTATCGTCACTGCTTATTCCTTACGTTACCCAACGTAATAAAATATCTCCCATTATTTCTCCTTATCTCCCAATATTTCTCC
>CM032446.1:161409341-161699341 GCA_019049505.1 Pachyrhynchus sulphureomaculatus
GTAAACGTCTGTGTCTCGTCAGCATCTTATTTATCTGCCAGTATTCTGATTTCGTGAAGGCATTTTCAAAAATGATCAGTGAACAAGAGCGTATTTATTTAATACTATGCTGTGGTATTGGAAGTGTGTCTTATCAATACGCTATAGATCTTTTCCATGAAAAGTTTCCTAATACGCCTGTGTCGAAAGGAGCATTGCGAAAATTATTAATAAAATTTAATGAAACTGGGTCGGTGATGAATTTGAAGAAATCTAAGAAATCATACGACGAAAATGACGCAGCTACATTATTAGCAATACGGTCAGTTTTAGATAACCCGAAATTATCTTTAAGGAAGCGTGCATTTAAGCAAAAGTGAATTACAAACAATTTTTAAGGAAAACAAAATTAAACTTTTTAAGCCAAAGCTGCGGCATATACTTGAACCTGAAAATGAAGAGAGACGTTTAAAGTTTTGTTTATGGGTAGGTGAAAACTGCCTTGAAAACCAAAGATTTTCACAGATTTATTTTTTTTTTACCAATGAGTCTACATTTTGCACAACCGAGCACGTATCTTCCTAAAATAGTAGTCATTGGGCTTTCGAGAATCATAATTATGTACTCGTAAGTAATAAACGAAGTCAACGTTACAAAAAGTTAATGTATGGTGTGGAATTTTTTTGATCGGATCATTGACCCATATTTTATAGAGGGAAATTTAAATCAGCCCGTGTATTTGAACATTTTGGAAACATTTGTCTTACCATTTCTTAATACTTTAGAACCAGAAGTACGTAATAACATGTTTTGGCAATGAGACGGCCGTTCTGCTCATGGCACAGCCTTGGTTAGACAATGGTTACATAATCATTTTCGCGTAAGGTGGATAGGATTATCCAGCTAGGTTGCCTGACCTTTCATTACTAGGTTTCTTGTTTTGGGGGTGCCTTAAAACAAAAGGTTTTTTTCACATAACCTGCCATATGACAGGGAAATATTAAAAGAGCGCATACAAGAAGCAATAGATGAACTGAATGTGCTGCGAATTATTCTTAAAGTGTACAGTAAATTAATTAAGTTAGCTGAAAAGTGTGTCGAGGTGGGAGGTAGTTATGTTGAATAATTTTAAATATTCCAATTTCCGTTTCAAAATTTGCATTTAGACTTTATGTTAGTTTATAAACAACTTTGTTTTATAAAATTTTTGTTAAAAGTAATAAATAATGGTACTTCTCTTTTCAAGCTCTTTCATGTTTTCCTATTTTAGTAACACCCTGTATATCTGATCTAAAATTTTTATATTGTAAATTCATTTTCTCAATAAGCAGAACTTTTTATAAAGAACAACTTTTTGTTAAATCAATGAAATGAATAAAAAAGATTTTTTCTCTCTCTCTCTCTCTACATATATATATATCGTATATATATATATATATATATATATATATATATATATATATATATATATATATATATATATATACATAACATTAAAAAGTCTCTGTTTGAAATTAAATTGTATTGTTAAGTCTTTATGATATAAAATTTATATTGGGTTAGCTTGTTTTTCTTCTCCTACCGGCGATACACACAAATTTTCCCAGCACACTCCTGGTTTTTCATTAAAAAAATTGATAGAAGAAGTGGGCGTCGAAAATGGCAGACTTAGTCTCTTTGTTCAGTCCCTTTCATCATACAAAAAATTTGGAGTTGCTGAATACAATATTTTTATATAGTTTACTTACTAAAGGTCAACTTCTGACATTATATTGGAAATTTCCGAAACTAAGAAAAACAATTATTCAGCATGTTATTATATAGTATAACGTTATATTACTTTTTACTACAAAATACAAACAGGCAAAGTGCAAGTCGGACTTGCGCAATTTTAAAATTAAATAAAATCCTTCCTAAGCTAAATTAATTAAGTCCCTGACATGTTTATATCTTTAGATCCAATATGTATTTTTATGTTTTTTTCTAAACCAATAATGTATGATAGTGAACAAATATTTACTACCTAAATATTTGTTTAATTATAAACAAATATAATCAAATTACTTTGTCTCGGTACCTAGCCTTTTGTCACCAGTATGTGTACTAAATATAGTTTTTTTATATCAGGTAAATTATAAACCGTAATGCACTCGTGAAAATTTTCGCTCAATCTACACTTTATGGGGAATATTTCAGAATTTTTCAGAATTTTTTGATCAGTACTTTTCGATATAGGGGGAGGGACAACGATTTTTGGCCATTTTCTTTTAAATATTAGAAAGAAAGGTGTGCATAAGTATTACATCATATATATTGAATCCGTGTTTTGACAAGCTTATACTTGACACCCTACTGGATGTTAAATTTTGTTTTCATTTCCTCCACAATCTAATCCCTTAAGTCAAAATTTAACTTTCAAAACTACATTGCTCTTATGAGGCCATCAACTCATATTACTCATAGTTATGTCGGGGCACTCCATTCCTCTAACATCGTCACTCAATTTGGTGTGTGTTAATTTAGGAGCAAACATGTCCTGGTATGAACATGTTGCATGAATAACAAGGAGAGCTTCTCAAAAATTGGGACTATTACTTCGAACCAGAAAGCTTTACACTCCACAACAACTGTTAATTCTTTACAAAGCGCAAATTCGACTAACTACGGACTGCTCCCATGTTTGGGCCTCCGCTCCCAAACATACACTGCATTTGTTGGATTCTATTCAGAAAAGAGCTGTTCGTCTGATTGGAGATCCGGAACTTACCGGCGGCCTTGATTCGCTGGAACATCGAAGAACGGTACGAACGGTTGGCGACTTGAGCTTATTCTACAAGTATTTTCATGGGAAGTGTTCGAAAGATGTGGCCCGCTTAATTCTTCCCAGAGCGGTGCATGTTAGAAATACACGTCGCGCTAATAGTTCACATCCGTATGAGGTTCAGCTTGTTACTCCTCGTACAATGCTTTTCAAGCAGTCTTTTATATGGAGAACATCATCCTTTTGGAATAATTTGCCCAGGACTGTGTTTCCCACCGAGTACAATTTACAGCGATTCAAGAACAACGTGAATCGCTTTCTCCGCACACGTGTCGCTACTGTAGCGCTTTAGGGACTTCCCTGTAGCACGTGTGCTACACCCATAAAAAAAATACTGCCAAATATGAACTTCCTATGTCAAATAGTTTGGCTGAAAACCGGGTATGACAGACGGACACCGAAGTGATCCTATAACGATTATCATTTCAACAAAAAAAAAATTAAAATTTAACAGTAATAAAGATCATATTAAGAGTAGCGTAGGTCTATGAAGCGGAGGCATATTGATACAAGGGGCGTTTCTTTAAGGGAAAATAGAGAGAACAGTAAACAAACAAATGTAGAACTATTTATAAAGAGAGGTCGTCAATCGACAAAGAGGTGGCGTTAAGGGACAATCGGGGGACACAAAACTCTTTGATGAAAAAAATACCATCTTGCACTGGAATCCTAAAACGTTAGACATCTCCTAACATAGTAAACTAAAAGTAATGACCCATTGTTGGGGATTTTTCGCCAAAAAAAGAATCCTTCATACAGCAGAACTTGATAGTGATTGATCGTACGGGGAAGATTTTTCACGAAAAAGAAACTTTAAACTAGTGTTTTTACAAGTTTTCATTTGACACCCCACTGGATGACCTGATAATTTTTTTTTCGCTTCCGTTTTTACCCTCCAAAACTAACCCCTTGAGTCAAAATTTAACTTTCAAACCTACACGGCTCTGATGAGGCCATCAATTCCTATATTAGTTCCAAATTTCAACTTTCTATGTCAAATAGAGGAGAGGGAGAGATGAGGATATAGGAGAGAATCGGGTGTGACTGACGGACAGAGAGACTGACAGATAAACGGATAAGCAGATGGAAAAAAAAACAGATGGACAGACAGATATACACCGAAGTGATCTTATAAGTGTTGCATACGAAACACTAAAAAGAAGTTAAACGTAAGAAAGGCATTCAACTGAAACCTGACCTTTTTACAATGTTCAATAAAATTTTAGGGTAAGCAACTTTTTTTTTAATTTTGTGATACTATAGTCAAAACTCTATAATCGACTCAAAATTTCGACTATTTTGACTATTATCTAAGTTAAAATGTCATTTTAAATCTTGTGTCTTTATGTAAATTTAAAAAAAATCTTTGCTTCAATATGAGTTTCAAACTCCTTGACTTCCAGAACACTAGAAATGGCATATAATGTAACTTCCTCATCCGTTTATGTACTATAAAAATAATTAGTATATGACTAAATAATTAAGCTGAAAATTTGTGTATTTATTCAAACAGAAAAAATTCCCCAAATTCTACAACAAAAGATAAAGTGACATCGTATCTTTCACCTCCTTCCTGTTAAGCGATATCGCTTCTTCCTTACTTCAAGCACTATTGGTGTACGAAATTTTAAATTAACATCTTATTTCCTTCTGGTATTATCGCAGTAACATGTTGTCAGGCTGTGTTGTTCATCATTTAGGGACCTTAAAACGGGAAGAAACGCAGAAATCGGAGAAATCGATTTTCGCAAACATAAGCATACGCAAACACAGCTGAATCATTCTCAATAAGTTGTGGCTTAACTCAGCTTATTGACGAACCAACACGGATCCCTGATCGAGACGGGGAGTTCGCCAGTCTTCTTGATCTGTCTTTAACCACCAATCCGGAGATTTACACGGTCACCGTAAATCCGCCGTTGGGTTCTTCCGATTATAAACTGCTTTCGACATCGAGTATCCTGCCAATCGGTGACGGAGAGGCGCCTAGGCCGTACAAGATTTGGCACTACAAATCTACTAAACGGGAAGATCTGATGGAATATTTTCGAACTTTCCCTTAGATGGACATTTGTTTTCGATCCAACAACCCATTTGACTGCGTCAGGGAGGTCTCCGATGTTATTTTGGCTGGTATGGAAGCTTACATCCCTTTTTCGAAGAAATGCCCCTCCAACAGCAAGCCTTGGTTTGACCGAAAATCGCAACACCTTTGTTCGTGCCCGGAACAGACGCAAAGGAATTATCGACGAAACCAAGGAGGCACACAATCAACGAATTAGAAACAAACTTCTCGCTTGTCCCAACAATTCCAGGTCCTTTTGATCAGTCGCTAAGGCAGTTAGTCAAAATTTCACCAAATCTACATACCACCACTCACACGGCCAGATAATTCCATTGCAACCCCACTGTTGAGAGAGCGAACTTGTTGGCTGAACTCTTTGCTTCACATTCTACTGTCGATTTCCAAGGAAAAACACCACCTACTGTTCCCATATTGCAGTCAAAGATATCCGATGTTGTCTTCAGACAGCGTATCATAAAGCGTATTTTAATGAAGCTAGACACCAAAAGGGCTTCTGGCGCTGACCAAATACCTGCCATAGTTCTCAAAAACTGTGCAAGGGAACTAATACCAGTTTTCTGTAGACTTTTTAACCTATCCTACAGAAAGGAAATATTTCCATCCTGCTGGAAATGTGCCACAGTTCAGCCGATACCTAAAAAAGGCAAGAATACCTTGCCAAATAACTACCGACCAGTCGCACTGCTTTCAATAATATCGAAAGTCATGGAAACGGTTATCAATCAGCATCTTCTAAAATATCTTGAATGATTCAGTATTATTAGCGATCACCAATATGGCTTTTGTAAACATGGATCAACAGGAGATCTTCTGACTTATGTAACACATGTTTGGAACAACGCAATTGAACCCTTTGGAGGATCTCGAGCGGTTGTTCTTGACTTATCCAAGGCATTCGACCGTGTTTGGCGCGATGGACTGTTGGCTAAGCTATGTTCTTGTGGTATGTCTGAAAAGTTCTGTTTGTGGCTCTCATGTTTCTTCAGAGAGCGTCCTTTGCGAGTGGTGGTCGACGGATTTCTTTCTAACACCTTCACTATCAACGCCGGTGTGCCCCAAGGCTCCATACTGTCTCCTACTCTCTATCTCATTTACATTAACGATCTGCTGGAAAAGACCGGGAATCCAATTTACAGCATTGCAGATGACAGTACGCTTGTCTCTTCATTCACTTTGAACGCTCGAACATCGGCTGCTCAGGCGAATATCCGCAGACAGCAGGAGGTCGTTCAACTTAATAAAGACCTGGAAGAAATCGTATCTTGGGGTGACAGTAACCAAGTGGAATTTAACGCTACAAAAATTCAGGCGGCAGTTTTTTCTAAAAAAGTTAACGTTGCTGAACCCGACATAGTTATGTCGGGGCATTCCATTCCCCTAGCATCGTCACTCAATTTGTCGGGCTTTAATTTGAGAGCAAATATGCCCTGGCATGAACATGTTGCAGGCATAGCAAGGAGAGCTTCTCAAAAGTTGGGAATATTATTTCAAACCAGAAAGCTTTACACTCCACAACAACTGTTAAGTCTTTACAAAGCTCAAATTCGACCAACTATAGAATATTGCTCCCATGTTTGGGGCTCCGCTCCCAAACATACACTGCATTTGTTGGATTTTGTTCAGAAAAGAGCTGTTCGTCGGATTGGAGGCCCGGAACTGACCGGTGGCCTTGATTCGCTGGAACATCAAAGAACGGTTGGCGACTTGAGTCTGTTCTACAAGTATTTTCATGGAAAGTGATCGAAGGGTGTAGCCCGCTTAATTCCTCTCAAAGCGGTGCATGTTAGAAATACACGTTGCGCTGGTGCTTCACATCCGTATGAAGTTCAGCTTGTTACTCCGCGTACAACGCTTTTCAAGCAGTCTTTTATATGGAGAACATCATCACTTTGGAATAATTTGCCTAGCGCTGTGTTTCCCACCGAGTACAATTTACAGCGATTCAAGAACAACGCAAATCGCTTTTTTCGCACACATACCGCTCCTGAACCGCTTTAGGGACTTCCCTGCAGCATGTGTGCTAGACCCATAAAAAAACAATACTTCCCTTATTAATACACACATAAAAAACAACTCGTTTCGAAAATTTTAAAAAAATAGAGACGTTTTTTGAAAGAAGTCCTCTAATTTGGTGTCCATTCGACTGTTGTTAATAAAATAGTTCACTAGAATATGTTTCGGATGTTAAAAATGATCTAAATATTGTTTTCTATAATTCAATTATTATTTGACTAATAATAAAAAAACTAATCTGTGTAGCGGATGATTCAAAATTCGTGGTTTAATATGAAGTCCTCTGTTGAAAAACAACGTTCCAAATTTTACAGTGTAAGGTATTTTCTTAGAAATATTAATTCTATTTTTAATTCACGAACCCTGTAAATTGTTATGTAAATAAAATATAAGATGTGGCTATTAGTGTAAATTAATTTTTCCTTATTAACTTTAATTAATTGTTTCAGGTCTCCTGGATAAGAAAAAACGATTCCCCGCCTACAATTCTAACTGTGGGTCTTGGCACTTACATTGCCGACGATCGGTTTTTGGTGGAACACGCGCGCCATTTGCAGAATTGGGGATTGGTTATAAAATATGTTCAAATGTCTGATGCTGGAACTTACGAGTGCCAAGTGTCTACGCACCCTACCAGTAGTATATTTATTGATCTAAAAGTCACAGGTGGGTAAAGCAGTTACAAGGCTATTTGGTAACTTTAATGTTATCCTTAAAGTATGAAAATTTATTATTTTAAGGAAACTATTATACAATAAGAATAATTCCTTTATTAAGAAAAAGACAGGTACATGGAAAAGAGATGAAAATTTAGTATCTAATTGCTTTTCTTTATAGAGTATCTAATTTTATCCCTATTTTTTTACTGGAATACGAAGCATTATATGTAAAATTATATTGTTGGTTGTTAGGAAAAAGTATAATTTTTATCACTACTCTCCAGAAAATATAACAGATTTTTACTACAGTCTTTGTGGATCGTTCTGTCAGGAACTTCATGTCAGTTTGTATCCTTATTGTTTGTAATAAGTACCCAATATGTTATTCTTTTAATATAAAAAAATATATTTACGTATATATCACTAAAATGTTATTGTCTTTCGTGGTTATTTGTTTAAATATTTATTTATAATTTCCTATTACGTATGCAAAATGAAAACTTTCTAATGGAAAATTTTTAAGACCAAAAATATTTATTTTTAAAAACTTTTTCTAATTTTTTATCCTCTTCTAAAGTAAGTATTGTACTCGTGATAAATTTTGTATACTTACAATAATATATTGAGAATTTTTCCTGGTTTTTGGTTTCAATAATAATTGCAGTTTAAGTATAATTATTGATAGTCAAACATATGAAGAGGTGGGATAGGAAGTTTGAGGTCCTGCCTCGTATATATCGTGCTATAAGTCATGGTTCTTGGAGTCGAAGAATTTGAAAATTATGTTATTTTTTTATTACTTCCAATTTAAGTTGTGAAAATTTCTGAAGCCCCTTTTTGTTTGTACTGAAGTATAGAAAATGTAGTAAAAATATAATTTCTCTTTAGTTTCTATATATTATAAAAATATTATGACTCAATCTTATTGGCTTTTGGCCGGTATGGAGGCTTACATCCCTTTTTCGAAGAAATGCCCTTCCAACGGCAAGCCTTGGTTTGACCGAAAATGCAAAGAAGCTGTTACTTCTAAACATCTTGCATACCGACAATGGCGTGAAAATCTTAACACCATAAATCGTAACACCTTTGTTCGTGCCAGGAACAGATGCAAAGAAATTATCGCCGAAACCAAGGAGGCACACAATCAATGGATTAGAAACAAACTTCTCGCTTGTCCCAACAATTCCAGGTCCTTTTGGTCAGTCTAAGCTAAGACAGTTAGTCAAAATTTCCCAAATCCACCATACCACCAATCACACGGTCAGCTAATTCTATTACAACGACATCTGTTGAGAAAGCGAACTTGTTGGCTGAACTCGGCTTCACATTCTACTGTCGATTTCCAAGGAAAAACACCACCTACTATTCCCATAGTGCAGTCAAGGTTGCCCGATATTGTCTTCAGAGGGCGTATCATAAAACTTATTTTGATGAAGCTAGACACCAAAAAGGCTTCTGGCGCTGACGGAATACGTGCCATAGTTCTCAAAACTGTGCGAGGGAACTAACACCAGCTTTCTGTAGACTTTTCAACCTATCCTACAGAAAGGAATATTTCCTTCCTGCTGGAAATTTGCCACAGTTGAGCCGATACCTAAAAAAGGCAAGGCAAGGCAAGAAGACCTTGCCAAATAACTACCGACCAATCGCACTGCTTTCAATAATATCGAAAGTCATAGAAAAAGCTGTCAATCTGCATCTTCTAAAATATCTTAAAGGATTCAACATTATTAGCGATCATCAATATGGCTTTCGTAAAAATAGATCAACAGGAGATCTTCTGACTTATGTAACACATGTTTGGAACAACACTTTGGAGAATCTCGAGCGGTTGCTCTTGACATATCCAAGGCATTCGATCGTGTTTTGCACGATGGGCTGTTGGCTAAGCTAAGTTCGTATGGTATATCCGAAAAGTTCCATTTGTGGCTCTCATGTTTCCTCAGAGAGCGTTCTTTACGAGTGGCAGTCGACGGATTTCTTTCTGACACCTTCACTATCAACGCCGGTGTACCTCAAGGCCCTATACTGTCTTCTACTCTCTTTCTCATTTATATTAACGATCTGCTGGGAAAGACCGAGAATCCAGTCTACAGCTTTGCAGATGACAGTTCACTTATCTCTTCATTCACTTTGAACGCTCGGACATCGGCTACTCAGACGAACATCCGCAGACAGCAGTAAGTCATTCAACTTAGCAAAGACCTGGAAGAAATTCTATCTTTGGATGACAGTAATCAAGAGGAATTTAACGCTACAAAAACCTTGGCGGCAGTTTATTCTAAAAAAGTTAACGTTGCTGAACCCGACATAGTTATGTCGGGGCATTCAATTCCTTTAACATCTTCATTCAATTTGTTGGGCGTTAATTTGGAAGCAAATATGTCCTGGCATAAACATGTTGTAGGCATAGCAAGGAGAACTTCTCAAAAGTTGGGAATATTATTTCGAACCAGGAAGCTTTACACTCCACAATAACTGTTAATTCTTTACTAAGCCCAAATTCGATCAACTATGGAATACTGCTCCCATGTTTGGACCTCCGCTCCCGAAACATACACTGTAGTTGCTGGATTCTATTCAGAGAAGAGCTGCTCGTCGGATTGGAGACCAGGAATTGACCGGCGGCCTTGATTCGCTGGAACATCGAAGAACGGTTGGCGACTTGAGCCTATTTACAAGTATTTTCATGGAAGGTGTTCGAAGGATGTGGCCCGCTTAGTTCCTCCCAGAGCGGTGCATGTTAGAAGTACACGTCGCGCTAATACTTCACATCCGTATGAGGTTCAGCTTGTTACTCCTCGTACAACGCTTTTCAAGCAGTCTTTTATGTGGAATAATTTTCCCAGGACTGTGCTTCCCACCGAGTACAATTTACAGCGATTCAAGAACAACGTGAATCGCTTTCTCCGCACACGTGTCGCTCCCGTAACACTTTAGGGACTTCCCTGTAGTACGTGTGCTAGACCCATAAAAAAAAAATAGTATCTAGATAACTAAAAAAATATATACACAACATATTCTGTCGACTGTTTACTCGTACCTATGTTCAGAAATTTAGGGGACTAATTAAGTAAAACACACACTATTAATTTATTTATCCAAACCTACTTGATTCCTTTCAAGTTCGTTTCGTCTCACTGCAACACTCTTATGCCCGTGTTTTGCCCCTCTTCAAAACATTTATTATACCCAATTTTCGATATTTCTTTCATGGCGGCTAGCGAATTATCTTTTATAGCTCTATAGGTTTTAAAGCGTGTCCACAAAGTGATAATTTTAGCTTGGGGACTAGGAAAAAATTCACACGGCGCTATATCTAGTCAATATAGTGGTTTTGGAGTAGTTAAAAAAGCTAATAATTACTACACGGTCGAATAATATATCACTATAAAGTCCTATTATTTGTAAAATCATAATTCCTATGAGTTTCGAACTATTTGTTTGTGAAGGCAGTGGAAAAATTACTTTACTGGTTATTTTAAAGAAAGTTTTAAGGATTGTTATAATTTACTATTAATGATTTATACCCCTAATAGCTCAGCAGGATAAGTACGCAAATTTATACAGAGTGTCCAAAATAAAGGACTAAGGAAAAAATTTTAGTCTAAAATTTTGTTTTTAGTTACATGACGATGTGACTAAAAATGTGACTATCCTTATAAAGGTTTTAAAATTTTAAATTAATCAATTTATAATTTTGAAACTTGAAGGATTAAATAATATTACTATACACTGAAATTTGCATTAGAACTCTACATTTCATTTTCCATAAGTATGCTATCTTATATATACCTGTATACAAGTCTAAATTCAAATTCGCAACGAAAGATGGAGAGGTCAATGTTAGGCGTTACTAGAGATCACACCTCAAATCACATCATCAGGAAGGGAACAGGGTACAAGACGCAGTCAAATTCATTCTACATCTTAAATGGTACTAGGTTGGACATGTTATTAGGTTTAAGGATGGACGATGGACAAAGAAAATTACAGAGTGGTGATCAAGATCCGATGCCTATCGGTGTAGAGGTATACCACCAAATTGGTGGACTGATAATTTGAACAAAGTGGCTGGAAATTGGGTATAAGCGGCCCAGAACAGAAAAAAGTGGCAAGACTTGAGGGAGGCATTCGTCCAGCAATGGACAGTATAAGCTGATGATGAAATTTGCGATTTTACTACATACCAAAAAAGAGACAATTTTTATAGTCTCTGATGTTTTTCCTTGAAAACTTTTAATTCTCTGAAACTAACTTTATCACTTCTTAAATTAAAAAAATCTAAGCATTGCAAGTATTTTGTTCAGCAAAAAGTTGAGGCTTGACCGATTTTCCAATTAAAAAAATATATATAATTTTTTGGTTCCTTGACTTTTAGAACCTTAAAAAGGGTAAAATATATTCGTAACAATCTCTCTTCACTCTTTTAGTCCTTTATATTTTAGAGTAAAAATAATTCTGCTTAAAATTCTTTCGTTATAAGATTGGTTCCCATAATCATAAAAACCGGTCAAGTGCAAGTTGAACTTGCACAATTAGTGTTCCGTACATTGATTGTTTTTAAAATAAAAAAATTTTGTTAGGGTGGTATAAAATGATCAGTGACTTCACAAAACACACCCCAAATGAGTTTTCAACAAAGTTTGTTTCCAATTTTTACTGAAAACTGGTGACCTTGAAATTTTGTTTTTTTCTATACCAGATAAATTTTAAAGGTAATGATAATTTTCGTTCGTGGAGAATATTCCAGGATTTTTTTAAAATTTTTTAATCAGTACTTTTCGAGATAAGGTAGGTGACAGCGATTTTTGACGATTTTTTAAAAGTAATACGAAGAAAAGTGTGCGCAAGTATTACATTATATATATATTTTTTACTCGTGTTTTCACAAGCTTTCATTTGACACCACACTCGATGACCTAGTAAAAAATTTTTTTTTTCACTTCCGATTTCACCCCTCAAAACGAATCCCTTAAGTCAAAATTTATGTTACGGTGATATAAAATGATCAGTGCCTTCACAAAACACACCCCAAATAAGTTTTCAACAAAGTTTATTTCCAATCTTTACTGAAAATTGATGACTTTGAAATTTCTGTTTTTTTTATATACCAGATAAATTATTACAGGTAATGCATTCGTGATAATTTTCGTTTAATCTACACCCAGTGGAGAATATTCCAGAATTTTTCAAAATTTTTTGATAAGTGCTTTCCGAGATAAGGCGGGGCAGGAATTTCGCGATTTTTTAAAAATAATACAAAGAAAAGTGCGCGCAAGTATTACATTATATATATATATTTTTTACTCGTGTTTTCACAAGCTTTCATTTGACACCATACTCGATTACCTAGTAAAAAAAATTTTTTTTTCACTTTCGATTTCAACCCCCCAAAACTAACCCCTTAAGTCAAAATTTAACTTTCAAAACTACATGGCTCTGATGAGGCCATCAATTCCTATTTTACTACCAAATTTCAATTTTCTACGACAAATAGTTTCGGAGAAAATCGGGTGTGACAGACGGACAGACGTACAGACAGACGGACAGACACCGAAGTGATCTTATAAGTGTTCTGAACGGAACACTAAAAAAATCCCAAAATAATATTTAAACTATAAAAAATCTAACTCTCTCACCCATTTTGCTTGCTTCCTCTCAAGCGATATGGTTTAAAAACTCTGGCTTCCCTTTGTAATTGACATCGACCTCATTTCGCTCTGGGGTTAAAAGCCAATAGATAGATCGACTGATGGACAAATCAAGTCCAAGAAAATAACGCATAATTTAAAATAATAATCCTTTCAAAGCCGTGTTAAGGCAATGAAGTGTTTTATCAATATTGACAAGCAAATTCCGAGAAATTATTTACTAATTTTGTCCACAATAGCTTTCTTCGATATGTTAACTCCTCTTGTTATTGTAATCGGGAAAAAACACTCTCCAAATTTTTGCATTTGTTACTTTTTCAGGATTCCTTGTTCACAAAGAACATAGTTTTTGATTTCAGTTGGGTTGTCTGCACGACTACTCCCGAACAAAATGAGATATGGACTTCAAATTTGGTACATATATAATAATGTAGGAAAGAAACCTATAGTTTTTGAATGAAATCGTTTTAGGAGAATGGAGTGAATGGAATAGGATATGCTTGCATACTTTTCAAAATATTACGAAAATTTTTCCTGATTCTGGTTTGCGCTAATTTGGACTAAAATTGCCTTTAGTTAAATAAATGAGGAATTAAAAAGGGTTGTTCCGAATGTTTTTTAAGATCTAGAAATCTAGTTTGTTCGATTTCATCCTATTCGAGAATAATTATGGCCAGTGCTTCTTTCGTAGTGAAGATAAATATTTAGAGAGGTAATTTGTTAAAATCATTTTAGATTAGACTGTTAAGTCTTTAGGTGGTAACAACTGGGAAATCAGTTAATAACCGTGTATTGTTTGGTATTAGTTAAATTAAACTGACGTAAATGTTTTTGACCCGTCTTTTTACTTCTTTTGGTGAATAAAGGATACGCTTTAGGCGTCTTCCTTTACATAGAGGGCGCTTTTGATAGCACCTCATACTCAGTCATCAGAGACTCAATGACCAATCATGGTTCACCTAGTGCACTGGTGGATTGGGTAGGAAGTATGGTAAACAGCAGGATTCTGACGGTTAGCTATGTTGGAATAGATATTAGCCAAGGGATGCCTGCAGGGAGGGGTTTTGTCACCTCTACTGTGGTGCATGGTGATGGATGACCTACTAAGAACCTTATAGGAAGAAAGCATCTCCGCTTATGGCTACGCTGACGATGTGGCAATAGTGGTTAGAGGCAACTTCCTACAACCCTTCAGGGAGATCATGCAGAGAGCCCTAAGGATCACTCAAAGATGGTGCATGGCAAAGGGACTAACGGTCAATCCAACAAAAACCAACGCCATGATCTTTACCAGGAAATACAAACCCCAAGAAATTGCATCACTTAGTTTCTGGGGCAATGAACTGGTCTACTCGAGGTCGGTGAAAATACCTTGGAGCTCGTCTGGATCCAAACTAAACTGGAAACAACACCTCAACGAAAAGAGAAACAAATTCTACACGTCCCTTTGGGTCTATAGGAAAGCTCTGAGCAACACTTGGGGGATGCAACCCAAGGTCGCACTTGGATATACAGGGCGGTGCTATTGTTTAGATTAACGTACGCGGCAGTGATTTGGTGGCCCAGAGTGGGCACGGTGGAGTCAACAGGGGAACTACCTTAGGACAGCAGTGGAAGCTAAGAGGACGACACCAACGAAGGCGCTAGAAGTATCACTCTGTGTCCCACCACTGAATCAGGTCATCATCTACACGGCGAGATTAGCAGCATATAGACTGAAATGCCAAGGCGAATGGAGGAATGGGGACCGAGGACTCTCAGGTCTGAAATTCCTCTTAAAACAAGACAGAATTATGAAAACAAAACAAGTGATTAAGTCTTTTTCTGTCCACATCCCTGAAAGGAAGGACACGCAAAAGCTCCTGAACAGGCCAAATACCGACATTTGGTATACTGAAGGTTCGGATGATAACGGCCGCATTGGGACGGGAATATTTTGTCATAAATTAAACCACAGGGAAAGTATGCCCATGGGCAATATGGCAATGGTTTTTCAAGTTGAGGTGCTAGCTATCCCCAGATGTGCAAAAATACAAATCTCGAAAGGGACAAATAACAAGAAACTTTTAATTTGCTGCGACAGTAAGGCAGCTATACAAGCTCTTGCCAAATACACCACGGACAGCTTGCTGATCAGGGAATGCGTCCAAGAACTAAATACGTTAGGAGGTAACAACGAGGTGACCCTAATGTGGGTACCAGGTCCACCAAGGCATATCTGGAAATGAAATAGCGGAACAAAAGAGGCACCTTAGAGGACCCCCCTGAATAGGTTGTAGGAGTTCCATTCGCTTTCGGCAAAAACAAGATCAGGAAATGGTTGGACAAGGAACACCAACGCTCTTGGACTGCAGGAGCGGGGTATCGTCAAGCCAAACTCCTTATGAAACAAGCTACGATAGGCAGAACAAAGGAACTCCTGTCGATGTCAAAACAAAGGCTACGCCTGAGTATAGGACTCCTTACGGGACATGTGGCATTACAAGACCATTTGTATAACCTCAAACTGGCTGAGCGGAAAACATGTCGGCTGTGCAAGGGAGAAAGCGAGGACAGCATTCACATTTTGTGCGAATATCCTGCACTAATGGTTAAAAGATACAGATGCTGGGGTTAACTATTCTGTGAACCCAAAGATCTACAAGAGGTCAAGGTGAGTAACCTATGTCTTTTGGCAGAAAGTGCCGGACTAGGATGACCCTGATTCGACAGTGGGGAGTCACAGAAGAACTTTTAGATCTAGGTGACATTAGGGACTTAAGATACCACCCACTCTTTTTACTACTACTACTACTACTACTACTACTTTACTTCTTTTGCTAGAGTAGTAAGAGAAGAAAGTTTTAGAGCGATATTACTTAAAGAGAAGGGAGTGACAGGGGTAGGGGTGGTTAGACTTTAGTTTTCATCATATTATGATGAAAAAAAAAATTTGATGCATACTTATCTACAGTTAATCATATAAGAGGTTAAAAAGACGTTCGAGGAAAATAGAGCGATTGCAGCCAACATATTGTGTTATACGTTCTTTCGTGATTCTTAAAATCGGAGAATCTGAAATTTACATTATTTTTTCACTATTTTTAATTTTATTAAAAGTAGTATGTAGAAGAAAATGTTAAGGTTTAGTTGTAAATATCCCTGAAGCCCTTTCTGTGCTCAACTTCTTTTTATGGTTAATAACTAACCATAAATTACACATTGTTTAAAATATTGAGTTGTAATGCATGTAATATATAATTCTTTAGCGTGACTAGTCAAATGCTACATTATTATAGATATTTCTTTAACGTAACCTTCTATGGTATTGTTTATCTAAATAAGTAAACAGTATTATTTCAAAATATGACAGCGTTTATTACGGATTCCCTTATTTACAACGGAGAAAAACTGAAAAATGTGTTATGACCCCTAGCTTTATTTATATAAACAGATAAGGTGATATTTGGGATATTTAAAGCTAAAAAGTGCCAATAAGATTATATGGTAGTATATAAAGGCACAATTTTTTACACTGAAACTTAAATACACAATTTTTCTTTTTGTTTACGCGAAGCAGGTCATATTTAAATCATTGAATATGAATTTATAGTCTATAACATTAAAATTTAATAAAGATTAAAAGACGATCTGTTGTTCAGATTTTCACTATATTTTATTTATAAAAATGAAATATATAAAATAATAATTTACGTGATATGTTTCGGTATACAGTACCTTTCTCTCTTTGAGAAAGGCACTGTGTACCGAAACATGTCACGGCTGATTTAAGTTATTATTTTATTTATTTATTTCATTTTTATAAATAAAATATAGATAAAATCAAAACAGTTGTTCTTCTTTTAATTCCTTAAAAATAGATTTTCATCAAGTAAGCGTCAAATCTATCCAATTTTTTAATAAAAATGATAAAAGATTGTAAAAAATATGCAAGCAGATCGACAGAAGTAGGCAGATGTTTTTTAAAAACGTTGAATTTTTGTATAAAGCTGCTCAAAGAAACTACGTTTTTGAATTTATTAATGAAGTATTAATAACTGAATTTAGACTGTACAATATTAAAATATTCTATTTAAATTTTTTTTTTATGGTTCTAGCACACGTGCTGCAGGGAAGTCCCTAAAGCGCTCCAGGAGCGGCACGAGTACGGAAAAAGCGATTCACGTTGTTCTTGAATCGCTGTAAATTGCACTCGGTGGGAAACACAGCGCTGGGCAAATTATTCCAAAGGGATGACGTTCTCCATATAAAAGATTGCTTGAAAAGCGTTGTACGCGGAGTAACAAGCTGAACCTCATACGGATGCGAAGCACCAGCGCGACGTGTATTTCTAACATGCACCGCTTTGGGAGGAATTAAGCGGGCTACATCCTTCGAACACTTTCCATGAAAATACTTGTAGAACAGACTCAAGTCGCCAACCGTTCTTCGATGTTCCAGCGAATCAAGGCCGCCGGTCAATTCCGGGTCCCCAATCAGACGGACCGCTCTTCTCTGAACAGAATCCAACAAATGCAGTGTATGTTTGGGAGCGGAGCCCCAAACATGGGAGCGGAGCCCCAAACATGGGAGCAGTATTCCATAGTTGGTCGAATTTGGGCTTTGTAAAGAATTAACAGTTGCTGTGTGGTGTAAAGCTTTCTGGTTCTAAATAATATTCCCAACTTTTGAGAAGCTCTCCTTGCTATGCCTGCAACATGTTCATGCCAAGACATATTTGCTCCTAAACTAACGCCCAACAATTTGAACGACGATGCTAGGGGAATGGAGTGCCCCGACATAACTATGTCGGGTTCAGCAACGTTAACTTTACCTCCTTTACCTTTATTGTGTAAGATTCTTAGCGCATTTTAATGTTAAACAGTCTTGATACGTTGCCTTGTATTGCGGTCTTGAAACAGTGTTGATTATAATTTTTAGTGTTCCGTACGGAATACTTATAAGATGATTTCGGTGTCTGTCTGTCCGTCGGTCACACCCGATTTTCTCCGAAACTATTTATCATAGAAAGTTGAAATTTGGTAATAATATAGGAATTGATGGCCTCATCAGAGCCATGTAGTTTTGAAAGTTAAATTTTGACTTAAGGGATTAGTTTTGGGAGGTGAAATCGGAAGTGAAAAAAAAAAAAATTACTAGGTCATCCAGTGGGGTGTCAAATGAAAGCTTGTGAAAACACGAGTAAAAACTGGATATATAATGTAATACTTGCGCACACTTTTCTTCGTATTATTTATAGAAAATCGCGAAAAATCGCTGTTCTCCCCTTATCTGTTTTTTTGAAAAAACTCTGGAATATTCTCCACGGGGTGTAGATTGAACGAAAATTATCACGAGTGCATTACCTTTAATAATTTATCTGGTATATAAAAAAAACAAAAATTTCAAGGTCATCAATTTTCAGAAAAGATTGGAAACAAACTTTGTTGCAAACTCATTTGGGGTGTGTTTGGTGAAGTCACTGATCATTTTATACCTCCGTAACAAAAATTTTTATTTTAAAAGCAATCAACGTACGTAACACTAATTGCGCAAGTTCAACTTGCACCTGACCGGTTATTTCTTTATATGGCTTCTTACCTTTTCTGCTCTTTTTATTTTCTTTAACTCTGACAATACTTAATAAACATACCCTCGTTTTCTAGATTTCTTTTCAACTAACATATAATCACACGGTTCGAGCTAGTTTCATAACTTTCTCGTATCGAATTGACCATTTCCTAAATGGCCGTCTTCTTAATCTAGGTTTCTTTTTTTTGTACCGTCCAAGGGACAGGGTTAATTTTATTTTGTCGTTTTGAAAGGATAAGTTTCAACATTTTCAGTATGTTATTTTGTTTGTCTTACTTATCATTACACTCCCAATAAAACGTTCTCGTTTTTTTTTTACAGATGCCACAGTGTCACTGTTTTTGATAACACGCTTGCTAGGAGGTTTGATGAGATAAAGTTATTTTAGAAAGAGTAAAAATCTATTAAAATGGCACGGCCTTCTTTCCTTAAAACTATTAAGGTACCAATTTTGGTCCCTGTCCGCTTAAAACCTCTTCTTTTCAGCCAATTTTGAAGCTCTTTTTTAACATTCGGGTTTTAAAATACCAGTTTTCTCCAATAGTTTTATGTCAAGTTTTCTCTTGTGTTTTTTACCACCACGTTGCAATTCGGATTTTTTGCTTTTTTATTACCAGAACTGTGCCTGTATAAATTACTGGTCCCCTGAGAATTATTCTGTAGTCATCATACTCATTAACTAAGTTGTAATCTATCAGCATATGAGTGGCAGACTACAACTTGGTTAGTGTATCTTTTTCTACATACCACTGGCAAAATAGGACATCGGAAGAAATGTGGGCAAACTTTCGTAGTAATATTTGTAATTCCATGAATCGATACATCCCCGCTAATACTAAATAATCTAATGGAAGTGATCTCTGGCTAAAAAAAATATTAATAAAGCTATAAACAGAAAAAGGAAACTATGGTACATATGATGTCACAATAAGACTAATTACAGACTAAGCCATAATTATTCAACTACAATATTAAGAAATGCCAGAGCAGATTATGAAAATATTCTCGTCATCCATGGTAGTCAAAAAAGGTTCTATAAATACATTAAATCGTCATTTTCCCCTATGGTCTTAATACTCACAGTAAAGAATATTAATACCGCGATCGTGACAGAGACAAATAATGTTGCCAGTTTGTTTGCTGCTAATTGTATAGAAGCTTTTACTGAAGAAACCAGGAATAAGGTCTCCACTATTCCTCCCCATACAAGAAACGAATATTTTTTGAAAAATATAGTTGTTACCGAGGATATGGTGGGTGAGGCTCTGACCGAGATACAAGCCGACGCATGTCCTGATTTTAATGGCATTAATCCAACATTCTTGACAAACTGCCGCGAATCGTAAACAACACTAGTACCGCTATATAATAAGTGCTTGGGTGAAGCTCGAATACTCTGCGACTGGAAACAAGCTCTTGTTGTTCTTGTATGTAAATGGTAGTAATTTTGATGCTGGCAACTATAAATAGATATATCTAACTTCAGTGGTTAGTCAATTTATGAAAAAAATCGTTATTATATTACACACAAAATTTTTTACCAACTCCATCACAAATGCTGGCGTCTTAAGGAGTCACAATGAGTCGTGGAAGATTGTTTGAATAGATGGAATTTGCCTTTAAATGTTGATAAAAGTAACGTTTTCCATATTAGCTACAACAATCCAAACGTCCGTTCGGTGTAACAATTAAAGCGGTGGATCAGCAAAGGGAGAGGTTTTAAAAATAAAAAATTAAAGTGGGCAGCCCATATAGAAAGAATAGTCAAAAAAGTCAATTTAATAGTTAATATGATATCAGTTACTCTCCGAAGAACTATAACAGCCAAACTATCTCAAATTTATAAGACATACATAAGACCGACATTAGAGTACTCGGTGCTGGTTTGGAATCGATATTTCGCGGGTGATATTCATGAACTTGAATAGTGTCAATGAAAGATGATTCTTTTTTCTGTTATCTTACTCGAGTTGCCTTATGATGAGTGCCTGAAAGCTCTTAGACCTAGACTTACAAATTTCTTCATGGCTACGGGGATATAATTTGATGTTAGTTCACGAACGTTTTTACGAGCAATGCGGATAGTATTTTCTTTCTAATATATTCTATATAACGCCCTCCAGTGAATAAATTCAAGAATGCTTATGATAGATATTGTATTCAGAGACTAAAGTATTATTCTCGTTAACATTGTTTCTATTCTTTTTGTATATAAATAAATCACGTCTTAGGAGTATTACTAGACTTTTTATTTGTTAAGTATTACAATTTACGTAATATTTTAAATATATTGTAATTTTCCACCTATTATAACCAGCTTGAATGGCTTTTTCGCCTATGCTGGTGGAACAGTAATAATTATAGTAATTTATAAAGTAGTGATACGGCCAGTAACTGTTTTATTTTTCTATAAGCGTAAAATTTATAAAGTACAAATTACTATGATTTTCTAATTTGCAATGTTTTAATGGTGAAATTGTTTTAGTATGTGTTCTCTCTTTTTTACTAAAACATATTTATAACAATGAAAATAATCTGCATATGAAGAAAGTTCTAGAACGTTCGACAGGAAAGACTGTAGAGAATTTGAAGAACCTAAACGAATCATCGTTTATTTTAACTACAACATTTTTTTCATTGTTTAGTTGATAAGTCACTTTTTAAAACGTCAAAATCATGTGTTATACTTAGAATTTTGTATTTTCACCCTAGGAAAAATAAATAAGTAAATGTAAAACTGGTGGTTCTCAAACGTGTGGAAAATAGTCAAGAGTGTTTTAAATAACTGACAAAATAACTCTGTTAGGTCATCCGTACCATGCTATTACCATTGAATATAAATTCACAGCACGAATTGCGCCATCACGTTAAGGTTTAATTAATATTGTAATGCCTAAGGAGCAGTAGATAATTATTTCTTAAAAACTTTAAATCTTTGCATATAACAGTTTAGAGGGCCCGTATATTACAATATATTAATGAAATATATGATATACATATTCCCAGATATCGAAGAATATCTCTTTAGGCTTCAACCCGAAAGGGTTCGACAGTTGTAGGTACCCTCTTTTAAATCTGGGTTAGTTCTGATGTCTTGAGCAGTCCGTTTAAAATCAAATATTTTCGTTACGAAAAAATCGCTACACTCCAAAAATAATAACGTTGAAATTAAAATAAAAATAATATAAAAATTTACAATATTTTGCACACCCATCGAGATTTAAAAAAATCGATTTAGCCTCCAATCATGTACAAGGTACTATGATATTTTTTTGGAATTCCAGTTCATATATATATATATATTATATATATATATATATATATATATATATATATATATGTATATATATTATATATATATATATATATATATATATATATATATATATATATATATATATATATATATATATATATATATATATATATATATATATATATATATATATATATATATATATTATATAGGAGTTCGGTGACGTGAATGGTGACGATTGAAGCGCTCTTATACCAGGACGCTTTTGTGTGGCAGCCTAGGTTTATTCCAATAACTTTACGACGAAGCAATTGCAGGTAATAGTCAGATGTATATATATATATATATATATATATATATATATATATATATATATATATATATATATATATATATATATAAAATCTTATTTGTCATTTTCAAGTGCTCTTGCTGCTGCTGCAACTCGATACTATGATCTTGCTGCTGCTGCCGCTCAAAGCTAACTTAGTTGGCTTTGAGCGGCAGCAGCAGCAAGATCACAGTATCGAGTTGCAGCAGTAGGAAGAGCACTTGAAAATGCCAAATGAGATTTTGGCGAAACGTCGTGGAAATTCACTGTTAGACGAACGGATTGAAACCCGGTATTTTAATGTATTACACTCCGCCATCCGTGAAAACCTCTATTGTTATATATATATATATATATATATATATATATATATATATATATATATATATATAGCGTTCATTGATCTTTTGAAAACTTATGACACTGTGCTAAAAAATAAACTTTGGGAGGCACTAATAGAAGTTGGATACGGTACACACTTTGACATATAAGAGTTTTACGATCGATCAAAAACTGCTGGTATTACAAAACGTACCAGAAAGAGCCAATTATAAGTCTCACACAACGTTGTACTTTGTCTCCAAGGGTACTTAATATACATATATGCAGAGTTTTAAAGAGCTGCAAGTGTAGCTATTATGAAAATGGTATTCTAGTTTAATATTATCGTTTATTCACTCTTAGCTTTGCCGGTAATTGGGTGGTTCTGACCCAAGAAGCTGCTGACTTGTTTATATAAACATGGTGGTATAAAGAATACAAGCGTTGCATTCTGCAAGTTAGCCCACAGAAAACTGAATATCTAGTTAATAATTAAATTATAAACTAGATTTAAGAACAAGAATGCACTATGAAATCAAAAAATATTGGAATAGCGATAGTGGGCATGGTTAATAAAATATCAATATATCTAATATTCGGTATTTTTTTAGTTCGATATCTTCGACCGATATTCTTCAACCTGATATGTCGATAGTTCAATATTAACATAATATATATATTTATATATATATATATATATATATATATATATATATATATATATCTATGTATATATATATATATATATATATATATATATATATATATATATATATATATATATATATACATATATATACATATATATATATATATATATATATATATATATATATATATATATATATATATATATAATATATATATATATATATATATATATATATATATATATATATAAATATATATATTATGTTAATATTGAACTATCGACATATCAGGTTGAAGAATATCGGTCGATATATATATATATATATATATATATATATATATATATATATATATATATATATATATATATATATATATATATATATATATATATATATATATATATATATATGTATATCGGCATCGATGTTTCTAAAAATAGCGAAAATTATCATTATTCCTGACAAATTAACTAATCAGAGTCCACTTCTCAATCACTTTCAATTGGTCAAGACATCCAAATCATTTAAGCTTTGGACACATAGTCGACATTTTATATCTGTACTCTCAAACATTGGCTAAAATACTTAATTTCACCTGCATCATCTTTTGAATCCGAAAGGATTGCATGGACATTTTATATCGTGGTTCTTAATAATCATAGTAGGTTTCCAAAAAAGAACATAAAAGGAAGGGTTTTGCTAAAACTGTTCTGGAGAAGTACATTTTTTTTTTTTTTGGTATTTCTATTTATTTTTCTTGTACACTCCTGGACAAAATTAACGCAACAATATATTAAATCATACAAATCTATATAATGAATTAATTTTAATAATTTTTTATGAACATTGGTTACACTAAAAGTTAGAAAAAACTTATTCGGATACTTTAAAAGTGAATTAGCTACCAAATTTCTCTATAAGATTCGAATTAAAATTATTCTTAAGACCTAATAACAAAATCGTTGAAATTATGTAATAATGAAAAAAATAAACTGGGACACTAGTAGCAAAATTAATGGTGTAACTGAGATACTAGTAGCGTGTGTTGCCTCCTCTACTTCGGATGACAGCGTTTATGCGCCTAGGCATGCTTCTAATTAAATTTTGGATAAAATCTTGAGGAATTTGCTCCCATTATGTGATGCATTTTCAAGTTCCCTCAAGTTTCTAGGTGCAGGTATGTGACGTTTCACATTTTTCTTAAGGTGATCCCATACATGTTCTATCGGATTCAGATCCGGGCTTTTTGGTGGCCATTGCATAATCGGTATATCAACTTGAATAAGATAATCGAGTACCTCCCTAGCCACGTGAGGTCGAGCGTTGTCTTGCATAAATAGGAAATTGGGCCCCACAAAATGACCGAAAGGCATCACATGTTCTATTACAATATTCTCAAGATAGTAGTCAGCATTCATGGATCTCGTACGGACAGGAACTACCTCTGTGCGAGCATCAAAGCAGATGCCACCCCAGAACATAACAGAGCCACCGCCGAATGGAATCCTTGCAGAGATATTGCAAGGAGCAAACCTCTCTCCTGGTCTTCGCCAGACTCGCTCACGACCATCTGGATATTTTAGACTATCCCTAGTTTCATCTGTGAAGAAAACTTGTTTCCAACCATCCACAGATCAGTTTTCGTGATTTCGAGCAAAACGTAACCTGGCAACTCTGTTCTCTCTAGTAAGCAAGGGCGCAGTGGCTGGTCTCCTACTGTTTAATCCAGCCTTATTTAACCGTCTTCTAACTGTTTTAGAAGAAATTGTAACATTGCGAACAGCTTCGGGTTCATTTCTTATTATAGAACTAGTGACAGTCCTGTTTCTTAAAACATATTGTCTTATAAAACGTTCATCTAGGTCGCTAGTGCATCATTTTCGCCCTTGCCCTAGCCTTTTAGAATAAGTTCCTACTTCATACAAGCGTCTTACCATACGACTTATTGTGGAACGATGTTTGCCTAACAAATTGGCAAAATAACTCTGACAATATCCCTCGTCCAATAAAACTGAGGCTCGCACTACCTCGTGTTCAGTTAAATTCCTTGTCCGATTCATTTTTCTAATTCTTCGGGGTCAAAAATAAAAAAGTCTACCACAAAAACGCATTACTTTGAAAAAGGGAACAATACATAAGCCTACTTTTAAAGAAAATCTATCGCATTATTACAGAAAATTGTTTATCTTCTAAAAAATTCTTTAAAACTGTAAATCTAAACGAATTGTTTTGATTTCTGTCATGAACAACGAAACAAAATATGCATAGCCTACTATTCAAGTACTCGATAAACTTTAAAACTGACATAAGAAAAAGATAAATTAATTTTCAGATTGTTGCGTTAATTTTGTCCAGGAGTGTATATGACATATAAATTGGTTGTAATCTTTAAACCATTTTTAATTTACGGCCATTTCTGACCAAAAAGTGGCTAAAGTCTGACTATAACGATATCCTAATACCAACAAAATACATAAAAATTCGAAGTCAGCAGGTTAAAGAACATAAGAAAAGTGTACGTTAATTTGACTAAAATATATAAAATGGGCAAAAAATAGGCAAAAAATGGCCATCATATAAAAGAGAAAAACCTTATCAGGATTCACAATGAAAAATTTAATAAATCGCATGGACAAACTTATAATATGGTACATTATATATTGATTTTTTTGACGCTTTTTACGGCAATCTAGCGAATTTTTTCATTTTTTCCGAAAAAAAAATTGCATATTGAGCTATAAAAAAAAGTTCTTAAAAAAGTCGTGTTCAGTCGTGAATAATTATTTCTGGAGGTCCAAGAAACGATTTAAATCGATTCTAATGAGTGTCACGTTAAAAAAATTCTCTCATTTTTGAACCGCTAACATACCAAGCAATTTGCTTATATATTTATATATATATATATATATATATATATATATATATATATATCTATATATACATATATATATATATATATATATATATATATATATATATATATATATATATATATATATATATATATATATATATATATATATATATATATATATATATATATATATATATATATATATATACATTAAAACTAGATAAATAATTTTTAGAACCTTTAAACAAGTGCATATTCTAGTGGTCTAGATGCGTGTCAAGAATATCAGTAACATTGTTTATTATTTGTAGCGTTGGAAACAAAAGTAGGAAAGTTTTTGTTTTAGGACTCGTGAACGAACTTTTTTGTAGACATGTAGGCCGTCTTTTAATTAGAGTTACTTTTGGTTGGAGTCTGTCTTTCTTACTCAAGTTATTCCAAACCCAATCTCCACTTTTAGAAATAAAAACATTCTTTTTTGTTGTACTTCAATCTCTTGTACCTTTCCTAACTAATAGCTTAATGCAAAGATTTGCGGGGATGGGAGAATACCCTTTTTTACTTGGATTTTTAGTTATTCTTCTATTTGGAGATGTTTTATAATTAGTGACCCTCAATCCTTGTTTTTTTAAATTTTTATGTTCTTTTTACGTTTTAAATATAGATTTGAAAAAATTGAACTGAACAATTTTAACAAGCATTTTTTGAATACTATGATAATTTGAAATAAAAACAAGTTCTGAGGATCGTCCTCGAATTCCATTACACTTTATTTTTACTGAATCATTTTAAAGAACACATGCAAATTACCGGTAAGTTAGACTAGTATAGTTGATCCAAAATCCTACTAAAGAACAAGAGTTTAGTTAAAATAACATTGTTAACATTTTACAATCAATAATTTATATTCTTAATAAAACAATGGTGTATGTATTTCTTGCCGACAAAAATCCATTAATACAACAAATTTTTCTTATATATTTTGTTATGTAAATATTAGTTAATGGATTTTATATTTTTCAATCAAAAGATATCAACTTAATATTGAAAAAGATGATGAGTACTTAACACGTAGGTTACAAAATTTTTGGGTCTAGCTAGCTAGCCACTTAAAACACATTTTTTTTTTTGCAAAATTCGACTTTATTCATCAACATAGTCTCCTTCAAGAGCGACACAATCAGTTTAACGCTTTTCTAACATTTCTATACCTTTTTTATAGGAGGATTTGTCTTTGTCTTGAAAATAGGCCTGAGTTTCGGCGATAACTTCTTCATTGGAGCCAAATCTCTTTCCCAGGAGCAATTCTAACTTCAATTCATGCAATTTTGCCATCGTAACCGTTGACTTGTGGGTGGATTGTCTTGATGAAACAGCACCTTTTTCTTGTTCATTTGGTGTCATTTCCTCGCGATTTCTGCCTTCAAACACACCAATAACTTTTTATAATATGCGCATCCCAAAATACCACAGAGGCCAAAACCTTCCCAGCCGACTCACAGTTTGTCGACTAGTACAAGTTAGCTGGACAAAATTATTTTTTCAGTTATTTCAATTGTTTATGTATATTCTAGGCATATTAAGTTATTTTAAGAAAAAATTCATCGCGTTGGTTTTTTTTTATGGGCGTGGCTAATTTTTTCCCCTAAATTAGTCAGCTACGCAGACATATTCAACGATAACTCGGGAACAACTTGTCAGATTTTTATAAATAAAACATTAAAAAAAATGCGTAACAAAATTTTATTAAAGTTGATTGAATATTATTTTATTCTATCTTTTATCGTTTTGGAGTTATTTAGAAATTAATGGAGAGAAAAAATTTTTTTTCGTGTAAAATTCATTATTTTTTTCGGTAAAAAAGCGCAATAACAAAAGAAAAACAAAATATTATACATTTTTCTGACAGCTGCGTATCTGGAAAATAAAATAAGGTATTAATCATGAAAATCGGTTAATAAATGTGGCTTTTATTCACAATTTACCGCAGGTACTCAATATCGATAAAATTTGTGTAATACAGCCACCCTTGCATATCGCGGTAGGATTGCATCAGCTTAGCAGGTAGATAACGGAACTAAAGGGCAAGGGTATTTTGTATGGTTATTAGAAATAAAAATTATAATACAGTGTCTTTCATTTAGCTGCATTTCGCTTACCTGTATTTTTTGTCCAGCTGCACTAAACATTGTATAACAAAAACAAAATATTCTGTGTATGTGCACGAATTTTTCTACAAACTTGAATGTGCAACTAAATGAAAGACAGTGTATTATTATTTTTAATAATAACCAGATGAAAAATCATTTATTGCATTTGTCAATTAAAAATAAAACAATTAATCCATATTACTTAGTTTTATTGACACAAAAAGGATAAACTCAAATAATACCTGCCTTTCAGGTAGGTAACTTGTGCATTATACATACATAAGTAGTTGGTATTTTAAAATGTTTTGATTTTTTAAGGTACATATTTCTTGCTGTTCGGTTCAAAAAAAAAAAATTGTTTTTGAAAATTCCAGTCAAAAATTGTTTTTGTTTAATTTTAAAATAAATGTTATAAATGCTCTGTAATACATTTAGCATAATGACACTGACTGTAATTATATGTAAAATAAAAATACTCATTTATTGTCTTCTGATGTAGTCGTTTAGTAGCTGTATAATCGTCATCATCATTTTTGTGGCATTGTGCGACAATTTGATGACGATTCCAATCTTGACTCTTTTATGCTAGGGCTTACAATTAAATTTAATACATCTGTACATATTTTTTTCCGGCTTTTTTTTGGGAATCTCTTGAAGGCTATTGATCAAAGGATCAGATGTTATAATTAACATACACAGTAAGTCTCTATTCGTGGCAACACGCGAGCACTTGCGGCAATCTTTGTTCCGTGCTTCTTGAGCCTCTTCGGAAAGCTGCCCAATTGGAAGCAATGCCGCTTTGATGACTTCTGTGCTGTGAATTAATATTTTATGCACAGTAGCAGGCATATAGTACCACGAATAGAGACTAAGATAATGTTTTCTGGTTTCAAGACAAAATTTTTTGAATTCAACTAAGTTTATCTCGAATCCAGAAGACAATGTTCTCAAAATAACATCAAACTTTTTTATAATTGTAACATCCAACCCTGTGATGTGAGCACTCATCTCAGCATTCTTAAAAAAGCGACGGGCTGTATTTCCATCATTTGAAGAACCAAATCCTGGCTTTGGTTTATCTACAATGAGTCCCATCTCGTTCTTAAATTTCAATTTGATTTCCTCGGAACGAACCTTGATATCTGCTTTGTCTTCGTTGCTTCTAGCCTGCCATTTCTTAATATTCAACTTGTAACTGATATGTAAAAGACATTCGAAGCAACGAATCCAAGCATGAAGTGTAGATAAACCAAAGCCAAATGTTCTTGATTGCTGTTAAACATCGCGGGGTCATCGTTCATCGTCTTGGGGGGTGGCGCCCCAGATGAAACACTTTTGGGATGAACTAGTTTCCGTTAAGGCGTTACACACCTTTCCGTCTGTCATTGTCAGCAAAAGTTCGTGTTTTACAGAGATTTGAGAATCACCAAAGTTGATAAGTGTTGGAAGAAGAGCATTAACTTCTTCCCACAATCTATTTATATCCACTAACGTGAAGTCGTTCGTTTCTTTGGCAAATAAAATTTGATTGGGCGACAATACAAAGTTGATGAAGGCCGAGGATTTTGCCAAATAATTTTTGACCCATCATGTAACTTAAGAGGAACTAAAGAAAATGCGAAAAGAAACTCGTCCGTATATTCAGTGTTCTCAAATCTCTGTTTGTATGTGCTGTGCCCAGAACTTCCATCACATCCCCATTTACTAACAAGTGTAAACGATGAACTTGTTGGGAGCACACTGCTGATAACTTCATTCTGTGCTAATACTAGACGTTCCACTGTTTTATTTAATAAGGTTTGCAAATTTATTTCAGCACGAGTTTCTGTTATAGCAATGTGCTCCTCTGGAGGGTAACAGGCCTGTTTGGACTTTTTTGAACTAAAATATGACGGAAACACATTATGCCCCGCCTTCATGGACCACTTCCTAGTTTGTTTGTAAGAATGCGTTGTTGACTTAGAATCTATATAGTAAGCTAAGGCTTCGTCACTACTTAATTGCCTAGAATTAACGGAACTGGTATTTTTAGACTTAATAATATTATCTGGGCTCTCACCAATGTCTCTAATCACATTGGCAATTTTCCTTTGCCCTGCTGAACGCACAGCAATTTCGGCAGCAGTCAATAATTCACTGACACTTCGGGATTCTACGAGATCCACGACGCGACGTTTCTTCGTCTTAAACGACGATTCCTCGAAATCTTTGCGAGGTCTTCCTGCAGGAGTCACATTCTCACTTGATGTTGAAGGTTGTGGCGCAAAAGAACTCGCAGTAAACTGTATGTCTGCTTCATCCAACCAATTCTTATTTTTAATTAAAAAACGCTCCTTCGACTTTCCTGAAGTCAACCATTTGGCACCAAACTTATTAGACAAGTTGGATATCTTCAACTTTATTTCTTTTTGGCTGCTTTCAGTAATGTCACCAAAGTGAAATTTTGAAGAAAGAAAGTCATATACACGCGAGTTTTTTTCATTCTTCGTGTGTTTCAACCACTCCTCAAAAAAGGCTACCCTTGAAATAGAGTAAACGTGTTCTGGAAAAAAAGAAAAAAAAAAACATGTTGTACTGAAGTGTGCTAAACAATATGTATATTTTTACGAAGAATAAAGTTGTTTCTGTGTAATATCTAAAAACTAGCCCGGATAGAGGTGAATGTCTGTATATTCTGAACTTTCAAAGTTTTTTTTTTTTTTAACACGCTAAAATATATAGGCTATTTAAAAAAAATACTAAAAATTCAAATTAATAGATTCTGATTAAAAAAATATATTAAAAAAATAGTACTTACCCTCAGTATTAATATTCATCACAAAAACTTTCGCAATATTACAATATGTCACTATAAGATGTGCACGAAAGTGTCGCTAAATTACAACTGATTGATTGAAAGAGCTGCATTAAACTCATTGCCTGACTTCTGGCGCTTATGACTCGCCACTTGCAAATTTGATAAACAACCTTTTTCTCGGAATTCGGGGTTTGGTGGTGTTGTTTACGTTTTGCAAATAAGATTTCCTGGAAATCATAACATCAATTTTGTCCACCTAGCATGTTCTACGCGACACACTGTGCGACTGTTGTGTCTTTGGTCGCTTCGAGCGGCTTTCACCGGCTGCTGTTCACTCAGCTGACTGCCGATTTGATTCCCTGTGAGTAGTTTTTTTTTTTTGTTTTTTATGGGTCTAGCACACGTGCTGCACGGAAGTCCTTAAAGCGCTCCATGAGCGGCATGTGTGCGGAAAAAGCGATTCACAGCCCTGGGCAAATTATTCCAATGGGATGATGTTCTCCATATAAAAGACTGCTTGAAAAGCGTTGTACGTGGAGTAACAAGCTGAACCTCATACGGATGTGAAGTATTAGCGCGACGTGTATTTCTAACATGCACCGCTCTGGGAGAAATTAAGCGGGCTACATCCTTCGAACACTTTCCATGAAAATATTTGTAGAACAGACTCAAGTCGCTAACCGTTCTTCGATGTTCGAGCGAATCAAGGCCGCCAGTTAGTTCTGGGTCTCCAATCAGACGAACAGCTCTTCTCTAAACAAAATCCGACAAATGCAGTGTATGTTTGGGAGCGGAGCCCCAAACATGGGAGCAGTATTCCATAGTTGGTCGAATTTGAGTTTTGTAAAGAATTAACAGTTGTTATGGAGTGTAAAGCTTCCTGGTTCAAAATAATATTCCCAACTTTTGAGAAGCTCTCCTTGCTAGGCTACAACATGTTCATGCCAGGACATATTTGCTCTCAAACTAACGCCCAACAAATTGAGTGACGATGCTAGGGGAATGGAGTGCCCCGACATAACTATGTTGGGTTTAGCAACGTTAACTTTTTTTAGAAAAAACTGCCGCCTGGGTTTTTGTAGCGTTAAATTCCACTTGGTTGCTGTCACCCCAAGATAGAATCTCTCCCAGGTCTTTGTTAAGTTGAACGACCTCCTGCTGTCTGCGGATATTCGCCTGAGTAGCCGATGTCCGAGTATACAAAGTGAATGAAGAGATAAGCGTACTGTCATCTGCAAAGCAGTAAATTGGATTCCCGGTCTTTTCCAGCAGATCGTTAATGTAAATGAGAAAGAGAGTAGAAGATATTATGGAGCTTTGGGGCACACCGGCGTTGATAGTGAAGGTGTTAGAAAGAAATCCGTCTACCTCCACGCGTAAAGAACGCTCTCTGAGGAAACATGAGCGCCAGAAACCTAAAGTGGTTTTTCCCTTTTCAGCATAGTCGATGGAAACTATTCCATGCGCATCCCAAAATACAGAGGCTAAAACCTTCCCAGCCGACTGTTGTGTCTTTGGTCGCTTCGGGCGGCTTTCACCGGCTGCTGTCCACTCAGCTGACTGCCGATTTGATTCCGATGTGTAGTAGTTTATCCATGTTTCATCCATTGTCACATATCGCATGAAAAAATTCTTTTTTTTGCGGTTAAACAGGTCCAAACAGCGCTCAGAATCATTAACACGTTGTTGTTTTTAGTGCACTGTGAACAAACGCTGTACCCATTTCGAACAGAGCTTTCTCATGCCCAAATGTTCATGCAAAATATGACCAGTATATTATTTTGATATTTTTAGAGTGTCAGCTATCTCACGTAATTTCACTTTACGGTCATCCAAAACAATTTTGTGGATTTTTTTTTATGTTTTCCGGTGTAACCACCTCATTTGGTCGTCCAGATCGTTCAGCATCATTTGTGTCGTACGACCACATTTAAATTCAGCATATCAGTAAATGATGAGTGATTTTCCAGGGGCAGAGTGCTTGTCACACTTATTAAGCCATTGCTTTGCTGGAACAGTATTTTTTCCCATCAAAAAACAGTGTTTAATCAACACATGAAATTCGATTTTTTCCATCGTTTTGAAAATATCAAAAGTAGCGTCACTAAAACCACTGTAACTTGTAAACTAATTGTCGAAATGTTATAAAATCTTGATACGTATCGTTTGAAGGTTGGTACCTCCTAAAAATCATATGGATTTTTTGAAAGGCATCTATGTGTCGGACTAAAAACTTTTCAGCCTACGTGTTATAAGAGAAAATAAAGCTTGGCAGATTCCATTAAAAAAAACATATTCAGTAGTCAGATGAATTAACTGATTAAGTTTTACATTTATATACGAGTGGTTGTCATCGTTCATTTGTAAGTTTGCTGATTCGATAAGTAGGACCAAATAATAAAAATAATAGTATACAAAAATCATTTAAACAACATATGCTTTTAGAGAGAAAGTCGATTCAATAGTCAACCGGAGTTCTATGAAATCATGCTCTAGCTCATCGCATTTTAAACCGAAATTTCATCTAATCGTTTATATTTACATTGATTAAAAATAATCGATTCTCTATGTATTCACTGAAGTTAAAGACTGATGAGTCTGATGGATATTTCAACCATTGGCCTTCTCGATCAGTTGTAGAGTTAAGAAAATAAAAATTGATTTATTTTTTTTTAAATTTTATATTATTAATATTTCTATATATATTTTATAAGGTCTCCTAACAAAGAATAACTATTTTAAATAACTCGAAAACAGTTCGTTAAAAAAAGCAAAAATGCGTTAAAGGCTTTGCAAAGGAGATATATTGTACTGATCGAGAATGTATTTTATCTGTTGCCGTTTAAAGGAATGCACAGCACATTTTTACTTTAATAGAAAAAGCTTTAAATTACCCAAAATATATTTAAGTAAATATATATATATATATATATATATATATATATATATATATATATATATATATATATATATATATATATATATATATATATAGATACGCTCCTTAGGAAACATATATTAATTGTCTTTTTGCTGAAAGCGTTGCCTAGAGACCATTTTTAATCAACTGCAAACCTTTTCAACTTTAGTTCTGTCAGATTCATTAGTGACATCAAGATTGAATCCATTGCTGGATTTACTGATGACATTAAAACCTGACCTTACGTCTTACGAGTTCTTTCACTGCTGGTCGATAAAAATCTTTTAGACATTTTCAATTCTTTAACTTTCACAACTGTATCCACATAATTCCACATGGTATTGTATCTTACGACGGTCCCTAGAAATTAATGGAAAAACAATCATTTAGTATTACTTTGGGTAACAATTATGTAGAATCATATAGAACACTAGCTGTGCTCGCGGTTCCGCTCGCGTGGACTACCAAATTATTGTTTAGGTTTTTTACAGGACAGCGCGCTGGCGGCAAACTTTTTCCGACTTGATTCACTATTGTCGCCACTTACTACTTAAACCGGACCATCGGAAAATGGAAACCACCCCGGAAGAAACTGCACAAGTCACTGTCCTATTGCAAGAAGGGCATAGCCAACGTGTAGTCGCTGCGCAACTGCACCTGAGCTAGTCGGCTGTCTCCAGAGTCTACAGACGTTACCAACAGACTGGCGCCTTTACACGGAGGCTAGGATCAGAAAGAAGAAGGTGTATCTCGGAGCGCTTCATTGTCAACACAACTCTAAGAAATTGTTACTTGACCGGCGTTGAGATCCAGCAGGAGCTCCGACAAGGTCGTGGTCGGGAGGTCAGTTATTGGACAGTCAGAAGAAGACTTAAAGATGCTAACTTAATTCCGAAAAGACCAGCTAATGGATCCAAATTGATAGATTTGGCCGAGAATATTATATAGGAGGCCTGGGAAGCGCTATGCGCAGTGCTGCATTACTGAAACGGTCGCCTACGGAGGAGGTTCTGTCATGGTGTTAGGAAGCATCTCATTGGATGCGAAAACCGATTTGGTTTTCGTGGCTGATGAGACTCGTAGCGGTGGATTAACTGCTCACTGGTACACCGAGGAGATCCTGCAGGAACACGTCGTTCCACGTCGGCCACATGCTGCTGCATTGGTGCGGCAATACCTGGCGGAAGTGGGAATACTGGCCTGTGCGGAGTTTTAACCTTAACGCAATCGAACACATGTGGAACGAGCTCAAAAGAAGAGTTCGAGACAGAAATCCAGCCCCTGCATCGCTGAGGGACTTAAAGGTTGCGATGGAGGGACAGTGGGGAAGAATCCCACAGACAGTGGTGAAAAAGCTCACCCGCTTCATGAAAAACCGACTGGAAGCAGTAATAGGGGCTATGGGGTAATACAAAATATTAATTTTGGGTTTTATCAATAAATTTAATTGTTAAATTTAAAAGTTGTTTAATTTTTCTTTTCTCTTATCCCTATTTTCAGTTCTTGTTCTCCTTGTTTCCCCTTTCAATCATTTTAATTAGTAAAATCATTAGGTATGCTATGGAATTTGGTATCATTAGAAAGAGAATACTAAAATCTGTAAAAATATATGTACACTAAATTCTAGGATCCGTGTTAAATAAAGCCAAATAGTAGATACATGTATGTATGTATGTATGATGAGATGGTAGGCATCTCATATGAACGGGTACATAATGTCCTACCTGAGGTTCTATAAATAAAAAAGCTGAGTGCGCGATTGGTGCTGCGCTTGTTGACCCCAGACCAACCACGGTCGAGAAAGGAAATTTCAAAATCGTTTCACATTTCGTTTATTGACAAATTAGCTAGTAACAAAAAACTATAACTAACATACAGTGAGTAGAGTAAGCATGATTACAATTTAGATCTTAAGATATAAACATAATAGAGACCTAACTAACTTAGCCTAGGTATTGACAAACTTAAGATATTTCATGGTTATAAACTTAAAATTAAACTTAATTAAATCTTAAGCTGATCCGGAGGCATAGGGTCACTGGGTCTTTGCAGACGGCGGCGAGCATGGCGTGGAGGCGGGCGGTAGGCGGTCCTGACTGTGGGGTTGGGGTGGAGGGTGGTTTTGTCCAGGAATTTCATCTGTGTGCTGCTGATGAATTTCCGGATTGTAGGCATCTGGAGATCTCTGTGGAGTGTTGCGAACAAACCATGGGACGTTGGTGATAATACTGAAGGCCTTATTCTGGATGATCTGGAGGGTGGATCTCCGGGTGCGTGACATCTGACACCACGCAGGCTTGAAGTAGGTCATTCCAACTCAGATGATCTTCTTGTAGATTTTCAACTTATTGCGCGTTGACAATTTTCTGGACTTGAGAAGGGGGATTTAAAATCGTGTTCGGAAAAGCTGCAGAGCAATTCGAAGGATGGCACCAGCTTGTGACTGTAGACGAAATGTAGGTCCACCATTACAGCTTGAATACAAAACAGCAGTCAAAATAGTGGGTGGGTGAAGGTGAAAGTGCACCTTAAACAGTTTTGTCGATAGTCATTGACGGCAACTGCTTTTTAGAGATTACATAATGATTGACTATTTAGAAGAGGGTATAACAGTAGCTGGCTCTTATTTTGCAACGTTATTGGACCGTTTGCATAGTGAGTTGAACCAGAAGCGACCAAGATTAGCGCGTAAAAAAGTGTCCCTTTACCAAGACAGTGCACCTATTTACACATCAGCCGTTGCAATGGCAAGAGTGCACGAGTTGGGCTTCAAAATAATTCCTTATCCACCTTATTCCCCAGAGTTGGCCCCAAGTAACTTTCTTTGTTTTCTAACCTCAAAAATTAGTTTGAGGGTAAGAAATTTTCGTAGAATGTCGAGGTTATCTGTTCTGTAAACAAATGTTGCCCATAGGTCGAAGCAATTTCTTTCTAAGGGAATCAAAAATTAGAATCTCGCTATACCAAATGTATTGAGCTCAATGCAGATTACGGTGAAAATTAAATTTTTGTTTTTGCAAAAAATATTATTTACCTTGTTTTTTTTTTACAAGATCTTTTAATTCACCCTCGTATTTGTGTGTGCGTAACAGTTTTTATCAACAATTAACTTTCCAAACCAATATAAATACACACAGAGCACTTATATTTATATATAATTTTTTATATTGGTTTCTTTTCTTATTTCTTACTAAAGAAAATCTAATATGAGTAGATATCAATATCGAAATAAATACAGACAAATTTCTTTCATTATATCTGTACATTCTTCAAGGTTTTCGATACAGTAAGGAAAGTAATCGAATTTCATGAAAAATGATTTTTACATTTTTCACCCAATTTTATGTCGGTCTACCTTTTGTAATGTTTATTAGTGTGGAAAAGGTCAGGGAGGATAATAAAATATTTACGGCTGATTTATATTGGCCTTTATTGACTGTGGTTTAATGAAAATCTATTCAATAATGTTCTTTTACGATCGTAAAAAAAGTGCATTTTTTTCTTGTTATTCTCATTTTTATAAAATATATTAATTCGTGTCTCATAAAAAGTATAATATTAATATATTTCTCTGGTGTTAAAAAACAGATTAATAAATAAAAGAAATCCGTTAATGTAGATGAAAATCCAGTCCTTGAAATATTATTTCCTAAAAGTAATGTCATGTAGTGAAATTATTGATCACTGCTTGGTACGTCGTTTATGTAGGCGCTCTTATTTCTAGCCAGGTATTTCCATTAAATTGTTCCATGGAGATAGGATTGTTACTGTAAACTTTAGTTTGTAGATATTCTCTGTTAGAAATTAATTCTTTCTGAAAAATTTCTCGGAAGGCGCCTCATTCCTTTGGAATCAAGTTACGTGGTTATAAACACCAAAGTTCTGTAAAGCCGGCCTAAAAAGGTTTTGGTGTTTAAAGGTTTATGAGTTTTTAGTTCTGGATTTGTCAAATTCAAAAAGGGTAATCTTTTTATTGATTTAGCCTTTAGGATGGAAAATATCTGCCTTGTCTCAAAATAAGGTATTAGTAAATGTTGAAAAATGTTGAAACATTAGATTAACGAAGTTGAGTGTAAGGAGTATCAGCTGGCTTTGACTCTTGCACTAGCTGAGTTTTAAATGGGCACAGACATAAATTTTTAGACATTAACATATAATGAACTAGGAAAATTCAACGCACTTTATAATCCAAAAAATCTTACTTTTTTAAAACTCTCACTAGATGAAATACTCCATGGAAATTTAATTTCCAGAGACGTTTTAAAGAAGTTGCCTTCTGTAAATAATGTAAATAGAATTTTATTTAATAAACGTTTTTTTTAAGAGTTTGATAGAACTTTTGCTTCCTACTTGGATGATCCTCGTTTCCTTTCTTATAATTGATTTACATCAGATTGCATAATTTGAAGATCAGATATTCTCAGCTCTAATCCTGGATACTTTTAGTTCGCTCTATTGACAGATTATCTCTTTGCTGAAAATCTCCAGATATATAATCCCAGTTCTTCTATACATAATTGTTATTTTCTGTGGAATCAACCGGACAATATTATTGAATGGTATTTATCTAATTAACTGAATATTGATGGGTTATTTTTAGTGTTCTGTACGGAACACTTATAAGATCACTTCGGCGTCTGTCCATGTGTCTGTCACACACGATTTTGTCCTAAACTATTTGACATAGAAAGTTCAAATTTGGCACTAATATAGGAATTGATCACCTTATCAGAGCTGTGTAGTTTTGAAAGGTAGATTTTGACTTAAGGGGTTAGTTTTGGGGGGTGAAATCGGCAATTTTACCATGTCATCGAGTGGGGTGTCAAATAAAAGCTTGTAAAAATACGAGTTTAAAAATATTTATAATGTAATACCTGCGTACAAGTACTTTTCCTTGTATTATTTAAAAAAAAAAACGACGAAAAATCGCTGTCCCCCCCTTTATCTCGAAAAGTACTGAACAAAAAAATTTGAAAAAATTCTGGAATATTCTCTACGGGGTGTAGATTGAACGAAAATTATCACGACTACATTACCTTTAATACATTATCTGGTGTATAAAAAAACAAAGATTTCAAGGTCATCATTTTTCAGTAAAGATCGAAAAAAAATATTTTGTTGATAACTCATTTGGGGTGTGTTTTTGTGAAGTCACTGATCATTTTATACCTCCGTAACAAAAATTTTTATATTAAAAGCAATCAACCTACGGAACCCTAATTGCGCAAATCCGACTTGCACTTGGCCGGTTATTTATACTTGTGATCATAATAAAAATTAATTTTCCTATAGAACTAGAAGGATAATGTTAAAATATATCGATGCCCGACATAATGTTGGTATTTCGTTGTACACTAAAAATTGATCTAAATTAATATATTATTATAAAAATATTATATATCACTCTTGTTCAATCAATACTGGAATGTGGGTTACTCATTTTATATCCTACCTACGATGATTGTTAGGGAACTCTAAAACAGGTTCAAAGATTATTCTTTAACTTTTAAACATAAAAGGTTGGTAATGATTTCCGCTTAGTAATATGTTAGTTTTATTTGATAATAAAGTTTTTTTTTAAATTTTCACTAGTCTTTCCTTTACAATTTATTATATAATAACATTAATTCTTTTCATGTTCCTAACCTATTAAATTTAACTTAAATGTATACCAGACATTGTCAAATATTTTATGTAATTTAAGTTAGAATACGTATTTTGTTGACTGAACATGTAATATTTTGACTTATTATTATCTTCCTTTTCTTCTATAATATATATAAAATGCAACGTCTCTCTGTCTGTCTGTCTGTCTGTCCGTTAGTGCGCTTATCACTGGAGAACCACTTATCCGATTTACGTCCTTTTTTTTAAAACATACATATGTTCTCTGGCCAGGTTATAGGCTATATTTTATTACGATAGGTAGCATAGGGAATTAGCAGTGACGATAATAGTGAATGAAGTCGGAAAAAAGTTTGCCGCTAGCGCGTTCCCTTGCAGTACACAGCCTAAACCATTAAATTTGGAACAATATTATGTAGCAGAGAATATCTGTAATCTATAATCTATAATATATAAAATGCAATGTCTCTCTGTCTGTCTGTCTGTCCATTAGTGCGTTTATCAGGCGAGAACCACTTATCCGATTTACGTGCTTTTTTAAATTCATACATATATTCTTTGGCCAGGTTATATAGTAATAATAATAATCTATATCTATAATATATGTAAAATGCACCGTCTCTCTGTCTGTCTGTCTGTCCGTTAGTGCGCTTATCCCTCGAGAAACACTTATCCGATTTACGTGATTTTTTAAATTCATACATATGTTCTCTGACCAGGTTATATAATAATAATAATAATCTATATAATATATATAAAACGCAACGTCTCTCTGTCTGTCCGTTAGTGTGCCTATCATTCGAGAACCGCTCATCCGATTTACGTGATTTTTTTTTTAATTCTTAATTTAATATATATCAAAAAAATCTATAATATATATAAAACGTAACGTCTCTCTGTCTGTCTGTCTATCCGTTACTGCGCTTAGCACTCAAGAACCACTTATCCGATTTAGTGTTTTTTTTTTTTATAAAATACAAAGGGAATAAACAGAGACAAAATGCCAATATGTAGGAGAAAAGATGGAAGTTTAGCAGTAAGCTTCGCAGAAAGACTGAATAGATGCGGGAAATACTTTAAAGAAACACTAAATGGAGATGAAAATTAGTTGAATGAGAAATAGGAAGCAAAATTAACTGAAGGGCAGGAGGCGACAAATAAACCCTGCAAAGAAGAAATAAGAGAAATACTCAGAACCCAAAAAAATAAGGCCCCGGGTGGAAATTGTAGAACTAATAAAAGCTGGAGGAATAGATCTGGAAAATGAAATATGTCGGTTGGTGCAAGAAATATGGGAAACCGAAAAGATGCCAGTGAGCTGGAGAGAGTCGCTCATTTGTCCAATATACAAAATAGGAGAAAAAACTATATGTGCTAATTATAGACCAATAGCCTTACTGGATGTCGTGTACAAGATAGTAATGTTGACTATCAAAAACAGACTAGCAGAGAAAGCCGAGTCTATTCTGGGAGAGTACCAGTGTGGATTCAGGAAAAATAGATCGGCTACAGACCAGATATTTTCGATTAAGCAAATCCAAGATAATAGCTTAGAACAAAATTTGGCATTACACTTGGTCTTTGTGGATTTCAGAGAAGCATATGACTCTGTAAATAGAGAAGGATTCTACAAGATAATGAAAGAACTAAAAATTTCAAGTAAATTGATTCGCATGGTGAGAATGACCCTGAATGGCACAGAAAATAGAGTGTTGGTTGAGGACAAAGTATCAGACAAGTTTAAGGTGAAGAGAGGATTAAGACAGGGGGAACCTGTGTCGACATGTCTATTTAATTTGGTACTAGAGAAGATAATCCGGGAGTCAGAAATAAAAACAAATGGAACGATATACCAACAAACCTGCCAATGCTTGGCCTATGCGGATGATGTAGCAGTGATTGCAAGAGCAAAATAGAACCTCGAAAAAGCCATAAGTAGGATAGAAGAAAGGGGAAGGATGAGAAGACTAAAGATAAATGAGGAAAAAACAGGATAATAAAAGCAACAAAAGTTTAGATATAATAAACAACTTAGGGAAAAGATATATGTTTGGAAAAGTAGACAAAATTTAATTATCTGGGAGTAACAATAACAGAGAGTGGACAAGAAAGGACGGAGATACAAGAAAGAATAGCGAAAGGACAGAGATGTTTGGGGGCAATGAATCCAATATTGAAATCAAAGAATGTATCAAGAAAAGCAAAAGAAAGAATATATGCGACAGTTGTCAGACCCATGGTGACTTATAGATGCTAAACGTGGAAACTGAATGCAAGAGAAAAGGAGATGTTGGAGGTGTGGGAAAGGAAAGCTTTGAGAAGAATCTACGGAGGAAAGAAAGAAGAGGGACTGTGGAGAAGAAGAACAAACTATGAATTAAAATGCCTATATATGAAACCCCTTATAAGCCAAATCATAATAAGCCAGCGATGAGGATGGTTGGGGCACGTGGCAAGGATGAAGGAAGAAAGACAGGCAAAGCAAGCTCTAATAAGAGGAGTGGTTGGAAGAAGAGGCAAGGGTAGACCTCGAGCTACATGGATTCAGGCAGTAAAGCAAGATCCGGAGTTGATGGGAATCCCGCACTGGGAAAAGCTAACAGGAGACAAAAAGAAGTGGAGACAAGTATGCAACCAAGCCATGGGCCTTTAGGGCCCCTTAAGCTACATAATAATATAAACATAACGAATAAGCAGTGACGATAAAGGTGAATCAAGTCCACGCGAGCGGAGCCGCGGGCACGGCTAGTGTTACTATAAATTTAAATTAACACTAGGTAGATACTAGAAGTAATATCTATTAATTATTATTAATATTATCATTTTTTACAGCATTTCTTACTTAAATTTTTGTCCGAAAATGGAAGTGTTGTATATAAGGGCATCAAATTAATTGGGTAAATTTTTTTTGGTTAACCGTTGTGTCTGCGATGGATTTTCTTCCGGATTTTTATTACATACGTTTGTATATAATATTCCCTTTTTGGAGTTTTTTTGTTGTTATTGCGCAGAATAAATGATTTATTTTTTAGTATTGATAAATTAAAAATAGTATTTGGTATTAATTTTTAAAAAAAAATGTTTGGTATTTTTTACAACTCCTAAAGGGCTTAAAAATATCAAATATAGTATAAAACGGTTTGATATCAACTAAAACGTCTTCATTGGAATTAAGAGATATTTCTATATGAAATTATTTATTATATATTTTAGAGAATTAGCAATCAAAAATAATGTTTCTTGTATGTATATTTGAAGCGTAAGTGTTGTGTACGATCGCAGTTTTTAAAATGTAATTATAACGTACACGTACTTACTGTGTATGATACTCTTCTTTAATAGATTGTTCTACTAGCTTGCAGAATCAGTAATTGATTTTTTAACACTAATAGATTGAACGAATTAGTAAGATTCGGAGCCACGAAATCATACAGGGGTTCATAACCAGCATTTGGTATACCAAAAAAGGTAGCAACATCTTTTGTTTAAGAGGGGCCTACACCAAATTAGTAGTGGCACCGGCCATTGTTACCTGAGACTTTAACTCGGAACAGAAATAAACTATTTGGAAATCTACATCGTAGCGATAAGTTGCCATATGAAAGGCTTGGAAGGAGGCTGCTAAATCATTTTAAAGGGACGACTCTCATATAACCAAGAGAGAGGAATACGATAAGTTAAGAGGCTGCAGTGCATAAACAGGCACGATGGCCTACCCTGCCTACAACCAATCAACCAACCAACTAACACTAATAGATTCAAAATATTGTTTCTGAATAAAATTTTATAATTTGTGTAAATCCTAAGAGGATTATAAAAAGGGTAATATAGTGCAGTTTTCGCTGTTGATGATGATGAGTATCATAAACCATTAATGGAATATTTGACGCTTCGATCATTACTTATTAAAGATTTTGCAAAATTAGTAAAAATAAAATTCTTCTAGTGCCTATTTTCATAACATATCTGTAATACGTGCAAATATGTTTTGGTAAGTAGTAGTAGAAAAAATGTTTTTTACTATTTATAGATTTAACATATTGTTTCGGATTGGATTGTTTACAGCAATTTGTAGGAAGTTTGCTAGACTATAAAAAATCTAATGCAGATTAGTTTTTAGAACTTAGATTGTTTCCAGTAGCATTAAAGATGTATAAATTACTTAATATTTCTTTCAAGATTTGGATGCGATTTTTTTTTGCAATTTCTGCGAAAGGAAGAAACATCTGGGTATTTAAGAAAATTTAAATTAACATTTATTTGTACAATTATAATTAAAACCTTAAAATAAGGCAAGGTACATAAAAGAGGTCTATGTACCAAATTGCTGTACAGAGCATAATTAGTTTGGAATTTCATTATAAATGATGTGTGAAAATAGAGGTTAAAGACAAATTGCTCTTTTGGCGGGTAATGCTGAGAATTTAGCCGTAAGATGTAAACCAAATTTTGCCATTTAGAGCACCTCACCTCCGACCTCTACCTAAGCATACAATATAATATTGGTAGAATATATATTCGGGCAACCCTTGCCTGCCTATTAGAAGTTTATAGATTTAGGAACAAGGCTTTTTAGTAAGGTTATTATTTGCTGTTAAATCTATTCAATTTTGATTTGTTTATTGTTTCGCTCTTAAGTAGGTTTAAAGATAACTTTAACGTTTTTATCTTCTGCGAGTTTCTTTCTAATACCTTTTTCTCGCTACTCTCCAAACATTTTTCAGTGTATAATTGCTGGCGTATGGAAATTGCGGCATTAAAATTCTTATTCCACAGAAATAACAAACAGCATCCTTCAAAATACCTAAATTTTATCCAAACCGCGACTTACGAGAAAAGCTTCCTGCAATTTTTCCAGTTTTCAGCTTTCTTTTCATGAAGACAAAGCCGATGTTGCTATTGTTAGAAACCCTCCTTCGCCATTAAGGCCACAACCCTTACCCTTTACACTCTATTATTACACGGGAAGTTAAAACTTTTTATGTTGACTTCTTTTGTAATAAATTCGTTAGAAATTCCAAAAGTTAATACGTTTTAGCAGTAACTCCTAATGCAGGAAGTGAGTTGTGGCATTTTTTCAGGCTGAAATATTAGCCTAACTTTTTTTTTGTCCTCTAGGAGGCTAATTTTCAAAAATAAAGAAAAAGTTTTATGTAAGTATATATGTTATATATATATATATATATATATATATATATATATATATATATATATATATATATATATATACATAATACGTAGGCTGGAAAGTTCTTGGTCTAGCTATTTAAAACACATTTTTTTTTGCAAAATTCGACTTTATTCATCAAAATAGTCTCCTGCAAGAGCGATACATTCAGTTCAACGCTTTTCTAACAATTCTATAATTTTTTTGTAGAAGGATTTGTTTTTGCCTTCAAAATTCGGCGATAACTTCTTCATTGGAGCCAAATCTCTTTCCTGCGAGCATTTTTTGAGGTCTACGAATAGATAATAGTCGCTGGGGCTAAATCTGGAGAATACGGTAGATGAGGAAGCAATTCGAACTTCAATTCATGCAATTCTGCCATCGTATCCATTGACTTGGGACACTTGGGGCTGTTTCTATGCGATTTCTGCCTTTAAACGTACCAATAACTTTATATAATATTTGCTATTGATGGTTTTCCCCTTCTCAGCATAGTCAATGAAAATTATTCCAGGCGCATCCCAAAATACTGAGACCCAAACCTTCCCAGCTGACTGTTGTGTCTTTGGTCTCTTCGGGCGGCTTTCAACGACTGCTATTCACTCAGCTAATTGCCAATTTGATTCCGGTATGTAGTGCTGGATCCACGTCTTATCCATTGTCATATATCGCATGAAAAATTCCTTTTTATTGCGCTTAAACAGGTCCAAACAGCGCTAGTAATCATCAACACGTTGTTGTTTTTGGTCCACTGTGAGCAAACGCGGTACCCGTTTCGAACAGAGCTTTCTCATGCCCAAATGTTCATGCAACATATGACCAACACGTTCTTTTGATATCTTTAGGGTGTCAACTATCTCACGCAATTTCACATTACGGTCATCTAAAACAATTTTGTGGATTTTTTTGATGTTTTCCTGTGTAACCACCTCCATTTTTTCCATTGTTGTGAAAATATCAAAAGTAGCGTCACTAAAATCACTGTAATTTGTAAACTAATCATCGAAATGTCATGAAATTTTGACACGTATCGTTTGAAGGTTGGTACTTCCTAAAATTTAATCGGATTTTTTTGAAAAGGGCGACAACTAGGTGTCAGACAAAAAACTTTCAGCCTACTAGTTATGTATATATATATATATATATATATATATATATATATATAAATATATATATATATATATATATATATATATATATATATATATATATATATATATATATATATATATATATATATATATATATATATATATATATATATATATATATATAATATAAATATATATATATAATATATATATATATATATATATATATATATATATATATATATATATATATAATATATATATATATATATATATATATATATATATAAATATATATATATATAAATATATATATATATATATATATATATATATATATATATATATATATATATATATATATATATATATATATATATATCTTTAGGGTGTCAACTATCTCACGCAATTTCACTTTACGGTCATCTAAAACAATTTTGTGGATTTTTTTGATGTGTTCCTGTGTAACCACCTCCATTTTTTTCCATTGTTGTGAAAATATCGAAAGTAGTGTCACTAAAACCACTGTAATTTGTAAACTAATCATCGAAATATCATGAAATTTTGACACGTATCGTTTGAAGGTTGGTTCTTCCTAAAATTTAATCGGATTTTTTGAAAAGGGCGACAACTAGGTGTCAGACCAAAAACTTTCAGCCTACTAGCTATGTATATATATATATATATATATATATATATATATATATATATATATATATAAATATATATATAAATTATATATATATATATATATATATATATATATATATATATATATATATATATATATATATATATATCTTTAGGGTGTCAACTATCTCACGCAATTTCACTTTACGGTCATCTAAAACAATTTTGTGGATTTTTTTTTGATGTTTTCCTGTGTAACCACTGTAATTTGTAAACTAATCATCGAAATGTCATGAAATTTTGACACGTATCGTTTGAAGGTTGGTACTTCGTAAAATTTAATCGGATTTTCGGATTTTTTGAAAAGTGCGACAAGTAGGTGTCAGACCAAAAACTTTCAGCCTACTAGTTATATATATATATATATATATATATATATATATATATATATATATATATATATATATATACATATATATATATATATATATATATATATATATATATATATATTATATACATATATATATATATATATATATATATATATATATATATATATATATATATATATATATATATATACATATATTGTAGCCTGTTAAACAAATGCCCTCCCGTTTGGGCGCAATTTTGCACCGTCTAAAAAAACGCCCGTTGAAGCGCAATTTTGAAAGGTCTTAACTTCTTTGCTTTTAATAGATATATTATTTATTAAATAGAAGTCGTTATTTGCCCCTTATGTATATCTTTCTGAGAATGGATTGAGTGGATATTAATACTAAGAGAACTAAAGAAATTAGACATAAACTAGCTCAGTTTGTTTTTTCTTTTGGGTAGGGAATATGGATAAGAGATAATTTTTGTATGTCTTTTGAAAATAGTCTCTATAGTTGTTTAAAATTATGATTGTACAGATTTTGGGCACTATTCATTTTAAAAAAATGAAAGAATCTAACTTCAGCTCAAAAAATGAAAAAAATACTGAAGAGTTACGTAGTTGTTAAAATTTTTTTTAATATGGTACGGATTATTCAGTGAAACGCTAGATTCAAATAAAGAAAAGGGTTTATTAATGAGAAAATAAAAATTTCTAACTTCCCTACTCTCTTAAAAATTACTTCTAGTAGATAAAATCCCTTAATCTAGAAAATTGTACTATTAGATATAGTCTATAAATCAGGATTACTAAGTTTTTAATTAAAGGCTTGATAAAACACGATATTAAAAGTTTGTGAAATTAACTCTGCGAGTTACACATGTTGAATAGTCGTTCGAAACGCACTTGTCGACAGGAAAAGAGATTTTTGGACTGGTGTGCTTATGACTTACGGATTGGTTTCTCCTCGTGGATTTTCTACAAGCTTTTTTGGCCTCTCCCGGTGAGATCCTCATAAAAATATTGTCTCAACTGTTACCATCTCAGTTTCTTTTGGGCTCCTAACACTTTTTGGCCCGAAATGTCTGAGGACAAGCAGGATATTTCAAGGAAAAAGGCCTTGAACTTGGGAACTTGAAACCGTTGCTGCACTACTACATCATTAAAAAGCACTCTCTCCGGCGTACTGAAGAAAAGAACTACGGACTACTGGCGGAACAAAGCCGTTACCTGCCTCATCAAAAATTCTCACTCGGCTTGACGATGTAAGGAAAGCCTACTACGGCTACGTGATGGAAAAAGCCCACTACGGCTACCTGATGGGAAAAACCCTCTGCGGCTACATGATGGAAAAAGCCTTTAACAATGCCACCTGCACGCTTAAATATTTTTCTCCCTTCCTTAAAATAACGTCTTTAAAATGGCTTCCTTCCCGGATACAAATCTTTACCCAATCAGTCGCATTCGATGCAAATTAAAGAGTCCAGTAGTCAACCCGCAATGCACACTGTAAAATTTTAAATTAAACTGCTCAAAAATTTAAAACACTGTCTTAAGTTACACTGCTCAAAAGTTGAAATCACTGCCATAAATATAAAAAGGAAAAAAAAATATAAATTATAGGGAGAAAAACAGTGTCCTAACATGATCTTAAAACCTAGGAAAAAATGAATGTTACAATAAATATATATATATATATATATATATATATATATATATATATATATATATATATATATATATATATATATACATATATATATATATATATATTTATATATATATATATATATATATATATATATATATATATATATATATATATAAATATATATATATATATATATATATATATATATATATATATATATATATATATATATATACATATATATATATATATATATATATATATATATATATATATATATATATATGTATATATATATATGTATATATATATATATATATATATATATATATATATATATATATATATATATATATATATATATATATTATATGTATTATTATATATATATATATATATATATATATATATATATATATATATATATATATAAATATATATATGATGTTATTGTTTTACAAGATGACGCCTGATAAGACATTAAAGTTTGTCGGAGAGAATTGTGCTGGTGGAACATTATCAAAAGTAAGGATTACTGTGTTGGTAACCGCAAATATGTCTGGAACAGAGAAAAGAAAATTGTTGGTAATAGGAGAGTTCGCCAATCCCAGGTGTTTTAAAAACAAACATGTAGCAGTAAAGTACAAATCAAACAGTAAATCCTGATGACATGAGAAATTTTAAAAACGATCTGATCGAATGGGACAAAGAATTAAAATTCACAAACAGAAAAATATTGCTTTTGATTGACAACTGTCCAGCGCACCCTGAAGTTGATCCACAGCAAATAAAATTGGTTTTTATGCCTCCAAATACAAGTCCAAAGCTCCAGCTTATGGATCAAGGTGTGATACATTCTTTAAAAGTGTCATTATAGAAAGATTTTACTTATGAAAATGTTAGAGACGATCGATAAAGGTACTATTTTTTCTGTAACTCTCTTGGACGCTATAAACTTTATCCATATGGCTCGGCAGTCAGTAGAGAAACCATTGCAAACTGTTTTAAGCATGGCGGATTTTTAAGAAAGGACTGTAGATATGACTTAGATGATGAGCCACTGTTGACTCAGTGGACTGAAAAACACCGAGAAGATTCTACTGATTGTATAGAATTTGTTTACGATGCTGACATTCAACAAAGTACAGTGGAAATCGAGATTAAAAAGATTTGTAATCACTTTAATTTTGAAGAATATGTATATGCTGATAATGAATTAATGACGAGAGAAATATTAACTGATGATCAAATTGTGACATTAGTGACTTCTGGAAAGATTTTAAGCGATCATGATGACGAAGACGAGCTTGGAGAAGGAGATAATATTTATGTTACATCCATTTCAGAAATGACTAAGAAAATGACTAAATCTCGCAATTTTTTGGAATCTCGTGAAGTTCCTGAACGTTTTTGTGACCTTGACAATTATATAAACACCATTTTTTTTTCATGTAAAATTGTACCATCGAAAATTACTGATTTTATTGTATAAACTACGTATTTTAATATTTAATAATAACTTTAGTGCGACTTCTTTTACTTTTCTTCGGACGTTTTTTTTTAATTTAATAATTATTATTATTCATTTTTCTAAGCATTACCGCCTAATCTAAATAAAAAAAGTGGTAAAAAATTACATTAGATTTTGTTTACTGTTTGTAACGCACTTCGGATATAGCGAACCATTTTTAGTGATGGAAAAAATAATTTTTCGTTTGATTTCACCATATGGCTTACGAATTGTGATGGTCAATATTTCATGTAGTATATATTGTAACAAATAATTAATACTTCATTTAATTGATTCGATAATGTAGCATAGCGGTAAGCATAATGTTACTTACTAAACTTGATTGAAAATGGGCTGTTATAGGTGCTTCGAGAGTTTCACTAACTTTATTAACATTTATTATGTTAGTAATTTAAACGAGGTTTTTTTAAAGTTCTCTAGCTTTAAGGGAAAACTCGCAGAGGCTAACAAAAAATATATTTTCTACATAACTTTCTACAGTAATACAGTTGGTTCTGCGTTTCTCGAATTGTTTCATTCTATCCGAAAAAAAATCTTACTAGCGTCTTTGTACCTTATCATCTGAGGAAAATTCATTTGGCCATTCAGGTTTTTCTTCAGATATTTGAATAATAAGAATTCGTAGGGCGCATTACTATAGGTTGGATGAAACTCGGTTAAACAAATCTGTCGGTGATGGTTTAAATCGTGCCAGCCTTGTGACTTCTGCAAGGGTGATGTAACGGAAAGTCGGACTATATCCTTTAATAGCCTGTTTTAGATTGGCGCGTCCTTCCTTAAATATCTTCATTAATTATCGACCCTTTCTCCATGTGTTCAATAAAGAAAATACCTTCGCAACCCAAAAAACCGCCGCTATCAACTTCCCAGAAGACGACTGAGTTTTCGCCTTCTTTGAAGGTAAAGAGTCCTTATGAACCTGTTGCATCAACCTTCCCAATGAAAGAAATTTGGAAATACATCGCGCAGAAACTTTTTCCTAACCTAACTCTTGTAGCCAATCTTGAAAAACCTAATTTCGATCTGACAGAATCAAATCTTCAACAAGGCTGAAAAATTCCCCGTTGTTGCCTTAACCGGTCTTTTTTCCCTTTTAAGTCCATGTATTACAAGAAACATAGTCTCCTATTTTCATCTGCCTGTCTGTCTATTATTTAGCACGATAGCGCTCGAATGAAATCAGTAATCGATTCGTAATTTGGTATACATTTTTTCAGAATTCGTAAAGTCGAAGAATATGAAAAATAGTGTTTTTTAGTGTTCCGTACGGAACACTTATAAGATCACTTCGGTGTCTGTCCGTCTGTCTGTCCGTCTGTCCGTCTGTCACACCCGATTTTCTCCGAAATTATTTGTCATAGAAAGTTGAAATTTGGTAATAATATAGGAATTGATGGCCTCATCAGAGCCATGTAGTTTTGAAAGTTAAATTTTTGACTTAAGGGGTTAGTTTTGGGGGATGAAATCGGAAGTGAAAAAAAAATTTTTTTACTAGGTAATCGAGTATGGTGTCAAATAAAAGCTAGTGAACACACGAGTAAAAAAATATATATATAATGTAATACTTGCGCGCACTTTTCTTTGTATTATTTTTAAAAAAATCGCGAAAAATCGCTGTCCACCCGCCTTATCTCGAAAAGTACTTATCAAAAAATTTTGAAAAAATTCTGGAATATTCTCCACGGGGTGTAGATTGAACGAAAATTATCATGAGTATAAAAAAAAAACAGAAATTTCAAGGTCATCAATTTTCAGTAAAGATTGGAAATAAACTTTGTTGAAAACTAATTTGGGGTGTGTTTTGTGAAGTCACTGATCATTTTATACTTCCGTTACAACACTTTTTATTTTAAAAGCAATCAACGTACGGAACACTAATTGCGCAAGTTCAACTTGCACTTGACCGGTTATTTTATCATTATTTTTAATTTTAACAAAAACAAAAGTATAGAAGAATGAAAAAGGTTTCAGTTGTAAATATCTGTGATGCCCTTGTTGTATTCAACTATATTTTGCTGAATAAAGTACTTGATATTAAACAGATCGCCTCTTAGATTTAGTTATTTTTTAGTAAAAGTCAAATTCAGTATTTCTTTTAGAACAAGGTGATTTAAACGGAAATACTGAGCAAATCACTGCCGCTGTAACTACGGTACAAAATGACACATCGATGTTAAATTTGGTACATTTCTAAAATGACAAACAAAAAGTAATATTTTTTTTATGAGTATGGCACATGTGCTGCAGGGGAATCCTTAAAGTGCTATAGGAACGACATGTTGGAAAAAGCGATTCACATGGTCTTAATTCGTTGTAAATTGTACTCGGTGGGAACCACCTCATCGGCAAATTATTCCAAAAGTATGAGGTTCTCCATATAAAAGACTGCTTGAAGAGGTTGTACAAGTATTAGCGCGATGTGTATTTTTAACACGCATCTCTTTGGGAGGAATTAAGCGGACTACATCCAGAAAAAAAAACACTTTAATAAAATACTTGAGACTGAGCTCCCCCAACAGTCCTTCGATGTTCCAAGGAATTAGTCAGTCGAACAGCTCTCTTCTAAATAAAATCCAGCTAATGCACTGTTTGTTTGGAAGCAGAACCCCAAACATAGGAACAGTATTCCATCGTTGCCGTTGGTCGAATTTGAGTTTTGTACAGAATTTTAAAGTGTTAAGCTTCCTAGTTCGAAATAATATTCTCAGCTTTTAAGAAGCTCTCATTTCCTATACTTGCAACATGTTCATGCCAAGATATATTTGCTCTCAAATTAACGCCCAGTAAATTGAGTGACGATGCTAAAGGAATCCAATGTCCCTACAGGACTACGTCGGGTTCAGCAAGGTTAACTTTTTCAGAAAAAACTGCCGCCCAGGTTTTTGTGGCGTTAAATTATACTTGATTACTGTCACCCTAAAATAGAATTTATTTTAGGTCTTGGTTAAGTTAAACGAATTCTTGCTGTCTGCCGGTACTTGCAAGGTGAATGGAGAAATAAGTGTTCTGTCATCTGCAAAACCGTAAATTCGATTCCTGAGCCTTTCCAGCAGATGGTTAATATAAAAAGAGAGCAGGAGACAGTATGGAGTTGGGACACACCGCCGTTTATAGTGAAGGTGTTAGAATGAAATAAGATTACATATTCCGAATGTACGCTTTATTTACTAAAATGAATTGTAAACAAAAAAGAAACAAAAGGAAGCATATAAATGTTTTATATTTTATAATAAACAACCTCATGCAATGTTTCATATTAATATGCACGTCGTTCATATTTATAGCCTTGTAAGACAACAATAGGTAAAAATGACTATAAAATATTATTTTTAATTTTTCGTTTTTAAGGTACTCGAAAGCGTATTGTTTTACTGTTAAGCATAAAGCATTTTTGGACAAACTTTAAAAAATATGTCAAGGACAAAGAAAGCTAATATCAAATAAAATAATTTCAAGGTGTTATATTTAATTAATATAATTATATTCTTAAATTGTTTTTTATTTTTATTTTACTATTTGTGACCTTTCTATCCTAAATTAATCTTTATTTATAATAGCCAGGAATATTAGTCTAGACTTCAACTTAAGGCACTAGACCCTGGTTACGCTCGAGGTACAAACCTTGCAACCAGTAAAATAATATTCTTCATCCAGTTATTTACGTAAAACTCGGAAATAGGCATTTTGCAGGACAAGGAAGTACTTTTTTTTTCCAAGTTCCGCTACAACACTATCACCTTTCGACATAACATTCACTTAAGAATCATTTGTAAATCTCTCTCCCTCCCTCCCTCCCTCCCTCTCTCCCTCCCTCCCTCCCTCCCTCCCTCCCACCCTCTCTCTCCCTCTCTCTCTCTCTCTCTCTCTCTCCCTCTCTCTCTCTCTAAATTTCAAATGACAATAATTCCAAAACAGTTCAATTTAGACATATGGGATGTTAGACAAATAATATCTAGAATTTTTAGTAGGATTCAAAAATAAAATAATATACAGGGTTTTCCATTTTAAAAAAATCAAGATGGTGTATTTGTATGTATAAATAACTGTATGTTAATGAAAGAGAATAATATTGGTTTGGTAACATCGAAACAAATGGAATAAGCAAAATAGAGAAAAAAGATTAGGAAAATATATACATGCTGATGTCTGTTTACATTTGAAGTTAATTTTTTTTGTCATGTCATGTCTCGTGGTATTTCAATTAATTTTCTTATAGTTTTTATACATGAAAACTGACCTCAAAAACAAGCCAAAGCTAAAATTGCACACTGTATTTCAATTAAGAGTACAACAGTAATTATTGTATTCTTGTAATTTTATAGTTTATTCTGATGACGAATGAAAAGTAAAACAGTTTTATCTTTCCATTCGATGTACGTTTTGCCAATCATATTAGCATAATTACAAGCGATAATTGATAAAGTCAGTCATTGCTATCGATGAAAATGATGGCTATGGAAACGCTCGTCGAGTGTAATTATTAAGTGTCTGGTCTAGGATCATTGTGCAAGTATCCTAAAACCCCAACGTATCTTAGATGGATGCTCTAAATAACGCTAAGGGAACACTTTCTATCGGTCACTAAAATAGCCAATTCTAACGAAGCCACAGAAAAAGTTTTGTGTTTGCCTTAGCTACTTTTCTATTTTATTTATTGTCTTCAGCATTCTTTAATGAAGACTATTTTACCCCATTAGGGGCATAGTTTAATGTATATTTTAAGGAGCCACCAACGGACTACGGTAAGATTGTAAATTGATCAATTGAGACAGAGTGGAAATGTAGAGCAGGACTGTAAAACTATTAGCTGATAGTATCGTCCGCCGATCAAGAAGTTCGGATTCTACGAAAACTATATGTACAGTCTGGATGATATTACCTAACCAATAAATTGACGTTGGCAAAAATTTTTGTCTGGTCTGTTTATTTAAATAGAATGCCTCCTCAACCGTTTCTATAACAACATAACAATATCAAGTAGGACATTAGGTGACGTGAGGGATTTATTTATGAAGTGCGACCAACTAAGCGGCATATAACAAATATCTAGAAAACAACAAAAGATTTTTCCAAAAAATTTGGTCATGACCATTGGAGATGTTTGCCTAATTTTTCAATATGTTAAAAACAGCGATTTGATTTGATTTTAATTTTTGTGTGGTTAACTCTCAATCAATTTTTCTGAGATTCACACGTAAAAAATGAATTTCTATATACTCTGATAAGTCATAATACACACGGTACATTTTAAAGTAAAATAATTCGCATATTCCTAACTTAATATTTCGTCTTTTTATCTATAATGACATTTTCAATCACCGTCAATTAATTGATATTGTTTAATAGGTGATAAAAATTATTATTTTGCAAGTCATTGTCTTTCAAGATATGTGTAGCAATAACAGTCTTCGAATCTTAAACAAGGAATTTTTAGACGTGTGTATTCTTACCATCAGATGCGGTATAATTTGCAAAATTACATATTCCAAAACATTTTAACAGCTTAAAAATCACCTCTTATATCCATAACAAAATTCTTCTAAACAGTTCACCGATAGGTCACCAAGTCTGACGTATGCAAATTTTGCCAGGAATTTTACCCGGCAATAATAAAAAAATGTTTTAGAATATAATTATTAAACTTACGTTATATATGACAATTCTTACGTATGCTTACTTTTTTAGTTATCTAAACTTACTTTGCATGGCTTTCAATTGATTAATTTATAGTCGTGCATGAATTAGATGGATCAATACGACTTTGCTGAATACTAAAAGACTCTACTGCCGTCTGGTCATCGATTTCTTAGGTTTCTCTTTGATCAACGTAAACTACTACCTACGATGGCGTAATTTTAGATGATTTCTATAAAAAAAACATACTTATATTTGAAATTTTAATTAAGAGGTAACGTACTGACAATGGCTTATAATTTTCATTGGTTTCCAATTTACTACGATCGATGTGTGAGAAGGTGTAAATAATAGTGGAGAATAAAGATTTAGAGGGAAATTCACAATGCCTCAATAAGTTCATTGTATACTGAGTATCATCAAAATAAAATAAATTAAATAAACCAAAGTTATTTCTTTTAAAATATCTACACTAACCTAGTTATATAATTCTAAACTTAAACAACTCCAATGAAAGAGAAACTTCGAATGGTTCACGAGTCACTAAAATTTTGAGAAAAAAAACGAATTTTTTTTTATGGGTCTAGCACACGTGTTGCAGGGAAGTCCCTAAAGCGCTCCAGGAGCAGCATGTGTGCGGAAAAAGCGATTCATCTTGTTCTTGAATCGTTGTAAATTATACTCGGTGGGAAACACAGCCCTGGGCAAATTATTCCAAAGGGATCATGTTCTCCATATAAAAGACTATTTGAAAAGCGTTGTACGCGGAGTAACAAGCTGAACCTCATACGGATGAGAAGCATTAGCGCAACGTGTATTTTTAACATGTACTGCTTTGGGAGGAATTAAGTGTGCTACCCCCTTCGAACACTTTACAAGAAAATACTTATAGAACAGACTCAAGTCGCCAACCGTGTTAGTTCTCTCGCACAGTTTTTGAGAACTACGGCAGGTATTCCGTCAGCGCCAGAAGCCTTTTTGGTGTCTAGATTCATTAAAATACGGTTTATGATACGCTGCGCTGTCTGAAGACAACATCGGGCATCCTTGACTACAATATGGGAATAGTAGGTGGTGTTTTCCCTTGGAAATCGACAGTAGAATATGAAGCAGAGTTCAGCCAACAAGTTCGCTTTCTCAGCGGGTGTCGTTGCAATGGAATTATCTGGCCGTGTGAGTGGTGGTATGGTGGATTTGGTGTTATTTTGACTAACTGCCTTAGCCATTGACCAAAAGGACCTGGAATTGTTGGGACAAGCGAGAAGTTTGTTTGTAATTCGTTGATTGTGTGCCTCCTTGGTTTCGTCGATAATTCCTTTGCATCTGTTCTGGGCACGAACAAAGGTGTTACGATATATGCAACCAAGGCTTACCGTTGGATGGGCATTTCTTCGAAAAAGGGATGTAAGCTTCCATACCAGCCAAAATAACATCGGAGACCTCCCTGGCGCAGTCAGATGGGTTGTCGCATCGAAAACTAACGTCCATCCAAGGGAAAGTTCGAAAATATTCCATGAGATCTTCCCATTTACCAGATTTGTAGTGCCAAATCTTGCGCGGCCTAGGCGCCTCTCTGTCACTGATTGGTAGGATACTCGATGTCGAAAGCAATTTTTGGTCGTAAGAACCTAACGGCGGATTTACGGTGACCGTGTAAATCTTCGGATTGGTGGTTAAGATCAAGAAGACTGGCGAACTACCCGTCTTAATCAGGGATCCGTGTTGGTTCGTCATGAAGCTGAGTTAAGCCACAACTAATTAAGAATGACTCAGCTTCACGATCTTGTTCATAAGTAGTATTTGAATATTTAGGCCAGTTGATATTGTGGACATTAAAGTCACCCAGGATAGTAATTTCGGCACTTGGATAGTTAATTTGTAAATGATCGATGGTGTCTGCGAGAGAAGCGAAAAGTGTTCGAAAGTTGGTATCACTTGGTGGTTGATAGAGGATACAGATGAACCTTGTGGTTTGTTGAGTCCGTATTTTTAGCCACAGAACATCAAAGTTTGGGGGCTCCAGAGCCTTTTCTCGTTGGCAAGAGAGGTCGCTTCTGACAAAAAGATTCCAATTTTTCATTCTATACTTTCACAAATGTATTTTGGTACACTTAAAATTTCTTGATTCGATAAATCGGTGGAAATTATGGTTTGGATTGGAGATAAAACAAAGATTGTGTAAAACCCATTAGGTGTAAAAATCACTTCACCTATGAGATGTTGAGTAATAATTAACAAAGTTTTCTTGTGCTAATTTTTTTCATAAGTTAACGGACACTTTAATATACAAAAACTTCGTATTTTGACTCTCATTTTCAATGCATACTTAAAAATTTATAATCGGATTATAAAAGAAAATTAAACTTTATTTGAAGCATTCAGCGCCAAAGTAAAACTTAAATCTTGAAAAAAAATTTAAAATAATTGGTTTGTAATCTGCATATATTTTTTTTAATCACGAGTGAAGATTGTCTAGTAACGGCTCTCTTATTATCCAGTCGTTATAGCGTCCATCTTTTGAAAAAATCCTACTGAAGATTTTTCTTCGGAATTTTCTTTGTTTCGGTATCAGAAATATTGTGTCAAAATGTCCACTGCGAAATTGTGTCGGCAAAAAAAGTTATCGAAGGTCAAAGGTAGCAAAAATCAGTTTTTTTCAAATATCTCGTCACCTATTGATTCTACGTGAATTTTGGTTATTATGAAATTTGTTCTTCATCAAAATCTACAAAATTTACGTGGGACTAATAGTTCTCGAGATATGAGGCTGAGAAATTTTTAAGAAAGGTGCATATTCCACTATAAGTTTACGTAGCATTTTGTCCCTTTTAAAACTCAGTTAAACGCTACGTATCGTAGAGTTCGGACGTTTTAGGCACATTGAAACATTCTATTTTTCTATTACAAGGCTGATAACACTTGTTTCATTTGTAATGAAAATTTATCGAGTTGCGTGATCATGACTGTTGTTCGCGGTTTAGAAACAACTAGAAATGCTAGTGTTGAAAGAGGCGATAAACATATCGATTATTTACAAAGCGTAAATACTGTGACTGTGCATGTTGAGTGTCGCAAACACTATACGAAGAAATTCAGCATTGAATCATATAAGAAACGTAATATGAGCGGTTCTCCTTCAACTTCTTGATGCATAAGCATAGACCAACCTCATTTGATTTTGATATGTTGTTGATATATTTGATATATTTTTGGTGGTGAACTAGTCAGTAAGAAAGTAGAGCAAAAAAGAATCCTAATAATTTTAAATTCGACTTAGTTGCTACTAATCTGAATGCTATCTAGCATAATACATGTTTTAATCATTTTATTTTGCCAATTTCTGATTGGAAGAAAGGTTGTCCAGCAGACGAAGATATGTCCAATGCAAGGAATGAAATTTTTTATTACATAGAAAATAATGATGATTGTCAATTCACTCTAGGTGAGCTAAAAGACGTTCATGTCATGTTCCAGCCGATAAAACAATAATATCTAAATTGATTAAAAGATACGGTCATGATATTACCATTACTCCCAAATACAAATCGATGACAATTATTTGCTTTCGCGATACTCAGGTAAATGCGTTATGCGCGTCGTTGTATATAGGGAAAAAAAATCCCAAAGAAGAACGACTTCAGATTATTGAGACGCGCCTTGCATTTTATCTCAAAGGTGGCGCGGAAATGTATCGTAACGCCCAAGTTTTCTTAGCTTCATATCTCGAGAACTATTAGTCTAACGTAAATTTTGTAAAGATCCTTTTTTATGCAGATTTTGATGGTAAATAAATTTTATAATAACCAAAATTCACGTAAAATTATTAGTTTATGAGATATTTCGTGACGTTTGACACAATATTTCTGACACCGAAACAAAAAAAATCCTAAACGAAAATTTTCACTTCGATTTTTTCAGAAGATTGAATTTTTTTTTGTATAAAGTGACTGAATCTATTTTAAACAAATTAAAATACAAGCCAAGCCGACTAAATTAAAATTTTAGTCAAGGGGGTATTTATTAAACTCATTATTTTATACATCAAGGCTCAAACCAATATAGTGATTATTATAAACAGAAATTCGTAATGTTGGGTAAAAAAAAAATACAAATATTCTTGACAGATAAAATTTTAATATGTACTATTTTGTGAAGGTGCAATATATCAAAACAATCCTGTACATATTATTATTGCAGTAAATAACACAAAGGTTCTTCATAAGCTTAATGGCCTTTATCTAATATAATACCCCATTGTTGCAGAAGCCGTAGCAGAAATCTCTGGGGCTCCCGACCTGCACATCCGGGCTGGATCCAGACTGCGTATTGTGTGTCGACTGCGACACAGCACGGAGCCTCCTGCATACGTCTTCTGGTAAGAATCTTTTTCAAAAATTGTCTAGTAGTATATTTTTTTTAGTATGTGAGTAAAAAATATATAATTATTATTGATTTCCAGTCAATTTGTAAATTTAATTTTCATTCATACAATATCTTCCGTTAGCAAGGAAAGTAAATACAATAATACACAGGTGAGCAAAAAAATAAACTCAAGCGATTTTGCTTCATTTAACACCGATCCTTGAATGTAATTTTCAAACAGTGGTATTATTAGCATGCTGATTTTCTACTCTTTCCAATAATACCAAAAAACATTTGGATTTCCAAAAAGTTTTACTGATTAAAACGGTTTTACACAATAGAACCGTTTTTGCTCGCTCAGCAACGTACACGTTGTGCGCGATTCATCCCTATAGAAACACATGCAACTGCATTTTCCTATCATTCCTTTATCAGAACTTGAACCATGAACATATCTGCTATACATGCTTACTAATAACGTCATCGGAAAATGGATACAACCCCGGAAGAAGTCATTGCCCTATTGCAAGAAGAGCATAGCCAACGCCACCTAAGCCAATCAACTGTCTCCAGAGTCTATAAAGATTACCAAGAGACTTGCACCTTTACATGGAGACCGGGTCAGGAAGAAGAAGGTGTACCTTACAGCGAGACGACCGCTTTATTGTCAACACAACTCACTTGACCGGCGTTGAGGTTCAGCAGGAGCTCTAACAAGTTCGTCAATCACTGGACAGTCAGAAGAAGACTTAAAGAAGCTCCAAAGAAACTAGCTAACGAACCCAAATTGACAGCATCTCATCAACAAGCGGGACTCAGATTTGCCAGAGAAGATGTCGACTGGATCTTAGAGCAATGGCGCTCCGTTTTATTCTCCGACGAGTCCCGAATATGCCTACATGGCAATGGAAGAAGACGAGTCTAGAGGAGGCCTCGAAGCGCTATGCGTAGCGCTGCATTACTGAAATACGGAGGAGGTTTTGTCATGGTATGGGGAGGTATATCACTGTATGCAAAAACCGATTTGGTTTTTGTGACTGATGAGATTCGTAGACGTGGATTAACTCCTCACCGGTACATCGAGAATATCCTCCAGGAACACGTCGTTCTTTATGCGGGGTTTGTTGACGATAGCTTCGTGCTAATGCACGACGATGCGAGACCACATGCTGTCCTGACCTCAATTCAATCGGGCACATGTGGGATGAGCTCAAAAGGAGGGTTCGAATCAGAAATCCAGCCCCTGCATCGCTGAGGAACTTAAAGGTTGCGATGGCGGAAAAGTGGGGAAGAATCCCAGACAGTGGTGAAAAAACTCACCAGCTCCTTGAAAAACCGACTGGTTGGAGGGGGACGAGTAATACAAACAAATTGATTTTGATTTTTATCAATAAATCTAATTGTTAAATTTAAAATTTGTTTAATTTTTCCTTTCTCTTACCCCTACTTTCAATCCTTGTTTTCAATCAGTAAAATGCATGAGGTATGCTATGGAATTTGATATCATTAGAAAGATAATAGAATGGACTTTCAAATAATACTTAAATCCGTTAAAATATATGAATACTAAATTCTAGGATCCATTTTAAATGAAGCCAAATAGTTTGAGTCGATTTTCCTGTTCACTAGTGTACGTTCCGTAACTACATTTCCGCCAACTAACCGGTTTATATTTAAAAACCTTGTTCTATATTCAACTCAATATTTTTTAAGTTACTCTGTAATCAGATCCCACTTCCTTCTATTTACTATTTCTGTTTAAATGGTAAATAGTGAAAAACAAGATCGATGATATAGAAGTATATTATGGCGTACACGCAAACTTCCTTTTAGTCTTAGTTCTAAGTCCTAGCATTAAGAAACTCATGTACATACTAAACACATTTACTAGGTTAAGTTAGTATAGGATTCCTATTGTAAGAACTTAGGTTAAGATAGAATAAGTTTACATTTAGTATTCGAAATTATTTTTATACTTTCACAATTATGAGATAGAGGACTAGCCTATCTTGGAAATCAATAAAGACAGTAATACAAAATTCTTCCATCTCCTTCACCCTCTTACCCCAGTAAAATTGATAGTAATAAAAAAAACTTAATTTTCGTATTTCTACAGTCTAAGAACCCTGGAAAGGATATACAACACGATATATATGTATATGCAGAAACCCTTCTAACCCCCCAACCTACGTCATTGACAAGGAAAGTAAAAAAGCTCAAAAATTCTGGAAATACTTGAATTCCTCTACTCTAAAAACCTTGAAAAGGACATATAATGTTACATATAAGAAATAATTCATCTAATCTTCTTCTGCACCCTCTTCACTCCTTTTATGTTTTAATATAAATATCTGCCATAATATTTGTTTCTTATCTCAACAAAGAACCAGGAAAAATTGCGATATTACTATTAAAACAATATAAAATTTATCGGCTCCCATCTCTTCACCCCCATCGCTTTATGCAACAAGGCTCAAAAACTGAAAATACTGAAATAGAAGTATATGACAATATCACCCTTTTAACCCCCTACCTCATCCCGTTCACGCCGTCTATATTTTACTACAGAAAAATTATTTTCTATTAAATATACAGTCAATACAATTAAAAATCAAAAAAAAATGTAGTGTTCCGATTCCTTGATTGAAAGAACTCTAAAAAAGACCTACAATATTTAAATACGAAGTCACTTTTTTACTTCCCCTCTTCACTCCTTTGGCAGTTTATAGGTTTTATTATAAACGATGCTTCTTAAAAATTGTCCATTATCCCGTTCAAAAAAAAAAAACCTGGAAAAATTATCATAATACTATTAAAACTATAGAAGATTTCCATTCTCTTTCACCCTCTTTTCCTACTAAAATTGATAGTAATGAAAGAACAAGTTAATTTTCATATTACTACAGTCTAAGAACCCTGAAAAGGACATATAGCACGATTTCATATGAAGCAACGCCTGTAACCCCCTGCTTCAGTCCATTACCCCCTTATATATTTTACTATAAATATTAGGCTTAAAATTTATCAGTTACATTAATCAAAAACCGTGGAAAAATTTCCAAAATACTATTGCAACTGTTCAATACTTGACCATTTCTCACCTCTTTTATCCTCTAGTTGGGCTAAAATCAAAAATGATGAAAGAAATAACCTAATTTTTGAATTCCTAGACTCTAAAAAACCTTTAAAAGGACATAAAATTCTATATATACGAAGAACCCCTCTAATCTCCTCTCCCACCCCTTTCATGCCTAATGTAAAATATTTGTTAATTATCTCAACAAAAAACAGGAAAATTTACCATATTACTATTAAAAACCATACAAAACGTATTGACCCCCTTTCACCCCGTTCGCTTGAAGCGATATCGCTCAAAAACTATAGGTTTTATATATATATATATATATATATATATATATATATATATATGTATATATATATATATATATATATATATATATATATATATATATATATATATATGTATATATATATATATATATATATATATATATATATATATATATGTATATATATATATATATATATATATATATATATATATATATATATATATATATATATAACAAGTTTTAAATCATTTCGTTTGAGAGTTGTCGGGCCAATAGACCGACAGAGCGACGGAAATGAGTGACGATGTTTTTCGTGATCCAGGACCTCTAGAATGTCAAGAAAAACAAAAACCTCGAATAGTGATTTTTTTTGTGAATATAATACTGTCCTTTAGCAAGGAAAATATAAAGAATATTTTTCTTATAATAGATATGAAATTAAAAATTAAAACTGGTATTTGGCTCATTCAAGTACTTCAAGTTAAAACAGGGACTGTAAGAAAATATGTTTCTTGCTTGTTGATGAGTTCTGTATTCAATCAATAAAGCAGCAGTTATCTCAGGCTGCTTAAGAGATGTTGTATGGTCCAATCAATACATGCGAACAGACAGGTTACAATACACAAGACTTGCATCAGACCCATATTTACCTACGGTATAGAATCACGAGAAGACCCCAATAAAACAAAAAGTATGTTACATATCCTAAGAGCGATAGTTGGTAAAACAAGGAGGGATAGGAGACGAAATACTGACATCAGGAAACAACGTGGCGTACAAGATGTACTAAGATGGGGAAGACAAAGAAGAAGACAGTTGCATAACCACGTAAAAATAATGGAGGAGCACAGACTACCAAGAATCGCTCTAGGAGGAAAACCAGCATTCAAACGCCCATCGGGAAGACCACCAAAAAGATGGAGAGATAGTTGGCAATCTTCTTCTCAAGAAATCCCACAACCTGGGAATTAACAGATCGTCAGGATTATAAAAAGTATTAGAAGAAGAAGTTTTCAATCAAAATAATATTACGAAGATAATTTTTGTGTAAAACATATAGAAAATTAATGTTAGAAATATACTAGACAAAATTATGGGATATTCAGTTTTTCATCCAAATTCAGTCTCTCTCAATCTTTTCACTCTAATAGAAGTATCGGTGATACTGTGCAGTTGCTGCCTCAACAGTCATTCTCTAGGCATGTCGATACTGCGCGACCTGACTTGACTCATTTATACCCGTACCAAGAAGAGATCTTACTTGGTTGGACCATCTTGTTGAAAACCGTCCTCTTGCTCTTCTACCTTCCCCGTTACTACAAACATGACATCCACTTTCCTCATAATGTAACTTAAATATTTTAGGTACTGTCTGTTACTTCTATTTGAAAGTCGGTCATTTATATTAAGCTCTTCAAGAATAGATACATTAGTACGGTGTTCGGTATATGATATTCTGAGGATTTTTCTATATGTCCACATCTCGAACGCATCGATGTATCTTTTGTCAGCTTGTTTAATGGTCCATAGCATCTTAAGTTTGCGTTTTTTGTTACAGCTGGATATTTCCAAACTTTATTAAGTATGATCTTTGAGTTTCTAGCTATAGCCACACGTCGTCTTACTTCCGCTTCACAGTCACCATTATTAGTTATGAGGGATACCAAATAGTTGAAATGGTTTACAACAATGAAACCAGCAATTTTATTTGTGTGTGACAGATCTCCATTACGACTAACAAACACTTTGGTTTTCACTCTATTAATTGTCAATCCATAGTATTTGCTAGTGATTTCAAGGCACATAATTGATTCTAGGTCTTGTATTGACGTTGCAAGTATAACAGTATCATCCGCATATCTAAGGGTACTTAACTTTTTTCCACTAATTGTCACACTCTCACTCCAACCATCCAAAACAAACCTCATTATATGTTCACTGTACATGTTAAAAGTAATGGTGACAGAATACAACCCTGTCTGCCATTTATATTCTCATACAGGGATCGGATAAGATTTAAAAGCTGTACAGGTGTTCCCATGCTGATTAGAAGTGGCCAGAGTTTGTTCCATTGTATGCAGTCGAAAGTTTTAGAGTAGTCTATAAAACAGATATAGGTTGTTATTTGGAATTTCCAGAATTTTCTATTATCTGGGATATGTTGAAAATTTGTTCTCTAGTTCCTCTTCCTGGAATGAAGCCTGTTTGTTTAGTAGATATTTGCGGAAATAGGAAAGTTTTGAGTCTTTCATTTAGGATCAGGAGAAACACCTTAGCAGCGTGTAATACCAAAGCAATTGTTCTATAGTTGCTGCCATCCAAAGGGAATCCTTTTCCATGCAAGGGTATAAATGCAACTTCACACCAATCTTTCGGCATCTTCCAGTCTTCCATACCGCATTACACAGTTGATGTATCATAGTCACGGCGGTTTCTCCCATCATCTTTATTATTTCCGCAGTTATCTCGTCAGTACCTGCTGCTTTTCTGCTCTTTAACTTCTAAATATCCCTCCTGATATCAGATTTAAGAATACATGGCTCTTGTTCTTCTGCGGCTTCGTTGTCGACAACGAGTTGAGACGCAAAATGTTCTTTACAGTAATCTTTCCAAACGTGAATGATTCCAAGCATGTCGGTGACTGTTCTACGTTCCTTATCTCTGATTATTTGTATTTTAGGTTTGAATTTTTCGATAGGTATTTTACTTTTTCATAAAGTTCTGGTGGTCAATTGTTTGTAAAGGGTGTTTTTTATAGAGGTATAAAAGTTTAAGTTGGCAACACTTTTTTAACTGGCGGCCATTTTGTCAGCTGTCAAGTGATTTATGTTTAGTTTGGTTTGGCATTTCAACATGAATAGACTGACGCCTGAACAACGCTTCCAAATTGTGCAAATTTATTTTGAAAATCATGGTTCTGTTCGAAATACGTATCGCGCACTACGTCCATTTTACGGTCAACATAAGCGTCCATCAGAGCAATTAATTCGATTAACTATGGAACGTTTTCGCACCACGTGTAGTCTAAATGATAATACGCATCCACAGAGACGTCGTACAGTGCGTACAGAAGAAGTCATTGCTGCTGTAGAGCACAGCGTAGAGGAAGACTCGAATCAGTCTATCCGCCATCGTGCACAGGAATTGGATATGTGTCCATCCACTTTATGGAAGATTTTGCGGAAAGATCTTGGTTTGCGTGCTTACAAAATCCAACTCGTGCAACAATTGAAGCCACACGATCACCTAGCAGGGCGTAGATTCTGTGAATGGGTCCAAAACAAGATTGCCGTTGATCCCGATTTTCATAAGCGAATTTTGTTTAGCGATGAAGCTCACTTTTGTTTGAATGGATACGTCAATAAACAAAACTGCCGTATTTGGAATGATGATAATCCTCAAGTGTATGTTGAGACACCGTTACATCCAGAAAAACTGACTGTTTGGTGTGCTTTATGGGCTGGTGGAATCATTGGTCCGTACTTCTTTAAAAACGATGCTGGTCAGAACGTTACAGTCGATGGTGACCGCTATAGAGCCATGATTACTGACTTTTTCATTCATCAGTTGAACAACCATGATGTGCAGGAGCTGTGGTTTCAACAAGACGGCGCAATATGTCACACAGCTCGTGCCACAATTGATTTATTGAAGGAAACGTTTGGTAACCGCATAGTTTCACGTTTCGGACCCGTGAATTGGCCTCCAAGATCGTGCGATTTAACGCCGCTAGACTATTTTCTGTGGGGATATGTGAAGTCGCTAGTCTACGCCGATAAGCCCGAAACGATTGTCCACTTGGAGGACAACATTCGCCGCGTTATTGCCGATATACGGCCACAAATGTTGGAAAAAGTCATCGAAAATTGGACCTCCAGATTAGACTACGTCCGAGCCAGCCGTGGCGGTCATATACCAGAAGTCATATTTAAATTATAATGCCAGAAGATTATCTTTCGAATAAAGTAAATTTCATGTCAATTTAAAAAATTCGTCTTTGTTTTATTCCATTTCAAAGTTCTATACCTCTATAAAAAACACCCTTTAGTATGTTATTCTAGCTCCTCACATATATTATTCAAGTATGCGTTTTTGTCCTTTTTACAAGTCACCTTAATTTCTTTATTGATTGTCGGTCATCCAATGTTTTTAAGGCTGTTTTGTATTTTTGCCGAGCATTATGTTGCAACATATCCACTTCTTAATATCTGTCCACGTTTTGTTTGTATCTTCTGTGACTTCCGAAATGTTATTATTGATTATTGTTTGGAAAAGAGTACTGTCTGACACTGTAACTTTCTTGTTTGTTGTTGGTTTTTAGGGATGGCTAGTGTCATTCTCATATGAGCCTTTAACAACTTGTGATTTGAAGCACATACCGTGCCTGGGCGGGACCTTATATTCAATATAGATGACCGCCATTTAGAGCTGATCAGGATATAATCAATCTAATTTTTTTAGCACCCCCTAAATTCACTTAGCATGTCTAAATTTAAAAATTCTATATTTACACTTTTCGCAAAAATTTTGCTACTAGATGAATAGCTATCCGTTGTATTCGAATAGAAATAAAGTTCTGGGTAATTTATTTCAAAGGGATGAGGTTCTGCATCTAAAATAGTTTTCGTAAGGGGTAGTAGGAAGTATGACAAGTTAAACTTTATACGGATGTGATGTATTAGGATGACGATAGATCACTTTCTATGAAAATTTTGATAGAATAGACTCGATTGACCAAATGTTTTTGATATTTCTGATTTTTAATCAAACGAATAGTTCTTTTCTAAATATAATCTAACAAATGCAGCGAATGTTTGGTAGCAGAGCCTTGAACATGATAATAGTTTTTCATCGATGGTCAAATTTGAGATTTATGAAAGATTAGAAGTTGTGAAGCATAAAGCTTTTTATTACGATATGCATTTTCGGTAATATTTGTAGCTTTTGAGAAGTACTGCACTAACTTAGCCGTTACTTGATGTAGATCCATAATAACTAGGAATTTTAAACAAATGTTTAAGATCACCACTTACGAGTATGTTTTTTATTGCTGACAATTGTTTCGACACACTGTGTCTTCTTCTAAAAGAGAAGGCTTTTTTGCTATGCACGTAACTTCACAACTTGATCATGTCAAAATATATTTGTTCCTAAGTTAACGCTTGACAAGTTGAATGATGGTGCTACTGAAATGAAGTATTTCGGCATAATCATGTCGGTTTCTGTAACGTTACCATTTGAAAAAAAATGCCGTTTAGCCTTTTGTAGCGTTAGATTCTCCTTGGATACTATTATTCCAACACAGAGTCAGCTCGTTGTTAAGTTGTATGATTTTCTGCTGTTGGCGGATATTTGCAAGAACAGTTGATATCCAAGCATCCAAGGAAAAAGACGAAACAAACGTACTATGAACCGCAAAGCAAGTGATTGGTTTTTTTCGTTTCCAGCAGATTGTTAACGTAAAGGACGAGATTTGGATACAATATGGAGCCCTGGGGAACAAGGTATAGATTTAGTAAAATTTTGATTAATAACCTTAGTAACTGATCAAAAAGGTCGTAACTATTGGGACAAGCAAGAAGTTGTAGTTAAAACCACTTTTGATTTGTGCCTCCCTTGTTTCGTCGATTATTTTTTTAAATCTGTTGCGAGCATTAACAAAAGTGTTAGGGTTTCACGCTATGGTCAGAAAAAATGTTTCTTTCCTATCGATAATGATGTTTCTTGAAAGAATTAATATTATCAAGTTATTGACAATTATAATTTGTTGTCATATATTACTATCATAGGTTTTCATAAACTAGTTCTACGCTACTGATTATTTGTATATACGTAGGCCATATAAACCAATTCAAATATTGACAGGAAAACTTTATTTTATCATGAAAAAAATAAGGACATCATTAATTTAATCTTTATTTTTTCCCATTAAATTAATTTTGAACTTTTTATTACCGTTCTTCAAAAGCAAATTTTTTAAACCTGAAGATCTAAACATAGCAGTTTTAGGTTTAAAATTAATTTAGATCTAATTAGTGAATAAAACCATATTTATCCCAACGCTAAGTTTAAAGTTTTAGTACCAGGTTTAGCGTGGGTTTAACTTTAGATCCTCGAAGGGGTCTTACTTTGCTGAGTGAATACGGTTTGGGGTTTTTACATTTAAACGTCCTTAGTGAAGTTTATATTCAATATAAAATGAATGTAGAAAAAGTAGTTATACGATTTTAAGAAGGCTATTTTTAAACTGAAGACCTGTCTTTTTGGTTTTATTTGTTCTGTGAGAAATACAGTAGCCAAAGGCTTAAGAAATATACAAGGTATGATATAAGATTTTTTTTGTATATTTAGGTAGTGTCCTAAAGTACCAAAACATCTAATAACAATGCACCAGAAGACGACGACTTGTGGTAGCATTCTCCACAGTATTATAAATATAGGGATGCTTAAAATACTAGGCTTTCCCTGGGCGCGCTTAATAACCAATGTCAACCTAATCAGCTACATGTAGGTTAGGCAGTATTGATCATTCTACGGCGATACCACGTCACCACTGAAGCTTCATGTTCTAAGATGACTTAACACAAGCTAATTGCGACATTCCATGACAGAAACAACTTGGAAGCAAGGAACCACTGCCAATATAGTAAAAAATTATATAAACTAAAGGTCAAATAGAGACTCTACGCTGTTAAACGGTAAGATACGTAGGATATAAACATAAATAACACGTGATAAAAAACATAACGGGAACACGGCCTCCCTGATTTAGATATCAATATTAGCCATTCACTCCCTTTTTTTTAAATGGGGGTATTCATGAATTATGGTAGTGGTATAATAAATAAAAAGTATTTAGCGTTTATAAATAAATAATGTTTCCATAACCATATTAGCTTCTTCAGGAGCGATGATTGATAGTCAATCATCACATGGTCAGCGAAACGCGCTTCGAGTGCAAAAATAAATTGTTTGATGTTTTCTTCTTATAGTGCCATCTCCATTACTGAATTTGGGCTGTAATCAAAGCGAATTCTTTCCTATCCTGGGCAATTCTTAATACGGTATGAGTATCCAGACCTGTCCAATCTCGTATATTTTTCAGCTAGGAACATTTTCGACGCCCCACACCTCTTTTCCCTTCAATTTTCCCCTCCATCAACAACCCGAGCAGTGAGTAACGTGGACCCCTATACGAGGCTGGTTTGAAAAGTCCGTGCAAAGTCCGAGAGATGGCACCACCGGCGCGTATCGAGGTCATGTTTAGTTAGTAGCATCTCTTGAATGAACGCACACCAAGTTTCAGCCATATTGGTCTATTTCCTTGTGTTTGGCATTCGTGTGAATCAAGGAAGTCGAGTGATTTTCAAGAAATGGACGAAAAAGAATTTCGTGTGGTGATTAAACATTACTTTATGAAAGACAAAACGCCTCAGGAGACTAAAGAGAAGCTTGATAAACATTATGGTGACTCTGCACCTTCGATTAGAACAGTTTATAAGTGGTTTCAAAATTTTCGGACAGGCCATATGGGCACAAGTGATGCTGAACGTTCTGGACGGCCTGTGGAGGTTACGACTCCAGAAATCATTGATCAAATCCATGATATGGTGATGGATGACAGAAGAGTTAAGGTGCGTGAGATTGCTAGTGCTGTGAGCATCTCGACTGAACGGGTACATAATATTTTGCATAAACATTTGGACATGAGAAAGCTATCCGCAAGTTGGGTGCCGCGATTGCTCACGCTTGACCAAAAACGGAGTCGTGTGAAGTGTTGCAAGGATGGTTTGCAGCTGTTCCAGAAGAATCCGGAGGACTTTAAGCGTCGTTTCGTCACTGTGGATGAAACATGGATACATTACTATACTCCTAAGATCAAACAACAATCTAAACAATGGGTTACCAAGGCAAAGACCGTTCCTTCGGCCGGAAAGGCTATGGCGACTGTCTTTTGGGATTCGCAAGGGATAATCTTCATCGACTATCTGGAAAAGGGTAAAACTATTACAGGTGAATATTATTCATCGTTATTGGACCGTTTGAAAACCGAGCTGCAAGAAAAACGCCCGCTATTGGCCCACAAGAAAGTCCTTTTCCATCACGACAACGCACCAGCACACACCTCAGCAGTTGTGGTCGCAAAATTAATGGAAATAGGATTCCAACTTGTTTCACATCCCCCCTATTCTCCAGACTTGGCTCCCTCGGACTACTATTTGTTCCCCAATTTGAAGAAATGGCTGGCGGGACAAAGATTTTATTCAAACGAGGAGGTGATTGCAGACACTAATGGATATTTTACAGACTTGGACAAATCCTATTATTCGGAAGGGATCAACAAACTAGAACATCGTTGGACGAAGTGTATAAGCCTAAAAGGAGACTATGTCGAAAAATAAAAAAGGTTTACCCCAAACACAAAAGTAGTTTTTATTTTTGCACGGACTTTTCAAACCAGCCTCGTAAATATGTCCCAAGTAACGATTTTTTTTTTGTCTTTTAAAAATGATAATAGTTCTCTTTGTCGATCCATTCGACGAAGTACATGTGGATTAGTGACACGCTCTGTCCAAGAGATCTTCAATATTCTGCGCATGACCCATAATTCGAAAGACTCCAAACGATTCATTGATCTTACTTCCAAGGTCCAGGCCTCAACTCCATATAAAAGCACTGGATTTATATAGACTTTTACAAAATGATAACGAGTATCCAAAGAAAGGGTTGAGTCTGTGAGGAGGTGTCTCATTTTGAGAAAAGCCGCTCTAGCCATTTCAATGCGAACTCGTACCTCAACTTTAGGATTCAAATCATTAGTTACCCCCCTAGGTATTTAAATTTGTTTACTTGTTCTATCAATTGACCGTAAACACGAATATCTGTTTGCAACCCGGGTGTTCTTGAAATGACCATTACTTTCATTTTATTAACGCTTACCTTCATGCCTAAAACATCACTTTCCCTAGATATATTGTTCATAAGACGCTGAAGTCCATCCGCTGTATGTTCTATAATACCGGTATCATCAGCATACCTTAGGTTGTTAATAATTTTGCCATTAACTTGGATACCATCTGTGGCATTCTCTAAGGCCTCCTGGAATATGTGCTCAGAGTATAGATTAAACAGGAGCGGGGAAAGAACATATCCCTGACGAACACCTCTTTTAATTCGTATTTCCTTAGTTTCTCTGCTATTTAGTCGTATTGTCTTGACCTGATCTCAATATAGATGAGTAATGAATCTGATCTCATTTTCGTCAAGGCCTATATTTTGAAGCACTTATATTAATTGTGGATGCTTGACTCTGTTAAATGCTTTTTCGTAGTCGATAAAGCACAAGTAAACGTCCTTCCTTTGATCTCTACATTTCTGCAAAAATACACTCAGCCCGAAAAGTGCTTCTCGAGTTTCAAATCCTTGTCCAAATCCGAATTGCTCTTCGGTAACATCTTGTTCGCATTTATTGTGTATTCTATGGTAAATGATCTTAAGCGTTACTTTCAAAGCGTGGCTCATTAGGCTTATAAGACGGTACTGTTCACATCTGTTCGCATTTGGCTTTTTAGGTAATGGTATGAACATAGATTTAAGCCAATCCTTTGGTATAGTTCCTGTACTGTAGATGTAGATGGAATTTATGCAGCTGCAAGAAATCTCCGCATAAAGATTATCAGGTACAGGATCCCTAACTTCTGCTGGGAGTATATTTAAGGAAATTCCGTCTGTAATGAGTTCTGGTAATTCTCTGTCGTCATCAGAGCCCATTCTTCTTCTAGATCTCTTTGTTCGGTTAATCTCTGATTATTACCAATTAATAAATATTTTGGTGTTCGTGTACTGTTTTGACCGGTAACTTCTTTACCTTTTTTATACATAGTGAAATAGTCAGCCACTATACATAGGCCTTCTTTAAGCCTATATTATCTACACACGGCATTGCAACTCCACAACCTTTCTGTTTTTCTTTTTCTCCTATTTGACTTTCAAACACCTTTCCGTGGAGTGGCAGCTACGCCATATGGTAGCTGCCACACTCAAACTGTGATAGGTATAACAGTTTTTTTTTATTTCCTTTTTAAAAAATTAAGTAATATAATCTACTTTTCATTCCGACAGTTTTTATTGTTTTTTTTTTTTAAATTTCATCAACGTTACAATTTTCGCAGTTCTTCTCAATCATACCTTTTCTATTCCCTTATCTCAATTGAGTTCATCGTCATTTTTTCTTTTGTAAGTGCTTTCCAAATTTAATAAGTCGTGTATTTCATAATATTTCCTTTACCAAAAATGATTTCTCGCTTTAGACACTTCTTTTTCATGAGATATCAACACCGTCAATATGCTCTTCTATGCCTTTGGTAGGAAGCCATTTAAAATAGTGGTTTCTTACATCTATTAACTCAACTCGCCACTACCTTTAGGCCGGCAGAAAGTATATTTATTTCTACATTTCTTCAGGTGATCTTCCATTCTTTCTTAGTTTATACAGGACCCGAGTCGAGTTATGTTGGAGGCTATCTATCTTAGATCCTGATTGCTTTTCTCTTTAATTTCATTATAATGACATATTATGATATTAAGATTTCAGGGATATAGCTTCTTTAAGCAGGTGCTAATTCGAACCGCAAAAAGCTTCCCTTTCTACTCGAACGTCGATTGTTTGCGCACACGTATTTTATTTTGTCATACGGTAATCATAGCTGTCCCCAACGACACAAACATCCAAACGAAATACACAGCAGAAATCCCCAAATACACAGACCTTGCAACAGAAATAAAAACGCTGTGGAAACAAGAAAAAAATTATCATTGTCCCCCTCGTTATATCAGCCACAAGCCTTACACCAACAACATTTACACCACACTTAATATAATTGGGATTCAACACAAACATACACAAAAACATTCAGAAGTCAGTGATTTTGAAAACATGTCACGTTGTCAAGTATTCCTTAATACACAATGGAAATAGCGTTTGTGCTGACTGGGCTTAGGCCCGTTAGCCAAACATGGAACCACATTAACCAAATCTGAGAAAGAAGAATATAATAATAATGATCAGCAATATTATTTTAAAAAATAATATTCAGCAATATTATTTTAAAAAAATAATTAATATTATACAAAGAAACAAACAAAACATATTGTACTTATCTTTTCTTCACCTGGGTTACGTGTCTGATAAAGCCAAGTAAGTACAGTAATACCCCGCTTTACGCGAGGGATACGTTCCGAAAAAAATCGCGTTAACTGAAATTCGCGTATATCGAGGTTTATGATTAAACATAGTCAAAATTTAATACAAAAAAATACAAATCATTTTAATCAATCACTTTAATTCTAAGAACACTTTATGCAATACATACTCTTATTTTTTACGGAAAAATACATCTATTGTCTTTTGGGTAACGTTTTGTTTACGTTCTTGTAAAATACGTTCATAACACCCAACACTGTTTTTAATTGTTTGACACACGGTCAAGACACGGTCATCATTATTGTCTATACTCTGCAATATGTCCAAACCTGAATAAATTTTTGAAAGTGCATTTTGTATTTCCCCTGAAGATAAAACTTTCTCTTCTACTTGTTCTTCCTCATCGTAGATAGGATTATTCTGTAACTCGATCAGATCTTCATTGCTAATAGGATCGTCGTGCGTTGCTACAAGTTCTACGAGATCTTCTACCGTGACATCTTCAAGTTCAGACCCCTCAATCATTGCAGCAATGTCTTCAAGCACTTGTCTCTGCATCTGGACAATTCTTCTAGGTGCTTCCACTACATCTGGCCAAAGATTACGCCACACCCCATTCATACAACTCATTTTAACTTCCTTCCAAGCCTCTTCTATGTTGTGAATAGACTTCATAATGTTGTATGACTTCCACCACTCTCGCATAGACTGTCTTCCTTCCCCGTCAGTTTCATGAATTAGTTGGCTAAAAGTGCGGCGATGGTAATAAGCTTTGAAGTTTGCTATTGCTCCCTGGTCCATAGGTTGTAATATTGACGTAGTGTTTGGTGGAAGGAACTTTACGTACACTTTTAAGTCTCTGGGCGTATCAAGTGAGGTTGGATGTCCTGGGGCATTGTCTAAGAGTAATATAACTTTAGGTTCAAGCCCATTTCTGTCACAGTATGATTTGACTGATGGGCAAAAACTATTAGAATACCATTCTTGAAAAATTTCCCGTGTAACCCACGCCTTTCTGTTTGATCGCCACACAACTGGTAGACTTGTCTTGTCTGTGCCTCGCATTGCACGGGGTGTTTCTGAATGGTACACTAGTAAAGGTTTCAGTTTGAAATCACCAGTGGCATTACCACCCAGCAGAAGTGTTAGTCGATCTTTCGCAGCTTTGAAACCACTGGCTTGACGTTCTTCCTTAGAAATGAATGTTCGAGATGGCATTTTTTTTCCAGTAAAGTGCGGTCTCATCAACATTGAAGATGAGACAAGCAGGAATTTTCTCTCGTCTAACGAAGTCTTGAAACTTGTCTGGAAACTCAGCTGCAGCTTGAATGTCCGCGCTGGCCGCCTCGCCTGTTATGTGGATATTGTGAAGATTAGAACGCTGCTTGAACCGATGGAACCAGCCTCTGCTGGCAGCAAAAGTCGGAGTGGCACTCCCTTCTCCTTCTTTTGTTTTCAGCATCTCATACAAAGATTTTGCTTTTGTGCATATGAGATCTTGACTTAGTGGTGTGTTCTTCTTATTCAAATCTTCGATCCAGACTGACAGTAATTTCTCCATTCTTTCTAAGATAGATGATCTCGAACGAGAAAGTTTTGTTGCACTTATAGGTGTTGAACCTTCGCTGGAGATTTTAATTTTTTCCCGATTTTTATAAATCGTTCTCACAGTCGATTCTGAGAGTCCAAAATCTCTCCCAACAATTGTTGCTTTGCCTCCATTTTCCATTCTTCTTAACACTTTCATCTTCAATTCCAAAGTGACGCTTTTACGCTCTTTTTTCTTTACAGGCGGCATTTTTAACGTAGGGTTAAATTATGTATGTATGTATCTCCAATAAATATTAAAACAAAACTGCCAGCCGACCGAACTAACATTACGGAACAAATGAACACACGAAACGAACGAGGAAATCCCCATAGAACAAAGTCGAAGGACAGGGAATTCCCAATTCTTCAAAGAGAATATTCAGAGAAAGCGGGGATCCCCCCGCGACCATAGAGAAGTTAATGACTACATGAGCGCGAAATTTGAAATTCGCGTTATAGTGAAACCGCGCGTAACGGGGTCGCGCTAAGCGGGGTATTACTGTACTATAAAAACAGCTTGTCAGAAATTGCATTTTCAAAAAAACTCTACTCAATTCATCTTTTTCTATGAAATTGTATGTCTGCTTTGTGGAAAAATTGCGGCATTAGTAAAGATGTGGTAGCGTGATGTGGAAAATTTATCAGTGAAATGTAAAATATCTTCTTTAGTTTCTATAAAATATTGACATTTTTATTGAATTCATCGGAAGTTTTTAGATGAATTTTTAGCAAACAAAATGCTGTGTTTGATAAAAGATAAATAGAAAACACTATCAATAAATATTTTCTAAAATATCTGGAAAGATTTAATGTTATTAGTGGTCACCAATATGGTTCCTACAAGAAAAGATAAACATTAGTTCCTTTAACCTATATTAGATATCGCTGAAAAATACAATCACACATTATGGGGAGTCTCAAGTGGTTATGTTTGTTATATCCAAGGCATTCGACCTTATTTGATATGACTTGGCTAAAGTTCGCTATTATAATATGTCCCGAAATTTTGGCTGATGGCTCCTCCATGAAGGTCATTCTTTGTAATTTTAAATTGATGTATTTGCTTATGATACCTTCACTAACAACGTCGGTGTTCCTATTTTTTTTTTTTTTTTTTAATGGGTCTAGCACACGTGCTGCAGGGAAGTCCCTAAAGCGCTCCAGGAGCGGCACGAGTGCGGAAAAAGCGATTCACGTTGTTCTTGAATCGCTGTAAATTGTACTCGGTGGGAAAACACAGCGCTGGGCAAATTATTCCAAAGGGATGACGTTCTCCATATAAAAGATTGCTTGAAAAGCGTTGTACGCAGAGTAACAAGCTGAACCTCATACGGATGCGAAGCACCAGCGCGACGTGTATTTCTAACATGCACCGCTTTGGGAGGAATTAAGCGGGCTACATCCTTCAACACTTTCCATGAAAATACTTGTAGAACAGACTCAAGTCGCCAACCGCTCTTCGATGTTCCAGCGAATCAAGGCGGCCGGTCAATTCCGGGTCCCCAATCAGACGGACCGCTCTTCTCTCTGAACAGAATCCAACAAATGCAGTGTATGTTTCGGAGCGGAGCCCCAAACGTGGGAGCAGTATTCCATAGTTGGTCGAATTTGGGCTTTTTTTTTATGGGTCTAGCACACGTGCCACAGGGAAGTCCCTAAAGCGCTACAGGAGCGACACATGTGCGGAGAAAGCGATTCACGTTGTTCTTAAATCGCTGTAAGTTGTACTCGGTGGGAAACACAGTCCTGGGCAAATTATTCCAAAGGGATGATGTTCTCTATATAAATGACTGCTTGAAAAGCGTTGTACGAGGAGTAACAAGCTGGACCTCATATGGATGTGAAGTATTAGCGAGACGTGTACTTCTAACATGCACCGCTTTGGGAGGAATTAAGCGGGCTACATCCTTCGAACACTTTCCATGAAAATACTTGTAGGATAGGCTCAAGTCGCCAACCGTTTCTTCGATGTTCCAGCGAATCAAGGCCACCTGTCAGTTCCGGGTCTCCAATCAGACGAACAGCTCTTCTCTAAACAGAATCCAACAAACGCAGTGTATGTTTGGGAGCGGAGCCCCAAACATGGGAGCAGTATTCCATAGTTGGTCGAATTTGAGCTTTGTAAAGAATTAACAGTTGTTGTGAAGTGTAAAGCTTTCTGGTTCGAAATAATATTCCCAACTTCTGAAAAGCTCTCCTTGCTATGCCTGCAACATGTTCATGCCAGGACATATTTGCTCCCAAATTTACTCCCAACAATTTGAGTGACGATGTTAGGGGAATGGAGTGCCCCGACATAACTATGTCGGGTTCAGCAACGTTAACTTTTTTAGAAAAAACTGCCGCTAGGGTTTTTGTAGCGTTAAATTCCACTTGGTTACTGTCACCCCCAAGATAGAATTTCTTCCAGGTCTTTGTTAAGTTGAACGACCTCCTGCTGTCTGCGGATATTCGCCTGAGCAGCCGATGTCCGAGCGTTCAAAGGGAATGAAGAGACAAGCGTACTGTCATCTGCAAAGCTATAGATTGGATTCCCGGTCTTTTCCAGCAGATCGTTAATGTAAATGAGAAAGAGAGTAGGAGACAGTATGGAGCCCTGGGGCACACCGGCGTTGATAGTGAGGGTGTTAGAAAGAAATCCGTCGACCGCCATTCGTAAAGAACGCTCTCTGAGGAAACATGAGAGCCACAAACAGAACCTTTCAGACATACCATAAGAGCGTAACTTAGCCAACAGTCCATCGTGCCAAACACGGTCGAATGCCTTGGATATGTCAAGAGCAACCGCTCGAGATTCTCCAAAGTGTTCAATTGCGTTGTTCCAAACATGTGTTACATAAGTCAGAAGATCTCCTGTTGATCTATGTTTATGAAAACCATATTGGTGATCGCTAATATCTATTATCTTTGTTTTCACATTATCTGGATCTGATGGTAGCACACTTGTTTCTTTTATTTACCTTGAACGTTTTAACACCAACTCCCGATGCAAATACCAATACGCAGAAAGAAGTTTTACAACTTAGCCAAGACTGGTTTTACTCCATATATTTAAGGCGGTTGACCATGATTGGCATGCTAGATTGTTGGCCAATCTGCACCTTTATGATAATTTTTATTTATTGCTCTCAAGTTACCTTATAGATCGTTCTTTGCAAGTATTAATTAATGGATTTTCCGATACCTTTACTATTAACGCCGGTATACCTCAAGATCTCCTGCTGCATTTTTTCTTTATACTGACGATATTGTTGGCTCTCCATTTGCCTTAAACGCTTGGACACCAGCTCCAAATTTCTGCAGGGAACAAGAAGGTATATAGTTTAACAAGATCATCAAATTTTATTTTATTATGACAGTAATTAAGTAGAATCTAACGCTTTAGAAATCCAGACAGTTTTTTCTCAGAAAGTTAATATTTCCTTTATTAGTTTTATCGGGAGACTTTTCTCATAGTGATTCAACTTACTAAGCCTTAACTTGGAATTTATTATGTCTTGACATGGATTATGTTACATGGATTACCAGCAAATTTTAGTTCGTACTAAAATACTATATTCTCCTCAACAGACTTTAATGCTATACCATGCTCTAATTCGAACAACAATGGTATATTGGTATACTCGTATATTTGTGACTCTGCTCCAAAACGTACTCCGTGTCTCCTAGTTTCTATCCGGATCGAAAAATTAAATTCTTTAAAAACTTTCATAAAGAATGTTTGATTTATGTAGTATGCCTATTCCTCCTAGGAATACTGAGAATTCACGTCATACTAGTACTCGCACAGCCTATCGATGTAAGTTTCAGCTTATCATCCTTCGTACGTCCTTTTCCAAGAACCATTTTTCAAGGAGGATCTCAAATGAATTTTTCAGAACTGTCTTTCCCACTGTGACAATTTGCTGTAAATGACAACCAATGAGAATTACTACTTCTGCTGCTCTTATAGCAATTTTTCATCATAATACCATGCATTTTAGCGACCATTTCTGCATCTACAGTGCTCGTACGGCCACGTTTAAATTTATTTATCCAGTATTAAATGGTCCCGAGTGCTGGAGCAAAATCCTCATGAACTTCCTTCAGTTCAGCTTCTTTTTGGACCACAGCCCACTTTTTCAAATAAAAATGTTTTATTACTGCACCATACTCGGCTTTATCTATTTTTACCAAACGTGTGATCCCGGTCACTTACGATAACTGCCACCAAACAACTGCCAATTGCGTCTGCTAATTTGCTTCCTGCTGGAAATGTGCCACAGTTCAGCCGATACCTAACTAAGGCAAGAAGACCTTGCCAAATAACTACCGACCAGTCGCACTGCTTTCAATAATATCGAAAGTCATGCAAAAGGTTATCAATCAGCACCTTCTAAAATATCTTGAAGGATTCAACATTATTAGCGAACACCAATATGGCTTTCGTAAACATAGATCAACAGGAGATCTTCTGACTTATGTAACACATGTTTGGAACAACGCAATTGAACACTTTGGAGAATCTTGAGGGGTTGCTCTTGACATATCCAAGGCATTCGACCGTGTTTGGCACGATGGATTGTTGGCTAAGCTACGCTCTTATGGTATGTCTGAAAAGTTCTGTTTGTGGTTGGTCTTGGGGCGACAGTAACTAAGTGGAATTTAACGCTACAAAAACACCGGCGGCAGTTTTTTCTAAAAAAGTTATCGTTGCTGAACCCGACATAGCCTTGTAGGGGCCCTCCATTCCCCTGGCATCGTCACTCAATATGTTGGGCGTTAATCTGGGAGCAAATAGATCCTGACATGAACATATTGCAGGCATAGCAAGGAGAGCTTCTCAAAAGTTGGGAATATTATTTCGAACCAGAAAGCTTTACACTCCACAACAACTGTTAATTCTTTACAAAGCTCAAATTCGACCAACTATGAAATACTGCTCCCATGTTTGGGGCTCCGCTCCCAAACACACACTGCATTTGTTGGATTCTGTTCAGAGAAGAGCTAAGAGCTGTTTGTCTGATTGGAGACCTGGAACTGAGCGGCGGCCTTGATTCGCTGGAACATCGAAGAACGGTTGGCGACTTGAGTCTGTTCTACAAGTATTTTCATTGAAAGTGTTCGAAGGATGTAGTCCGCTTAATTCCTCCCAGAGCGGTGCATGTTAGAAATACACGTCGCGCTAATACTTCACATCCGTATGAGGTTCAGCTCGTTACTCCGCGTACAACGCTTTTCAAGCAGTCTTTTATATGAAGAACATCATCCCTTTGGAATAATTTGCACCGAGTATAATTTACAGCGATTCAAGGACAACGTAAATCGCTTTTTCCACACACATGCGCTTTAGGGACTTCCCTGTAGCACATGTGCTAGACCCATAAAAAAAATTAAAAAAATATAAATAAAAACTTTTAACGTTACAAGAATCATGTTTACCAACAGTCATGCCGCTTAACAAAAATTTCCGCCATTTCGTAGAGAGTTACCAGTCTTATTAATTCATCTTTGTATAGTCGGTGTTATAAAAATATTTTATTATAGGTACTGAATACTTGGAGTCAAATGGAGAAATATTCATTTTTTTCTCAATTCAGACCTACTTATAATTAGGTAAAAGTTCTATTTATCAGCATCATCAAATCTTTTTAATTAATTTTGCGGAATGTTTCTTGAAGTAATGTGAACAAATTTTTTTATTAAGTTGAGGTTTCTAGGTTAAAAACCCGGAAAAATGTTGTTACTTTTTTAACCTTTTCTAATAATTACTATTGTTTCAATAAAAATGTGTCACAGAAAGTTTAACTAGAAATAGCCTATCTATAAAAATAAATTGACTGTTTTTACTGATTATGTGCAGCATATATTTTAATATGTATTGTGGTTTCTATAAAACGATTGAGCTTAAAATAAATTTAAGATGTTTACTATCTCCAATAAAAAAAATTTGCTTTATGAGACCATGAGGTACCTTGGTAAAATACAGGAGATTGAAGTCTTACGTCTTATTAATAAACACTAAATACTGTGCCCTTCTTAAATTGAACTATTACTCTTAAACATACATCAAATCCAAAATTTGAGAAATCGACTCCATTACTACGATTCATATACAATATTATAATTTCTCAAACTTAAAATTCATGCCTCACTCTTTTACCTGGGAAGTTAAAGAAAGAGTTTCTAAAGCCCGAAATATATAATAGATGGCGTTGATGAAATGAGATTAATGATATCTAGGGAATGGTTAGAGTATTGATAGAGTAGAAATAATTTTTTTGTTTTGTTCATATCGATATCATGTATAAAATTTTCATTGTGTTATAGAAAATATAAGGTATACCGGCCAACATAACCGCGTAGTTTTTTAATTATAAAGATATTAATTATTATGAGTTAAATTTTACTCCCTGTGTGTATTATTTTCGTTGATGAGTAATTGCTTTAAAAACTTGAACTTGAAATTATTTGTTTTTGCAACATCAAAAGTAATAAACTTTTAAGTTTAAGCATGGTAACATTGCAAGTGTTGACGTTATTATCAAAATCTGGGTTAATTGTTTTTAACGTGTCTACTTACCACAATTAGTATCGAACTGCTCAAAAATTTTAAAACTTCACAGTCAATTTTCTCATTAGTTATTTACCATAGTTTTTCTACAGTTGCTTTTGAGACAAGGATTTACCGGTTTTAATATATTGAACGAATTGCATGATATCCTGTCTAAAATGTCAGATATTCCATATTAATGTAATTCATATATTATTTACAATTTATTAGGTCTTTTTTGTCTTCGTCAAGTTTCAATTCTAATTATGAAAGGCGAAAAAAAATATTTACATTATGTTATGGACACCTTCGTGTCGCTCAATAGATGTTTGCTTCTTTTTCCCTTAATATAATAATAATTTTATATTAAAAAAAGATTTTACGTTACAAGGAAACCAATAAAAAAGATGAGGTTCTTATCACGCACGTTTTTTACCCCCTTGTTAATTTATATATAAGCATGTTACCCCTGCTGAACGCAATTTTTTAGTTTATTTTACGATACCGCATATCAGACACCATAATGATCGATCATTATATCTTCGTTCCAGGAGATCATAGATTAGGTGCGTAACACTTCACATATAAGTAGATACATGACACTCGTTTTCAGATGAAATGCAAAAGATACTTTTACATATATCTTTACCAATTATCTCACATAAAAATACTACATTTATTATTTTAAATCTATAAAATTTAATTATGGATTCTTAATTTAAACCTAGCAAAATCAGGAATATCTACGCTAACCATAGCGTTTAATGATATATTCATAGCTGTTAATGGGGGGCCAGTGTTATTTTAGATTATAGCTAGCCATTTTGTATATTAGTATACGATATACTCTAATAATCTTAGAAACATGATGGTTGGTCAGTTAGCTTTAGCGTTCCAGTCTAGGACCAATGGACTTGAAGGATCATGCAGATTTTAGAAGCAAAAGGAGGTACTACTACTACTACTACTACTACTACGTAATACTTTTTGTCATATATACGAGGGTGGATTGATAAATCTGGTAAATTTCTACGAAGTTTTTTTAAACGCTTCATAGTTTACGTTTGGGGAAAGTGGTGAAAATGGTATTATTTTGTCATTGCCATTTTCTTTTTTTTTATTGATGCCATTACCTTTTTTTAATTATATTTTTCTCAGCTCAGTTGGTGGTTAGATGATTCCCCCATATTTTTATAAGGACTGGATGTAATTTCATCTGTTTTTTGGGCATACAAATTTAACTATTTTTTTTTTAAAGCTTTAGCGTTAAATCTCGGTTCACTATTTAAACATGGTAATCTGTTTCATTAATTAACAGAAGTGCCTTGTAAGATCGATATGCTTTCATTGGTTGAGTTTGTTTGAGAGAGAGAGAACATTTATATTTTCAGCTGCTTTAAACAAATGTTCGGGAAAGACGTTTTTGTCCAAGGGCCATAGCAGCTCTTGGTAAGCTTCTGCAAATAAACTTGCAACTTGACATTGCGTTACTTGACGACCTGGATTTGTCCTTAACCATTTTTCTGTTGCTTGAATATAATAATTGCTCATAGGTTTAAAAATAGGTACGTTCAGTGGCGGAAGCCGATGTGTAGTAAGGCCTGGCAGTTGTAACATTGGGCTTCGCTATGGTTAACGCCTCCAGGATACGTAACACTATATTTTCAGGGGTTTTCTTTATGACGCTTGTAAAATGTTTCGTCCATTTTACAAATAAGTTTCATTTAATATAGCCAGTGTCTGGAATGGTGACAACACCCTGAGAAGATATGCGAGGCAAATCTATTTTTCGGCTTGTGATTGTGTTGATTTGTTTCTTCCTTTTTAATCCTAAAACTTCTTTTTTCATTCTTTTTTTTTTGAACGGTGGAAAATCCACTTTTATCATTAAATATATATTTTTAGTGGGTCGATTTTCCTACTCTCCTCTACTTTAAAAAATCATCTGTTAAGGGGCAATGATCGGTTGTTCTTCGGCCTTCCAAGGAATTATTTTTTTTGTTTTTGCCCCTTTTTTTAATTTTTCAAAAGTTTTCGATTTTGAAAAAAAAAGTATTGAATGTGCTTCTACATGACCCCACGAGTCATCCATTTCAATATATGCAGTGAATTTCATAACACCTTGTATATATATATATATATATATATATATATATATATATATATATATATATATATATAATAGCTGTTTTGGTTAATTATGTCGATTTCTTAGCAACATTTAAGCGTTTATTTCCATAACAAAATAAATTACCTTAATAATAAAAGTATTGGCCTTTGTTAGCTATGACTTTTTTCCATCGTTCTGTCAAAGAATGGATTCGGCACCAGAAGAACTTTTCATCTTTTTAGGCCAACCATTCATCAAGCCAAATTTTCACTTCTTCGTAAGAATCTAAGTGTTGCTTTGAAAGTCCGTTCTGCATCGATCGAAATAAGTAGTAGACTAAAGGGGCTAAGTCCGGTGAATACGGCGGGTGGGGTAGAACATCCCATTTGATGTTTTCCAAATAGTTTTTAACACATTTTGCAACATGGGGCCGAGCATTGTCATGTTGAAAAATGACTTTATCGTGTCTTTGGGCGTTTTTTCTTCCATGCTCGGTTCAACTTTATCAATTGTTTTCGGTATCGATCGCCAGAAATCGTTTCACCAGGTTTCAGTAATTTATAATACACAGCGCCTTTATTATTCCACCAAATATACAGCAAAGCTTTCCTTCCCTGTATATTGCGCACTGGTTGTGATGTTGAAGGCCGGCCTGGGTCTACCCAAGTTTTTTGGGTTGGAGCATGTTCATCATAAGCTTCAACCAACAATCGATAACTTTCAGCAGCCGTTTTCTTCAAATAAAGGAAGGCTATTAAACTTCCCCGCAAAACGTCTTTTTCTGGTACGAAACACGACATTCAAAGCTATGAAGAACTATGTTTTTCGCACAGTGACAATTAATAACGAATTGGCTTTTGATGGCGTATGTTTACCTTCCAAAACCCCATAGATGTCACTAGTGTATTAGTAACGCCATCTCTTAGCAAAATCGACATTATTAACCGAAACACCTATTTTACATATATGTATATATGTTATATATATATATATATATATATATATATATATATATATATATATATATATATATATATATATATATATATATATATATATATATATATATATATATATATATATATATATATATATATATATATACATATATATATATATATATATATATATATATATATATATATATATATATATATATATATAACAAATACAGAGAGAGAAAGTAAAAGTTGCCGTATCTAACAAAATCCTAAGATATAAAAATAGTTGGGGAACTCGGCAAATGGGCAACAACAGATGTTCACACTATATTCATTTAGCCAATATTTCGGTCCTAGGTTGGGACCTTCATCAGGGCACAAACTGAAAAAGAGATAACGAAGCAACCAATAAGGAAAGTTGGGCATGGAAAATTATTATTGTTAAGTTTAATTTTTTAATTATTAATTTTCAATTTTTAATTTGTAATTTTAATTTCAATCTTATAATTACTGATAAATTTTTATTGTTGTTATAAAGAAACGTATATTATTATTATTATTCTTATGAAGAAATGCCAAAATAAAAACTGCAAGTAACTCACATGGAGTGTGCGAATTAATCTAGCAAGAATGACCAAAAATAACAATTGTCACAACAAAGACCAACACTGAAATAAAACAGCCATTATTAACTAACATATTAATTTAAAAATATAGCATTTACAGCAAGGATGCCATTAGAAACTTTGGATGCTGAAAAATCAAAATTAATTAATCACCTGAAAAGAGAAATGACAAGTTTGACAAGGCGCTGACAAAGGACAACCATCTGACAGAAGTAAGGGATTACTCAAAATAAAAGGGAAAAAAGGTTGAATAACCAGGAAAGAACGGGTTAAGTACAAATTAGGTATTACGTCATTAGAATGGAATTTTGGTATAAAAGGAAAAGTACCCATTGGGAACACAATTTTTCAACGGTATGGAAATTAAGTGGCGTAGGGAAAAATGATTTTTCTTCTTGAGAGGAGAAAAGGGGGATTGGAAAAGGAGCTGAAAAGTGAAGAGGGTTTTATTTATTTGGTTTATACTAAGCAATTTTATTGAAAATGGGAGTGTAGTTCTAAAGAATTTCACGGGAACCATGAGAATATATACCCAAAGAAGGGACACCCAGAGGATAAATACGTAACGGGAGAAAGCTATAGAATACCGAAGGCGTAGAACTATGAAGAGAATGACGACCCAGAGATATTATGTGGGGTAGGTAAATCACAGGAGAGGAGAAAACTATATATGTTGCTCAAACCGTCAAGATCAGACCTTTTATTAATGTTGTGGGGATTTTCGTTGATATAGCACATCTCAAGAAATTCTGCGCATTTGTCTTGTAACTGAATGTTTTTTATGGCTATCTTTCTTAGAAATCATTCTTTGCAAGTGAGAGTTAATGGATTTTTTTTCGAAACCCTTACTATTAACGCCTGTGTATTTCAGGATTTTATACTGTCTCCTATCTTTTTTCTTTACATTAACCATCTGCTGCAAAAAACTAAAAATCCATTATTGCTAATTATGGGATACTTGCTTATGTACGTTAAATACGCGACCATCAACTTCACTGCAAATATCTGCAGAAAACAGAATGTCATACAACTAAATAAAGCTTGCTTGGAGAGTAACAAAGTAGAATTTAATGCTACTAAAATCCAAACAACAGTTCATTTTCTAAAAAAGTCAACGTCGCAAAATTTATTCCACTAACATCGTCGTTTCATTTACTAGGCATTAAACTGTAAGTAAATATGTCCTGACATGATGTTTCAGACATAGCAAAGAAAGTTTCTTAAAAACTAGGAATATCGTTTTCCACCAGAAAGCTTTATACTCCACAACTACTCCTAATACGGTGCAAATGTAAAATTCGAGGATCTATGGGCTACCGCTTCCGTGTTTGTATCTCAGCTCCCAAACATACTCTGCATCTGTTACATTCTGTATCCCAGAGAACTATTGATGAATATAGCCCGCTATATTTCTTATAGAGTGGTGCACGCAAAAATTTCTTTATGTGGAGAATTGCATCTTTTTATAATGAACTGCCGCGGATTATTATTCTTACCAAGTACAATCTATAGCGATTCGAGACGAATTTAAAACAATACCGTATTCTTGCCGTTTTGGCATAATATAAGGATTTTCCTGCCCTTAAAAAATTATACGGTTTACCATAAAGCGTGGTCAAGCTCCTAGTTGTGAATGTAGTTGGCTTTCAAATATGGAACATGGCATTAAAAGTGGGTCATTAGGTTTGGTTCAAAAATGAATTAGTACGTCCATTAAGGTTTTTTATAGCTTTTATATCTTTCAGTGGACCTGCAACTTACACTAGTATAATATTTAATAATTTTAAAACTCACCTATTTTATGTGTCTATAAAAGTAAGAAAATGCGAACTAAAATAAAACGAACATATGGTGACATTAAAGTAAACGACATTAAAGGAAGAATCTGTGTCTCGTAACAAATTAAATTGTTAAATTTTATATTCTATTGCAGATTTCATTTATAATATATTTTATCATTAAAGTAACGTAAAGAATTATTTCATTTTTAGTATTCCGCACACCCGATTTTCTCCAAAACTATTGGACATGGAAAGTTGAAATTTGGCACTAATATAGGAACTGATGGCCTTATTAGAGCCGTGTAGTCTTGAAAGTTAAATTTTGACTTAAGGGGTTAGTTTTGGGGGATGAAATCGGAAGAAAAAAATGTGTTTTACTTGGTCATCGAGTGAGATGTCAGACGAAAGCTTGTAAAAACATGAGTTCAAAAATATATTTAATGTAATTCTTGCGCTCACTTTTCTTTGCATTATTTTTAAAAAATTGAGATAAATCGCTGTCTCCCCCTTATCTCGAAAATTGCTGATCAAAAAATGTTGGAAAAACTCTGGAATATTCTTCACTGGGTGTAGATTGAACGAAAATTATCACAAGTTTATTTTTTTATAATTTATCTGGCATATAAAAAAGCAAAAATTTCAAGGTTATCAGTTTTCAGTAAAGATCGGAAAAAAAAAACTTTGTTGAGAACTCATTTGGGATGTGTTTTGTGGAGTCATCATTTTATATCTCCGTAACAAAAAATTTTATTCTAAAAGTAATCAACACTAATTGCTCGAGTCCAACTTGCACTTGACCGGGTATTATTTATTTTATTGATATAGTGTAACTAAAGTTGTATGAGTGGAGACACTAAAATTTATATCCAGAGGATAAGATATTAGAAATTTATATTTTTTCTAATGTGTAAACAACAAAATCGGAAATTGTGTAAGGTCTGCCCGACTAGGTAACATAGAACTTATTACATTTTGGTCGTTTGTTCTCTGTTTTTTCATTTTCATTTAGATTGTTAAATTTGTTTGCTAATATTATGAAAAACTTCCTTTTACCAGTTGTGAACTTGGATGCTGACTTAAAGTGTATAGTTGTCAATTTAAATCTTTTATTTAAATAAGTTGTATTTTTAATATTTGATAGTTTTTCCTGTTCTTAAACTAAATAATTTGGAATAATTATTAGTGAAATTAAATATAAAAATAAATACACCTTAAAACAGCTATTAAAAACTTATTTTACTTAACAAGACATCCAATATTCAATAATTATTAAGTTAAAACAATTGTTAGATATCTTTTGAGGTTTATGGGGGCAGTGGATTTTTAAATGTATGTTGGAGCATTCGTCTAGTACAAACTTCTGCGAGTTTGTTTAAAATATGGTCTGTGGCCTCACAATTAACAGTACATGCATTTATTATAAATATCTCGCAATTTCGCAACATTAAACTTTACGGATATGAATGGTTAGTCCTTAAACTTGGTTTATCATATGAGAGATTTATTTAATCAAACTCAAACATAACCGACAACACTTGCTACAATTCAGCTAATTTTTTGGTAATTCGAGGTTCGAAATGCTAGAAGTAAACAGATCCTGCCGTATCCCCTAGTTGATAATAACCTCGTCAGCAAGAAAATCAGGCTTTATAGACTTGCTGTGAACAACAGCTTTCTTTAAACCGCCATTTCTAAAATTAACTTTTTTTAGTAAATTTGTAACTCTTATAGCTATTAAAACATACTTCGGTTCTGTAACCTTCACAAATTAGTTGTTTGTACTACCTTAAAACTATACCTTATTTTAAAAAAAAATAGAAAAGTTGTTTTATCAGTGTTTAAATTAAGGGGAAAGGGTAGTTTGAGTGAATCTGTGAGGATAATTAAATTTCTCTAAGTACATAATATTAAACTTTATTTAAAATCACAAAATTTTGTTTTAACTTCTCTCCTGTAGCTTCTAATGGAAGATGAAGGAATGCTATATATTTTAAAGAAATTCTGGTTAGCTCTTTTTTTAATTGTCTCTAAAACTACATATATATATATATATATATATATATATATATATATATATTCATATATTATATATATATATATATATATATATATATATATATATATATATATATATATATATATATATATATATATATATATATATATATATATATATATATATATATATATATATATATATATATATATATATATATATATATATATACATATTATATATATATACATATATATATATATATATATATATATATATATATATATATATATATATATATATATAAATATATATATATATATATATATGTGTATATATATATATTTATATTATATATATATATATATATATATATATATATATATATATATACATATATATATATATATATATGTATATATATATATATATATATATATATATATATATATATATATATATATATATATATATATATATATATATATATATATATGTATATATATATATATATATATATATATATATATATATATATATATATATATATATATATATATATATATATATATAGTAAGGGCTGTGCTATTTTTTTTGTCGTATTTATGGCCTTTGATTCTATTTTGTAGATATTGGCTTGTTTGCCCGACGTATCATGAAATAAATAAAAGCCATACCTTTGATTTCAAAAACATCAGAATTATCAAGACCGAAATAAATACAAAAAAAAGAGAAATTCTCGAATCCGTTCATATTCGGTTGACACCCACTGCAATAAACGAAAAAACAGATGTAAATAACCTAAACTATATCTACCTACCAGTCATATAAAGTCCCTCAAGTTAAGTGGTTTGTTTGTAGAAAGAAAAAAAATGTGATATTAATAGTGTTTTAAACTCAACACCCCACGAAATGAACTACTTTCTAAGGTAAGGCTCTCATTAATGTATACAGTTAATTTTATTAAATTAAAAACTACGAAAAGACACAAATATTTAACCCCGAAATATACAACAAACGGATTAATACTAGCTATATTTAATTCTTCTAATGTAATCTTTTAGAGCAAATTTTGAAGAAGACCTCTTCCGAAGGTCGAAACGTTAATAAATATATAACAAAACCAAGAACAGTTTTAATGATCTAATTCCAAGAACACGTAAAATATAAAATATATATATATATATATATATATATATATATATATATATATATATATATATATATATATGTATATATTATTTTAAGAGTAAATATTTAGAACATTCTTTAAAAAAGCTTGATAGTGGACAAATAAGTTTGTACTTATAGTCAGCGCATAATATGCTGGCCTTTTTTTTTATGTGGATTGATTTGTTAGTTCTGAAAAGGGTGAGTCAAGAATAGAGACTGTGTTCTTTGTTTACAATTACAGTCACATTTGGTTACAGGAAATACTACAGACAATTCTTTACTTGAAGCGACTTGGTATCCAGGATGGTAACATATTTCATCTAGTGGTAAAATCGTAACAAGTACATATATTTTTATCATTTTAAATCCGCCCTAGAGAATTCCATTATTTTTTTTTGTTATTTCCATTGTTTACTATAAAGCATGGTTAAATACTTAATTATGAATGCAGTTGGCTTTGTTAAAAATACACATATTAAAATGACCGATAAAGCTTTTTTATAGCTTTGATTTATTCTGCAGTTTACATTTTGCATCGGTAGAGATTTTAATAACACTAATATTTACCTACTTTATATGTAGATGCCACCATCTATAAAAGTTAGAACTTACGGAATTTAAATAAAAAGAAAATATGCTGACATTAAAGTGAACCACGTTCAAAGAAAAAAACCGTGTCTCGTAGCAACTTTATATCCTATTTTTATTTCCATTGTTGATATATTTTGTCATGAAAGAAATCAAGAAAATTATATAATTTTTATTTATTTTCCCGATATGGTGTAAGTAATCATATATGCGTAGAAGCAATAAACTTTATATACAGATGTTAAGATGTTCTTTTTTTTTTTTTTTTTTTTTGTATGGGTCTTGCACACGTGCTGCAGGGAAGTCCCTAAAGCGCTCCAGGAGCGGCACGAGTGCGGAAAAAGCGATTCACGTTGTTCTTAAATCGCTGTAAATTGTACTCGGTGGGAAACACAGCGCTGGGCAAATTATTCCAAAGGGATGACGTTCTCCATATAAAAGATTGCTTGAAAAGCGTTGTACGCGGAGTAACAAGCTGAACCTCATACGGATGCGAAGCACCAGCGCGGCGTGTATTTCTAACATGCACCGCTTTGGGAGGAATTGAGCGGGCTACATCCTTCGAACACTTTCCATGAAAATACTTGTAGAACAGACTCAAGTCACCAACCGTTCTTCGATGATCCAGCGAAGCAAGGCTGCCGGTCAATTCCGGGTCCCCAATCAGGACGGACCGCTCTTCTCTGAACAGAATCCAACAAATGCAGTGTATGTTTGGGAGCGGAGCCCCAAACGTGGGAGCAGTATTCCATAGTTGGTCGAATTTGGGCTTTGTAAAGAATTAACAGTTGTTGTGGGGTGTAAAGCTTTCTGGTTCTAAATAATATTCCCAACTTTTGAGAAGCTCTCCTTGCTATGCCTGCAACATGTTCATGCCAAGGCATATTTGCTCCCAAACTAACCCCCAACAAATTGAGCGACGATGCTAGGGGAATGGAGTGCCCCGACATAATTATGTCGGGTTCAGCAACGTTAACTTTTTTAGAAAAAAAAACTGCCGCTTGGGTTTTTGTAGCGTTAAATTCCACTTGGTTACTATCACCCCAAGATAGAATTTCTTCCAGGTCTTTGTTAAGTTGAACGACCTCCTGCTGTCTGCGGATATTCGCCTGAGCAGCCGACGTCCGAGCGTTCAAGGTGAATGAAGAGACAAGCGTACTGTCATCTGCAAAGCTATAGATTGGATTCCCGGTCTTTTCCAGCAGATCGTTAATGTAAATGAGAAAGAGAGTAGGAGACAGTATGGAGCCCTGGGGCACACCCGCGTTGATAGTGAGGGTGTTAGAAAGAAATCCGTCGACCGCCACTCGTAAAGAACGCTCTCTGAGGAAACATGAGAGCCACAAACAGAACCTTTCAGACATACCATAAGAGCGTAACTTAGACAACAGTCCATCGTGCCAAACACGGTCGAATGCCTTGGATATGTCAAGAGCAACCGCTCGAGATTCTCCAAAGTGTTCAATTGCGTTGTTCCAAACATGTGTTACATAAGTCAGAAGATCTCCTGTTGATCTATGTTTACGAAAACCATATTGGTGATCGCTAATAATATTGAATCGTTCAAGATATTTTAGAAGATGCTCATTGAAAACCTTTTCCATGACTTTCGATATTATTGAAAGAAGTGCAACTGGTCGGTAGTTATTTGGCAAGGTCTTCTTACCTTTTTTAGGTATCGGCTGAACCGTGGCACATTTCCAGCAGGACGGAAATATTCCCTTTCTGTAGGATAGGTTAAAAAGTTTACAGAAAACTGGTGTTAGTTCCCTTGCACAGTTTTTGAGAACTATGGCAGGTATTCCGTCAGCGTCAGAAGCCCTCTTGGTGTCTAGTTTCATTAAAATACGCTTTATGATGCGCTGTCTGAAGACAACATCGAGCATCCTTGACTGCAATATGGGAATAGTAGGTGGTGTTTTTCCTTGGAAATCGACAGTAGAATGTGAAGCAAAGAGTTCAGCCAACAAGTTTGCTCTCTCAACAGGTGTGGTTGCAATGGAATTATCTGGCCGTGTGAGTGGTGGTATGGTGGATTTGGTAAAATTTTGACTTACTGCCTTAGCGACTGCCCAAAAGGACCTGGAATTATTGGGACAAGCGAGAAGTTTGTTTCTAATTCGTTGATTGTGTGCCTCCTTGGTTTCGTCGATAATTCCCTTGCATCTGTTCCGGGCATGAACAAAGATGTTACGATTTACGGTGTTAGGATTTTCACGCCATTGTCGGTAGGCAATATGTTTAGAAGCAACAGCTTCTTTGCATTTTCGGTCGAACCAAGGCTTGCCGTTGGAGGAGCATTTCTTCGAAAAAGGGATGTAAGCTTCCATACCAGCCAAAATAACATCGGAGACCTCCCTGGCGCAGTCAGATGGGTTATCGGATCGAAAACAAACGTCCATCCAAGGGAAAGTTCGAAAGTATTCCATGAGATCTTCCTATTTAGCAGATTTGTAGTGCCAAATCTTGCGCGGCCTAGGCGCCTCTCTGTCACTGATTGGCAGGATACTCGATGTCGAAAGCAGTTTAACGGCGGATTTACGGTGACCGTGTAAATCTCCGGATTGGTAGTTAAAAACAGATCAAGAAGACTGGCGAACTCCCCGTTTCGATCAGGGATCCGTGTTGGTTCGTCAATAAGCTGAGTTAAGCCATAACTGATTGAGAATGATTCAGCTTCACGACCTTGTTCGTCGGTAGTATTTGAATATTTAAGCCAGTTGATATTGTGGACATTAAAGTCGCCCAGGATGGCAATTTCGGCACTTGGATAGTTACTTTGTAAATGATCGATGGTGTCTGCAAGAGAAGCGAAAAGTGTTCGAAAATTAGTATCACTTGGTGGTCGATACAGGATACAGATGAACCTTGTGGTTTGTTGAGTCGTTATTTTTAACCACATAACATCAAAGTTTGGGGGCTCCAGAGCTTCTTCTCGTTGATAAGAGAGGTCGCTTCTGACAAGAAGACAGATTCCAGAGTTACGCCTAAATCGGGAATAGAACTCGTACCCAGGATAAAGATAGTTGACCGTGCTGGTCGATGGACTGACCTTGGTTTCACATAGAGCGAGTACATGAGGTTTATTTGATTGCAGGTGTTGATGCACTGAATTTATGTTCGTGTTTATACCTCGTATGTTGCAAAAATCTATCTTAAAATTATGTCTGCAAGTCGACGCCTCCGAACCAACCCCCACCCGGAGATCCGAACGGGGGGCCATTCGACCTCCGGAACTTCTTGCATCCAGGCGCCTCATCATGTTCTTTGGTCCCACAGTAGTTAATGTGGAATTTTCCTGTTCTGTCACATGTTTATCTTTGCCTTCTTTGGCTTTGATCCAGAGGGTGTTATTATTGGGTAGTTTGGGTTCTGACCAGATACTTTTCCAATGATCTGTGAGTTCTTGTTTGTTTGGTGGTTCGGTCACTGCTGTCTGTTTACTGTGCATAGTTTTCCGGTAGAACTGTGTTTGGCTTCTTCGGAAGAGGTTGTTGGTATCTTTCCTTTCTAACGTTTCTTATAGTAGTTTTGCATTACGCTCTAAGACTTTTGTCGGAATAGTTTCGTAATTACGTTTATCTCTCACTAGGTCAGATCTCCAGTATTGTATTTTTACTAAAAAAAGTCTCGTTTTGTCGAATTAAGTATATTTCCTCTTTATAATTTCCTTCTTATTTTTTACCTTACATAATAAGGCGCGATATGTTTTTGTAGCATATAGCATGGTAGCAGATCAGCTGTCATTTTAATATTTTATTTTTTTGGGATTTTTAAAAGAAGAATATATCATATGCTTCGGGACATTTACTTATTCCAAGCAGAGCGCAATTGTGTCGCTTGAATTTGTCTGAACTGCTTTTTGACTAGAACGATGTTTACGGCGTTAAAAAGAAGTAGTTTTCAGTGGCTGGCGTTTTTCCATTGAGCTGTCTTTCTAAGACCAAGCCCAGAAGTAACACGTGTTCTGCGGTTTTGGACTGAAATTCATATTTAGATGGGTTCCTGATTTTCTTTTTTTATTGTTTTGTTTTTTTTGGCAATTTGTCTTCTCCATTTCCAATAGAGGGAACCATTCTCGTTTTTACAGGAACATGCACTGTCCATGATTGATTCTTGGAATCACATTAAAGCCACGTTGCTAGGTCAATAAGGTAAAGTAAACTTAAAATTTATTGAAGTGCTACAATATTATTTCTTTTAATTATTTTTTTTACCGTTTACAGTAAGTCCAACAGTCCTTTTCCGGCTTTGCTTTTTTTGTTCTTCCAGCTGGCACAGTTTTATATAACAATAGTTATTGGAGTTTCTTTACTTGATTTCTAACTATTTTTTCAACGAAAGTAATTTATATTTCTCATGATTGAAGATGCTCAAGTTCAAGATCAAGATCATATACGGATAATATCAAAGATTCTGGTACTCACGAGTTCAATCCCCATATTTTGATGTATTTTTTAAAGTGTGCTATCTGGATGTCTTCGAGATTTAAGATCCCAGTATTAAACCCATAGTTTACCTTTTGGTTTGTTTGTTGTTAATAATAAGCCACAGTCAGTTTTCATACAGTTTTAGCAAGCACTGCTAAATTTCTTGAATTGGCACCGGTATGAGAAATTATCACCTATTAAGTCAAATAAAGGTGATAATGTAGTGTAAATTGAAACAATTAAGTAGTAATATAATGAAAAGCTAAAGTAAAAGTAAAATGAATAGTTACTCATGTAAAATTAAACTTTCGTTATAGCCGCAAAAGTTTTGTTTTACCTCATATCTCTTTTAAATAAATGATCATTTTTTTTTTTTAAGTTAGTTAATCGTCAAAGCTGTAAACATATGTCGAATTCTAAGAGCAAATAATCTATATAGAGCCTTTATTACTGGACAAAGAGATCGTACTTACGACGAACGCTCAATATGCTGGACTTTTTTTCTAGATTGGTTTCTCAAAAGATCTAATCAGAGATAGGGTCTGTAGTATTTGTGGCAAAAGATGCTGCATACGTTGAAGTTGATAACTTAGTATCAAAACTGGTAACATCTCCTTGTAAAATCTATAGAAAGTGGCCATCAAGATATTCAAACCCTAGAAGAAGGTGACGAAGAAGTTGTTTGAATCTTTAAAGAAAATCTTTTTTCGAAATATGGAATAAAATAAGGACGCTGATAACATAAAACAAAAAAAACTCGATGCATGAACAACGGCTGCAATTTAATGAATGAAGGCATTACAACAATTTATGGACGAAGTTCAAAAAGATCTGCACAAAGAAAATCAGCTTCAAGTTAACTGGAATGTTTGGAATGATAGTTAAATACCGGTTTATAAATATATTGAATTTATAAACTTTTAAAATGTTTTAATTCAGGTGAAGGTTAGCGGAAGTCAATTTTCCGTTCGCACTCAATCCGTTAAAAGTATTTTTCTCTTTTTCAGGTATCATGATCACCGTATGATCAATCATGATCCTGGAGTTCGCGTGACAGCAGATAAGGCCACCAGTGTTCTCCGGATTGAAGATATTGATCCGAGTTACAGTGGCAACTACACCTGTTACCCGTCTAATGCGACTCCTGCATACGCAAATGTGCATGTGTTGAATGCTACAGAAGGTAAGAAATTTGGTAAAATTTATATACAACTGTTATTTGGGTAAATTAAAATAAATAAACCATATAAAAAATATAAAAACAAGTACTACATGTGGTTTCACAATTATCTGTATAAGTGTAAATACGTCGTAAAATTTAAGGATTAAAACAAAAATTGTAATACAGGATATCAGCTTTTCGTGATATTTGGAAATCTCTCTATAAATTCTAGAATAAGTACCCAAGTAAAGAGCTTGTTCTGAAACGATATCAGTTAAGAACTATGGTTTTCATTCTTACTCCAAGTATTATATTATCATGTCGTTTGAGAGTTACCGTGCCAACAGATCGAGAGGCGAACGGTCAGAGAGACAAACCGATGTAAATGGGAAAACAAGAGGGTCATTTTCTCGCGAATATAATGCCTTTCTTTAGCAAGGGAAGTAAATATAATAATGTTGCTGCTGGGTTTTCCTGCTACGTTTCGACCAACTTCACGGTTTGTCCTATATTCATCTCAACATTTTTTTAAATTAGTGTGTTATCAAGTCTCAATCCATTCTATATACAATTTCTGTTAAAATTAGGAATAATGGAAAATCTAAAACGCTGAAAAAGAAGTGTATTACGATATATAGGCAATCACCCTTTACCTCATCCCTTTTATCCCATATATATATATATATATATATATATATATATATATATATATATATATATATATATATATATATATATATTAACTAGCCGGGCCGCGGCTCCGCTCGCGTGGACTTGATTCACTACTATCGTCACTGCTTATTCCTTATGTTACCCAACGTAATAAAATATCTCCCATTATTTCTCTTTATCTCCCAATATTTCGCCTTATTTCCCATTATCTCTACATAATTTCCATTATCTAGGCTTATCTCTGCTCATCTCCCATTATTTCTCCTTATCTCGCATTATTTCGCCTTATCTCCCATTATCTCACCTTATTTCCCATTATCTAGGCTTATCTTGACTTATCTCCCATTATTTCTCCTTATCTCCCATTATCTCACTATAACTCCCATTATCTAGACTTATCTCTGCTTATCTCCCATTATCTCTCCTTATCTCCCATTATTTATACTTATCTCCCATTATCTTACCTTATCTCTCATTATCGAGGCTTATCTCGACTTTTCTCCTATTATTTCTCCTTATCTCCCATTATCTCACCTTATCTCCCATTATCTAGGCTTATATCGAATTATAAAGAACATATGTATAAATTTATAAAAACACGTAAATCGGATAAGTTGTTCTCGAGTGATAAGCGCACTAACGGACAGACAGACAGACAGAGAGACGTTGCATTTTATATATATTGTATTCTTTGCTACGTGATATTGTTCCATATTTAATGCTTTAGGGAGTGTATTGCAAGAGAACGCGCTAGAGGCAAACTTTTCTCCGACTTGATTCACTATTATCGTCACTGCTTATTCCTTATGTCACCTAATAAAATATATCCTATAACCTGGCCAGAGAACATACGTATGTTTAAAAAAAAAAGCACGTAAATCGGATAAGTGGTTCTCTAGTGATAAGCACACTAACGGACGGACAGGCAGACAGAAAGACAGACGAACAGAGAGACATTGCATTTTATATATATTATAGATATTCTCTGCTACATAATATTGTTCCATATTTAATGGTTTGGACTGTGTATTGCAAGAGAACGCGCTAGCGGCAAACTTTGTCCGACTTCATTTACTATTATTGTCACTGCTCATTCCTTATGCTACCTATCGTAATAAAATATAGCCTATAACCTGGCCGGAGAACATATGTATGTTTTAGAAAAAAAGTACGAAAATCGGATAAGTGGTTCTCCAGTGATAAGCGCACTAACGGACAGACAGACAGACGTTGCATTTTATATATATTATAGATGTAATAAAATATATACCTATAACCTGGTCAGAGAACATATATATGAATTTAAAAAATCACGTAAATCGGATAAAGTGGTTCTCGAGGGATAAGCGCATTAACGGACAGACAGACAGACAGACAAACATTGCATTTTATATATATTATAGATATAGATTATTATTATTATTATATAACCTGGCCAAAGAATATATGTATGAATTTAAAAAAAGACAGGTAAATCGGATAAGTGGTTCCCGCGTGATAAACGCACTAATGGACAGACAGACAGACAGCATTGCATTTTATATATATTATAGATTATACATTACAGATATTCTTTGCTACATAATATTGTTCCATATTTAATGGTTTAGGCTGTGTATTGCAAAGGCACGCGTTAGCGGCAAACTTCTTTCCGACATCATTCACTATTTTACGTCACTGCTCATTCCTTATGCTACCTATCGTAATAAAATATAGCCTATAACCTGGCCAGAGAACATATGTATGTTTAAAAAAAAAAGTACGTAAATCGGATAAATGGTTCTTCAGTGATAGGCGCACTAACGGACAGACAGACAGGCAGACAGACAGACAGAGAGACGTTGAATTTTATATATTATATATATATATATATATATATATATATATATATATATATATATATATATATATATAAACATTTTTTAAATAAATATCCAGTACCCCAATTAAAAATCGGGAAAAAAAAAAATTGTTATAATACTATGAAAACGACCCAATTTAATCATAATCATCATCAAAAAAAAATATCGAAACTTTATAATCATTGATAGGCTTTGGGATGCCATTATTTAGCTAAATATTATTAATTCATTTGTAAGAAATTGTATGGTGCTCCTCACCAAATATCCTTATTTAAGTTTTATCGTCTTTCTGGAGCAACCTGTACAACAGAGATTTCTCTTCATTTTTTTTTCTGAATTATTATGATTGAAAACATTCACACCTGAATTAGCAAAAGAAAAATATACTTGAGTATTGTTTGCATACTGTTGACAAAAACAGTGTTGAAATTTTGTACCAAAATTATATGCATAAGCTGAAATCGTTTTTAGTCCAATTCTACTCTCTTGTCGCACTTCTTTGGAAATTGGTTCGTACCTAAAGAAATTTTTCTTACATACTCCCAGTTACTGTTTACCGAATAAGAAACATTCAAAAATAGCAATATATTATCCCTATTACAAATATTTTAGTTCAGTTAGAAGTTAAGTATGAAATGTGTTGCTATGTTATACACATGATTTATCATAGGCATGAAATATAACATCTCTAATCATAAGTGTGGTAATATAAGCTAGAAAAGTGGAAGATGTATAATTACTAGTAATATAACTTCTGTAGATTATTTTTTTATATTTAAATTAATAGTTAGTAACATTCACTCTCTTATCTACGTCAAGGTCCTCGGGCATAAATGTAATTTGACTCGATTGGTTACTCTTAAATATATCATGATCATATTTTTCTATTTACTATTTTTCATAGAAATCAATGGTACCTTTAGTATTTTGGAACAGTGCGCTCCAGGAGAATTGAATAAACATACCCAACTTCTAGCATAAAAAGATTACAACTTTTGTTTTTATGATATACAATTTCAAACGAAGCACAATTCTATTCTGTATGACGTATCAGTTATAACATGTACATTGTATTTTGGTTAGTTAGATACATGTAAAATTACTAAAAAAATCTTATGTAAATAAAATTTGTTTACTCTGTTTTAAAAAAAAGAAAATGTTTTAAATGCTTAAATTAGTGTTATACTTTTATAGCTTGTTTCCATACAGCATTTCTACAACACTATTTAGTTTAATTTCACTGCAAAATAATTTCAGCTTTAAGTAATTTATTTTATTACGCACATATATTATGAAATTCTTAAGGGCATATTTGACCCAAATAAGGTCCCAAATATATGAGATCTGGGATTTCCTGCTGCAGTATAATAAATCATGTCAGTAATACATTGCAGATTCCGACATAACTTTAAATTTCAATTCAAAGTTCTATCAGGCATTATTTAGTAAGATGCTAACAATATTAGGACCCTACTCGTGTTCTACAATTTTCGTAATATATCTTTACATTAACGTATACACTGAATTTTCAACTAGAACTGACAACTGTTAAGGCGGCGTTTTCTAGTAATAATTTTTAGTGAATATGGATTTTAAAGTTTTATAAGCGGGAAAATAGGCGTTTCGACGTCTTTTTGGTTTATTGTTTATGAGTAAAAAAAAGTCACACGAGCTATTTAATTTGTAGTAGCAATGGTAATTGTAGTTAAAACAATAAAAAAAACTGTCTTAAATCTTAATAAAATTGTTAACAGGAACGAAAATAAAAAAAACACACACACACACATTAGTTTCACTGGATGATACTCACCTAATAGATTTAAATAATCAATAAAAATTTGCTACTTTTTATTTCTCATACATGGACATTAGAAAGGTAATCTGTCGCTTTTAGTCGCTCAAAACTAATAAAAATGGAAATTCTTGGTAGTTTTTAGCTCATATAATTTAACTAAAATTGGTGGACAATTATAAACTATGATAAAAGTCCTATTAGTATTTTTCAGATGAAAACATAATTATATCATTACATTTTCCTCGTCATAACTTTTACCAAGTAAACTTCTGACAAGCCGACTATGCTATTAAATTTATTTCATAAATCAAGTTTTTAACTTCATTTTTCAAAATTTGATTTCAAATACTTTAGTGATTTAAGCAACTAGTAGAAGGCAAGCATAAATATTTTGTCTTTATTTTTGATGAAATTATAATATTTTAAGCAATGAGTTGTCGACTCAACAAACACCTGAGTAACGGCTTGTTAATTTTATTATTTTATAGTAACACTTTTTATCGCAACACTTTCCGTAAATACTAGTATATACACGCGGCATTGTCTGAGATAGTATGTACTGTGGGCAAACTAATCCTACAGATCCCCTACAGTCTATGCCCATAAAGTTTTATAATTTTTAATTTGACATATTACTGCCAAAAAGTTAGCTTGAGAATTTTGAATGAGACTATACATTAGCATTTTCTACTGGTATTTTGTCAGCTCAAGCAGATTTAAGTATTTTAATTTTGACAGCTATTAAACTGGGTCAGGTAAAGTACCTTATAAATTTGACTGAGTCGAACATTTAATAGTAGTATTAGTGCTCTATTCAGCATTACGGTTCTTATTTGCCCAACAATGGGCTCCACTCTTAAGGTAGTTCACTCTTGATAATCGGAGCCAAAAGTATAGCCCGATAGTAAATACAAAAAGTTTAAAATACTTAATGACAGACTATTTTATTTTTGTCGAAGACTGTGTTCGATACATGGAAACTTTCATATGCAGACACACACTTTTAAGGAAAATAAATGTGGCAACGCTGCTCATGCCTATATCAAATGCTCTATAGAAATGACGTTTATATAAGTTATTTAGGTTATTTATTATAATAATATTTTAAAGTGTTGTCTGTGTAAAAAAGACCTTTCACTAGAAAAGGTAACTCATAAGAAACGTTTAGGTCTTAATTCAATATTAGATATTTCTTGTGATGAATGTTGTGTTATAACGAAAGTACCGACTGGTAAAAATGCATATTCCAAATAATAAGGTTAAATATTCGGATGTCAACACCAAAACTGTTCTAGGTAAATATTTATTTATTTTTATATAAATATATTTAGTAAATATCAAATCAAATCAAATCAAATAAAGCTTTATTGTAAAAAAAGATTGTTCTTTTGTCTACAAAGCTATCTATATTATATGTATATACATTATTTCTAAGGTTAAAATTTATTCATGAACAGTGACATGTACAAAAGTTCACATTTGCTTAATAAATAAAAGAAAAAAAGAAAAAGACATACACCTACACGACATATACACACTTGGTAATCAAAGAGTGTCATCAAAAAACTCCTTAACTGAATAGTAGGCCCTCCCAATTAAGAGCTTCCGAACCTCCCGCCTAAATCGGTTATTATTTAAAATTTTCCTGACGTTCAAAGGCAAGTGGTTGAATATTTTCTTACTCATAAATATTATAGAGTCCCTTATTAAAGCTGAAGAGGGAATGGGTAGTGAGGCCACATAAGATGAACGCGTCGTGGACGCACAAGAAGCCCCTATCTCTTCCTCAAACTTACTATGTATAAGGCAGGCTGTTTCAATAATAAATATACAAGGCAATGTTAGAATTCTCTTAGTAATAAACACACTCCTGCAGGATTGCCGAGAACTCAATTTGAACATATAACGCAGTGCTCGCTTTTGTAGCATAAAGACCTTATTCAATAATTGGTTAGAGCAGGAACCCCAGAAACATACCCCATAACGGAGGTGCGATTCAATCAGAGCAAAGTATACATTTCTCGCGATAGAAACATCTAATTCCCGAGACACTACTCTCAAGGCAAAACATCCCTTGGCAATCCTCTTACAAAGCTGCAAAATGTGAGTAGAAAATCTCAATTTAGTGTCTATAAACAAACCCAAAAATTTGTTACAAGTCAAGCCTTCAATAATTTGCGAATCAAGTGAGATATTGTTCAATTGACATTTAAACGAAACAATGTTAGTTTTAGAAATATTCAGGGTTAGATAATTTGAATGACACCAATCTACGATTTTCACTATATCCCCACTGATGTCGCATTCCAACTGTACCACGTCTCTATTGTGCCACATCACAGTTGTGTCATCGGCAAACATCGTAAATACCCCTTTGACATTAAGTTTTGAAAGGTCATTAATATAAAGCAGAAATAACAGAGGCCCCAAAACAGAGCCTTGTGGAACTCCACAAGTGACACTCAATTCACGCGACTCATTACCGTTAAAAAAGACAGATTGACAGCGCGATGATAAGTAAGATGCCAACCAGGCCAACGCCACACCTCTGAATCCGTAGATTTCAAGCTTACCCAGCAATATCCTATGATTCACACAATCAAAAGCTTTTGCGAGGTCACAGAACACCGCCGCAGCAACCTCTCCATCATTTAACTTGCCATATAGGTTTTCTAGAAACGAAAAAATCGCGTCATTAGTGTTTCTGCCAGCCCGAAAGCCAAACTGAGAGGTGCTCAACAAGTTATACTTAAGGACGAAATTAAGAATACGACCACTCACGAGCCTCTCGACCACCTTAGCCAACGAAAAAAAAAAAAAAAAAGGAAAAAAAAAAAAAAAAAAAAAAAAAAAAAAAAAAAAAAAAAAAATAGGAAGCAATGATATTGGTCTGTAGTTAGAGGGTAAGCTAGTTTCGCCCCCTTTAAAGAGTGGAAATAACTCGTGCCCGCTTCAAAGATGGAGGGAAATGTCCTACAAGAAATGATTGATTGATTGCCTCAACCAGCATATGCAATGCTGCGTCAGGCAAAGCAGAAATAACCTTCATTGAAATATTATCCCAACCTGAGGCATTCCTATTTTTCACTTCAGCAAATATGCTCTTCATTTCGCAAATATCCGTAGGATAAAAATAAAACGTGTCATCCACCCGTAGATCATCGAGATAGCGCAAAGCATCCGATTTAGGATTTAAGTCAGAGGTTAAGTCCGCCGCTATCGTGCAATAAAAAGAGTTTAAGATATCAGACGTTAAACCAGAACTATTGGACAGGGTGCTGTGCTTATTACTATTAAGTTCGTTCACAATTTTCCAACTCTCCTTCTGTCTGTTATTAGAGTCATGTAGTCGGTCATTATAGTACAGTTGCTTTGCGGATTTAATTGTCCTTCTATAAATGCCACGATATTTGTTAAAACAACGAACAAAATCAGAGTTGTCGGCAAAGTATTTTCTTAGCCAATGCATAGAACGCATGTTTCGCGAGGATATTATAATTCCTTTAGTAAGCCATGGTTTTTTCTTTTTTATTTTCAATGTTTCAACAGGAAAGGATCGGTTGAAAGTATAATATAGTAATTCGTGAAAGTATGCTAGCGGGTCATCCGAGTGCATAATTATGCCCCACTCACACTCAGCACATAATTGAGAAAACCTACTATAATTCTTCCTTGTATAAAGCCTACCTCTGCGTTTTCCGTTATTATATTTTTTCATTAACAATTTAAAATTACATAAAATTGAATCATGGTCTGAAAGACCCGCATTTATTACTGAACACTTCACAAGGTTCCCATCGCGATTTGTACAAACATAATCAATTAAGGACGAAGAATACTTCGTAACTCGCGTCGGCTCCTGAACAAGCATATTTAAATTTAAAGAGTCCAGTAAGTTAGACACCAGATGAAAGTTAACATGCGACTGGTCATTAAAATCTATGTTTAGATCTCCCGCCAAGATTATCCATGCGTGCCAAGGCAAGGCCAAAATGAGAGTTTCCAATCTAGATATAAATAAAGGAATGTCATTATTTGGTGGTCTATACAAACAGACAATAAATAAATTTAATTTAGGAACATAAACCAAAGAAAATTCAAACTCTTTTTCGACAATCATGTAGTTGTTTCTTCTCAAAATCAACAAAAGTATATGTATCCAAAAAAGAATTATTCACCATTATCATAGTACCCCCCGCCCGTGGATACAGGTACGCCTTGAATACTTCGACACTATAGAGTAGCCCTGCAAAGGTACCGATTCTTCATTATGCAGCCAGTGCTCTGTTAAGAGCAATATATCTGGGCAATCTACACTATTTAGAAAAAGTTGGAGCTCATCAGTTTTATGCCTTATTGATTGAATATTTAACAACAGAAGTGAGACACCGTCAGTATTGCTTACGCTAAAAAATTATCATTATTGACTACACTCTGTTCACAGTTAACCTGAGAGATACAAATACTCTTATCTACAGCCAACCCGGGCTCAGATTCACTAAAGTTTACAGTAACCCCCCCCCCCCCAAGTGTTGCGGCTTCCCATTCATTTTCATTAAAATAATCTGATTAGCGATAAATCCACACAGGAGTCTCTTGCCAGGATATGACGGTCGACAATGCCAAGACCTTTCCTCAAACTGCATGAAGCCATCCATAGGCACGAACATCAAATCATCAGTTCTGTTTTTATGTATAAAAGAGTGTATGCCCATGTTATTTTCATATATCAAACCATTTAATACCTTTCTTCCAGCAGCATAAGCAGCACCAACCACAATCACATTAGTTTTCATCGAAATACACAATATCTTGGTTAAGCTGTCAGGTGATATCGGTTTATCCCTGAGAGCGTTTTCGCCGCCAGCAAACACTATCACATAGTCGTTCTTTGATAGGGTACCACTAAGTTTAATGGAATTCTCAACCACCTCTTCAAACAGTAGACCACTGGCGTACTGACAGTTAATATCAAAACCTGCTTTAGTATGTTTTTTAAAGATAGCAGAACAACCAATAACATCATCCCTGTTTCCAACCAGTAATAGTTGAGGTTTTCGGTGACGAGCCGAAATTTTTTGGTCTACCTTGTTGACAAAAGGCATACTTGACTGTTTGTTTTCCAGATTAAATACTGTGTTACGAAGTTGCTTGATTTCGTGAAAGTAAGTTTCATTGTCCTTTTCTAGTGTTTCCACTGAAACCAGTAAACTTTTATTTAAATCTGTTAGTTCATTTATTTTCATCTCAAGATCGTGCTTTGTTTTAGTAAACGATTCTAACTTGGAAACAGTTTCCACCTCTTTCCTCTTTAATTCTTGAACCTCGCTAGTCAGGGACGAGTTTCGTTTATTCAATTGATCTAATTGCAATGAATATGACCCTTCTGCATCAGACACAACATCTTCAAACACCTGACTGCCTCTCTTTAATCTCTGAATGCAGTCATCTCTTTGCAAAATTTCTCTATTCAAGGTCTCAATGTTTAATTTAAGTATTTTTTCCTGATTGTCCCTGTGGTTGTAAGTGGATTGACAATCACTGGAACAAAAAATCTTATAACCGCTGATTTTAATGATCTCGGAGCAACGATCCATGCAGCTCGGATGGAATACACCGCAGCACACCACACAGCAAAAATTGGAGAATTCCTTATTCTTGCAACATTTAAATGAGCGTTGCATTTTTAAATCTGGTACTGGCTCACGATTATTTTAGTCCACTCTTGCCACAAACAATAAGTTAATTTTGATTCAAATATCAAATAACTTATTTTTTTTTAGAAGTAACAACCATTATTTACTAAGTTGGGAATGTGGAATCTTTGGCACAATGATACTACTCAGTATATATCACCACTACACCAAACACTTTATTTTTGCACTCGACGCGCGTTTCGCTAACCATGTTAGCTTCATCAGGAGCGATGATTGACTGAGTTAGCGAAACGCGCGTCGAGTGAAAAAATAAAGTGTTTGTTGTAGTGGTGATATATACTCAGTAGAGCCATTATTTACATATATTTTTCTCATATTTTTATAAACTTAATTATTTGTTACTTTTGAAGGTGCTGTTCATTCAGGTTTCGGATGCACTGAATTGAACAAACTAGTGGCTTCAATGAATATACCTCCAATATCATGGAATTTATATAAAAGATATTGACGTGAAATTGGTCCAGCAATAGAAGAAACCGCCAAAGACAGTTGCAGTCGTAGTGCATTGTGTCTATTCAATAAATTATTTAACCTACAAATGAATTTCTGTTTAAAAGTTAACCAGTTTAAATCATAGAGATATTAGAATAGAGGAGAGAAAGTATACAGCATGCTGTAAGCGAAAACGTATAGTCGTTAAAAAAAAAAGGAAATAATATGAGACTATTCTGTCTCTATTACTCTGCGCTTGAGCGCTGAATTCCGGAGCCGAGCAAGAGAGACGGAACGACTTTTATATTATTTTTTGCTCTTTCTATGAGCGCCATGCTTTTCGCAAGAACTTACCTCCTGTTTTCTAATATTTTTATGAATAAAATGCTGTTTGAATCTTGGCGCGTACAATATGACGACATACAGCGTTGTCAAATTGTGATATCTGTTCCTCACTACACGGTTATTCTTTTAAAAATTATCAACTTTAAATATTTATATATTTTCAATAAATCGATAAAAAAAAAAATTATTTCCAAATTCTTCTAATTTTTTCTTCTTTCTCTTTCTCAAGATATACACGAAACTATGCGTTTTTATTCGGTCAAAATTTTTTTATTTTTTTTTAATTAAATGAAAAACATTTAGATTAACGTCATATTTCAATTTCATCTAATTCTTAAGAAAAGTGGATTTACAAGTAAACCACTTTAAATTAAAGGTTGTTGCAATTCATAGCAAATGGTATTGAGCTTAAAACTGTGCTGCTGTTCTGGTTTTGCTGTAATTGCCTCTTTACCTAGATTAGCTGATGAGCCCTGAAATATGCGAAGCACGGCATATACTAAATTAGTGATCAATACACGTCCGAATAGTCCAATATTTTTTCAAGTCCCGTATTTTTAATGCAAGAGTAAAACTGAATGACTTCACCATATATTTTCTACTTACGGAAAATATTTAGCTCGCATTAGGGATCAATTTGAGTTTTGAATGGATTTTTTTCTTTACAACATACTAGTTATGTTATATTGGTGGTTAAGATATAATCCAATAGTCCAATATCTACCATATATTTTTTTTTACATTTCTTCATGTTGCAGAATCTAATAATAACATAAAAATATAATTTTCAATTTGTGGCTTTTTATTTTTAACCATAACTTTTAACTGAAATGATATATTTATAGTTCTTGAAATAGTAAAAAATCTTTTTAAGTGACTGAAATTGTGAAAGAAATTTAGTTATTAAATATTACAAAGTTTTGGCAGTATTATGGAAATTTTTCTTGGTATTTGGTTGGGATAATGAACAAATTATTTGTAACAAGGTTGAGGTATGGACTAAAAGGGATAGTTTCCAATATATTATTTAATATAGATGCCCTTTTTAGGGTTCTTGGAATCGAGGTAACTGAAAGCTATATTATTTTTGCATTATTTCCAATCTTCACAAAAATAATATATTGAGGGTCTGGGACGCAATTACATAGTGATCTCAAAAAATATGTCGTTTTTATTTTATGTGAGAAGGAAGAACTGAGTAAATAACTTTGCCATTGTTTTAATTAAATATAATTAAAGAATTATTTTGTTCCTAATATTAAATGTGTCACAGTTTTTTACTCTTCGACTCGTCCTTGATGAGAAGATTAATGCTTTCAGTTAAAGCGGTTCGTCTTAATTTCGGAGATTGGAAGTGTGACTCGTAAACTTTCCAGACTAAACCTACGGCAGCGTCCTGTTTCTTTATATTGCAAAATACGATATTCTGAACTTAATACATAAATGACTATTTCGTACATTCGTTAAAAAAATAATCACTTTCTGATCAATTTTGTAAGCCGAAAGAGATCTTTTTACACTGGCTTGGCATATAATTTTTTTGAACAAACATTCTCTATTCTGAGTGGTCTTTATTGTCGAGCTTTGGGAGGAGTCGGAAACGGAGAATGGGGAATTTGAAATTAATACCAACTCGTCGCTCGTACATTACCATGATAATGATAAATAACTTTCTTTCTTTTCTGCAGCTTAATGCACTTTTCTAAAAATTAAGTTTAAAAATCGAGGATTATTCCACTATCTAGACTCCGTCGAAGGATATGATTACATTTTGCGAATAGAAATAAAAGTTTTTATAATTCGGTTTTCTAGTCAGTCTGACAATTTGTTGTCTGTAGAAAGTCAAATTTTAATTACCTAAAATTTAGAATTTTCAATTTTTTTTTGTTGTTTCTTTGGCCAAATTTTTTTTCTACCAACCCCTGGACTAATAAAACTATACTCATATTCTTCTCCCTTACTAGGCGATTCCTATTGAAACGGTTGATACCGAGATGCGGTAAGGGTCGGTGAAAGGCAATAAAAAGTTTCGAGTTGAGGTACAGGCCTTTTTCGAATCTAAAATTGACGGCCGAGTTGCGGTCCGTCACAGGCAGGTATAGAGCTATAAGTATGCAAGTGGTGTGTGAAAATTACAGCAAAAGACATATTTCAGTAATTACTATATTTGTAAGACATGCATTTGACAAACGTTACAGCATGAATTTCTTTATGTACATATTGAATTATCTTATTTTCTAAAAATGCTGAATTGTAGCTATTAGTCGAACTTTGGTGCACTGGTTTGTACAGCGTTGATTTTCGCATATATTTTAGTCTGGAAACCCTAACCTGAAGTAACCCTAATTGAATGCAATAATATTTAAGAATTAATAATATTTGATAATTTAATCCTACCTACTTGCCGATTACCGCAACTCGGATAAAAGGCAGGTCAAAATATTTACAACTTTCTAAAGGCCATTAGGCGGATCCCAACTCGGTGCCTAAGATTGAAACACACTATTATATCCCAATGACGTAATTGTTTTATATTTTCAGTATTTATTGATACTAATTGACTAATATATTTATTATATACAAGCAGTACAATATAACTGACTATATTTTATCCATTTGCGATTAATTAAAATTGCCAATTTCTATTAAAAAATAAAAACGACTGAAAACTCCTAATCATTAAATTATGCAAAAATCAAAATAATTGGATAATAATCAATATATTAGTTCTAGTATTTGAATAAATAATCAAGCTAGTCTAAAGCTTAACAACGGATCTACTAGACGTAATTAAACCAATGAAAATGATTTTTGTTTACTTGTTACAGCTGTTACCAATCTCATCCTACTTTTATTTTAGTATAGTTACCAATAATGTTATTGAATAAGTATTAAACTTGGAAATAAAAGTATTTTTATGGTTTAATTGACACTATAGCATTGCTAGTAAGAATCCATTCCCAAAATGTAGGTAGAATATCAAATGACTCATTTAAAATGACATAAAGCGGGTTATTATTGTTTTCATTTACCAATATAATTTAAATAAGTTGTAAATATTTTATGGCCAATTAAAGGTTTTAAAAATACATTATTTTGTGGCCATGGGGAAAGTAATTTTAAACAGTGGAAGACTGTGGTGTGTTGTCAGGGTAAGAGAGAGGCAAAGTTTGCGAGATGTCAATTTCAGAAATTTAGTTTGATATTCATTTCATTTTCCTTAGAAGAAGGAAGTATTGTATTCATGAAAATATCCCCATTAGAGATTTTTGCATTCCTTTACGTTTAAGTGTACCTATATCACGAAAAATATCATTTTTCACTTCACTTTTTTTGTGTATGTCGGTTTGTTCAGGTTACTTTTTTACCAAATAAGATAATTAAAATATCGATTCTAAATGTAAGAAAGGGACCCAGAGTTTTTAAGCGATATTATTTCAGGAGATGGCAAAAGATTCCATAGCTTCAACAATGTTATGAGAATTTTTCTTAGTTTTCAGCTGGGAGAATGGAGAAATTTAAAGCATAAATGATAAACACAGGAGGGGATAAATAAGTGTGGATAGACTCGTGAATTGGAATATATCGTATTGTACGTCCTCTTCAGAGTCTTGAAGTCAGGAAATCTGAAAACTAAGTTTATTTGCCATGCTAACATGGCCATGTAGGGAAAGGAATATGATTCGAGAATGATCTTATAAAAAATATACTGACTTTTCAACTTATAGTTTTAGGAGGAGTCTCCTAACTTTTGTCAAGAGAGGTATGAAGGGAAGGTTTTTGCATTTTTTCATATTTTAGGATCCCTTGATCACGATTTTTATTTTATTTCCGTCGATCTGCCTGTTGGCACGATAACTCTCAAATGAAATGAGATATCGATTTCAAATTTTTGATGCATGAAATACTTGGAGTAAGAAAGAAACATATAACCATTGAGTGATATCACTTTCGGGGAATGGGGTGAAAAGCATAGGGGTCTATATATGTTTATGTTTTTAATATCAATATGTTAATTTTTCTTGGTTTTCGGTTGGACTATGAATGAATTTGAAGTTTAATTATTTACAGTTAAATATGTAAAGGGTTACCAAGTGGGGGGGGGGGGAATGTTAAAAGTAGGGCATAGCGTTTTATAAATCCATTTAATGCTTTTTGGAGTGTGTTATTTTTTCATTACTTTCAATTACCCCTAGACAAAGATTTTAGGGGATTATTGAAGTTAGGGAGGAGAAGGTTGCTGCTTTGTTTATATCTTGTTATACGTTTTGTTCGTGATCCTTGGAGTCGAGTAATCTAAAAATGGTGTTATTTTTTAATTACTTTCAATTATTTATAGTCAATTGTGTTGGTGGGGAAAAGCTTAGCGTTGCTGTGTTATATGCCTTTCTCAGGGTTCTTGCAGTAAAAGAATCTCAAAATTGTGTTACTCTTTCATAATTTTCAATTTTAAGAAAAATAGTATGTAAAAGAGTATATCGTGTTTCAGTTATAAAATCTCTGAAAACCTTCTTATTTTCAATTTTTTTTGTGACTAAAGCACCTCCCATTTGAAATATCGACTGATAGTCTTTAGATTCGCATTCTTTAGGGTGAGGGAGCCAAAATCAATACTTATTTTAGAACTAAGTGTTTGCAAGAGGAGTATTAGTTAAATTATTCTGTGTTTAATTTTAAAATATCTCGTTACGTATACTCATCTTAAATCGTGAAAAAATTCTAAATTTAATGATCAAAAATTAAACTAATAAACGAACACTAAATATTTAATGTCAAATTACAGTTTTGGGAATATCATTTACATTTCCGACACTTTTCGAGGCAAGTAGTTTCCGTAAACGCTGCCATTTCTTGATGCATATTTTGTTTTAATTGTTCCAGTGAACGAGCACTGTTACTGTAAAGTTTAGTGTAGGTATAGTGAATCCCATAAGTGAAAATCTATCAGCGTTAAATCAGGGCTACGTGGGGCCCAACTCGTGTCACCTCTCGTGAATTCTGAAAAAAGTTCGCAATGGTGCCAACATTGCGGCCAAAGCTTTTCTGCAATTCTGTTTATTGACCTGGCCCTTAAGAGGAAAATGTACCTCATCTGCGAATTAGATGTTGTAATAATATATGCTTAAAAAAGGGATTAACGAATTTAAGTCTTTGAGTAGTATTAGTTGGTTTTAATTATTTTTATATTGTAGAACTAGTAGAAGTAGGGATGGAGAGGTTTGTAGTCAAACAGAGAGATCATTTTTGCTACAACTTTACTGTCTGGGTAAAGTCGGCTAGGCGATACTAAGGATCTGAACTACATAATCTGTTTTGTTTTTACTTCTCGCTGGTTACTCACTTCCACAGGGTCTAACTTTCGCATCCTTTACTACCTTGTTAACACGTCGTTAACATTGCTTCGAAGTATGTTAGTAAATGGCGATCCTCAATCGTTCTACCGTTCAACCGTCATCAGACATGCATTTCATTCCAGCACTAGAAGGATTCTGTTTAATTTTCAATCTGCATCACCAAAGTTTCTGGTTTAAGTGGCCCCTTACCAACAACTTTCCCTCCAGAACCACCAGAGTCGGCTCTTCATTATTTTTGTCTTGTGATATTCGCGGAATTATTATTTCTGTAAAACTCTCGAAGCTCCGCTTCAGTGAAATAATCTATAGGAGCTAAATTTCCGAGAAGCCAAGTTATATTTCGTGGTCTCATCTTACCCCTTCTTCACAGTGGAATCACGCAGTAAGCCGAAAAGTTTCAGATTGATATATAGGATACCCGTTAATACTGCTGGATATTATTCTTTTTATTACTATTTTTAATTTCACTGACGCTGCATGTTTGTATCTGTTACCTCAAATTAGATATGAATTCTAAGTCTAATATTTTAAACCTAAATTGCTACCAAAACCATAAATATGCATATTTCCAATTCTATATATCGCAAAAAATAAAAAGAATTCATGGAAACGAAATATCTGTTCGCATTTCTCAACATAAAACCAGCCAACCAGCAAATCAGCAGGAATTGTGTGAAAAATCTAAATTTTATCGTGTTTTTTCGTTTTTATTTTCATACTGTGGCAGATTGACAAAATGTGTTCAAAAGTTAAAATACCTTGCCAGTATAAAAATTTTTGTTATTCGAAATTGAAACATAAATAGTAATATATACATGTTTCGGATTTAAATGACTTCCCGTGTGTGTGATCACAATCTATTTATATATATATATATATATATATATATATATATATATATATATATATATATATATATATATATATATTTATTATCTTTTTTTTATTTATCTACCGATTTAGACTACATTTTAAATAATAGATGTTAAGGTCTAAAAAATACACCGACAGCTATAAAAATAAATTTCGGTCAAATTTGAATGGTATTTACATATATTTTTGATGAAATCCTACTTAGCCCAGTCGTCAGAGGCAAATTTTGACAAAATCTCTTATTAAATGTTAACAGGCTGCATTTTGGTATACAGGTAGTTTTTTCGAACGTAGAATACGATAGAAAAAGTTTGCTGCTTTAAAGTGTACGTTAAGCCTATAAAATTGAAAATCAAATAAAAAATTCGGTTTTTCGCAAATATCTCTAAAAATAAAAAAAAATATATCGAAAAACTAATAGCACTACGTGAAAGAACGGGAAATTTTACAAAAAACAGTATATAGATTTTTTTTAGTAATCAAAAAAATATATTTAAAATGAAATGGCTGGTTTAACTCCTTCAGTTGTAGTGGGAATCATGCTTCCAACGTCATTTGTGATTAAATTAACGTTTCTATATACCGTTAAATATCTTGAAATCGGCTACTAAGGGGTTTCTCGGGGTGCTGATTAAGAATCCGATAATAGATTCGGAAAATTCAAAATGACGGATCCAATATGACGGCCAGAGATTGCGTAATTCATTTAATTTCTTCGAGTAACTTATTATTTTGGTGTGTTCAATAACTGTTTTCTTTGTAACTGGATGTTTAAATGAAATATAAATACTTTATACGTAAAGCTTAGACTTTTATCTTTCATTTCCCACTTTTAAATATTTTTTTTTATTTTAAGTTTAAGTTGTATGATTAATATTAGGAAAAAAGATACGTTAATCATGAACACATATTTTTTTTAGGAGCCAAATTACAAAAAAAAGAGAATTTTTTTTAAAGTTTTTAATGATTTTCTAATATCAAGAATACTTTTAAGTGTAACTAAAAAAAAATGTCCCAATTTTTTAGCCATATCGTACTGTCTTGAACGTAAAATTGCCGGCGGCGCACTATAGTTGGCAAATTTTTATATTTTAAAGCTCAATTTTCAAATAACACAGAAAATGTGGGTATTTTTAATGATTCTTATATTGAAATTTAAGGAATAATAATGATATATGCACAAGGATTTTTTTCAATACTATATTTTATTAAATATTTGTAATTTACTGTATGCTCGTTAAAATTATGCAAACAAATATTTCGTTTTAAGTTTTACAAATTACAAAGTAACAAAAATAAAAACTATCATCGGAAAGCTGAAAGTCTCCTCTTCAAAAAGCTATCTTTTAATTTTTTTTTGCACTCGGAAAACAAGTAATATCGATTAACCTTCGAGCGGTGTGCATAGACATTTCAAATTAACTTGTTTGGCGCGCTACACTGAATCACCTATCCGACTTTTAAATAAATTTTCACACTAATAAAAAAAAAAATCTGGAAAAAATCTATATACTAGTTCTTTATAAAATTTCCCGCTCTTTCACGTTAGTTGTTCGATATCTTTTTTATTTTTCGACATATTACCAAAAAACCGAATTTTTGATTTCATTTTGGCTTAATGTACAGAGTGGTCTAAATTGGACACTTTTAAAGGTAAACCCCTTTATCTAAAGGAGATAGACGAAAACTGATGTCGGTGTCTGAGGCTCAATGTTTATGATAAACTCAATGGTGAAAACCGTATATTGATATCTAGTACCGTTTCAGATATACAGGGTGTTTTTCAAAAAACTGCATTTTGGAAAAATGTTAGTAATTCTTTTCCTATTGAAAATTTTTGATTTCTGTAGAAAACATTCTCAAAGTACTTTTTCACGAGGATTTCAACAGTGTAAGTTACATTTGTTTACAACTAATATTTTATTAGTTATTAATGCAAAAATATATTTTTTAAATGGGATACCCTGTATATTTTTCCTTATCCGAATAGAGCTTTAAATTACCATTCTAAAAATATAGCACACTTTATATTTTGCTTAAATTTACTTCAAAGTATAAAGGTTTTCAGTTTTTACGCGAGTTTTAAATGCACATTTTGTGAAGTCGCCTTTGGACGGAGCGGAAATATCAATTGTTTACCGACAGCAGTCAAATCGTAAAAAAAATCCCAGAAGTAACTCTAAGAGTCATAACTACAATGAAATTTACAAAATGCTATAGTACTTTAAACTATGTAGAAAATAAAACAATTTATTCTGAGTAGCGCAAACTAAAACAAAACAATTTTCTATAAGAGATATTCGAAATGTCGACCAATTTCATTTACACATAGGCGGCACCTTTTCTGGACACTTCCTACCGACTTGATTAGTTCCAGAGGAGTAAAAGCTGCAAAACTTTGTATCTCTACGACTTCTAACTCTTGCCGGGTGTTTGTCGGCAATTTAAAAATTAGGTCTTTCAATCTTCCCCAGAAATACGAGTCCATGGGTGTTAAATCCGGTGACCTTGCCGGCCAACGGTGCGGACCTTGGTTGGCTATCCAGTTATTGTCGAAATTGGCCGATAAAAAATTACTGATAACTGCAGCGTTATGAGGGGTTGCCCCGTCGTGTTGAAAAAATATATGTCTAAGGTCTATTAACGGCAGTTCATCAACAAGAGTTTCTATTTGCTGCCTTAAAATTTCTAAATATCTCTAAGAGGTGAATGTTCCTTCGTAAATAAATGGACCTATAACCCTGCCTCTAAAAATTCCTGCCCACACATTAAATCCAAATCCGCCTTGATTTCTTTGCTCCACAACTAAATGAGGATTCTCTTGTGCCCACGTATAAGATTTGTAACGGTTAAAAATACCCTCGTTGCTTACATAAGCTTCGCCTGTCTAAATGCAATTTAATGAAAAATTCGGAACATGGTTACAATTCTCCAGAAACTGCCTGAATTTGTGCTTCTTCAAAATACGACTTAAAAGTTAGTTCTTGGTAGTCCAGTGGATTCTTTTAACTGTCTGGTTCATGGTACGAATTACTTGCCGCTTCCGAATTTTCTCCGGTTTCTATGAAACACACTATCATATCCCATTTTTTGTAATTTTCAAACTTCATTGAGATTTATTTGATAATTCAATAACTGATCCTTAAGTAAAATTTGACAACTACAAGTAAACAATTGAATTAAACCATATGGCCGCTCCATCCAAAGCCTACTTTACAAAATGTGCATTTAAAACTGGCGTAAAAACCGAAAACCTTTATATTTTGAAGTACATTTAAGCAAAATATAACGTGTGCTATATTTTTGCAAAAATATACAGGGTATCCCATTTAAAAAATGTATTTCTGCATTAATAACTATTAAAATATTAGTTGTAAAAAATGGAACTTACACTGTTAAAATCCACGTAAAAAAGTGCTTTGAGAATGTTTTTTCAGAAATCAAAATTTTTCAATAGGAAAAGAATTACCAACATTTTTCCAAAATGCAGATTTTTGAAAAACTCCCTGTATATCTGAAACGGTACTAGATATTGATATGCGGTTTTCACCATTGCGTTTATCATAAAAATTAAGCCTCAAACACCAAAATCAGTTTCGTCTGATCTCCTTTAGATCAAGGGGTTTACCTTTAAAAGTGTCCAATTTGGACCACACTGTACATCAAAATTTAGCAAATTTTTTTTATCATATTCTACGTCCAAAAAATTACCTGTGTGGCAAAATGCCTATTAGTGAGAGCTCAAAATCCCTGGCGACTGGGCTAACTGTACCTTATCACTTTAAACCAGGTAATTGCTACATTACAGCAACATTTCCCGGACTCTGTATTATACCAATACGAGTATAAATATGCAACACATTCTAATATGATATAACTTTACTTGACCTGGTTTGAAATTACTGATGTTTGGTATGCCAAAATAGGCTATCATCAAAGACATATCATGTCATCTGCATGAAATCGTTTCCCGTCAAATCAGTAAACGATAAAAAATTTCAGTTTAACCCTGTCTTATGCAAAAATTTACCTTATGCTATATCCACGCAACGTCGTAAAGAAAACTGGAACACTAAAAAACACCGTCTGTTTTTTACTACATATCGCTTTAAATAGCGTAGCTGTATTGCCGCTTATATTTATTAATTTAAATAGATGGTTATGGTGGTTAGATAATACAAATTTAGATAAAACTCAAATTCAAAAGTGGATTCCAAAACTATTGTCATATTTGGTATATTTTAAGTTTCGACTAAGGCTTGTTTGGAAAAGAACCAAATTGACTTAGGAAGTTTTGGAAAAAAACACTGGTTTTACTACAATATTGGAGATGGGACTAAGGAGATTTTGGAATAATTGGCCGAGTCCAAGATGCAAATACTTATAAACTTAAAACAGGCCATATATGACTTTGGAATCCACCTTTTCAATTACTAATTGTTAATATAATATTATTTACTTTTTTTTTATTAGTAAAAACTATGCACTTTAGATTAAATTTTTAATGATATTGTGAAAGTCGGTGTGACAGAAAACATTTTAAATTGTGAAAGTCTGACAATACTATATATTTGACCGATTCGGTAGTATTCGATGTAGTCAACTAACTGTTGGGGCATGTTTATCGTATATTAATGCAAATACGCGGAGACTACTATTAATGTCGGCACTAACAGCAAAATAATCATAAAAAATATTAATTGCTTGAGCCACTAAAAGGTTTGACTTTAAAACTGGACTAATTTAGCAATTAGGGGTTATGTTGACAAAATTAGCAAGTCAACGATAATTAGGATGTCATATATTATTATATCAAAATATTCGTTTTTATTTGTGATCAAACCGATAATGATGAAATATTGTGTTCTAGTTTGAAAATTCGTTATATTTCCTACCTGTTTCAAGGCGTTCATTCTCAGCTTTTACTATATATTAAATTTTCTTATAAAAACATTCATTTAGTAATATTTACAATGGAAAATGTTACCCCTACAGATATCCACTAGATATTTTAGGTTCAATAGCAACTGGACCAAGACTACCTGATTCCCTAAAAAGGTCTATTTTTAAAATTGGTTTAATTCGGCAGTTGAGGGTAAAATAATTCCATTTCATTTATAATTAAACAAATAATAGTACAAATCAATTCGAATTCCAAAAATCCTTGTATTTCCTATCTATTCCACGTCCAATTTTTATATCACATATTTTTATAAAAACATTTATTTAATAATACTAAATTCTACATTGTCAAAAACAAAAGTCAACTAGAGAGCTATAGCTTTTAAATTTTGTTGGAACCGGGCCTAACTTTTGGATCCTTTTTGTGACTTTGGCTGTTAATGCATAGTGAGTACAAAATAAAATGTATGAGAAAAAAAATTATTAAAACATTCGTTTAGAAATTTTCTATTTGTCTCCTTCACTTCCTCTTCCATAAATAGCTGAACTCATACTACAATAAGTAATTTTCCTGACCGATAACGCAGATTATTTTATGTTAATTTCCATATTAAGATCTTTTTGTTCTCCAGAATAAAGGTGCATCGCCTTACCTGATTAAATTTATTTATTGACTATTGTTGTTAACTATTGTTTACAAATAAATGTTTGTATTATATTGTAATTATAAACTATAAAATTAATTTAACATTTGAATTAGTTGAGAGTAATGTTTGTAATCATCTAGTGACTTTTACCTAATAATAATAATAAATTAGTTTGGTTCTTCCAAAATTTGATACTTTTTTTATGTTCATGGAATTATTTTAAAAGCCTTTGCATATTCTCTTATTTGTCTAATAAGGCGATGGAAATCTGCATCAAAATCCAAAAAAATTCCCAAATGATATTTTATTTCTGGACTATCTTTTCTTCGATGTGTACATTGAAAAAAAAGTATAAGTCCCCCTCCTCACGACTCTCCCCTTATTTTGGTTGAAAAGGTTAAAAACGGTTTTTTGCAATTTACGGCTATCCTGTTGACTGCAGAGAAAAATGTTCGAAATATGTTACGGAAAACTTCGGATCAACATAGGCCTTTTAGAAAAAAAAATTACGTCAATTTTCACATACAGACATACGCACATACGCACATACGCACCTACGCTCATACGCACATACGCACATTCGCACATTCGCACATACGCACATACGCACATACGCACATACACACATACACTCATACACACATACACACATACACACATACACACATACACACACACACACACACACACACACACACAGTATCTGTATATTTATAAATAGTATTGTATATGTATGCATATGTACATATAAACATTAACACAAACTAGCACACACACACACACACACACACACACACACACACACACGCACATACACACACAGACGCATACACACACACACACACTTATATTTCTTATATTCATATTTAATTACTTACGTAAAATATTAGGATTGTTTAAATACCTAAGTGACACCTTTAAGTAAAGTTAATCATTGTTATTATATGCTGTAATTAAAACCTATAAATATAAGTTATTTCATTCATTGTCAAGGAAAGCACAATCGCTACTTTTAGAGTCATTTTCTGAACAAGGAGATTGTTCACGATCATTACAAACACTTGGATCTTCAATAAAAGTTTCTTCATTATCTTGTAATTCAGCTTCATTAACTGGTATGTAGTTTTCACAATCTCTACCACTGCAATGGGAACACACATCTTTTGATGCACTTGCAAAATATCATATTTAAAATTTCGTTAGGTACGGAATGACCATCTTTTTGTAAAGTCAATGGCATTAATCCATTTTCATTTCTGATCCACCCGCAATCTTCTAGATATAAATTTCTATCATGCTAACTTTGAATTTGTAAGTATATTCTTAAAGAGTGAAGCTTAGCTCCATCTTCAGAAGGAGGTACTTTTGCTATGTCAAATTTATCATTTTTAGCACTTTTTACAAAACATTCATACCGGAAATCATTTAAAATAATTTTTGGATTTTTCTTTCCATACAAGAATTAAAAAAATATTTCTCCTTGCCTAATAATTTCATTTTGATCAATATTTGAAAGTGAAAATATATGTGCTACATTTTGAAGATTTTCATATTTTTTACAACTTGCCTTTATAATAAATTGCAGACGTAGTATCGCATCCCGTAAATGCATGAACAAATAACAAATGCTGTTTCGGTATTTTTGCGTTTATACAAGTGGAAGAATAATAGAAAATTTTTTTTGGAATTCTTACCTGGCTCAAGGAAATATAAATTTTGATAAGAATAGCCTAGACCTATAAGTAATAGCAATAAATTAACGTTTTCGCCAACTATAATGCGTGTATCATATTCGTTACTTTTTTTAAAGCTTCAGATACAATTTGGGTATCAGTATCTTCTTTGGTTTGTAAGACACCTACACCGGAATATATTAAATTAGTTATTATTGTTTATCCTTGAATTCCACATCTTTTGTATTTATATAAGTGAATGTGTGTGTGCTTGTTTGTGTTAGTATTTATATGTAGATATACATAAAAATAATATTTATAAATATAAAAATATTTGTGTGTATGTGGATGTGTGTGTATAACATTGTAGAAATACAAGTTTATAATGCATATTTCTCTTCAACTCTACATGTAAGTGCTTAAAACGCCTTCTAGCGGTGAAAATTGGCGTATTTTTTTTTTTTCTAAAAGGTCTATGTCTGCAATTTTCCGTAGAATATTTTTTATTTCAAACTTTTTTCCCTAAAGTCAACAGGAAAGCTGTAAATTGCAAAAAACCGTTCCTTAACCTTTTCAACCCAAAATAATGGGGAAAGCCTAGGGGGAGACTTATACTTTTTTTCAACACATCAAAAAGAAGAGACTCCAACAATAAAATATAACTTTTTTTTGGATTTGACCCCTTTTTTTTGCAGTTTTCTATCAGGCTATAAATGAAATTTGGTGTCCATTGCGAAATAAACAGTTCTATGAAAGAAGATAGTATTATTTGAGTCTCATTAACTGTTTGATAAGAAAATCATCTCCCTAACAAGTGAAATTATTTAGGGTTTTAGGATTATGGTACTCGAGTATTCATTTGTTACCATATTACGACAATAGGTTTTATTTTCAGAATTGGAAACTTGGAAACTAATTTGCTGGGCGTTAAATCCTGGGAAAAAATTTTTCCTACTATGATTATGTTTAAAGTGAAGCAAATTAATTAATATGCAGTAGTCATGATTAATATCTAGAAATAATAATAAAATAAAAATAAAAATATAAAGTAGATTTTATGCCACGTATATATTTTCTTCTTCTTTCTAGAAGCAGAGTGCTGAATTACCCTAGTCCTAAAAATAGTATACATAAACAAAAACAGCACCTTTATTATATATTCAAAATAACTCTTTCAAGAAACACATTTAAGATTTTCACTCTTTTCAAGAAAAAAAATTGAGTGGAAATGATAGCCAATCAAAATTTACGTAAAAAATTTTACATTTTTAATCATAACGAAACAAATAGGGCCTTTGGCTACTAGAAAATACATTTGATGCGTGAAAAAAATAAAAATAATATTCACGTTGTGTCTTTATTTTATCAATGTTAGAAAGAATTAAAATAATAATGTACACGTGTTTACAATAGTAAGATTTATTTTGTTATATATCTATTAGGAAACAAAAATATTATAATTTAGCAAAAGAAAGATAAGTTTGTCACTGATCTCACCTATATATTTACCGTAATAAAATGTTACAATTTTCCAGCTCTAGCTTTCCTAGGCAATATTTTTCGCAGATTTAGAAAATAGATTTAGCAATTTGGATTCCTTTTCCAATCCATGCCTATTTGAATATTGACTCACATTTTATTGAGAATTCTGGAAGTACTCTCATATTTCTATGTTGTAACATTTAAAGTAGTATGTATAAATAGATATATAAGAATATTTGTTACGGACCAGAATAATATTAATAATACAAAGATTATGATAATAATAAAAGAAATTAAGATATTTTATGAAAATAGTTTGGTGTTATTTTCTTGAGAATTCATGGTTCGTGGCATTAGATCGTAGCTTTTCGACGTTTCGACTACGATTTCATATGAATTCTTCAGGGATTTTCACTCTTCGAGGTTAGAACACTGGTCTCAGTCAGTCAGCTAGTATCTTAATTTCAAAGAGTAAAGATCTCTTGAAATTATAGCTAAAACTTTGGAAAATCACTTCAATTTGATAGGATCAAATTTCAAGAAACATCCTTTATAATTTAACCAAACCCGTGTAAGCTTCTGCTCTATGAGTTTTTCTGTTAATTATAAATACAGAAATAGTCGTACCTATACCTATTACGAGTACTTTACCTCAGGTGTGCTATTTGAAATAGAGATGTGAAGACTTATAATGGGAAGGGGAATCACAATGCATTGGTTACGGTCTCAAATTTGCATCGGTAATATAATTTTAAAAGGTATTATATTAATTACCTTTAATCAAATTATTATGTTTTTTTAAAGAACAAAATAACATTTTGAAAAGGTGAAGTATTATTTTATTTGGAAATCTTCTACTACAATTAATATTTGGTATGGTCATCTATCTTTCCAATAATTACAATAAATAGTAAAGAAACCTAGTTATGAAAATATTCAATTTTTTTTAATCTTTGTTCTATTCTGTAGTTAACTTGGGGTTGTTTTCAGAGATTTTAGCCTTTCTTCATGTTTTAGGGTATCCTAGATCATGAGAAACATACATTTATTTCGGTCGGTCTGTGTGTCAGTCTGTCGGTCTGGTGGAATGATAACTCTCAAGTGAAATGAGATATCAATTTCAAACTTGGTACATATATAATAACTAAAAAGGGGATAAAGTCCATAAGTTTTGAGTAATATCGGTAAAGGCAAAGGGGCTGATTATGTACATCTGTGAATTTGCGACTTTGTGTGGTTTTGTATATTTTTATATTTTCTAGGAAATTTCCTTCCATTGTGCAAAAATGTATCGGTTTCAAGGTTATTCGTTTAAAATAAGGATGTAACTGGCACATAGAGAATTGGTATTAAAAATATCTTTACCTTTATGTTCCGATATATTTTGTATAGTAATTCTGCCAGGTTGGCCGGAATAAATAGAATTACAGTCTCTGTTTCCAAATCTTTTTAAGATTAGAATTTTCTCTTTAAAGTGGCCCAAGCTTTTGTTTTAGTAATACAATTCCTTTTAAGGAATTAGTAGATTTACTTTATTTATAATTCTAGAGGGCTTATTGAAAACTTCTCCGTAATAGTGTATAGAATGATAAATAGGATAGGCTAGTTAAAATCCTGATAATTTACGTCTTTTAAGAGCTTCCTTATTTATTGTTATTTATATAACTGCGAACATCGCTGCTGGGTTTACTTACCTTAACTCATTTTAATGGTGCTGTATATGTACATTTAAATTATTTTAGGTCAGACAATTATTTTTCTTATGAAACATAAGAAATATAATTTCCAAAATTCCATATTTCTATGTTTAGGAAAATCTTTTTGCTTATATTACCGGAAATAATATACATGAAATATGGAAAACAAATAAATGTATTTTTCTTTTCTAATAGAATTGACATAATTAGCTAACATGGATTGTCTATTAGAACAAGAAAATAATTTACAATTTCTTTTCTAATAATAATTTACTAGTCCCAAGTTGTAAAAGATTATATTACGTCAATAGAAGTGTAGAAAAAATAACAATAGAAATAAACTTAAATATCATAAAATATAATTACAAGAATCATAATAAAATATACATCATGAGTAGTATTACTGTGAACAAATAATTGTATTGCTGAAGAACTCCCTACAACAAAAATTTGTCCGTCTGTTACACACCCGATTGTCTCCGAAACTATTTGACATAGAAAGTTAAAATTTGACACTAATATAGGAATTGAAAGCCTCATTAGAGCAGTGTAGTTTTGAAAGTCAAGTTTTGACTTAAGGGGTTAGTTTTGGGAGGTGAAATCAGTGACAAAAAATATATTTACCAGGTCATTAAGTGGGATGTCAAATGAAAGCTTGTAAAAAGACGAGTTCAAAAATATATATGATGTAATACTTCCGCACAATTCTCTTTGTATTATTTTTAAAAAAGTGTGAAAAATCGCTGCCTTATCTCGAAAAGTACTGATCAAAAAATTTTGAAAAAATTCTGAAATATTCTCTACAGGTGTAGATTGTAGTTTTCACTAAAGATCAGAGAAAAACTTTGTTAAAAACTGATTGGAGATGTTTTTGTGAAGTCACTGATCATTTTATACTTCCGTAACAAAAATTTTTATTTTAAAAGCAACACTCTCAGGGTATAACAGCACCTCGAAAGCTCATTGGACAATTTTTCTCTCTAGCAGAGAACTGAATAACTTGCACTTTATCAACATTCATCAATACGCTGTTCGAAATGCTCCATGTATAGATTAGCTAGTGCTGGTGACAATGGAGAGCCCATCGGTGCACCTTCTATTTGTTTGTACCGATGGGCTCTCCATTGTCACCAGCACTAGCTAATCTATACATGGAGCATTTCGAAACACTAGCTCTAGAAACTGCTCCACATAAACCGAAAACATGGCTACGATACGTAGACGACACTTTTGTGGTTTGGCAACATGGTGAAGACAACTTAAACAAGTTCCTGGAACACCTTAACAATATACATCCAAACATTAAATTTACAATGGAAAAAGAAGTAGCAGAACAACTACCATTCCTAGATGTCTTGCTTCAAAGAAAATTAGATGGTTCTTTGTCTCACTCAGTACATAGAAAACTGACACATACAAACAGATACTTAAATGCCAGCTCACATCATCACCCAGCCCAACTCTTCTCCGTTGCCAAATCCTTAGCTCACCGATCAGAAACCCTAACAGTCAAGGAACATTTGCAACAAGAAACCAAGCTCCTTCGAAACGTTTTAGTTTCAAATGGATACAGTCAAAACACGATCCGGCGGGCCCTAAATGAACAACACAAACAGGAAAGAAAGACATATACTACAAAAGCATTTCTCCCATATATAAAAGGCATCACAAACAAAATAGGACTTCTAGGAAAACACCAAATTGAGACCATTTACACAACGAATCAAAAAATTAAAGATATTCTACCTACACCAAAAGACATTATAGCCTTAGAAGACCAAGGTGTATATGAAATTCCGTGTCAGGACTGCAGTCTTTCATACATAGGCCAAACAAACAGGAAAATTAGCGCCAGAAGAGACGAGCACAAAAACGCCGTAAAACAAAAATCCACCACCTCTTCTCTAGCACAACATGCACACAATACCGGCCACAAAATGGATTTTGACAAAACCAGAACCCTATAAAAAAGTAATAACCTATCCACCAGGGTAATCAAAGAAGCCATAGAAATAGAAAAGAGGCCCAACAACTTAAATAATCGGGATGATAGCCAACGTTTACCGAACTCTTGGAAACATATTCTATCCCAGTATCAAGTCCAACCAAGAGAAACAATAATTCAACCATATATTACTTCACCAACACAAACATTACAAAGAACCACAGGACCGACAACGCGCAGCCAAAGCCGAGCCCCTATTGGCCAGATCTGTCCGACCAATAGAGCCACCCCCGAGCACATAAAAGCGGCGCACTCTCAGCCAGTCTCGACATTCGACGCCAAGACACCGACCAGTGATCAACGCTTTGAAAAAGATGGATGAGATTCCATCGAAACGTCAGTGAAACCGTCCATCAAGGGACTTCAAGCTAACACGGGATCCCCGAAAAACCACTACTACATTTCACACCCGTGAGAACATTCGTCAAAACATATATATATATATATATATATATATATATATATATATATATATATATATATATATATATATATATATATATATACTCAAAAAAAATCTCCCTGGTGCACCTTATCCTTTAGATTTTACCCCTGCTGATTAAGACCTATTCGAGTCTCTACCGCACCACCTGGCTAGTTCTCTGTTGAAGTTAGTTGAACAAATCGAAGTAAACTTGAATCAGTTCTGCACTGACTTAGCCGTTACTTGATGGAGATCCATAATAACTAGGAATAAAAATTTAAACAACTGTTTAAGATCACCACTTATGTTTATTATATTATTACTGACAATTGTTTCGATACACTGTGTCTTCTTCTGGAGCACGATGTAAATTAACAGTTAATTTACATCGTGCTCCAGAAGAAGACAGTGTGTCGAAACAACTGTCAGCAATAATATAATAACCAATTGTCAGCAATAATATAATAAACATAAGTGGTGATCTTAAAAAGTTTTTTAAATTTATTCCTAGTTGAATCAGTTTATCAAGAAATCATCAATTTTCTAATCTGGAATCCGGCAATTGCTTGAGAGGTAGTAAAAATAAGTAGCAAGTGGAGAAGATTTCTTAAGATAAATGTTAAAGTTGGACTATAATGACCAAGAATTTATTTGTACACTTACTAGTATTTATTTTATATTGGAACATTTAAATAGAAGCAAATTGTTAACCAGAATAACACTATCTATTTATATTCTTACTAATTACTAATATTAGTCGAGACTCTTAGACACCTAAGAGTAAGTAGCAAGTGGAGAAGATTACTTAAGATAAATGTTAAAGTTGGTCTATAAAGACCAAGAATTTATTTGTATATCTAGTAGTATTTATTTTATATTAGCACATTTAAATAGAAGCAAATTGTTAACCAGTATAACACTATCTATTTCTATTCCTACTACTTACTAATATTAGTCCAGATTCTTATGTGTCTTAATTAGTATTAAAATGTTAACTGAGGATTCAGAATCAACACAATTTTCCGCAGCCTTATCAATCATTATCATAAAAAAAGCGATATCCCCTGTTTTCATCTGTTGCATGATCTGGGAATCTGGTAAATGGCACTCATTGATATTTTTATTGAGTGGTATTTGGCAATTTATCTAACGTTAACCACTTGAACAAAGTTAAGGAACTGTAAAAATTTACTTTTAAAAAAAATAGTTTTGTAAAAAAAACTTTTTATACATTTTATTACATAGTTAGCATAATTGGCCAGGTGAACTACAAATTTATAACACCAAATACATATGACGATAACTTGGGGACTGAGCAATTTCCGCTTAAATTAAAGCAAAGATTGTTGATGATGAACAAAGCGCTTTGCATGAAATTTGTCGATTTCACAAAATCAAATCTTTGTGGGACATCAATTTGGCAAATTTTAATAAAGACTTGAATTTACATCCGTACCAGATTAAATCTATTCAGAAATTGAAACTACAAGATTATCAGTTGTGTCCTTACTTTACCTATTTAGTTTTAGAGCAATTGGAGTGGCTTACTTTCAATTGAATAGCTTTGTCAAGAAGAATAATTGTAGATTTCGGGGCGCCAGAAATCCTAAAGTGATTCACCAAGTTCACTGCATTAAAAAAAACTACAATATGGTGTAGATAGCATACTAGTAGTGTTATCCGGTCTTATTTGTTTCAGGATGATTGACGAAGTTGCAGTTAACAGAGTAAATAATAGCTAATTAATGCATGATTGTTTAGAAATTTGAATAAACTTGATACGAACAAGATTTGGTTCCAACATACTACATAGCATATGGAAAAATTTATACATTCTAAACGAAATTCAATGATTGAAAATTTTGTGACGTCATGCTATTAGACTAATTTCTGCAGAATGATGTAAATCTGTTATCTACAGCACAAACTGTTAACTACTGAGACATTAAAAGTAAATATTGTTCGGGCTAATGTCAACATAAAGCTCCTAAAAATATGAGTTAAAATTGAGTTGCGGGAATAGACGATGTCAAATAAGGTTTGATATAGTATATATATATATATATATATATATATATATATATATATATATATATACATAATAATAGGTAGCTATTTGATTAAACTTTAATATAAAAAATAAATTCTTCGAAATCATTATTAGTTATATTTAAAGTATTAGAGATAAAATCCTCGTAAATATGATTTGAATGTCAATTGCCACCTTGAAATATGTCACCCAAATTACAATTATTTGATAGTAATTTTCAGTATAGTACCTGTTTATAAGAGTGACGAGGAGTTTAATATTAAAATATTGTTAGCTAAAATTACGGTATCGTCTTTATAACAAATATTTAAAGACCATAGTTTACATCTCCCGGCAAGTTTTAGAGTTATTTTTTCTCGTTTGTTAAAGATAATTGATGTCGAATTTAATAACAATCTGGATTGTTGCGGTATTGCTATGCTTAGAAATGACATGCTGTAGTTTTGATTTATAACAATTAAAAAACAATACTTTCTTTAGTTTGAAAAAAGCATCTGATGCCAAAGAAATATTGTCTAACAAAAATAAGATACACCACCAATTTTGTATCTAATACTCAATAATCATTTTCTTTAAATTTTTTTTTGAATTTTTATTATAGTTTCGTTAAGATGCAATGTAGAATAATACAGAATGACCGGTCTGAAGTTGGTGCTAAAGAAGGGCGGATGTGGGCTATTTATTTTTGCTAGCTAGTTTATGCTCTTCTAGATTGGCAGATATTTTTCTGTTGGTTTGTCTAACGTATGCTTTACTGCAAGTTCTACATGGTACGCTGCATACACTCTGATTTTCTAGTGGAATTTTGTCCCGTTAACATTTTGCACATGATATATAGTTAAAAAATATTTTCTCAAAACAATCGGACTCTCAAGTAAAAAAAAAACTGTTGCTAATTTAAACGATTGTGACAAAATACTAATTTTTTATAGTTATTTTAAGTATTTTTCATAAAAATGATTCAAATTCTAATCTAAATTTTAAATGTCTCCAATAAAAAACATAACCTGATGAAATGGTTAAATAAACTGCTGTTATAATAAACTATTTCCTATTTCTCAAACACAAATATCAAATATAACACTTCTTGTGCTAAAAGAAATATTACTTCTCAGACCACCATTATTAAAGCCTGAACACCATAATAAAAAGTCACTAAATGAACTAAAATATATTCTCTAGGTTTAGATGACTGTTTTTTTTCATAAAACACAACTGTCGTTCAGTCATATACGTACTTAATGGAGTCACTAACCAGATATGGTATCTGTGTTTGGTCTTAAACTATTAGCAACGTATAGACTATCATGCAAACTATCGTGCAGCATATAACTAGTAACGGTTTAGCTAGTACGAGCGCGTGAAAAAAAGAGCACATAAAAGCTACACCACAACGTTTTATTTATTGAAACGGCATTTTGTATTGCAATGAAAAAAAATTATCTCTGTATTATTTTACATTGCATCTTAACGAAACTATAAAAAAAATTCAAAAAAAAATTAAAGGAAATGATTATTGAGTGTTAGATACAAAATTGGTGGTGTATCTTATTTTTGTTAGGAAAGATTTCTTTTAAAACATTGAACTTCAGAAGTAGTTTATTTCTTTGGCATCAAATGCTTTTTTCAAACTAAAGAAAGTATTGTTTTTTTAATTGTTATAAATCAAAACTATAGACAATCCAGATTATTATTAAATTCGGCATCAATTATCTTTAACAAATGAGAAAAAATAATTCTAAAACTTGCCGAGAGATGTAAACTATGGTTTTTAAATATTTGTTATAAAGACGATACCGCTAACAACTTCGATGGAGTTCAGTGAGCTTTAAATAAACGTAGCGAACGTCGTGGTTACAATATATCAATTTAATTTGTAAGGAATTCCCGTTTACCTATATATTTTAATATTAAACTTATTCTCCTCGTCACTCTTATATACAGGTACTATACTGAAAATTACTATCAAATAATTGTAATTTGGGTGACATACTTCAAGATGGCAATTGACGTTCAAATCATATTTGCGAGGATTTTATTTCTAATAATTTAAATATAAATAAAACTATAACTAATAATGATTTCGAAGAATTTATTTTTTATATTAAAGTTTAATCAAACAGCTACCTGCCTTTTTAGGTGGTTTATGTTGGCATTAGCCCGAACAATGTTTACTTTTAATGTCTCAGTAGTTAACAGTTTGTGCTGTAGATAACCGATTTTACCTAATTCTGCAGAAATAAGTTTAATAGCATGAGATCACAAAATTTTTGAGCGTAATTCACAGGTGCATTTCTCAAAATAATCGACTCACTGAATTTCGTTTAGAATGTATAAATTGTTCCATGTGCTTTGTGGTATGTTGAAACCAACTCTTGTTTGTATCAAGTTTTTTCAAATTTCTAAACAATCATGCATTTTTTTTTATGGGTCTAGCACACGTACTGCAGGGAGGTCCCTAAAGCGCTACAGGAGCGACACGTGTGCGGAAAAAGCGATTCACGTTGTTCTTGAATCGCTGTAAATTGTACTCGGTGGGAAAAACAGTCCTGGGCAAATTATTCCAAAGGATTCCAAAGCATTAATCCAAGCTCTACTATTTACTCTGTTAATTGCAACTTCGTCAGTCATTCTGGAAAAAATTAGACCGGATAACACTACTAGTATGCTATCTACACCATATTGTAGCTTTTTTTTTTAATGCAGTGGATTCCTGTCGCCACGAAATCTACAATGATTCTTCTTGATAAAGCTATTCAGCTGAAAGTAAGCCTCGCCACTCCAAGTGCTCTAAAACCAAATAGGTAAAGTAAGGACACAATTAATAATCTTGTAGTTTCAATTTCTGAATAGATTCAATTCGGTACGGATGTAAACTCAAAATTTGAAAATTTGATGTCCCAGAAAGATTTGATTCTGTGAAATCGACAAATTTCATGCAAAACACTTTGTTCAACATCAACAATCCTTGCTGCAGTTTAAGCGAAAATTGCTCTTCTAGTCCCCAAGTTAAAGTTATCGTCATGTGTATTTGATGTAATAAATTTGTTGTTTACTTGGCCAATTATGCTAACTATGTGATAAAATGTATAAAAAGTTTTTTTTACAAAACCTTTTTTTGTTTAAAAGTAAATTTTTACAGTTCCTTAGCTTTGTTCAAGTGGTTAACGTTAGATAAGTTGCCAAATACCACGCAATAAAAATATCAGTAAGTGCCATTTACCAGATTCCCATATCATGCAACAGATGAAAACAGGGGATATCACTTCTTGATGATAATGATTGATAAGGCTGCGGAAAAGTGTGTTGATTGTGAGTCCTCAGTTAACATTTTAATACTAATTAAGACGCATAAGAATCTGGACTAATATTAGTAAGTAGTAGGAATATAAATAGATAGTGTTAAACTGGTTAACAATTTGCTTCTATTTAAATGTGCTAATATAAAATAAATACTACTAGATATACAAATAAATTCTTGGTCTTTATAGACCAACTTTAACATTTATCTTAAGTAATCTTCTCCACTTGCTACTTATTTTTGCCACCTCTCAAGCAATTGTCAGATTCTAGATTGGAAAATTAATGACTCTTTGATGAATCGTTTCAGGCTTTCTTCGATTTGTTCAACTGACTTGAATAGAGAACTAGCCAGGTGGTGCGGTAGAGACTGGAATAGGTCGTAATCAGAAGGGGTCAAGTCTGAAGAATAAGGTGCACCAGGGAGATTTTTTTTTCGAGAGTGAGTTCTTGAGGAACCCCCCGGGACTCTTTGTGAATCCTCCCAAGCTTCTATAAATGATCAGAAATATCCTGCTGAGTCACTTTAGTTACATTTGAAAGTTTGAGTTGAGTTTGGCAAGATTTCTCTTCTAATCTGCTTCAATTTCTCGTCTCTCGCTAATTTATTTGTTGATCAGAGCTTTATTCTGACATTTGAAATTTCACACTGAAGATTTCTTTCTTTTCATCTGAGTTTTTTAAAAAGTTAAAATGAGAAAAGAAAGCAGTTCCATAAACTTGCTTTTTTAACGAAATCACGTTTACAACTGATTTTTCAGATTATGTTTACGTCGAATCTAGTATTATACTTCATTTTAAAACTAAAAAAGACGCTTTAAAATGACTATAGAACGGAAAAAAATTATAATTAAATTAAAATAGGTGTGCTACTCGATAAAACGTACGAGGAATTAATTTGTACCCAATAATAAAAAAATAATATTAGTTGTTTGCTTAGGTCAAAAACTTTCGATGTATTAGTCACAGCTAATTGAGTGGAGTGTAAATACTAAATTTTTCTTATCTAAGGACGAAATATTAAAATTTAACAACTTTAGTGTACAAATAAAAATTTTTTCCAACTTTTAGTGGTCTTTATTGCATTTTGTCCAAGAAGATAAGTAGCTACTCCTATCGCAAAACAAATAGTGTTCTGTGATTTTATTGACGTTTTTGTTTGAAGATCATGAGGGAGACATACTGATGGAAACATTTTCAATAAAATTAAATTAAGGATAATGGAATCTAAAAAGAAACTTTTATTCAAGTTGAGATATTATCTGAAACCTTCAGAGAGAATTAGGGTAGTTTTATTCTGTTTATTTTAAGGTTCATAACAAACTTCTAGCATTTCTTGTTAGTAACCTTAAAGTTATAACGATAAGGGAGTTAAACAGTTACGGTTATTAACACCTACAAACTTGAGTTCAATGGAGAAAGTTGGAAAGGTTCTCAATTTATTTAAAGTTAATGAACTTAGACATTGTTTAAGACTTATTATTTGCAAGAAAGTGTTAGAAGAAATTATGTTTTAGTAATAAATTAAGTTAATTTGATGTCGTTTGTTTGAAATATAAACGTTGGCAGTTTTGTAATGCTTTCAGGATCGCTTTGGGATTTTTTTTTCCTTCAAACTAATTAATCTTTCACCCATAATACGAATACTAAATTCTGTAATTCATTCACTTTAATTTGGAGAAAAATTTTCTATTCAGGATTGGCCCATAACATAGTTTTAGACTTCAGTTAAAAATCCAAAGAAAATATAAATATAATATAAACTTTAAAAAATTATATTTCTGATATATTAACAACAACTCAACAGTATACTAAGAATATTTAATTATCAGTAATCAATGGTTTTGACTAACTACCCGAACTTTTCTTTGAGATTTTAGATGAGATTTAGTACCTGTTCCATTCTTCTTCAGGACTTTTTTACTAAGGTCCCATATCATTTAAATGGGTGGAGTTCTAGTGTTTTAGGCGGACTCAAATTTTTAGGGAAATAGGTTAAATTATCGTCTAAAGCGAAAACCAGATTTTTATTAACTACGCGAACAAAAGCTGGCTTTAGCAGTGGATACGGTGCTAATGATCATTTACAGACCATCAAAATCCTTATAGAGAAATTTATAGAATACAACAAACCACTCGTATTAGTATTTTCGGATTTTTAAAAAACTATTGAAACCGTGGAGTTGCCGGCGATACTATCTGCCCTGCAGCAAATAAGAATTAATTAAATTCATTTATAATAACGTAACAGCAACTGTAAGAGTCCATGAATCCACAAGTAAATACCGAGTGGAACGTGAAATCACACAAGGTGATACTATCTCTCCTAAACTTTGTACGGCGGTATTAGAACATGCTTTTAAGGAACTTAATTGGGATAGAAAAGGCATAAACATCGATGGCGAATACCTAAATCACCTGCGCTTGCTGATGATACTGCCATAATAGCCGACAATCTAGCTGATGCCCAACAAATGCTTACCGAATTGCAAATAACATCAGCAATTATTTGTCTAAATATTAACTTTCAGAAAACCAAGTTTATGACTAATCTATTTACGAACAGTAACATAATATTTAACGAAAGTGAGGTGGAGCACATCGAAAATTACAAGTATTTTGTTTTATAAATTACAAATTGGCAGAGATAATCAAACCAGATAACCAAACCCGTGAGATACACCTGCATGTGGGTTTGGGATGGATGGCTTTTGGGAAGCTGAGAGATACGCTGCAACATAATTTACCAATGTGCTTAAAAAAGAAAGTTTATGAACAATACATTCTGCCGATACTCACATATGGGGCCGAGACACTCGCATTAATAAAATAGTCAGCAAAAAAACTGAGAGTACCTCAACGGTCAATGGAGAGAGCTATGCTGGGTATCACAAGGAAGGATAGAATAACAAACATAACTATCAAACAACGAATAAAAGTAATAGATATTATCTAAAAATCACGCAATCTAAGTGGAGATGCGCAGGCCTTATAGCCTAAAGAGATGATAACCGATGCTGTAGAAGACTAATAGAATGGAGATCCAGACAAGACAAAAGGAACAGAGTTAGACCACCAACAAGTTGGGGCGAAGACATCAAAAGAGTGACAGAAAATTGGGTTAACACCCCTCAGGAGAGAGGTCAGTGGAAGTTCTTAGAGAAGGCCTATATCCAGCAGTGAATAAGGACGGCTGATGGATGATGAGGTTAAATTATGGTTTTCCAGCCACTGTATTGGAGTTCTGGCATAATGTTTCACTACTCCTTTTGGCAAAAAGACAAGTTCTTGTGCATGTTTTCTGGCAAATGGTAGTTGTCAAGGCAAATTTTGGGATTAACTTTTTTCTTTTTCTTCCACAAGGTACTGTGAAAACCACATGGGCAAAAAGCAGTATCTTTAACATTATCTTTAACACTCTTTTTATCCGCTATATTAAATTGCGGCTTTGGAAGAGTAGTAAAATTGTGGTTCAAATACGATTCATCATCATTACTTGTTGCTTGCACTTTGTAGTAACATTTTTTTAACTTCAGTGGGACTTTCGCACAATGACACTACACAACAGTTATCACCACTACACAAAGCCCATCAGGAGCGATGATTGACTAAAGCTAAACTATAAATCTACCCTATTTATACTTAGCCTAACCCTTGAATTACTCAGGCGGAATTAATGGCATAGGCAAGGCCATCAGTTCCGGTCAAATAACCAGTAGTGGGGACTATAAGGAATAGGCCCTCTATTTTTATTTAAACTACTTTTACATTTTATAGTTTCCATACTTTCATATGCGTTCAATATCACCTATCAGATACATTTTTAATTAATCTTAGATTATCTAATGTTACAATATGATCAGCTTCAAGGGTGTGTTCGGCAATGCTATACTTTCCTGTTCTACTCTTAAGTGTGCTAAATATTCTTTAAATCGTGTCTTAATTGACCTTTTAGTTTACCCAACATACTTTTTGTCACAGTCATTAGAACTAATTTCATAAATTCCACTTTTCTCACAATTAGGAATCTTATTTTTGGGATTTTCTAAGATATTCCTCAGATTGTCTCTTGCTATATTTCGGATTATATGGTATGGAGACATACTTGGTTTTATTTTCTTCTTTCTTCGCGTGTAAAAAAGGTGGATTTCTGAATATTTAACCTGAACTTATGTGTATTTATTAGCTTGTTTACGAAGTCATCGTCATAACCATTAAATCTAGTTATATTTTTAATACGATTCCTTTCATTATTAAAGTTTACTCTATTCAGAGGAAAAGTGACCAAACGATGAACTAAAAAATGTAATAAGGCTAATTTGTGTTGTTTGCAATGAAATTCTGTAGGAATATATGTATCTGTTACTGTGTCTTTCCTATAGATATCAAATTCTAATCTATTATTGTTTTTAATAATTAAAATATCTAGAAAAGGCGGTTGTCCTTGGTTTTCAACTTCGTAAGTGAATTTAATAGAATCATACCGGCTATTTAATTTGGAATTAAAATCATCAATGTTTGTTTTCTTTGCATCAAAAATCGCGAAAATGTCATCCACATACCTATATCATACCCCTGGGAAATATTGGACTGGCTTCGGTATCAAACTTACTCATGAATAAATTGGCTATGAAAGGTGATATAAGCAATTACTCATAGCTGTTCCTTCTTTCTGAACATAAAATTGACTGTTATATTGGAAATAGTTTTGTTGAGAATTTCGTCCTTAAAGTCATTCATCCTAAGTAATTTTGATATTGTAAAGTTTGTGGTATTGGCACACTTGGGAACAAAGAACTGACATCAAAACAAATTAAGATTTCACCTTCATTGAGAACTAGATTTTTTTGTTTTATTAATGAATTCTAAAGAATTCTTCACTGCGAAAGTATTTAATGGTAAATTCTCAAGTTCTTTTGAGAACTATTTGGATATTAAATATGTGGGTGAACCGACCGGTCGGATTTCCCAAGGGTATGGTATAGGTATGTGGATGATATTTTCGCGAATTTTGATACAACAAAAGCAAATATTGATGATTTTGTTTCCAAATTAAATAACCGGTATGATTCCATTAAATTCATTTGCGAAGTTGAGAACAAAGGATAACTGCCTTTTCTAGATATTTTAATTATTAAAAATAATAATAGCCTATAAGACATCAGACAATCTGAGGAATATCTTAGGAAATCCCAAAGATAAGATTCCTAATTGTGAGAAAACTGGAATTTATCAAATTAGTTGTAATGATTGTGATAAATAGTATGTTGGGCAAACTAAAAGGTCAATTAAAACAGAATTTAAAGAACATTTAGTACACTTAAAATATAGTAGAACAGAAGAAAAGTCTAGCATTGCCGAATATTCCCTTGAAGTTGTTCATATTGTACTATTAGATAATCTAAGATTAATTAAAAATGTATCTGATAAGAGATTGTTGAACGCATACGAAAGTATGGAAATTATAAAATGTAAAAGTAGTTTAAATAAAGACAGAGGGCCTATTCCTTATAGTCCCCTCTATTGGTTTCTTGACCGGAACTGATGGCCTTGCCTATGCCATTAGTTCCGCCTGAGTAATTCAAGGGTTAAGCTAAGTATAAATAGGGTAGATTTGTCGCTCCTGATGAAGTTAACATGGTTAGTGAAACGCGCGTCTAGTGCAAAAATAAAGTGTTTGGTGTAGTGATGATATATATTGAGTAGTGTGATTGTGCCAAAGATCCACATTCCGAACTTAGTGAAAAAACAGTATATGCAAGAAACTGGAAAATTGTAGAATATCATATTGTATAATTTTTTAATTAAATCAAATTATTTCTTTAGGCGTAATTACTTGTTTATTTTCATTAAATCGGCGAATGAAAATATAAATAAACCGTTCCGATACATTTGTTTGTAAACAACTGGTGATATCAATCGTATATTTACAAAATATATGTAGAAAAAATTTAATATGCGCTTGTATATTTCTTGCTTCAAAAAGCAAATACTACCTGAAAATTCATAGCATTACTTTTAATAGCTGTCAAAATATCTTAATTTTTTTTCTTGTCGACAAGGTTTCAAATGTTCCAAGTAATATTTAACTTCTTAAAGACATATGTAAGAAAAAAACTTATGAAAAGTATAAGAAATTATTCCAAAAACAAATTTTTGCGTTAAAAATATTTAAAATTGCAAAAATATCCTTTTAAAGAAACAATAAAAATGAACTGTTTAATACTGATGGGGAAATTGATCTGCCACCATCACTTATTATTAATCCCAGATTTTGTTAATTAAACAAGAACAGTGCATAAATATTAACTAAATAACTTGAAAAAATCATTTCATTTTACCATTCTTTTAAAATGATAAAATATCAAAAAATTGCATGGTCAACAAGCTTTATTGTGTCTTGTCCTGTCGGTACTCTAGTTTCACCGCTAGTGCGATACTGTTTCCTTCTGACAGCTGCCTGATTTACAATAATACAGTAAAAGTTAAGGAAAGTGAGAGAGCTGATAGACGTGAGAAGAGGGAACAGCGCATCACTTGGTGGGCCGCGTTCTGTAGCACGCAATATTCAAGCTTCTGGCGGAATTGTAATTGGGTAGCGCGGCTGAAATCAAATTACTTAGAAAATATTTAAAATATGCAAAAAAATTATATGAACATATGAAAACTCAAAATTTTGAAGGCTACATTCCCTTTTAATTTAATTAAATTAAATAATAATATAATTTTACTGAAAATATTTCTAATTCTACAACAAGTCTCATTTGAGAGCCTTTTGATAGTTAAAACTTTTAATTAAATGAATTTCACGTGCTGCGACGTACCTGGAAACTTTTATAAATTTTAATCAGGATTTTAAAACTTCACACACACTCCTTCTAAAAAAGTCCAGGTAAAATGAGGTAAAAATGAAGTATTAAAAAGATTATGTTGGAAGTAGCGTAACTTCTAATATTCGTTTTTTTATTTCTCGCTTTCGAAAATTCGTAACTCAAAGTTTGAACAAGTTTATGAAAGTGCTCTAGAGAAACATAGGTATATATATATATATATATATATATATATATATATATATATATATATATATATATATATATATATATATATATATATATGTGTATGTATAGGGTGTTATGAACATCGTTTTACATTTAAAGTGATGATGATCCTTTGGGTTAAGTAAAAAACATTAACTGCCTTTTTCAACGCAGAAATTTTTTTTACTCTGTAAAAATTCCATTTACTATTTCCTGTGAAGATAAAAAAAAAACTAGAAAAAATGTTTCTAAATAAAACCATTGCGACAAAACATTCTTAACTTATACGTGTCGTTGTAAATAATTCCCATAAGAAATTAGAACAAACTCTAAATTTTTCTGTCATTAACTAAAAACCGTACCTGCTTAAACCATTATCTAATTTGCTGATATAACAAACAAGTTACCATTATTACATAACAATAGTTGGAATCTTAGAATAAGGAAATTTGTAAATGTGGCACTCGATAAACTGTAGATTTTTACGAAAATCATAAAAGTGACAATATTCCGAAATCTATCGATTTTTCACTAAGGTCATATTTATATATTCTGGAGTTATGAGCTGCCCTATCAGCCCTCTAAGGGAATACGTTGGTTTTCGGGGCACCCGGTATATATATATATATATATCTATGTACCAGGTGTACAAGTATAAAATGCGGATTTTTTTTCTAAAAAAACATGTGAAATTCGAAAGAATGATAAAAAGTATGCTCCATCGCTTGTTTTATATTTTTTGCCATCTTTCGGGCAATTTGTGAATACCACGCCAGTAAAAATCTTCCCCTTTTGCTGCGAACCATTCATCGAACCATTTTTTTACATCTTCGTACGAACCAAAGCGCTGCTCAACAAGTTCGTGACCGATCGATGCAAACGAGTGGTAATTAGAAGGAGCCAAGTCTGGTGAGTAAGCCGTATGGGTTAGAACTTCCCAGCTGAGTGCTTTCAACGTGTCGCGAACTGGTTTTGCCGTATGTGATGGAGCATTGTCATGAAGAAAAATGACTTTGTGTTGCCTCTTTCGATATTCTGGCCTTTTTTCAAGCAGCAAACTGTTCAAATCGGTCAATTGTTGTTGGTAACGTTTAGTATTAACCATTTCCCCAGGTTTTAACAGCTCATAATAGACCACGCCCCTCTGGTCCACCAAACACAGAGCATCGTCTTTCTGCCAAAGCGATTCGGTCTTGCGGTCGATGTGAATGGTGCGCCTGGGTTTACCCATGATTTTTTTGCGTTTGGGATTCTTAAAATAAATCCACTTTTCATCCCCTGTAACTATACGATGCAAAAATGACTTCCTTTTTGTACCGAACGAGCAAAATGTCACAAGTGTTTTTGCGCTTTTCCATTTGCCTGTCGTTCAACTTATGTGGTACCCATCTACCGGTCTTCTGAACCTTTCCCATCTCTCGTAGCCGCTTGTTGACTAACGCCCAATTGCTCGGCGAGTTGTTTTTGTGTTTGCGAATTATCTTCGTCCTACAATGCTTGCAATTCCACATCTTCGCATTTTTTTGGCGGTTTTAACCACGTTCCTTGTCTGCAACATCGAAGTTACCACTTTTGAAACGCCGAAACCATCGTTCACACGTATCTTGCGATGGAGCATGTTCACCTTCTCGAAGTAATCGGTATAATAGCAGTTTTCTTCAAATGAAAACAAAAAATTAATGCTGTCCGCGAATGCTCTTTGTTCGGTATAAATTTCGACACACACAACACAACAATACAACACTATGCACACACTTTTCCAATTTATCACTTCTGCGCGTCTGACCCTTGTAGATGTGTCAAATCTTTATAGCACAAACTGCATTGGTGGACCATCTGTTGTCACATATACATATATATATATATATATATATATATATATATATATATATATATATATATATATATATATATATATGTATATATATATATATATATATATATATATATATATATATATATATATATATATATATATATATATATGTACATATATACATATATACATATATATATATATATATATATATATATATATATATATATATATATATATATATATATATAAATATATGTTACAATAGAGGTTTTCACGGATGGTAATGTAATACATTAAAATTCCGGCTTTCAATCCGTTCGCCTAATAATGAATTTGCACGACGTTTCGTCAAAATCTCATTTGGCATTTTCAAGTGCTCTCGCTGCTGCTGCTGCTACTCGATACTGTGATCTTGCTGCTGTTGCCGCTCGAACCCAACTGAGAAATCGACGTGCGGTCGCCGTCTTTTATAGGTCGGCGTCTACGCAGATTGTAGATGGGGGGGGTTCGGAAGTGTTCGTCCGAGCATCGGTGTTTGCCGGCTGGGTGGTAATTACGGGTTCCAGCGCTATGCTGACTGTTGCCTTCTCGATGTTTTGGTAATACTTTGGTTTAACTAGTTGATCCTTCCTTGTAGTGGAGATATTTAGCGCATCATCTCGCTTATTTACCTGTCCATTCTTTTCGATTTCCAAGGCTTCTCTGACTATGTGTTTTGTAATGTGAAATCGAGGCATTTGTTTAGATCCCTCAAAATTGATATTGTGACCGGTATCATGATGGTGCTGAAAAAGAGCTGATGTTGTTTGTTTTTGATACTTATTTTATGTTCTTGGATCCGGGTGGATATTCTTCTGTTTGTTTGTCCTATGTACAATTTGTGGCAGTCTCCGCATGGGATACTGTAAACTCCATGGTTTTCCAGTTTTCTCTTGTCTTTGGGGTTACCCAGGATGTCTGCCAGAGTGTTTTGTGGTTTGTATGCTGTGCCTATGTTGTGTTTTCTTAGGACTCTTCCAGTCCTTTTTGTAACTCCTTTTACATAGGACTCTGCTTTGGTTGAGGTCCCGTTCTTCTGTCCTTGTCTGTGGATGGCCCTGTCGTTCTAATGGTCTCCTTATGGACTGGTCTTTAAATCCGTTTTGCTTGAGTGCCCTGGTAATTTGTGTAATTTCTTGCTGTCTCGTATCTGGTTCGGTGAGTCGGTATGATCTCCACACGAGGATGTTGGCTACCGACTGGATTTGGGATGGATGGTGTTGTGGGCCAGCGTTTAAATATCTGTTGGTGTGAGTGGGCTTCCCGTAGACTGAGTATTGAAGTTGACCGTTGTTTTTCCGGGTTATGAGCACATCAAGGAAAGGGAGGCTTTTTTCTTCTTCTACTTCCAAAGTGAGCTGTATCCGGTGGTGAATTCTATTTAAATAGGTCAGGAAGTTGTCTAATTCATTTCGTCCATTGGACCAAATTATAAAGATGTCATCAACATATCGTTTCCAGGGTTTGGGTTTCAGTGGTGAGTTTTTAAGGGCCTCTGTTTCAAAATACATCATGTAGAGATTGGCTATTACCGGTGAAAATGGGACCGTACTCATAATCGTTCCTTTAGTACATTCTAGTCAATTAATTTACCTTGAATAACGTTTGTGGTTTCGTAGTCAAAAATCCTACTTTGAATTTCACTTGAGAACTAGAGACTCGTATTCTTGCTTGAAGATTTGTTCCAAGGCAGCCAATTTTTATTAAGTATTGTTTTCGTTTCAAGTTGGAAATGTCGCCTCGAATTCCTTTCAGGGGATAAGAAGGTCGAAAGCTGTTTGGAATTGTTTCTTTCGGTTATTTATTTTTTATATTATTTATCTTGGAAATTGACTCAAATGAAACTATTTATGATAACGATTTTTTTAAATTTTATAACGTTTCGGTTAGTCACCTAACCTTTTTTAGAATAGAAAGGCTAAATACATGTTACCTTAAACAAGTATCTCTATGTTTTTCAGTTGATTAAAAATAAACGCGGAGGTGACATTCCTGAAGTACATGAACTACACATGTGAAACAGTTCTACCCAACAGCTAGTCCGAAATTTTGTTTACCACAATTAGATTTTTCTTTGTGTTGTTTTTTTATGGTATACACTTGGTGGTTCTATAATATATTATTGTTTAAATAGGTTATAATAAATTTTATTTAAATTTTTATATCTGCTTTCGAGTTAATTACGTTTTAATTTTTTTATATTTCAGTACTTTCCTAAAATTTGCATTTGTTTTGTGTGACATTCAACTGTTAAATTTTTTTTTTAAAGAAGTAAATTTTCAAATAAATCTGATTAGATCTAAAAATATTGCTATTGCATTTTCGGAAACATCCCATTTAATCCACTTTTACTTGGCTGAGAGCTAGTACTATAAAAATTAATCAGTTAAAATTTAGGCCCATAATAATAGAAGATACAACATAAAGTACATTGTGGAGAATTGTTTGAGTAAGCATGGGTGAGCGAATACAGAAGAGATCAAATTTTGTCAGTTTTGTCTTAATTGACAAATTAAAAAAGTTATTTGTCTTAAAAATATTCATTTTAATAATTGACTGTATGACAAAGCTTAAAAATTTAAAAAATTATGTTGCATATTAAACTAATGTAAGATAATTAATAAAGCTTTCCAATAGTATAGATTCTATATAACTTAACATTTTAGTAAATTACTTTTATGCGACACTGTTAATTTTAGATTAAAAAGGGGTGTGTTGAAATCAAGATTTATTGCATATAATAGTAAATATGTCTTATAATTTCAATGTTATTTTTGTTAAATAAACCAGTTAAAAATTTAATAACGTTATTTTTCCTTAAAAGAAAATATTTTAAAAACATAACATCTATATAATAAAAGACTGTTTTTAGTCAATTTCCACTGGTTTATTTAAATTGCGATGACGCGTTTCGCTGTCCATGCAGCTTCTTCAGATCTACATTTTACACAGTGTAAAATGTAGATCTGAAGAAGCTGCATCGACAGCGAAACGCGTCATCGCAATTTAAATAAACCAGTGGAAATTGACTAAAAACAGTCTTTTATTATATATTTATAATGAATTTCCATCAAGTAGAAGCTACAACAATCCAAAATTTGAAACATAACATCCCCTGGGGTAGCAAATTTCTAACATTTTTGTATATTTTAATTAATTATTATTTTTTAACATTTAGCGAGCCTTCCATATCTTCTAAAATATAAAGGAGCTATAAAAACACGCAAATTCAGATTAAAAATCAGTGAGTTGTAAATAAAAAAATACGGCTAAAATTTAGTAGAAAATAGAATATTGCCTTTTCTTTCTAAAGAAGAGTGATTTAATTGACCATGAACTATGTATATACTTGAAGGTTACCTATGAAGAGACAAATTTAAGTGTTGATTCAAGAGTTTTGTACCTTGAAAAATGTGTGCTCTTCTGTTTATAAACAATTGAAGTTTTCAAAATGCGTTTTTGAGCTTAAAATGTGAATAACTGCGTTTATATCAGTCGAATCGAGACGATTAAAAAACTAAATTCTTCGTAATGAAATTTCCAATAAATCCGCGTTAATTTTAAATCGCTCAAAACATGCTAAAATTTGTTTTTTTTTTTCATTTTGTTGTACAGGTCGACTAAGAGAACCGATCGGCTTGAAGTTGTAGAAAAATTCCTTTTATTATAGCAAAAATACCCTGAAATTTTGGTATAAAAATGTTGAACCCAGTGTACACAATTGAATTTGTTATTTAACATTTGAATTGTCCGCCATTTTATGCCATTTAAACCGAAATAGATCTGTTTTTTTTCAAAATTTAGGTCAAACATTTGAAAAAAGAAATTGTTAACGAAAATTATTTTTTTTTTTAAATAAAGGTTTTGCGATTCTCTGCCAGCTGTGATAAAAATTTGTCAATTTTTTTTTCAAAATGACCGAAAGAACGCATTTGTTTTTATTTGATTAATAAACAAATGTAAAAAAAAAACATTGAAATGACTCCTGAATTTTTTTTCAATGGCACCGGAAAGCTGGCGTCAAGACCTCAATTTTGAAAAAAAAAAATCCATTTTGGAATTTTCTGAAAATTTCAAGCAGATCGGTTCACTTAGCCGGCCTGTACAATAAAATGAAAAAAAAAAAAAAACGTTTTTTTTTTGCCGGTTTTTTCAATTTTGTAGGTTATGTACACATTTGAGCGACTTAAAATGAGGATTTCTTGGAAATTTCATTACGAAGAGTTTGGTTTTTTTTTTGTCTCGATCCGACATATTTAACGGGAGTTGCTTGCGTTTTAAGCTCAAAAAAATGCGTTTTGAAAACTTCAATTGTTTATAGACAAAAAGGCACAAGTTTTTCGAGGTCCAAAACGCAGAATAATACTTCTGATGATACCCCAGAGAGAATCAAATCATAATATTGCTCTATTTAAACTGTGCAGTTTCAAATACTTTTTTTAGTGCACTAAAAATAAATAAATAAGAAAACCTTAGGTAATTTAGTAAGTACTCGGCAAATCTTTTTTGTAAACAATATTATTTAAGGCATTCACAAACGATTATGGTTTGGGAAGAGATTTCGTTATACTCCTCTGCGGCAATTTAAGAAGTGTCCTCGGATTTGATGACAAAGAAGAAAATAAGGATTGGAGTTTTATTGGTAATAAGAATTTATTGAATATGAATGGTTATCGACTTAGCTACTTTGTAAAATATTTATACTAAACTATTACAGTTTTTCATTTGAAATATCTATACACAAAAAAGGCACTAAAAATGGTTCTTTGAAGAATTACGGCTTTTTCCTCAAGTAAATATAAATTATATAATGCAGTTGGATAAAAAAACATACTTATTTGCGGAAAAATTAATTAAACATTTTTCTAAAACCAATTCCGCATACATTTTAAACATAATAAAAACTCAAGCACTTCGCTGATTTTTGGACAATAATGAGTTGTGAATGAATCTTGATATTGTTTTTCTTTTATTTTTGTTTGAATTGCTGTTAATCACCTCAAATTATGCCTTATTCCTTCAATTATATCATTTGTTTAGTTACTTGACATATTAATTTTGAAGGTACAAAAGAAAAATTATGACTCTAAAAACCCTACTACTGAAAGAGAATCATGAACAACATTGTTGTATATATTTTGACAACATTTATACCTGGTTAATTCAAGGAGCTCAAGAAAGTATAAAATAATTTTTCCATCTACATAGTTTTTAAATATACAGAGTTTTTAAAAATAGTGCAAAGGATAAACCTTTAATATGCGGACAAGCAGGCATGCTTTTTAATTTTAAGCTCAATTCGTTGTTTCGTAACACGTTGTTACGCCAGCACTGGAATAACTACTATAAATTCTGTTCTCTTGTTTGTCGATCCTAGCTCGACTGATGAGCCGTGATACGTAAGAAGAATGGTTAGTAAATAGCCATCATTTACCGCAGGTACCGCGACCCAGACACAGGAGCGAGATTCCTGCATAAATACAAGTTACTAAACCTTTGATCATTATAACTAACAGAACAGCGATGGTGCCAATATCTACAGTAAATACAAATACCGCTTAGTGTATAAAAATTTGTAAATAATATATATAGAGTATAATAAGTAAGTGACGAAAGTGATAATCAGTGAAGTGACATTAAATAAAATAAAAACCTTTTTAGACTAAAAAAAACACCAAACTTGCTACTCAGTCTATGTTTATAGGTCTAAGTTAGAAATAAATAAATGTAAACGTAATTAGTAATGAGAATGAAAGCGAGAGAACAAATGCTGGTATGAATGGATGAATGAGAGACATAGATGCTTGAGGAAATAAATTTAGAAATAAATAATAATTAATCATAAACTTGCAGACCAATATACCTAATTATGAAGAGCTGGTTTTTTTTAGACAAACCATTTTTTCCAGCATAGTTACAAACAAAATGCACAAGATATAAAAACAAACAAAAGAGCAATACATGTTTTAGTTAAGCTAACAAAATAAAAAAACGTCCTTTTAAAGGCCACGGGAAACGCCCAATTAATAACTTAATTAAAACATACTAATTGTCTTACCCTGATTTTAACAACGAGTCACACCGAAAGGTGTCGAAGAGGGCATAAATGAACCTTTGTAATTCATTGTATCCCCCTACACTAAGCTAGTTGATGTAAGAATATAGCATGTAAAACAATAATTTCGAAACAATAAAACATTTGATTTAAATTGGCCAAGTGGTCTAAAAAGAACTTAAGGTTTTTTTTAAACACCTTTATTACCTTTAGTTAAAAAACATTTCCTTCAAAATTCGCTTTACTAAAAATCTGCGTTGTATATGAAGTAAAAACGGGTATTGTCATATTTACCAATGACTCATTACTGATATAATACAATTTATAACAAATATTTCACATGATTGATATTTAATTTCTAAGTTTCTTAAGTAATACTAGAAGACTTAAATGATTGTGTAGCGTAATAATAGACCCTTTTTGGTTTCCTAGTAATTAAGAAGATATATGTTGGTTACGCTTTAAGTTATGAGATCAGAGGCGAATTTTGTTTTACAAGTTTAAACTTCAACGGCTTAATCAGCACAAGTTTTATTATTTTGTAACCTTAATAATAGGTAATCAGCTTTGCAATATTTATTATACTAAAATGTCGTTTGCTTCGCCAGCATCGGGCGTAAAAAAGTATTAACTACATAAAATAATATAATAAAATTTTCATTTTAGGTATGACAACTTTGCAACTGTCAATTGTTGCTTTAGATATGAAGCTTTTTTGGTTCAAATACCATGCGATTTGCATATCTATAAATTCATATTTTTAACTTTGTTTTTTTATCTCGTAAAGCTGCCTTAATAGTAGAAAAAGTTTAATTTCATCTTAAAATATGCCATGGCCTTTTAGGATCAATTGGTCACAGCTCATTAGGCTACTCAATTTCATGCTTTTCTTTAAAACTTTCTCAATTTAATCAGGCTTTAATTTTAATCTGTTAAGCTCGTCTCATATTTCACATTTTAATTAAAATTAACATTTTAACAGTACAATGAACAGCAAAGTGTTACATCTTTTCGTCATATTTTTAGCGTGGTTAAGTAAGTACGGTAAAAAGTAGGAACAGACCATACAAATATAAGTTTCTAGTAAAAAAAGAAATATATGTTTAAATCCTGCAATAATTTTCAGTTGATTTTAATATTTCAATCTATTTTTTATAATTGAAATTAGTTAGCAAGAAAATCACAGTCAATGTACAAAAGGATATAATTAATTCGAGATGAAGATGGAATAGAGCGTATTATTGACTCGAAAGGTATAATGTTGACTTTATGGAAGAATTGGCCCTGAGTAAAAAACACCTTCATTTATTTTTTAACCTTTCAGTACTTTCAGTTCAAATTAATTAAGGTTAATTCAGGTTGGTTCAAATTAATTCTTCTTCTTCTTCTGCTTATATTTTTTTTTATAGATCTGATGATATGTTAATTCCGAGATTGTGAAATTTCTTGAGAGGTTGGCAGTTATCTTTGCATCTTTCTGGTGGGCTCTCCAGTAGACGCTTGCCTGCTGGTTTTCCTTTCAGAGTAATCTTTCGTAGTACGTGCTCTTCTTTGTCTACGCTATCTTATTAAGTCTTGTACGCCGCATTGTTCCCATATGTCAGTGTTTTGTTTGCTATCCCTCATTGTTTTACCAATTATTGCTCTTAGGGTTTTCATTTCTGCTGTACATAGCATACTGTTTGTTTTGTTGGTATCTTCTCGTGATTCTAAACCATAGGTCACTATTGGTCTGATGCAAGTCTTATATATTTTAATCTTGCAGTCTGTTCCCATGTGTGGTCCAAACAACATCTCTTAAGCGGCCTGATATAACTACTGCTTTATTAACTAACTTTCTAAGGTCTCGGACTGGGTCGTGATAGCTTGACAGATCTACATCAAGGTATTTGAATTGGGTTAACTCTCCTATGAGTTTATTTTTCCACTACGACTTTGCACTTCTTTTGCATTTTTGGCAATGTTGGTGCTTTTGTTCTTTTCAGTAGATGTGCTCATATTAAGCTGTCGACGGGCTAGATAAAATTTCAAAAGGTTGTCTCTCTAGGTCGTCTTCACTTTCGGCGCTGCGTCGCCTACGAAACAAACCAGATAATTCTGTTGTTACCCATTCTGTATCTCATTCCTGGCGACTCTACGTCTTTTATTATTTTGTCCATTAAAAGATTGAATAAAAATGGACTGAGATTGTCTCTTTGTCTAGTTCCTCCTGGGGTTGGTATATTTCCTTTAGTGTTGTCGCTTGCTTTAATTTTGGTCTTTTTGTTAATGTTTCTATAACTTTTACTATGTTTGCCTGCATCAACACCTGTATTACGTCATTGAGTCTGACTTTGTCGTAGGCTTTAGTTAAGTCTATAAAGCAGTCGTACCTTGGAATGTTGTACTCTATTAATTAAGGTTAATTATTAAAATAATATAAGTTATTATTATAAAATCTTCGTGAAGCGAGTGAACTAACACTACTTTTTTGTAGACTTATTAACTTATTCTAATGAAAAAAAATATTTCGTTTCCGTTGGAAATGTGTTATCGTTCAACTGATGCCCAAAAAGACTGTGCCACACAACTAATGACCAGTTGCATCTTTCAAAATATCAGGAAGGATTTAATATTATGCCATCAATGTGGCTTTCGTAGGCAAAAATCAACAGGAGGTCTTCTAACTTATGCCACACATATTTTGAACACTTGAACATTTTGGAGGCATTCGACCATGTTTGGTATGGCGGATTGTTGATTAAGCTAGGCCCTTACAGGGTAAGTAGAATGATCGTTTCCCGCCGAGGCGGACGGCTGGAGTGGGGCGATTTGTTGTGGGAGGTCTTAGAAAAGCAACACGACCTGCGTCATTTGTCTGCGGGCTGTTACAGTGTGTGGATCGCTGCTAGACTGAACCCCTGCTCGAGGGTCGCGTCACGAATTCATTATGCCACGTTCCATGGAGCAACGACGCCCTGGACTTTCATTAACGATACACTGCAACGAAAATGTGCAAAAAGTGAGTCATGCTCAATTCCGATCGACATTTGAGTGTCAGAATGTTAGCATAAGAATGCCATATCCCGAAAACCAAAGAGCATCGCATTCTTACAGAAGAGAACGCTGCACCAGCTGCCCTACAGCTCCGATGTGCCACCGCCGGACTTCTTTTTATTTTTAAGAATAAAAAGGAGCTTGAACCGCAACCATTTTGGAACGCTAGATAAGGTCAAAGAGGCCGCGACAAGATGCCTGAACGAGGTTCCCGTCGACGCCTGCCAGGAAACATACTGCGACTGGCAGAGGCGCTGGCAATGGTGTATAGAAGCACAAGGGTGTTATTTTGAAGAATTTTAGTAATTTGTACTTTGATCTGTCATAAATTCCCTCCCCTACTTATTTTTGGGACAGCCCCTGTATATCTGAAAGATTTCGTTTATCGCTTTCTAGTGAGAGGGTTATCTATGAGTAACAGTTGACGAATTTCTTTGCTTCATCTTAGGGAGCTGCTGGAGAGGAACAGGAATCCAATCTACAGCTTTAAGGATGAGAGAATCCTTGTTTCTTCGTTTACCTTGAATGCTCAAACATCAGCTACCCACGCAAATATTCGGAAACAGCAGAAAGTCGTTCAACTTAATGAAAGCCTGGAAGAAATTTTATCTTGGTTGGCGGCAGTTTTTTTCTAAAAAAATTAACGTTGTATACCCCGACATAATTATATCGGTACATTCCATTCCAGTAACTTCCCCATTTAACTTCCTGCGCTCTCCTTCCAAGTATGCGCTGCGTTTGTTAGATACTATTTAAGAGAGCTATTAGCCTGATTGGAGATCCAGAAATTACCAGCTACCTTCATTCGTTGAAAGACCCAAGAGCGGTGGTGACTGGAGTTTATTTTATAAATATTTTAATAATAAATATTTGATGTATGTAGCCAGCTTGATATCTCCCAGAGCGGTGCATGCTAGGAATAAACTTCGGTTATTGTATCATATCCGTATGATGTGCAGCATCTCACTCCTCGTGCGCACTCAGTAAAATTTCCAGCGACTTAGGACTAGCACCTTTTCTATGCACGTGCCTTTCATGTCGGGATTTCCTTGCAGTAAATATCCGAGCTCATAAAAAAAAGGTATAACCGATGATAGGTTAGAACTACTTTCCATGAAATTCCCTGCTTAGAGAAATTGCCATACTTAAGATCGAGTTTTCTCAATTTTTCTGCTTGCTTACTACTGGTACACCTCAAAGCATGTCATTATTTGCGTAGCTGGCCTTGACGCTAAATACGCCCCTATCAGCACAGGAGTATTCATTTTCTTTATGATATTTCAATAGGGATATTTTAATTTAAACATAATGGACTTACTGTAGGGGAATAGTTTTGAAGTAACTGCATTGTATTTAAATATTAAATGTTAGGATTTTGCTTAGAACACAAACTGCAGTACAGCATATCTGCACAGTGTTTTAAACTCTGTTAAAATGGGATAAAGTGTACGAAAACTAAAATTAACAATGAAACATGGAAAAGTTTGTATCTCTGTGTTATTCTAGACAAAACATTTTAATGCTTCTTGTTTAAATGAAATATTACTGAAATAACATTTTGCATTTAGTTTCAGACAAAAATTAGTTTTGTGCGGTTTAAATCAAAGTTTTTATTGTTAGCATGGGACCGCTGAAGAAATAAAATTTAAAATTACATGAAAAGCAAACAAACTACAAAAAAATTGTAGCATTCATTTAAAGGGACCTGATATTGATCTTCGCCATAACAATATCATACGATATTCACAATTTATTTGTTAATGATAGTCAGATTATTAGAGTTTTCCAATTTATTGAAATATGAATAGTAAATTAAAAAAAAAATACATAAACGAAAACATAAGAACGGACCATTTTTTTAGATATTAAATAAATGATTAAAAACTTGCCTGAAGATATCAAATTTGTAAGATATAATTAAAAGATAAATAATAATAAAATGCTGCACTGACTTAGCTGTTACTTGATGGAGATCCACAAAAACTAGGAATAAAATTTAAACAACTGTTTAAGATCACCACTTATGTTTAATATATTATTGCTGACAATTGTTTCGACACACTGGGTCTTCTTCTGGAGCAAGATGTAAATTAACTGCAAAGTATGTTATAGAATATATAATTTACCTAGTTACAAGTACTAAATTCATTAACAATATTTACCTTAATACCTAAAACAAGTTCAATAAAGGAGACCATCTCCATCCAATTGATCGATAGGTAATTAACCTGAGCATTTTTTCTGGTTAATTTCTACCTGTTCTTAACAATTCATTAATTTCCCTTTCTTTCCATTATGCAAAATTTTGAAATCTTCATTGAACCTATGATTCTCGTCTGTTAAATGTTTAGCGTAGTGAGATCTGTTATTTTTCATTCTATAGCTTTGTTTATGTTCCTTTGTTCTTTTATAAAAAGATCTGCCTGTTTGTTCTATATAGGTTTTATTGCAAGTGCCACAGCAAAACCTCAGCAAAAAATTTTAGTTTATTATTCAACGATCAATTGGATGGGGGAGGGTCTTCTTTATTGAACTTGTTTTAGATATTAAGGTAAATATTGTTAATATATAATAAAAGACTGTTTTTAGTCAATTTCTACTGGTTTATTTAAATTGCGATGACGCGTTTCGCTGTCGATGCAGCTTCTTCAGATCTACATTTTACACTGTAAAGTGTATAGTGTAAAATGTAGATCTGAAGAAGCTGCATCGACAGCGAAACGCGTCATGGCAATTTAAATAAACCAGTGGAAATTGACTAAAAACAGTCTTTTATTATATATTTATAATGAATTCCCATCAAGTAGAAGCTACCACCATCCAAAATTTGTAAAAATTGTTAATGAATTTAGTACATGTAACTGTGTAAATTATATTTTCTGTAACATACTTTGTAGTTAATTTACATCTTGCTCCTGAAGAAGACACAGTGTGTCAAAACAATTGTCAGCAATAATATAATACACATAAGTGTTGTTTAAATTTTATCCCTAATAATAAAATGTTTTTCCGCAAACGTTTCGCTTTATATAACATATTCTTCAGGGATTTACAGGATTACATGAAGGGCCACATGTTTATTTTTTGATATTTTTAATTCAACATAACTGTGACAATTGGTTATAAACATAGCCACAATACATATCTCCTCTTTTTTATTATTATTTTATTTTACTAATTATGATTGCTCTTCGAAAAAACATGTAATTTTGCAGTCAAAAAAGGTCAAAATAGTGATGAGATAGGCATAGTTTAGATACAGCAATATTATAATTTTTATCCTTTCTGGAGTATCACCAGGACTATTGTCCTGAGTTTTGGACGTCGAAAAACTTGTGCTCTTTTGTTTATAAACAATTTAAATTTTTTTGAGCTTAAAATGTGAATAACTGCGGTTATATCAGTCGGATCAGCTTAGCTTTAAATCGCTCAAATGTGTACATGATCTACAAAATTGAAAAAATAGGCCAAAATCTTTTTTTTTTTAATTTTATTTTACAGGTCGACTGAGTGAACCGATCGGCATGAAACTTTTAGAAAAGGTTCCTTTTGTTATAGCAAAAATACCCTGAAATTTTGATACAAAAATATCGAGCCCAGTTGACACAATTGAATCTGTTTTTTAAAATTTGAATTTACATTTTGGAAAATATAATTGTTAACGAAAATGATTTTTTTTCTGTCAAATAACGGTCTCGCGATTCTCTACCAGATGTGATCATAAATTTTCATTTTTTTTCCAAATTCATGAAAATTCAAAAAAACGCATTTATTAAGCTAGCAACAAGACCTAAATTTTGAAACAAAAGATCCATTTTGGACCAAATGGCATAAAACGGTGGGCAATTCAAATTTAAATAACAAATTCAACTTTGCCTACTGGGTTCAATATTTTTGAACCAAGATTTCAGGGTACTTTTGCTATAACAAAAGGCATATTTTCTGAAAGTTTCAAGCCGATCGGTTTACTTAGTCGGCCTGTACAAAAAAATGAAAAAAAAACTGTTTCTTGTCGTTTTTTTCAATTTTGTAGGTTATGTACACATTTGAGCGACTTAAAACTAACAAGAATTTGTTGAAAATTTCATTACGAAGAGTTTGGTTTCTTTTTGTCTCGATCCGACATATATAACAGGAGTTTTAAGCTCAAAAAACGCGTTTTGAAAACTTCAATTGTTTATAAACAAAAAAGCACAAGTTTTTCGAGATCCAAAACTCAGGCCAATACTCCTGGTGATACTCCAGAGAGAATAAAGTCATACTATTGCTGTATGCAACTTCCTTTTTAATGCACTAATAGCACACAACGGTTTTTCCAGGTTACTTAATATTAAAAGGAAGTAAGCAACATGCTTTTGCAGGAAATGCATAACTTTTGAAGGAAATTAGTTATCGAATTCAAATTTAGTACACATAATAGTTGAAATACTAATAGATTTCATAATTTTTAAATAAATTCGCTTCGGAAGCAGGTAGTGAAAGGGGTATCTTCAATAACATTATGAGAATGACCCTTGTTTTGTAGTCGTAATAATGAATACATTTTAAGAATAATTATTTAAAGTCAGACATATAATGGTGGAGATTGGTCTTAGAGTGGTGGATTCGAAGTAACTCAAAAAGCGGATAAACTTTAAATTTTAATAAGACCCCCGACACTGTTTGCTGATAAAAAGTAATTGGCATACCTAGTTGTATTTCGTACAAAATGTTGAAAATTAAAAGAACAAAAATAATTTTCACCCCACAAGCTTCGGCAATATAATTTACAAGTTAAAATAAAGTGCCTCAAAAATGTTTTTTCTTGGATACTACGAAAAAACAGAGTTAATTTATATTTTCTTACTGCGAAAAAGCTACTCCTTTTTAATTAAATAAAAAAAAACTTTTCAAAGAAAATCAGTTGGGTAAACCTAACATAATTTTTTTCGAATTCTCCATGTTTTTAACGTGTTAGAAAGTTTAGCTGGTGTTCTCAACTCTAAAATGATAAATGGGGCTTCCAGTAATGAGAATACTATCGGAAACATATTTTATAATAAAAAACCTAGTAATGACTGGCGAAGGCAGACACACTGGTCGATAGCTGAAGCAAAGGATCTCTAAATATCAGACATGTTACTCAACTTCCAGCGTTAGTGGAACATACTAGAGAGCACAACTTTTGTTTTGATGAGGTGCGACTCATTTCACAACAGAAAAATCTGTCAAACCGATTTATAGAGTAAGAAATTGCTATGAATGGTTTAATGTAATTAATACCAGAAATAATATCCAGAATTTAAGTTCCTCACATTTCAACCCTATTAAAGAAATCCTAAAAAATTAGAAAATTAAGACCTTTTACCCTTCCACCGTCGATATTAAAATTGGTGACTCCCCAAGCCATGTGGAGAAACACCTAATACTTATTTTTATTAAATTTGCACATTTTTAGAAATTTTGTAAACCACTGAAATGTATAATTTTACAAACAGGGCCTTCATTGTTTGTTATTATTTTTGTAAAAAATTCTTACTCATTCAATTATTGATTTTTACATGAAGTGGAAGTTATTAGAGTTTCGTTGTTTAAAAGGCTTTTTTTTTGTAATGTCAGCACCGATTTTTTGTTTACCGTAATGAAAGCCCCTAATCTTTTAGGGTTCCAGGGCAAAACGGTTTTTTTCCATCAAGAGGATTCGTATCCAGTTGTCATTTGGCGTGCCCTGTATAAGTAGTTCTGCCTTACGAGATCTTTTTTTTAAGAAACGTCATTTATATACATATGCTCCCTTCTGTCCTTTAAACCCGGTTTTGTCACTAGTTACATATTAATAAAATGTGAATGGGAAAGAGAAGAAAACAAATAAAATACACGTAAACATTATATTGAAAAAAACAAAAAGTAAGATGAAATAATATTATTTTTTCCTTTTTAAATTTCCAAAAAATAGGGTGGAATTGAATCGATATCTGTTGTTTTTTATTAGTAGATAGTCTCGGTGGTCTCGTTAAAATTCAGTGTTTGTCTACTTTCTTGCATCTGTTGTGAGTTACGTTGTTTATTTTATTTCATCGTTAAGTTACTTAACAAAACCCGTCTTTGTGTTAAGCAGTTTACTTTTCTACTATTTAAATTGTATGTATATAAACAATTTTAACAACTAAAAATAATACCTGCATTTTTATTTAATTCTATATAGATCTGAGGAAAATTTTATATAAATTAAAATGTTGGATCCGAGATCTTTGCGTTTTTCTTTAAAATCACTTGGCGTGTTCTAAAAATTTAATCAACATTCAAAAAATTAAGATTGCTATTGAAAATTCATATAATTGATTTTTCAAACCTTTTCTGAGATTATCGTGTTGTTAAAAAATTGTTTAGTATTACTTTTATTCGAAAACTCCTACCTGTTATCATCAGCATTATTTAAAAATTATGAAATTTTGTAACACGCACACACACACGTCCAGAATTACAATACGTTTGAATTGACCAGTATAAAATCATAGATGATAGAGAGATCAGAATAGTCCATACATATATAAATACAATATATCGCTAGTGTCAATGAAAGGGAAATCCGAAAATGACTCAGGCAAACCGTGTTGGCAACATAGACTCAAATCAACCATTTACTAATTTTACCCTAAAGGGGTCGCCACAAAATTTTAAGTTGAGTTTACAGATTGAAATATCCACAAGTTTTGGTGATTTATTCTTATTATTTTAGGGTGATTAATATTTTAGTGAACTTAACTGACAACTTAAAATCAGGCAAAATTTAGTGTTTATTTTGCATTTGATTGAATTATTTATAATTTTTAAAACTTTTTAATAATTTATTTATTAAATGGATTTTAGAATATGTCAGTAAATTTTTAAATTGATGAGTATATATATATATATATATATATATATATATATATATATATATATATATATGTACATATATCCAGTGTACATATAATACTGTCTTACTTACCCTTAATCTCAAGTTATTAATGCTGTTTCATTGAATAATTAAACAGGATCATCATAAGTTAATAATCTTATCTGAATCTCTGTATATTGTATCGTACCATCCATTTTATGTCGCGTTGTTTACATTAGTTGTAAACAAAAAAAAGTTATCAAGCTATTTACTTATTTTTTAGTATATGCAAGCCATTCTAGAATTCATTTATTTCTTTTATTTCTCTGCTCGTTTGGTTTAAGCTTTTAAATATCTACTCAATCCTTAGCGAAGAATTGTTGAATGCTTAGATTTATACCAAAATGTTACTCATTTTAATTTCAAATCTTGTACATTTAACAATTTAAAATTCATTTTCTGAAAACTTGTTTTGATGGCACAATATGCCAGCCAAAGTGTGAGAATTTCATTTAAAAATGAAAATTAACTTAAAATTCTTTAAGAGAGGCTCTATGTTGATCGACGTTTAAAGTTTTGTCATATTCTTTCTCAGATAGCCATTTTAAGACATTTTTACCTAACTTTAACAAGAAGTTTTAAAGCCCTATAGTATACAGGCATGGGTTGTTAACTTTTCACGTTCACGAAGGACAGACAGCAAATCAAAGATAAAAAGAACCAAAAGCAGATAACGACATTAGGGTAGATACGGCTAAAGTTTAAAACTTTTGGATTAAGTTAACATTTTTAAATTGAATACTACGAAGAAATAGATTAGAACTAGTTTTCACCTAAAGTAGTTTATTACTTCGATGTGGTCGTTAAAGTTTCTTCTAAACACACAAAATTAAATTAAGACAGTAAAACTACAATTTAATTAAATTATTTCTTATTTAAAATTTTTATGAAACGACAGTACTTGTTTCCTTGGTAATTATTCTAACAGCCCACAATGCAGCTACTGTATATATATATATATATATATATATATATATATATATATATATATGTATATATATATATATATATATATATATATATATATATATATATATATATATATATATATATATATACGTATATATATATATATATATATATATATATATATATATATATATATATATGTATGTATGTATATATATATATATATATATATATATATATATATATATATATATATATATATATATATATATATATATATATATATGTCATTCTTTCTCAACCGGACTCTCCACCTTCTCCAAAATTAGAAAAGACATCTAAAGTTGAAGATGGTTTCAAATGGAAGCTTCATGTATCTACTTTCGAATTCTCAGTGGTAAAAATAAAAATTTTAAGATGACAGCGAGGAACGGCATGATGTGATTACCTGAGACCGAATCTGAGATCAAAATTATCCAATCTGGTCAGTATTTGTCCCTAACCTCAAAAACACGTATAAAATGACGAAAATATCTTTAAATTAGCACAGTAAAATTTCATATACTCATGTTTTTTGTGACTCTGAATCCAAATCTAATTTCAGAATAACCTCATCCATGCAAGATTCGTTCGTAGCCTCAAAAGACGCTTCAAAAAAGCTATAGTCTGTTTGAGATAGCAAAATAAAGAGGAAAACTTTGTTTACCTTTGATTTAAATATAATAAATCAAGCATAGCCTAATAAAAATAGAAAATAATATAGAATATTAATTTTCAAATATATAATATTAATTTTTAAATATAAAGTATTAATTTTCAATACGAAATCTTAGTTTCTGAACATAAGATTTCTATTCCACGAAGTGTAAATTTAACATAACCTAACTTAAGATAATCTAACGTACCTACATAAGGATAGAAAATAATCTAATATTTCCCAAATCAAAGTTTTCACACTACAAACTTCAAACCTGACAAAAAATATTAGAGCCTAATGAGGATAGGAAAGAATTCAATATATTTTTCCACAAAAATTTTTTTTGGACAATAAATTCTAACTACTTTTATTTTAAATAAATCAAATATTTAAATTATAAATTATCATTTTTACAGCGTGTTTCGCATTATACAATACTCTGTACCAAGTTAAGAAATTATTTTCATTACGTGTGGCATATGATTTTGTTCTCAGGATTACAATGTCAAAAAATTAATTTTCACCTAACAGCATTGACTTTTAACCGACAAAACCTACGATTTTCTTAAATTTAATGTTATTTTTCAATTGAATAAACATGAAGTTAATTACAAAGTTCTAATTTATATAATACTTTCCCAAAATTAAAATTAACATTTTTAAATAACATTTTTAACAAACATTAAAATGTAATATAAAAGATTAAAACATTTATTTAATTAACATTTTTTCAACGAATACACATTACACAGGCCAACGATGACAAAACTTTTTTAATAATTTTACCTGGTTCCCATGTTTTTTGGTGTGCTGAGTCCGAAAATAATAATAAAAAAAAAGTCGTATCACCCACCAATTTTTCACAATTTAATATTCAAAATGTGAAAAGTTTATTTTTTATCATTCGAATATTATTAGGTTGGTGATAAAATCAGAATTTTATAAGGTTGGCAGTAAAATCAAATGTTATTAGGTTGGCAGTTTCGATAAAAGTCACAGCTGTTTGTTTTCTTCCAGTTAATATAACCTGGCATTGCAGTGTTTAACCCATGTGCTTTAATTCACACTCAAAGTATGGCTAGTCGTGATTGTAAAAACTGTCCCAACACTTTTTGTTATATATGTGGTGAGTTTATAGTTAAAAAACTTCAAAGAAACATTATTGACTTTGTAAAAAAAGTATACTTTGCATATTTTTGTGTAGAAATCGGTAATCGAGAAAAATGTTGGGTTCCTCACAAAGTATGTTATGTTTGTGTCGAGGATCTTAGGAAATGGTATAAGAAAGAAAAGAAAGTTTTTAGATTTGCGTTGATGTTTCTGGATATAATTCCAAAAATAAGAAAGTAATTGTCTATCCTAAGTTTACTTCAGCTAATCGGCCGGTAGGACATGGACCGGGACATCCTGTCCCTGAGCCACCTCAGTCTACTGATGACGTTTTATGTCCCGAATTTAATCAAAGTCGACAGGATGATGATGAGTTTTAATCTTCTCTAGAAAATTTAAAACCAGAGTTGTTTACACAAACTGAGTTAAATGATTTAGTGAGAGATTTGGGTTTGACTAAGGAAAAAGCAGAATTGCTGGGTTCTAAGCTAAAAGAAAAACATTTGTTGGAATCTGGAACATCCATTTACCATTATAGAACAAGAGATCAACAGTTTGCTCAGTTTTTCAAGCAAGAAGAGGATTTGGTTTTGAAATTTAATCGATGTCATATTGTGAGAGAACTGTGGGTGATACAAAAAAACTGATACCAGATACGGTTTCAGCACCTAAAAATACATAACACTTAGATGTATTGGTTTAAAAAGTTTTTACAAATATTTTTTTTGTTGGCCTGTGTTATCTCTTGTCCTGCCATTGCATTCGAAAATTTTTTCATAAATAATTTTTTATCTAATAAATACAGTGGAAGCATAATTGGTCAAAATTCCTTTAACTTGAGAAATAGTTTTGAACCGCTTCAGTTTTCTTTGAATTTTGTCATACTAAGTTTCGTTGAAATCAAAAATTTCCATTTTATTAAAGTGATTTTTTGCTCATGCAAAAATGGCTTCAGGGGTTAAAAGAGCCTCTGTTGGTTTTGCCAAGGGACTTCTCTTTTAAATGTTGCGTCGATTCCATCATATGCCCCTTTTTGTATGGGAAGTTGCACTAACATGCCACTTCGCATCTACACCGAAATTTTCTTTATGATGAATTAAATTTGACATCTGAAATTTATTTTTAAAATGCTGTTTCGCTCGATCGGTCTGATAAACAATTTTTTAAAGATTTTTCACGGTTTTTTTTAATTTCAGGGATAAGCATTGTTTGGATAGCATATACGGCGGCAGTATCATGCTTTAAACTGTAGGATAAAAACACACAACTGTATGTTGTAATTCGCCATTTTCCATATAACAGTAAATTACAATAAAAACAGTTAATTGATCATTATTAAAAAGAAATTACTGAGAAGCATCCTGAATAGCATAAGCATAATCTTGTGCGAAATCAAATATAACGAGAAGTTCGTCTTCACTGTGATTAGCTTTCTTTTCTGTAATAAATAATGACTGCTGTTTAGCAATAAAGAATGTGGCTTTCAAACTGTAAGGCTACTGCAAAAATCATCAACAAAATCATCCACACTTTTTGTTAGCACTTCCATTGTAGATTTATCCCTCTAGTCCAAGAACTATATTGAAAATGAAAAATTCGGTTAAGTATAAGGAAAAACTTTCTATTGTTGGTTTTCACAAGTAATTTTTTTAAACAATCTTTATAATTAGAAATATGTTCATTTAATGTTTTTGTTAATTTCTCTAAATCTATAGTTTAACATTTTGATGGATCGAACTCATCCTCATTAGGCTATGCTTGATTATATTATTACTAGACCAAAGGTAAACAAAGTTTCCGACTTTACTTTGCTATTTTAAAGAAATTTTGGCTATTTTTGAGGTATTTTTTGAGGTTAAGAACAAATCCTGACTTGAGTTATTCTAACAACGGGTTCGAATTCAGTCTCACAAAAAACATGGGTATATGAAGCTTCCATCTTGACTTTGCTAATTTAAAGAGATTTTTGTCATTTTTTGCATATTTTTTGAGGTTAGAAACGAATCCTGACGAAGTTGGGTAATTTTGACTTCAGACTCGGTTTCCGCGTCGAAAAATACATAAGGATATCATGATCGAATCGCTTGTATAGAAAATGTTATTAATGCCAATGCCATTCCTCGCCGCCATCTTAAATTTTTTATTCTTACCACTGAGAATTCGAAAGTAGAAACATGAAGCTTTCATTTGAAATCACCCGCAACTTTAGATATCTTTTCTAATTTTGGAGAAGGTGGGGGGTCCAGTTGAGAAAGAACGACCCATGTATATATATATATATATATATATATATATATATATATATATATATATATATGTATATATATATATATATATATATATATATATATATACATATATATATATATATATATATATATATATATATATATATATATATATATATATATATATATATATATATATATATATATATATATATATATATATATATATATATATATATATATATATATATATATATATATATATATATATATATATATATATATATATATATATATATATATATATATACATATATACATATATACATATGTATATATATATATATATATATATATATATATATATATATATGTATTTTACATAAGTTAATTTTCAAGTAAAAAGTGACAAAAATCTTTATTACATACATTACATCAAAATAGATGGATTTCTTTTTGTATGGTCTGTTCCAGCAATGTTTCTAAATATTCAGCTTTTTCAACTAACATGATCTTTATGTAAAAAATATTTTCCTAAAACGAAGGTTCAAGAAAAAAGCAACAAAACCTGTTTTTAAATAAGACAGATCAAATTATATTTTTTATGAAAGGTTAAAATTTGAACAAAATCTTTTTTTGTTCGTAGTTTTGGGTAATTAGTAATCTGATTGCGTTCACTATTTCTTAAAGAAAATTTCTGGGAAAAAGTACTGGCAAGGAATGAGATATCACGTACAGCCTTGCGCAGTCTATTGTGAAGTTTAAATCAGATCAGGTTACGTTTTTAAATTGTAAGCGAAGTAACACGAGAACGTGTTATTTACTGAAACAATCATAATGCAGTGTTTAAAATTATAGTGGTAATTGGTATCTGTGAAAAATTTAAGCTTTGGATAGTTAGAGTGTGTTATTTAACTATATTTAAATATTGGTTCATCAGGGACCGTGCCTACACGAGCTTTAATTTTCTACCTAATCCCATACCCTGAGGAAAAAATCATGTCCTTAAGCAAAATCCTATTTACTTGTTTCATTCTATTTCCTAACCAAATACCTAGAAGTTTGCCCACCAGTCCCCAGCACCCTGAAACATGATTTTTTTTTTTCGTTAATTCTATTTTTGGTATGAGGGTGGCCCCGTCGACGCGAAACGTCCCATACATATATATATATATATATATATATATATATATATATATATATATATATATATATATATATATATATACATATATATATATATATATATATATATATATATATATATATATATATATATATATATATATATATATATATATATATCATATATATATATATATATATATATATACATATATATATATATATATATATATATATATATATATATATATATATATATATTTTTTTTTTTTTGTTGAGTGTAGGGTTCTTTGATCTTGGTATATATAAATATATATATATATATATATATATATATATATATATATATATATATATATGTATATATTTATATTTTATATTTTACGTGTTCTTGGAACTAGATCATTAAAGCTATTCTTGGATCTGTTATATATTTATTGACGTTTCGACCTTCGGAAGAGGTCTTCTTCAAAATTTGCTCTAGAAGATGACATTAGAAGAATTAAAAATAGATAAGTAATTAATCAGTTTGTTGTGTATTTCGGGGTTAAAATATTTGTAGCTTTTCGTAGTTTTTAATTTAAGACATTTAACTGTATACATTAATGAGGCCTTAGCTCATTGTGTGGGGTGTTAATTTTAAATCACTGTCAAAATCACATTTTTATTTTCTACAAACAAACCACTTAACTTGAAGGACTTTATATGACTGGTAGGTAGATACGGTTTAGGTTATTTACATCTGTTTTTTCGTTTATTGCAGTGGGCGTCAACTGAATGTGTATTTCTCTTTTTTTTGTATTTATTTCGGTGTTGATAATTTTGATGTTTTTGAAATCAAAGGTATGACTTTTATTTATTTCATGATTCGTAAGAGCTGTACTGTTTTTTTTTTTTGTATATTTATGGCCTTTGATTCTATTTTCTAGATATTGGCTTGTTTGCCCGACGTATATTCCTTCGCAGTTATTACATTTGATTTCGATTTCTGACACAGAGTATAGAGAAAGTGCAATAACCAAAGCTAAAGAAGCATTAACACTTAATAAATATCCGATGTACCTTATAAACAAAATCTTCAAACAACGAATACATAACTTTTACAATACCATAATAAGTAAAAAATCAACCAACAACAACCATAAAACATATATTGCTTTACCGTTTATAAATGGACTATCCCAACCACTCAAAAAACTTTTTAAAAACTACAAAATTCGGTTATGTCACAAATCATATAATCTGCTTTCATCCAATTTTTCCAGGCTTAAAACCAAAACCCCAAATAATAAAAAAAGTAACATAGCCTACCATCAGACGCTATAAATTTGGTCCAAAGATTACTCAATAAAAATAATGTTAACTCAATAATGAAACAAGAAATATTAGATATCTTAAGATTGTGCTTAGATCAGAATTATTTCGAATTTAATGATAACATATACATAAGTAAGAAAGGTTTAATAATGGGAAACCCTCTTAGTCCAATTTTATCTGAAATTTTCATGGACCATGTAGAAGAATAAATCTTTTTAAAAATTTCTTTTATTGATACCGGTATGTAGATGATATATTGACTTGCTTTACAGGCACAGATCGACAATTAAAACTTCTTCTAGGTTATATTAACCAACTTCATACTAATATTACTTTTACAACAGAAATAGAAACAAATAAATCGATTAATTTCCTAGATTTAAAAATATCAAACAAAATGAATAAACACGATTTTGAAATCTTCCATAAACCAACATACTCAGACATAATTATACACGCTAATTCTAATCACCCGTTCACCCATAAAATCTCGGTTTATAATAGTTTCATCCATAGACTAATAAATACACCATTAACGGAAGAAAATTTTGAGAAAGAATTACATATTATAAAACAAATTAATACAAACAATGGATATAAGAGCGATTTCGTAGATAATATTTTAATGAAAAAACAATTTAAAAAAGCAATAGGACTGGTGTACCCGTGCAAACAACTAAACAATGAAAAATTTCATACACTCACTTATACCGGAATATTAACTAATAAAATTCAAAATTTTTTCCATAGAATTCATGTAAATATCGCTTTTCGTGCAAATAATACGTTATTTCGACATATTAAAAATAATAAACGTAAATAAATCGGGGATTTACGAATTATGCTGTGGCACTTGCAACAAAACGTATATAGGACAATAGGCAGACCTTTTTATAAAAGAATAAACGAACATAAACAAAGCTTTGGAATGAAAAATAACAAATCTCATTACGCCAAACATTTAACAGAGGAAAATCATACATTCAATGAAGATTTCAAAATTTTGCATAACGGAAAGAAAGAAAAATTACTGAATTGTTTAGTACAGGTAGAAATTAATCAGAAAAAATCCTCAGGTCTATTACTCAACGATCCATTAGATGGGGGAGGGTCTCCTTTACTGAATTTGTTCTAGGTATTAAGGTAAATATTGTAAGGTTAGTACTTGTAATTAGGTAAACTATGTATTCTGAAACATACTTTGTTAGTTAATTTACATCGTGCTCGAGAAGAAGACACAGTATGTCGAAACAATTGTCAGCAATAATAAACATAAGTGGTGATCTTAAACATTTGTTTAAATTTTTTATTCCTATCAAAGTTCCGTTTGTATTCTTCAAGTACTCTGTTGTTACTGATTTAGGTCTCGGTTAGGTTAGCATTTTTCGAGTCCTATGGCAGCTATTTCGTCAGCGCCAGATACTTTTTGGTGTCTAGCCTCATTAAAATACGTTTTATGATATGTCTTAAGGCCTATCGGGTATCCTTGACCGCACTATGGGAATAGTTGATGGTGTTTTTTCTTGGAAATCGTCAGTATAATGTGAAATAAAGAGTTCAGGAACAAGTTGACTTTCTCAACTGGTGTTGTTGCAATAGTATTTTCTGGACCTGTGAATGGTGATATAGTGGATTTAATAAAATTTTGACCAAAGGGCACATCGACATATATGGGTTTTGCTTTGAGCTGCCTATAAAATTGTTGTTATAGTGACTGTCTTCGTTCTACCCTTGAAACAGCAGTCTAGGGTAGGAGTGTCTGTGTTTAATAGTTCCTTCGTCTCATAAATATCCTTTCAAAATGTGGTTACTCGTTCGATGGATGGCGGTGTTTCAACTTCAAGGAAAATCCTATTATCGCCAACAGACTTTATTCGCTTTGTAAGGTGTTTCTTTACCACCACTAGAGCTCGTATTCGTTCTAGACAAAAACTTTTGATGGAGCTCATGAGCCTTTAGAAAGTGTGTGATGGGTATGATGAAGTTTCTTTGCTATTTTTCTCACCTTGGTTGTAAATGGTCGGCCAGTTGTTATATACACAATCACACACTGCCGACGAGAAGCTTGTTACCTAGCCTCCTGAATTTTTCTTGAGACCTGTTCTACATGCTTTTCATTTTTCTTTGTTTTATTATTAACATAGCCATGTGATTGGTTTGGCATTAATTCTGAGGCAAAGCGGTAGACAGTGTTATTTATTTTCTCGATCGATAGATTTTCTGGAGGTTCAGTTTCGAGACCTTCGTTAGCAATTGCCAGGTCTTGTGGCTGTATTATGCTTTTCAACATATTTTGGTCTTTCGCTCGTCGAATATTGTTGCTGAAAAGAATGTTTTCTACAGGGTGGTTTGTTTGCTGAACGACTTCCTCAGGTTGTTCTAGAGGATTTCAAACGTAACCGTATTTGCAAAGATGTGCCACGTAGTTTCGTAGTCTTTGGTTCAAAATATTTTGATGCTCGGTATATTCTTGGCATCAAAAAGAATACACACGGACCACATATCTTCTACGGCATTATTCAGTGCCAGGGTCATCATTTAGGGCTAGTCGTCTTACAACTCCTTCACCTTGTCCATCATCTCTATCCGATCGAGACGTGCTGTCAGGAGCTTGTAACTTATTGTTCCTGTTTTCTGAGTTAACAACGAGGTTTTGATCCATCGCCACCCGACGTGGGCGTGGGCTATCGGAACGACTTGAGCCTATATGGATCACTGATGTTATTCGTGACCGCTTTAAGTTCGCTGGTCGTACCGTCTTACTTCGCAATGGTTCACGGTAGCTGATTATACTAAGTACGAGAAACCAGGCCAGAAGATAATATTATTATTGTTGTTAAAATTAATAATATATTTTTATTTATGAAAATTTTAAAAAGGCCTGAAAAACTGTAGGCACTTTATGATTGGAAAATGGTAGCATTGTTGAAGGACTCTTAAGCTCTTGGGCCTCTGCTTTTAACATCTGCTCACAAATTACTTACCCGCCTTGTAAGATACAAAATTTTTGACTACAAATAAACAAAAAACTCTAAGCAGATGGTATTAGACAAACTCAACAAAGAAATAGTTCTAAAAGATTTATAATGAAATTTGTTCCTCATATTAAAGTGACAAATCAAAGATAAAAATCACTCAATAGGGATAACTGCGATAACAAATATAAAGTTTAGAACTTTCAGTAGAATTTAACCTTGTAAAGTCGAATTATGTGAAAAAGCCTGGAATACTTACACGGGATAAATTTAATTCCGGTTTGAAGTGGAAGTTAAATTGGGGATTCGGATAAAGTAATAGTATACCTACTACAAATAAAACATTTTATTGTATATCTGAAAGGTTTTAAAACTGAAATAAAATCTTTACTTTCAGAGATATTTTGGTATCTAACGTTTTTGTTTAGATATATGCAAAGCTTATTCCCACACCTACAGAACAATTTATTTTCACAAAAACGCCAAAATACCTTAAAAGACCTATAAAAGTATGCCCGTTGGGCTGTCGGACAGAATATCACCCCCGGTTCGTCTTGTCTGTTGTAGAAAGCGACTAAAAGGAAAATTAGACGGTAGATACCCATATCCCACCAGGCATCGTCCACTGTGATACCATCGTATCGGCTTAAGCTGTGTAAAGTTGCTTAACGTTTTGTCGCTGTGTCGATGTCCCCGGACTGTGGGAAAAAATAGCAAAATGAAGCTTCCATTAAAAATTTCCAGAGGTAAAATAGCCCCCCTTTCGGATCTCCTGGTTGAGTCTGATTTGGAAGCGTTAAGATGTGGAGATCACAATTTTCAAATAGATTTTTGTAACATACTACGCTTAAACTCAAACATAAATTCGGTGCACCAATTCCTGCAATCAAATAAGCCTCATCCACTTGCTCTCTGTGAAACCAAGATCAGTTCATCGACCAGCATTATTAACTTTCTCTATCCTGGGTACGACTTCTATTTCCGGCTTAGGCATGCCTATGGGATCTGTCTTTTTGTCGGAAACGATCTCTTGCCAACGAGAGGAGACCTTCAACCCCTTGAACTTTGATGTAATGTGGTTAAAAATAACTACTTAACAAACGACAAGGTTTATTTACGGCCCATATCGATCACCAAGTGATGCTAATTTTCGAACAATTTTCGCTTCTCTTGTAGATACAATCGATCATTTACAAATTAATTATCCAAGGGCCGAAATTGCCATCCGGGGCGACTTTAATGTCTACAACATCAATTTGCTTAAGTATTTAAATGCGACCGACGAACAAGGTCGTGAAGCTGGATCATTCTTAATTAGTTGCGGCTTTACTCAGCCAATACGGATCTCTGATCAAGACGGAGAGTTCGCCAATTATCATGACCTGTTTTTAAGCATAAATCCACAGATTTACACTTTCACTGTAAATTCGTCGTTAGGTTCTTCCGACTATAAACTGTTTTCGACATTGAGTACCCTACCGATCAGTAACAGAGAGGCGCTTAAACCGCGCAAGATTTGATACTATAGATCTGCTAAATGGGAAGAACTCACGAAATATTTTCGAACTTCCTCTTCGTTAGATGTTTGTTTTAGATCCGACTATCGATCTGACTACGCTAAAGAGGTTTTTGATGTCATTTCAGCAGATATGGAAGCTAAAATCCCTTTTTTCGATAAAACGCCCTTCCATCGGCAAGCCTTGGTTCGACCGGAAGTGTTGTTGCTTTTAAACGTCTTGCCTACTGACAATGATGTGAAAATCCTAACGTCACAAATGGAAACATCTTTGATCATACCCGAAACGGATGCTAAGAAATTATCGACGAAACCAAGAAATCACACAGTCAAAGAATTAAAAACGCTTCTTCTTGTCTGCTTCAACAATTCCAGGTCCTTTTGGTTAATCGCTAAGGCCATTATACAAAATTTCACAAAAGCCACTGTACTGCCACTCACACTGCCAAATATTAGTACTGCAACAACACCAGCTGAGAAAGCCAACTTGTTACCTGAACTTTTTGCTTTTTATTCTACTGTCGATTTTTAACCAAAAACACCACCACCTATTCCTATAGTGCAGTCAAGGATGCCCGATATTGTGTTGAGACAGTGTTTGAGAAATCGTATTTTAATAAAGAACACGAAAAAAGCTCCTGGAGCTGAACGAATAAGTGCCATAGTACTTGAAAGATGCGCGAGAGAACTAACATCAGTTTTCCGTAGGCTTCTCAACGTATCCTACAGAAAGGGAATATTTCCTTTCTGCTGGAAATGCGCTATAGCTCAGCCGATACCCAAAAAAGGCAAGAAAATCTTGCCAAACAACTACAGACCAGTCGCACTGCTCTCAATAATATCTAAAGTCATGGAAAGGCCATCAACCAGCATCTTTTAAAATACCTTGAAGGATTGAATATTATTAGCGATCATCAATATGACTTTCGTAAGTAAAGATCAAGGGGAGATCTTCTTATGTAACACATGTTTGGAACAATTCAATTGAATACTTCTCCTTCTTCTACCATGCGGTGACAGTAACTAAGTAGAATTTACCTCTACGGCCACAGTTTTTTCTAAAAAAGTTAACGTTGCTGAAGCCGAGGTAGTTATGTCGGGGTACTCCATTCCTTCAGCATCGTCGCTCAATTTGCTGGGCGTTAATTTGAGAGCAAATATGTCTCGGCATTAACATGTTGCAAGGATAGCATATAATGCTCCCAAACATACGCTATATTTGTTGGATACTATTCAGAAGAGAGCTGTTCCCGTGACTGGAGATCCAGAACGACCAGCGACCTTGATTCCTTGGAACATCGAGGAATGGTTCGCGACTATTCTACAAGTATTTTCATTCAAAGTGTTCGATGGATGTAGCCTGCTTGATTCCTCCCAAAGAGGTGCATTCTAGGAATACGCGTCACGGTAATACTTCTCATCCGTATGAAGTTCAATTTATCACTCCTCGCACAACCCTTTTCAAGCAGTCTTTTAACCACATCTCTTTGGAATGATTGGACCACGACTGTGTTTCTCACCGAGTACAATTTACAGAGATTTAAGAACAACGTAAATCGCTTTTTCTGTACACGTGTCACCCCTGTAGCGCTTTAGGTATACTGAAAAAAACGATGTGTAAATAAAAATAAACTATTAAACTATTTTTGTGATATGTGGCTATATTATTATGTCTATATTGTTTACCATGAATTTGGAAGTTAAAAATATATGTTTTTCGTCATCTAAAATCTTAACAGAGAAAAGAAAAATTTGGAAGGGTAATTTTTTCATGAATACAGTACATTCCATAAGCAAGAAAAGTAATTACAATAATTTACATACTGTTTCATAAGTAGATTTTCGCCAACTTAACCGTTAAACTTGTTCTATATTCAACTCAAAATTTGTTTAGGTTACTTTGTAATCAGATCTTAATTCCTTCTATTTCTAATAAAACTGAAAATAATGGAAGAACAAGAAGGATGAAATGGATGTATATTACGATATACGTGCAATCACCTTAAATATTTTACTAGAAGAAAATTATTTTAGATTAAATATACAATATCTCAATTAAAAATCAGTCACACTGTTGAAACGATAAAATGACTCCACCCCTCAAGCCCTTTTCTCATATTAACAATAGGAATAATGAAAAAAAAATGTAATGTTTAGATTAATTGACTGAAAGAAACCCTAAAAAGACCTGTAACAATACAAATGAGAAGTCACTTTTCCAACTGCCTTCTTCACTCCTTTGGCACCTTATATGATTTATTAAAAATAGCACGATATATATATATATATATATATATATATATATATATATATATATATATATATGTATATGTATATGTATATGTATATATATATATATATATATATATATATATATATATATATATATATATATATATAACAAGCTCTGTAACCCTTCTCCTCACCACATTAACACTATATACTTTTCTATAAATAATAAGCTTAAAATTTGTCAATTATATCAAGCAGAGAACGTGGAAAAATTTCCAAAATACTATTGAAACTCTACAGTATTTAACCACTCCCACCAATTTCACCCTTCTTTTGGGTTAAAATTAAAAATGATAAAAAATAACCTAATTTTTGAATTCCTCGATTCTAAAAACCTCGAAGAGGACAGATAACACTATATATACGAAACCACCCCTTTAATCTCCTGCCTCACCCCTTTGACCCCTTGTATGTTATTTTAGAAATACAAAATATTTGTTTATTAGCATAACAAGAAAACAAGAAAAATTACTATATTACGATTAAAAACCATACAAAATGTTGACCCTTACCTCTTTCACCCTATTTATCTTGAGCTATAGGCTTCATCCTCTTATTAAATATTATGTATATACCAAGGTTGAAATTGATGTCGTATTTCAGACGAGAGTTATCGTGTTAACAGATCGACAGATCGATGAATATGACTGACTATGTTTTTTGTGATCTGGGATCCCTAAAAAGCAAATATCTCGTGGTGTGATTTTTCAGGAATACCACTCTTTCTTTTAGCAAGGAAAGTAAAATACCTAATTTTCTTATTCCTACAAACCAACAACTCTTCCAACCCGTACCTACCCCATTAACCGCTTATATATTTTATTATAAATATTATGCTTAAAATTTGTCAAATGCATCAGTCAGAAAACCTGAAAAAATTCTCAAAATACTATTGTAACTAGTCAATATCTAACGACCACCACCCCTTACACCCCCTTCTTGGGTTAAAATTGAGAATAATGAAAAAAAAAACCTAATTTTTGAATTCTTCCAAGTCTCCGAGTACCTTGAAAAGGACATATAAGGCACATAAGACATATTCTCCCAACCCCCTCTCCCCTCAATCGCCCTTTTAATGTCTTACTATAAATATTTATATATATCTGTTTGTTATATCAACAAAAACACTGGTTATCGTAATACGTTATGCAATGTATACCACATATAATAAGAAATTAGGAGCGTTTTGTGTTTAAATAATTTAAAAAAGGATTTAGTAATTAAAGAACTACAATTCCCTCTTTTAAAATGACATCGAACACAATATAACACATGGGCTGAAAAGTCCCGGGCCTAACAAAGAAAACACGGTTTTTTTGGTTCAAAATTAGCTTTATTCATCAACGTAATCTCCATCAAGAGCAACGCAATCATTCCAGCGCCGCTCTAACATTTCAATACCACTTTTGTAGAACGATTTATCTTTTGCCTCAAAATAGGCCTCAGTTTCAGCAATAACCTCTTCATTCGTGCGAAATTTCTTACCGGCGAGCATTTTTTTCAGGTCTGCGAACAGCCAGTAGTCGCTGGGAGCCAAATCTGGCGAATACGGTGGATGTGGGAGCAATTCGAAGTTCAATTCATGTAGTTTTGCCATTGTTTTGATTGACTTGTGACACGGTGCGTTGTCTTGATGAAGCAAAATTTTTTTCTTTGCCATATGCGGTCGTTTCTTTGCAATTTCGGCCTTCAAACGCTCCAATAACGCTATATAATATTCACTGTTGATGGTATTTCCTTTCTCAAGATAGTCGATGAATATTACACCACGCACATCCCAAAATACCGAGGCCATAACCTTTCCAGCCGATTGTTGTGCTGTCGGGCGCTTTGGACGAGGTTCACCAGTTGCTGTCCACTCAGATGACGATCGTTTTGATTCCGGAGTGAACTGATGGATCCATGTTTCATCCATTGTCACATATCGACGCAAAAATTCCGGTTTGTTACGTTTAAACATGGCCAAACACTGCTCAGAATCATCAACACGTTCTTCTTTTTGATCAACAGTGAGCAAACGCGGCACCCACTTTGAACAGAGCTTTCTCATAGTCAAATGCTCATGCAATATAAAGCCAACACGTTCTTTTGATATCTTTACGATGTCAGCTAACTCACGCAACTTCACTTTTCGATCATTCAAAACGATTTTATGGATTTCTTTGATGTTTTCTGGTGTTACCGCCTCATTTGGACGTCCACTGCGTTCTGCATCATCGGTGTCTCTACGACCACGTTTGAAGTCAGCAAACCAACGTTTTATTGTTGTTTCTGATGGAGCGGAGTCCCCATAACACTTTTCAAGCCATTGCTTGGCTTGAACGGTATTTTTTCCCATCAAGAAGCAGTGTAAAATTAAAACACGAAATTGTTTTTGATCCATTGTTTTGAAAATAACAAAAGTAGCGTCACTCTTAGCACAATAACACACAAACTAATGAATAGAATATCATGAAATTTTAACAGCTGTCTTTTGAAGGTTAGTATTAACTGAAAAAAAGGTGACTGCAATAAAACTAGCGCCATCTATGTGTTAGGCCCGGGACTTTTCAGCCCATGTGTTATACTTTCCGGCACCGCGTTAACGTGTACACGTCAATTAATAAAATTCAGATGTGAACGATACAGATACAGAAATTCCCAGGTATGTTTAATGCGTAAATAAAAATAAAATATTTTTGCGATGTATGGCCGCATTATTTTGTGATATTCAATAATATTTATTAGAAAGTTGGAAGTTAAATAATACATACTTTGTGTGACCTAAAAACCGTAAGACCTAAAGAAAAGAAAAACTTGAGAGGTTTAATTTTTCACGAATATGATATTTCCCGTTAGTAAGAAAAGCAAATACAATAACTTACCCATCAGGGACGGATCCAGCCGTCTGTTGAGGGGGGGGACGACAAGCTGTTCTTTAACTTTATGACCTTTTTTTTCCCTAACGACTACACAGGTTGACCGGTACTAGGCAGTGCGTCGCCTCAAATTTCGGTGACTAGCTTGTACTCGCAGAAATCAGCACCGTCTTACTGTATAAATATTACGGAATATTATGAAGCGCGCGCGAAATAAATAAACAGCTGCTGAGTCGTGCTAGAAAATTTTGTTCGTTACCCAATTTTGATAAATAAATTGTTTCTTTAAATTTTTTTATAATATTCATTATTAATATAATATTATATCTATATAATACATTTATATATATATATATATATATATATATATATATATATATATATATATATATATATATATATATATATATAATTATATTAAATAATAATTTCCATCAATAATTGTTTATTACTTAAACAAATATTTTGATTTAAACTGACATGGATTTTTGAATTCCAATCAAGTATAATATTTTATATTATTATATATAATTTATATAATAAATTAATTTTATTTGAATTGAGATTATGGGATCAAAAATGGAGAACCTTTATAAATAATGGACATGAATATAAAATTCCTGATACCGTGACAGATTTATTTAAGGAATGCGATCAAGATATTTCCGTCTCTCCATTTTTTGCTTAAAATTTTAGCATCATTACCAGTTTGCGCTACAAGTGCTGAAAGAACATTATCAACTTTAAGAAGGGTTAAATTATGGATTCGTTTCATTATGATGGAAGACAGGTTATTAGGATTATTTCCTTTAAATGTACATAGCAACATTCCATTACATGTATATAAAATTATAGAACGATACGCTGCACTAAGGAAACATAGGGTTGATTTTGTTGCCGTATAATCTTCGATTGACTGAACTTTTTAGTGTTCTGTACGGAACACTTACAAGATGACTTCGGTGCCTGTCTATGTGTCTGTCTGTCTGTCTGACTGTCACACCCGATTTTCTCCTATTTGTCATAGAAAGTTGAAATTTGGTAATAATATAGGAACTGATGGCTTCATCAGAGCCGTGTAGTTTTGAAAGTTAAATTTTGACTTAAGGGGTTAGTTCTGGGGGTGAAATCGGAAGTGAAAAAGAAAATTTTTTAGGTCATCGAGTGTGGTGTCAAATGAAAACACAAGTAAAATATATATATATATATATATATATATATATATATATATATATATATATATATATAAATTTAATACTTGCGCACACTTTTCTTTGTATTAATTTAAAAAAACGCGAAAAATGGCTGTCCCCCCACATTATCTCGAAAAGTACTCATCAAAAAATTCTGAAAAAACTCTGGAAAATTCTCCACGGGGTGTAGATTAAAGAAAAATTTCAAGGTCATCAGTTTCAGTAAAGATTAGAAACAAACTTTGTTGAAAATTCATTTGGGGTGTATTTTGTGAAGTCATTGATCATTTTTTGGCACTCATTGTGTTCAACTTGCACTTGACCGGTTATTTATATTATTGTTGATTATACGTGTAAGAATAATTACATCTATTTTCACCCTGTATTTTTAAGCTTTTATAAAATTTGTTACAATAATTATTATATGATTTTATTATTAATGTAAAAATATTATAAAACATTTTACAAATTAGTGTATATTTTTAATTCAACAAGAATATATAAAAAAAAGGTTATATATACCATATTATGTTAACTTTATAAAGTTATTTGGTTTAGATATTAGGTTTTAAACTGTTTCAACATTAAGTTATATTAGGTTTATGCTTTATAGAGTTATTAGGGTTAGTATATACGCACTTTTATGTTTTTACTATTCTTTATTAGGTTAAGTTAGAATGACCCCGGGAGGGGGTAGGCGATCACCCCCTCCTTGCTGGATCCGTCTACTCTGTAATCAGATTTCAATTCCTTATTGTACTCGGTGGGAAACACAGCGCTGAGCAAATTATTCCAAAGGGATGATGTTCTCCATATAAAAGACTTCTTGAAAAGCGTTGTACGCGGAGTAATAAGCTGAACCTCATACGGATGTGAAGGACCAGCGCGACGTGTATTTCTAGCATGCACCGCTTTGGGAGGAATTAAGCGGGCTACATCATTCGAACATTTTCCATGAAAATACTTGTAGAACAGATTCAAGTCGCCAACCGTTCTTCGGTGTTCCAGTGAATCAAGGCCGCCAGTCAGTTCCGGGTCTCCAATCAGAGGAACAGCTCTTTTCTGAACAGAATCCAACAAATGCAGTATATGTTTGGGAGCGGAGCCCCAAACATGGGAGCAGTATTCCATAGTTGGTCGAATTTCAGCTTTGTAAAGAATTAACAGTTGTTGTGGGGTGTAAAGCTTTCTGGTTCGAAATAATATCTCTAACTTTTGAGAAGCTCTCCTTGCTATGCCTGCAACATGTTCATGCCAGGACATATTTGCTCCCAAACTAACGCCCAACAAATTGATGCTACGGGAATAGAGTGCCCCCACATAACCACGTCGGGTTCAGCAACGTTAACTTTTTTAGAAAAAAAACTGCCGCCTGGGTTTTTGGAGTGTTAAATTCCACTTGGTTACTGTCACCCCGAGATAGAATTTCTTCCAGGTCTTTGTGAAATTGAACGACCTCCTGGTGTCTGCGGATATTCGCCTGAGCAGCCGATGTCCGAGGGTTCAAAGTGAATGAAGAGACAAGCGTACTGTCGTCTGCAAAGCTGTAGATTGGATTCCCGGTCTTTTCCAGCAGATCGTTAATGTAAATGAGAAAGAGAGTAGGAGACAGTATGGAGCCTTGGGGCACACCGGCGTTGCTTGTGAGGGTGTTAGAAAGAAATCCGTCGACCGCCACATGAGAGCCACAAACAGAACTTTTCAGACATACTACAAGAGCGTAGCTTAGTCAACAGTCCATCGTGCCAAACACGGTCGAATGCCTTGGATATGTCAAGAGCAACCGCTCGAGATTCTCCAAAGCGTTCAACTGCGTTGTTCCAAACATGTGTTACATAAGTCTGAAGATCTCCTGTTGATCTATGTTTACGAAAGCCATATTGGTGATCGCTAATAATATTGAATCGTTCAGGATATTTTAGAAGATGCTGATTGATAACCTTTTCCATAACTTTCGATATTATTGAAAGCAGTGCGACTGGAAATAGTGAAAAAACAAGAACAATGAAATATAAGTTTATTATGGTACACATACGGTCACCTTTTTAGCTCCCTACCTCATCCCTTTCACCTCGTACATATTTTAGTATAGAAAAATTGTTTTATATTAATTAATAATTAATATTCAATATCCCAGTCAAACACCAGTACAAATTTTCATAATACTGTTGAAAGGATACAATAACCCCCTCCTTTGAACTTTTTTCTATATTAATAATGAAAATAATGAAAAAAAGTAATGATTTAATTTCTTGACTGAAAAGATCCCAGAAAAAGACCTATAACAAAACGAATTCGATGTGACCTTTTTACCTCCCTTCTGCGTTCCTTTGATACCATATATGTTTTATTACAAATGATTATACTTAAAATTCCCTTATTTTCCCATCCTAAGAAAAACTGGAAATATTTTCATATATATATATATATATATATATACACGAGGCTGGTTTGAAAAGTCCGTGCAAAGTCCGAGAGATGGCACCACCGGCGCGTATCGAGGTCATGTTTAGTTAGTAGCATCTCTTGAATGAACACACACCAAGTTTCAGCCATATTGGTCTATTTCTTTGTGTTTGGCATTCGTGTGAATCAAGGAAGTCGAGTGATTTTCAAGAAATGGACCAAAAAGAATTTCGTGTGGTGATTAAACATTACTTTATGAAAGGCAAAACGCCTCCGGAGACTAAAGAGAAGCTTGATAAACATTATGGTGACTCTGCACCTTCGATTAGAACAGCTTATAAGTGGTTTCAATATTTTCGGACTGGCCATATGGGCACAAGTGACGCTGAACGTTCTGGACGGCCTGTGGAGGTTACGACTCCAGAAATCATTGATCAAATCCATGATATGGTTATGGATGATAGAAGAGTTAAGGTGCGTGAGATTGCTAGTGCTGTGGGCATCTCGACTGAACGGGTACATAATATTTTGCATAAACATTTGGACATGAGAAAGCTATCCGCAAGATGGGTGCCGCGATTGCTCACGCTTGACCAAAAACGGAATCGTGTGAAGTGTTGCAAGGATGGTTTGCAGCTGTTCCAGAAGAATCCGGAGGACTTTAAGCGTCGTTTCGTCACTGTGGATGAAACATGGATACATTACTATACTCCTGAGACCAAACAACAATCTAAACAATGGGTTACCAAGGGGGAATCTGCACCAAAAAACGCGAAGACCGTTCCTTCGGCCGGAAAGGTCTTTCGGGATTCGCAAGGGATAATCCTCATCGACTATCTGGAAAAGGTTAAAAACTATTACAGGTGAATATTATTCATCGTTATTGGACCGTTTGAAAACCGAGCTGCAAGAAAAACGCCCCCGATTGGCCCACAAGAAAGTCCTTTTCCATCACGACAACACACCAGTACACACCTCAGCAGTTGTGATCGCAAAATTAATGGAAATAGGATTCCAACTCGTTTCACATCCCCCCTATTCTCCAGACTTGGCTCCCTCGGACTACTATTTGTTCCCAATTTGAAGAAATGGCTGGCGGGACAAAGATTTTATTCAAACGAGGAGGTGATTGCAGACACTAATGGATATTTTGCAGACTTGGACAAATCCTATTATTCGGAAGGGATCAACAAACTAGAACATCGTTGGACGAAGTGTATAAGCCTAAAAGGAGACTATGTCGAAAAATAAAAAAGGTTTACTCCAAACACATAAGTAGTTTTTATTTTTGCACGGACTTTTCAAACCAGCCTCGTACATATATATATATATATATATATATATATATATATATATATATATATATATATATATATTATATATATATATATTATATATATATATATATATATATATATATATATATATATATATATATATATATACATATAATTTCAGTAAGTTAATATCGACCGTAATAATGTATAATAGAGTGTGAATATGTCAGGATAGAGGGCTATAAGAAAAATATTCATTTGTTGTTAAAATAAGTTATTATTTCGCCGATATTTTTCAGCTTCATCAGGAGTGTAAAACAACTAGAACAGACCTCATTAGGAAAGGGATCACAACACATACATATTAGCTGAGTAAAAATGTTAAGATAACATGACAATTAAACACGAACAACATAATTTAGCTCCGGATGCTACATCTTTTTTTTTTTGATTTTAGCAGAGGGAATGTGTTTTACTTTAATTTAAAAACCACTTAGATGTAAAACAAAATGTTTTACTTGTAGTAGGTATAACCTTACTTTATTATAGAGTGTACTCAATTGCCTGCTTCAGGTTTTGGATTGTACTTCTGTAAATCTCTTCTTTAATTATACATCCTTTTTCCATATTATCTATCAAAAAAATTCCTTTACAGTTCCATAAAGCGGCTGCCACCAACTATCCAGAAGACGACGACTTTTCGTCTTCTTTGGAAGTGAAGAGCTATTATGAACTTGTTGGGTCGATACGAATACAGGTAGAATACATAAGTGTCTTCGCCTCTGACATTTCGCGAAAAATAACTTTCATCGTTCTACTTTGCTACAGCAACGAAATGTTCTTGAGATATTCCTTTCCTAGACAGATTCTGGTCTGTTATAAGAAAGGTGGTGCTCCATTTTATAGAAATTATTTCATGTCCAAATTTTCAAAACTGTAGTTTAGGATACTTCAGATTTTTTAGCAAATACTGGCATCTTCATTCATCGATCTGAGAGTAGCAATTCAACAAATCTGATGGTTTCCTCAGTTGTTGTCAGAACCGGTCCTTGGGATATGGAGTTATCCTGAACTAAGTCTATATTTTATCAAAACCATTGAAAACAAAATTTTACTTTAAAATAAGATGGTCTGTTATTGGCGTACACCTGGGAGATTCGCTTTTGGTCCAAGCAATTTTTATGTTTGATGTTATTTTTATGGCTAAGCAGATATCTTACAACAATATATAGCATATAATATTTCAAGTACCAATAAAAAATGTAATTTTTAAGCCATCGATATCGTGACAATTTTTTCTCGTTTTTAGCTGTGATAATAGAATAACATTAATAATAGTTATTTATAGTCAAACATACAAAGGTTTAAAGGGATGGGGTTCGATACATTTTGTATAATTTTAGCAGTATTAACACATAAGGGCTAAATAAGTAGGGAAGGAGGTTAAAGAAGTTACTTGTCTATAAAATTTTAGCTCACCATATTGGGAGGCATAGATTTATATCATTTTTTAATTAACTATTAGATTACCTGTATGAACTCTAGTTGTTTGAAATGCTCACCAATGTCAATACAATAAAATAAGTTTGCTTTTAAGAGCATTTTCAGGTATTTTGACGTTTTTATGATAATAAATTATTCTATAGGTATTTGGTGTAAGAGTATTGTGCATATATAATTTTTTTATAGCAATAAAAAAAAGTTAAATAATAAAATATCTGTGTAATTAAAACTAAAGTAAAATTTTTTACATTAATTTTGAAACCCTTTTTTAAAACCTTTCAGATGTATAATAAAATGTTTTATTTGTAATAGGTATACTATTACTTTTTCCAAATTCCCAATTTAACTTCTAATTCCGGGCTGAATTAAATTTATCCCGTGTAACTATTTCAGGCTTTTTCACATAATTCATCTTTACAAAATTCTACTGAAAGTTCTAAACTTTATCTTTGTTATCGCAGTAATCCCTATCGAGTAATTTTTATCTTTGATTTGTCAACTTAATATGATGAACAAATTTCATTATAAATCTTTCAGAGCTATTTCTATGTTGAGTTTGTTATAATACTAGTCACCGAGTTTTCCTTGGGTATTTATAGAAAAAAGTTTTATATCTTGCAAGGCGCTTTATCAATTTATATAACGATGTTACAAGGCAGAGGCCTGAGAGCTGATCAGTTCTTCAATAATGCTGCCATTTTCGAGCCATGATGCGCATACAATATTTCTGGCATTTTAAAAACTATTAAAAATAAAAATGTGTTATTATTAACAATAATAAAATCGTCTGGCCTGGTTTCTCTTGCATGGAGAAATCAGCTAATGTAAATTACTGCGAAGTAAAATAGTTGCTAGCCAACTTCAAGGGATCACATACCCATAGGAGCCCAAATCGTTTCGACAGCCCATGTAATATCGAAAACGCAAGGTGACGATTGGTCAACAGCGCATCGCTTAACTCGGAAAGTCTTTATTACGAGGACAAATCAGGTAGATCCTCTCGACAACCCGTTTCGATCGAATAAAGACGATAGACAAGATAAAGGAGCAGCAGGATGGATACCTTTAGATGACGACAGTCGCAATGAATAAGGGCGCTTCAAGTGGACTGACTGATGGACTCAGTGAGGACCCTCGAGACTTCGAGTCCAAGCAGACGCCAAAACACATATGGCTCCTATGCATTCTTTATTTTAATCAAGACTATTAAAATATCTCGAGCAAAAGAATACGAAATGGCGTAGCATGGCTTTGCAAATGCGGCTGTGTTGAAACACCTTGAGGATGTGGCTAAACAAATTGACCACCCTGTGAATTGGTTTTTTATAAGCAACAAGGTTGCACGTCAGGAACCAATAATTAAAATATGCGAAAAATATATAAAGCCACAAGATCTGGCAAATGCTCATGAACGTCTTGGAAGAGAACTTTCAAAAAATATGTTGATTGATACTTCTTGTCAAGCGATAATTTTAATAAAATCAGTCTGAAATTGAGAAAAAGAGAACTGCAGATATGTATATATATATATATATATATATATATATATATATATATATATATATATATATGTATGTATATATATATATATATATATATATATATATATATATATATATATATATATGTATATATATATATATATATATATATATATATATATATATATATATATATATATATATATATATATACATACATATATATATATATATATATATATATATATATATATATATATATATATATATATATATATATGTATATATATATATACATATACGTTGTTGAAGAGCCCCGTTTAAAAAATCCAAAGTTGAAGATTATTAATATAAACAAGGACGATGTTGATCCTGAAGATGCTGATGAGGACATAGTGAAGGAGATTGTTCAGTGTAATAATTAATTAATGACGGTCGTACGCACATAAAAATTCTAAAAAACTATGGCAAAGTGGATCTTCTATTAGAGACGGATCCAAAAACACATAATGTGCTCCTAAAAAATAATAAAATTTGTATTGGTTGGTCGAGATGCCTGGTCTTTAACCATGTTAGCATTTTGCAGTGTTATAACTGTATGGATTTTGGTCATTTTGCCAAAGATTGTAAGTCCCATGGAGTCTGTTCTATTTGTTCATCTGAAGACCATTCTTACAAAGACTGTTAATCCGGGACTAAAAAATGTGTAAACTGCACTAAAGTTTCAAAAGATGAGAATCGTAATGCTGACTTTCATCACAGTTCATTGGATCGGCTTTGTCCTATTTTTCTTAAAATGATGGAAATTGAAAATAAAAAGATTGACTATTTGTGTGAATCTCAAGAGTTAGTGAAATGAATGGGGAAAGTAATTCATCAGTCTTTAGTGTAGCTCATTTAAATTTAAGATCTATATTTACTGGATTTGATGAATTTGTAGATATTGTAGCGACAAATAGTTTTGATGTTGTGGCGGTCAGTGAGACATGGCTAAATGTGAATGTGACGGATGATGCGGTGCGAATGAACGGCTATAACTTTTATAGATGCGATCGAATAGATGGCAGGGGTGGAGGTGTGGGAGTATATGTCAAGGATTCCTTGCAGAGCGAGCTGCTCCCCTTGCAGATGCCGCAGCGGGTAGATGGTCTTGAGAGCCTTTGGGTAAGGATAAGAGTTAAATTTAAATCATGTTGTGTGGTAGGTGTAATATATCGCACCAAAAACAATATTCTCGACTCTGTTAATTTTCTTGACCAGGTTCTTCCTGAGGTTTTGGCATTGTATGGACGTGTTATAGTTCTGGGTGATTTAAATATTAACATGATGCCGGATTGTTTACCTAATCCTATGTCAGAAGTGTTTGACACCCTTGGTTTTGCCCAAGTCATCAATGAGCCAACCACAGTTACTCAAAAAACTTCAACATTGTTGGATCCTATTTTTGTTATGGATGAGGAGTGTGTTGTCTCAGTGGGCACTTTAGACGCGGAAAATATAAGTGATCATAAATTAACATATTGTAAATTAAATATTTTCGCAAAATTATGCCGACAAAAATTCATAACTTACAGAGATTTTAAGCACTTTAATGAGGATAATTTTTATACTGACCTACAGCGCATATCATGGGATGACATCTATTATATTGAGGATATTGAGGACAAGGTCAGATTTATTAATTTTCATTTGTCAGGCGTGTTTGGGGACCATTGTCCTCTCAGAAGGGTAAGAGTAAACAAGCCTCCAGCTCCCTGGCTAACACCTGCTTTGAAAGCGCTAATGATAGAAAGAGACCGAGCACTAGCTCAGTTTAAGAGAAATAAAACTCAGGAGAGTCATCAATATTACAAAGAAATGAGAAATCTCACCCTTTACAGTGTGCGTCGTGAAAAATTGGGATATCTTGAATATTTAGAGACACAAAAGAATGCAAAATCATTATGGAAGGGACTTCAGCAATGCAATGTTCACACGGGTTCAAAAGATACCCCTCGTCTGCCTGCACATTTGGCCAATGTGAATGATATAAATGAATACTTTTTGAGCGTTTTCCGAAAGTCTGACAACTGTGCTGGTAAAATATATTATTACAGTAACAATAAGAGGAATTTAGATCTGAACTTTAATTTCCTAATGGAAACCCCTGAGTCAATTTGCAGGTGTGTTAATAGTATAAAGTCCAATGCTGCTGGAAATGATGGTTTGACACTTTTTATGCTTAAGCTTAGTTTACCTGTTATCTTATATCATCTAACCCATATTGTTAATTGTTGCCTGGAGAGTGGGTATTTTCCGGAGAGCTGGAAAGAGTCTATTGTGTGCCCTGTTGCTAAAGTTAAAAATCCTTTAACCGTCAGAGATTTGCGTCCAATTAGTTTGTTACCAGTTATGTCAAAAGTCTTGGAGAGGGCAGTACATACACAGGTCTCAGAATATCTCTTGACAAATGAGTTGCTCCCCTTGCATCAATCTGGCTTCCGGAGGGGTCATAGCACATCAACGGCTTTATTGAATTTAACGGATAGCATAATCAGAGCTATTGATAAAAATATGGCTGTTATATCAGTCTCGCTGGATTATTCGAAAGCCTTTGATGTGCTGGATCATAACCTACTTTGTGCTAAACTGCACTATCTGGGCTTCGCTGATCACTCCGTACAATTTTTCTATGGCTATTTGTCGGGTAGATGGCAGAGGGTGCGAATGGGTGATGTTTGTTCAGCTGCTGGTAAAATTGTCTCCGGAGTGCCCCAGGGTTCAATACTGGGGCCTCTTCTGTTTCTTATATATACTTTTGATATATTCCAAACAGCTGTATATTCATCGGTTCAGTCGTATGCTGATGACACACAGTTGCTTTATTTCTTTGAACCATCGGATCCTGAGTCTGCAGCAGAAAATTTAAATCAAGATCTCATGGCTTTGTCAATTTACTCGGATGAACATAATTTGAGGCTAAATCCAGACAAGACTCAAGTTTTATTGTTTTGCAAGGAAAATCGGCGACCAACCTTGAGCATGGCTTTGAGACTGAGGCTGGCTGATCAGGATTTGCTGTTTTCTGATTGTGCCAAGAATTTGGGTCTTTGCATTGATACACATCTCAGATTCAGGGAACATGTTAGGGTGCTCCTACAAAAAAGTTATGCGAAAATGAAGGTTTTATATGCAAATCGTTTTATTCTGAATTTTAAGATGAGGAAAAAATTGTGTGAATCTTTGGTCTTGTCTTCATTTCATTATTGTAGTATTGTATACTATCCTTGCTTGGATGCGCTTTCAAGGAGACGTTTGCAGTATGTACAGAACGTCTGCTGTAGGTTTATATTCCATTTGAGAAAATATGATCATATATCTTTAAAAATAAATGAGTTAAAATGGTTAAATTTTGCTAATACTGTGCAATTGCACTTCGTAATATTCTTAATGAGGCTCTTAGGAACTTCAGTCCCGATTTATTTAAGGGAGAAGCTAGTATCCCGAAATTTGGTACATGATAGGTATATTAGACGGCCTGATCGCTTGACTATGCCTCAGCATCGCACTGCCTTGTTTCAGGGCAGTTTTACATATAGTGCAGTAAATACATACAATATTATGAATCCAGAACTGAAAACGTGCACTATTGGCCGACTTCGTCGATTATATAGGGAAGAGCTGTTAAATAAGCAGAATTTTCAGACGTAGTTTATTTGTATTTTGATGTTTCTTGTCGATTATTGATTTTACTATGTTAGTATGTAATTGTTGCTTCATTTTTGTTTGTAAGCGCGTTGTGTGTTGAAGAGGTTAGATGTAAGAGTAACCGATGGTTAAATCTCGCCTCTTCTACTACACGATGTGTGTGGGTAATATGTACTCACATCACATGTGATTAACATCTTAATAAAGACGATATTTATTTATTTATTTATTTATTATTTATTTATTTATATATATATATATATATATATATATATATATATATATATATATTTATTTATTTATATATATATATATATATATATATATATATATATATATATATATATATATATATATATATGTATATATATATATATATATATATATATATATATATATATATATATATATATATATATATATATATTACTACAGTACTCTTTATCTTAATTTCAGACTGATTTTATTTCTATGAAAACCTACTCTTTTTCAAAAAAAACGTACCATTTTCTTATTATTTTCTCTAGTCACTTTTAGATCAGACGCCTTTAATCTTAAGCCTCCCATATATTTCCTGTTTTTTTTTTTATTTCTCCATAACCTGCTGTTAAATTAATTTAGTTATATAATTTTATTTTTCAAAGTATTCGTAAATATCATCAGCCCTATTTATTGTGTATTAAATTATTATTATTATTAGGTTTTTAATGAAATGCCTAATATAAACCTGACTTATATGTATGAAGCTTGAGAAAATTCAGAAATTTATTTTAAGAATTTATTGAAATAGTTTTATTTATGTTACAGTAATAACAAAATGTAATGTGCTCCAAAACAGCCAACTTCAAATATAAACTTGTTTAATTGTACCTATAAAACTAACTACATTTTATGTAATTACTCTCTATCTGGCAACGAGTCTTTCACGAAGTATATCAGTTAAGAATGTCGGCATAGCCGTTTTTGAATTTAAACTTTCATTTATTGGATATTGAAATTGAGTTCCGTCAAATACTATGAAGCTTTTGGACTTTTTAATGAGAAACGGTAAAAGCTTTAATAGCATTTTTACAATAAAATTTTTTTATTTTTCATTAATGTGTTCTAAATTAAAGTACAGTTTAATAATCTCCAACGCGATCTATAGAGTACAATAGATGACCATAAGAACTTTTAAAATTGTTTGCTTTGTAGATGTAGTTTTTACTCTGAAAGGTGTACTAACAAGAAACGCTTGCATTATAAATTCATTATACTCTCTTACATAACTTAATATGTTTTTATGTAATAGTGGTTACTATTACGGCTAACAGAAAAATAATAGATTTAACCACTTGATTCTGATACTGAATGCATCGTTCTTCTGGTAATAGTAGTTTTGCCTCATGGAAACGTCTTTAATATTTTTGTTCAAGGACTCCACCTTTCAGAATATGATAGACTAATAGGGTACTTAATAGAGCATTTTCTTCTTCTGCCAGCACAAATATTTTCAAAATTTTTTTTTCAACTCTAATGCTCTGTTAACTAAACTGATATTTCCAATCCGCATTATAGTAGTTAGTGTCCTCTAGTAGCATGTACCCGTGGCTTACGGGAATCGCGTGGTTGATGTAATAATAGGCCCAAAACAAGGCATAGAAGTCCTATTTAACTCGTTCTCCTAAATTCTTTCACCCCCTCGAGAGAGTATGGTACTCTATGCTCAATAAATGGATTGAACTATTATCTGCCAATGTTCTCGGTTCTGTGCATGCTCTGATGCTTCATGCAATGACTTCCTGGTTAATTGTTTCATATACATATTATATAAAATTATTTTTTTTTAATATTAGTATATACGTGACTGATCTGATTACACAGCCCCACAAAAAAAAAGTGGGGTATACTTTTGATGCGATATATCAGATCCGTAGTATTTTTGCCCGCTAATCACGAATCTGACGTCAGAATATCGCCATCACATCTCAATTTTTTTCTAACCTCAAAAAATAGGTAAAAATTAGTAAAAATTAAGAAAAATATACTCCTAAAAAATTGTTTCAAGCTTTTTCATGAATCCAAAGATGTATTAATATGTATTCGGACACGCTAAGCTAATATTCATCGGTTGGATTGAGCCATACAGTTCTGTTTTCTTTCTAACCTCAATAAATCAGACAGATATAGTGCTTCTCGAATGCAAAAACGAATTCAAATTAAAATTCAACCGATCCTTACCAAATTTGGTACACGGGGATTTTTTGGGTCGCTGATCACGAATCTGAGGTTGGATTTGCAAAATTCAAGATGGCAGATGTTTATATTTGCTGTCAACACGTATTGAGTAAAATGGGGTCACCGATAACGGATAAGATTAAAACCTTATATAAGGATTGTTTTAACATTGAAATACAGCACCAGGATACAGATTGGGTTCCCCACATCATTTGCAGTTCTTGCAAAATAATGTTGTACATCAATAAGAAGGCGATTAAATATTCCAGACCAGCAATATAGAATAGACCATACAGTGAAAATGATTGCTACTTTTGTATGAATGTTGTATCTAGGCATAACCGAAAAAATAAAAGCACTATTACTTATAACGATGTTTCGACAGTAAACAAGACCAACTAAACTAATTCCGCCTCCTGAACCACTTGATGCTGATGTTATGGAAACAAATGATTTCACCTTATCAGTTCATGCCGAAAACATTGAGACTGTCGAAAAAGATTCAAACACTGTTACTAATGAATGTTCTAGTGACAACCTATCATATACTAGTGACACAGATAAGGAATTTCTACCATACAACCGTAAACCAGAACCAATACTCGTATCACAGTCAGAACTTAGTGATCTAGTCAGAGATTTAGGCTTATCCAAAGATGGTTCAGAGCATCTTGCTTCCTTTTTAAAGAAAAGACATTTACTTAAGCCCGAAGCTACGATTTCTTATTATAGAAACAGAGATGAAGATTTTCGAAAATATTTCACAATGGACGAGGAATTGTTACTTTCATATTGTACCGATGTAAAAGGTCTAATGGATGAATTTCAAAATAACTCATACGATCCTGAAGAATGGAGACTGTTCATTGATTCTTCTAAACGGAGCATTAAGGCAGTTTTGCTGCATAATACCAACGTTTACGCTCCCATTCCGATTGCTCATTCCACAGTTATGGAAGAGCAATATGAAAAAAAATGAAGCAGCTTTTGATAAAAATAAAATATGCTGATCATAACTGGAAAATTTGTAGAGATCTGAAAATTGTAACAATATTGCTTGGCCAACAGTCAGGGTTTACACTTTATCCCTGTTATAAATGTCTGTGGAATAGCAGAGACAGGGAACGTCATTATAAGAAAAAAAATTTGACCAACAAGAGAATCGTTCACTCCTGGTGAAAATAATGTATTGTTTCCACCATTGGTAGATCCAGGAAAAGTTTTTATTTCCCCGCTTCACATTAAGCTTGGACTTATGAAGCAATTCACGAGAGCATTAGATACAAACGGCCCATATTTCAAATATTTGCATAAAAAATTTCCGAAATTTTCTGAAGCTAAAATTAAGGCAGGCGTATTTGACGGGCCACAAATAAGAAAATTGTTTCAAGATTCATTATTTGTTACTAAAATGAATAAAGTTGAAAAAAGCTGCTTGGCTTAGTTTTAAAGAAGTCGCAACAAACTTTTTGGGAAATAATAAAAGTCCTAAGTACAAAGAAATAGTCGAGAAAATGGTAAAAAAAATTTCAAACATTAGGTTGCTTAATGAATCTAAAATTACATTTCCTGGACTCCCACATCGATGATTTCCCAGATAATCTTGGTGACTACAGTGAGGAGCAAGGGGAACGTTTTCACCAAGATCTGAAAATCATAGAAACTCGGTATCAAGGACGATGGGATGACCATATGCTAGCGGACTATTGCTGGTCGCTAAAAAGAGAAACAAGTCCTCAAAAGCGTTTGGGCAGAAAGCCTTTGAATAGGCCATTCGCGGACAAAAGAACAAGATACAGCCAAAAAAAGGAAAGTTAGGCGCGGGTCTAACCTTCGCAATTCTAGGGCTTAAGGGTCTACTATTTGAGAGTATATGGTTTAAAAGTCCTGTTTTTGAGTTTATTGGGTCTCATTTTTAAAGTTACAGGGTTATTGAGGTCTATTTTTTGAGGTTACAGGGTGTGGGAGTCTAAGGTTTCAGGGTTTAGGGTTTAAGAGTATCAGGTTTGAGGATTCCCCAACTATATACCAAATTTGGTAGGAATCGGTTGGTTTTCAAAAATTTTGTCCGCCATCTTGGATCCGCCATTTTGAATTTTGCAAATCCGACCTCATATTCATGATCAGCAACCCAAAAAAACCCCGTGTACCAAATTTGGTAAGAATCGGTTGAATTTTAATTTGAATTCGTTTTTGCATTCGAGAAGCACTATATCTGTCTGATTTATTGAGGTTAGAAAGAAAACAGAACTGTATGGCTTAATCCAACCGATGAATATTAGCTTAGCGTGTCCGAATACATATTAATACATCTTTGGATTCATGAAAAAGCTTGAATCAATTTTTTAGGAGTATATTTTTTTCTTAATTTTTACTAATTTTTACCTATTTTTTGAGGTTAGAAAAAAATTAAGATGTGATGGCGATATTCTGACGTCAGATTCGTGATCAGCGGGCAAAAATACTACGGATCTGATATATCGCATCAAAAGTATACCCCACTTTTTTTTTGTGGGGCTGTGTTATCAGTTAGTTGAGAAACTATGTATTTGCTCCATAAAAGAATAATGTTTAAAAATATTAATAATTAGGGTTTTAAAGTATATTTTTATCTTTAGCTTTAATAAATTAACAAAAACCTAGAAGAAATTCTATCTTGAGATGGCAATAACCAAGTAGCTACAAAAACTCAGGCGGCAGTTTTTTTCCAAAAAAGTTACCGTTGCTAAAGCTGACATAATTATATCTGGGCACTCCAGTCTGCTAACATAATCACTTAATTTACTGAGCATTAATTTGGGAGCAAATATGTCTTGACATAAACATGTTGCATGCATAGCAAAGAGAAGTTCTTAAAGACTGGGAATGGTATTTCGAACTAGGAAGCTACAGGTTGTTGATTATTTAAGTACTATTCTATACACACCTTAAATTCGACCAATGATGAAATACTGCTCCCATATTTGGTGCTCTGCTTCCAAACATACATTTATCGAATCCTATTCAAAAGAGAGCTGATTGCCTGATTGAAGTCCTAGAACTTACCAGCAACCTTGAGTTTTTGGAACAACGAAAAACGGTGGCGAACTGATTTCGTTCGAAAAGTACTTTCGTGAATTCATCCCAGATCGGTGCATACTGGGAATACACCTCGTCGTAATACATCATAACCGTGTGAGCTTGAGTTTGTCACTCTTTGTACAACCCTTTTCAAGCAGTCTTTGAAATGAATAGCCCAAGACTGTGTTTTCCACCGAGTACAATATACAGGATTCATACTAATATTCAAGATTAGTGTGAATCGCTTTTTCTGCATACGCGCCGCTTCTGTAGTCCTTTTTCTTGCAGTACGGGTGTAAAGCTTATACAAAAACGTTTAGTCAATACCCCGAGAGACAGAAGCAAATTAACAATAAAAAGCATTAGGCTAATAATTTTGTTATAACAGGTAAAGTTTGAAACTTCAAGTAAAGTTAGATTATAATTGAAGTCGATAATTTTATCCACAAAATTTAATTGTTTATACCTTAGAGCAAATTTTTTGAGACAATCATGCAGTAACGATAGTTTGTTGGTAGAGTGTGAGTGATGACTGATGAGGGTATGTTCGTTTGTAAAATTAACGATATAGGCCTAAAGGAATCTGGAACTTTTACCTGTGGGTAAATCAACATGTTTTAAATACAATAGTAAGAATTTGGCAGGATTCCATTTTTTGTTTTATTATACGGGATTTTAGTGATTATTATTACATAGTATTTTTTGCAAGTTTCTGAAGTTATACAATTCATATAGAATAAACAGGTTGTTGGTTAAGTACGATAATACACCTCAGAGGCTATTCTGTGATGAATCCTAAGGAAAATATGTTATACAAACTTAGCATAGATGGCTGCTTCTATAATAATAATAAAAAACTGAACAACGATTTACAGTTTTTCAATATATTTTTTTAAAAATTGTAATCTTTTTTTAACTTTAAAAATAATTTTTTTTGAATACAAGTGCCGTGTATGGCGAAGCATAACACTTTTTGTTCCTCTGAAAAACTCAAATATAACCATCAAATTCTGTTTTTATGTTTGGTGTATCTGCTTCCGAACATCGACTACGGTTTTTATATTATATCCAAAAAATAAATAATCAATTAAAGCTCGGGATTCACCACAAATTTTTATTCTGTGGAATATGGAACCCTTTCAAAAAAAAGTTAGTGACTTCAGTCTATTCTGCAAATACTTTTATAAGAATAATGGAGATTATATCTCGATAATACACATAGTTCAGTTTTTCACTCCCCGTACCACCTTCTTCAAGAACTCTCACAAGCGTTCTTTAAAAATTTTCCACTTTTGAAAACCCAATTTTTAATTAAGAATGAAGATTAGTTTGTTGATAATTTTGATTATATTCTATTCCCCCCGCTATAGTGAATTATTGTATCGGCAAAAAAAATTATTCTCCGGTATTTTTGCACTTCTTCGTATTATGGGGTCTGCAGAATACGAAATAATTTCGCCCGTCTGGCTGTCCATCTTTTGGCACAATAACTCTCAAATCAAATGCGATATCTATTTCAAATTTGGGTTGAGTTTTAATAAATTTTGTATAGTCTGAACTTTGTATTGTCTAACCTGAACAATGAGCAAACTTTAAGTTAAATTACGTGCGTCTACCTACTAAAAGGTGAGATATGGGGGTCACAATTTCAGTGGTAACTATATGGAAAATTACTAGTTAATAAACAATCCACTTTATTTAGATGACTAACTCCTCATTTGACAGTTCTCGGTGAAGTTACCTTCCCATATTTCGCCCCTAGGAAATAGAAGCATGTAACTTTGGTGTCATTCGACTCTACTCGAGATCTGTCAAATGCAGAGTTTTTTATCCAAATTGTTCAAGTGGATTTAAGTATAATTGAGAAGTACTTTCTGCACCAGCGAGTAAAGACGCTCAACTAACCGTTTTTTTTATTCTTATATAAATATAGTTGCAATTCAGATTTGTAAACTTAAATGAATTATTTATTCTCACTATTATCTGTCAAGTTTGTTTTGCAACGTAGATCAATAGAAAATCCAGTTTTCCCATAACAAGCTTTGGTTTCCGAGAAAATAAAGTCTAAAATCCCAGGAGCATTAAATGTAAGGAATTATTTAATGAGTCTGGTATTTCAAAATTTCAAATAATTCCCTATAGAAATGTTTATAATTTAGTTGCGTAGTTTTAAGAGAATATAATAAAACTGTAAACGTAAAATTCATTAAAATTCGAATTCGAATGGAGTCAATTCAAACCTTTGTAAACTATACTATTTATTAATCTAGAATAACATCCATACTTCATACTAATATATAAATCTGTTTATACGCGGGGGTATTGATAAGTTTTAAACCTAGCATAGAAATAACAGCAAAATTCAAAAACAAAAATTGTTTATGCAACGTAATCGCCTTTCAACTTTATACACTGAGTGTACCAGTTATTAAACTTTTCAAAAAAAAACTCTTTGTCTTGCAAAACAACATCTTTACGCCATCTTAAATTTTTTTTAAATGGAAAGCCCTGTATATTATTTTGTTTTTGAGTCCTACTAAAAATTCTAGATATTATTTGTCTAATTTACCATATGTCAAAATTGAACTGTTTTGGAATTATTGATATTTGAAATTGAATCTATTACCCAATCCGTAGTTAGTAAAACATTAAAATGATTTAGACAATCAGGTCATGTTAAGGATCGTTCTAAATCTGGTCCTCCAAAAGTTAAAACAAGCGATGATAAAAAGTTAGCTGTTTTATTGGAAACTACAGAAAATCCCCATACAGCCACTCCTCAGCTTTGCCTAGACCGCAACATAAGTTAAGGTACCTTAAGTCGTATACTGAATGAAGAAAAATTGCATCCATACAGATCCATTCTATTGCAAGAATTATCTGAAGATGACTACGATAGACGCGTTGAATTTTGCAAGGGCATGATGGAACGAATCAATAATGATCCTAACCTGTTTCATAATATTGTTTTTATGACGAGGGCACATTTTGTCTTAACGGAAGAGTTAACAGGCATAACTGCTGGTACTGGTCTACCGAGAATCCCCACTGGATAATCGACAGTCATTCTCAGAGACCATAAAAAATAAACATGTGGGCAGAGCAAGTTATTCCAACTTTTGCAGGTCTTTTTTCCGATGAAAATAATTTTGATATCCCTAACACGGATCTGTGGTATCAACAGAACGGAGCAGCTCCTCACTATGAAATCAACGTTCGTAGATATTACCGAAGTCGACCTGTAATTATAGAAGATTTACAACAAAGAATTTAATATGAAGTAGCACAGATCACCCGTATAAGACCCTCGAACTTTTATTTAAACATTTTTTTGATACACTGATTAAGAAATGCTTTGGAATCATCATTCCATACATATAGGGCACCCTGTATATATATATATATATATATATATATATATATATATATATATATATATATATATATATCTGTCTGTCTGTCTGTCTGTCCGTTAGTGCGCCTATCACTGAAAAACCACTTATCCGATTTACGTACTTTTTTTTTTTTAAAACATACATATGTTCTCTGGCCAGGTTATAGGCTATATTTTATTACGATAGGTAGCATAAGGAATGAGCAGTGACGTAAAATAGTGAATGATGTCGGAAATAAGTTTGCCGCTAGGGCGTGCCTTTGCAATACACAGCCTAAACCATTAAATATGGAACAATATTATGTAGCAAAGAATATCCGTAATGTATAATCTATAATATATATAAAATGCAATGTCTCTCTGTCTGTCTGTCTGTCCATTAGTGCGTTTATCTCCCGGGAACCACTTATCCGATTTACCTGTCTTTTTTTTTTTTTAAATTCATGCATATATTCTTTGGCCAGGTTATATAATAATAATAATAATCTATATCTATAATATAGATAAAATGCAATGTTTGTCTGTCTCTCTGTCTGTCTGTCCGTTAATGCGCTTATCCCTCGAGAACCACTTATCCGATTTACGTGATTTTTTAAATTCATACATATGTTCTCTGACCAGGTTATAGGTATATATTTTATTACATCTATAATATATATAAAATGCAACGTATTCTGTCTGTCTGTCTGTCCGTTAGTGCGCTTATCACTGGAGAACCACTTATCCGATTTTCGTACTTTTTTATTTTAAAACATATATATGTTCTCCGGCCAGGTTATAGGCTATATTTTATTACGATAGGTAGCATAAGGAATGAGCAGTGACAATAATAGTAAATGAGGTCGGACAAAGTTTGCCGCTAGCACGTTCTCTTGCAATACACAGTCCAAACCATTAAATATGGAACAATATTATGTAGCAAAGAATATCTATAATATATATAAAATGCAATGTCTCTCTGTCCGTCTGTCTGTCTGTCCGTCCGTTAGTGTGCTTATCACTGGAGAACTACTTATCCGATTTACGTGCTTTTTTTTAACCATACGTATGTTCTCTGGCCAGGTTATAGGATATACTTTATTAGGTGACGTAAGGAATAAGCAGTGACGATAATAGTGAATTAAGTCGGAGAAAAGTTTGCCGCTAGCGTTTTCTCTTGCAATACACTCCCTAAAGCATTAAATATGGAACAATATCATGTAGCAAAGAATACAATATATATAAAATGCAACGTCTCTCTGTCTGTCTGTCTGTCCGTTAGTGCGCTTATCACTCGAGAACCACTTATCCGATTTACGTGTTTTTATAAATTTATACATATGTTCTATATAATTCGATATAAGCCTAGATAATGGGAGATAAGGTGAGATAATGGGAGATAAGGAGAAATAATGGGAGATAAGTCGAGCTAAGCCTCGATAATGGGAGATAAGGTGAGATAATTGGAGATAAGTATAAATAATGGGAGATAAGGAGAGATAATGTGAGATAAGCAGAGATAAGTCTAGATAATGGGAGTTATGGTGAGATAATGGGAGATAAGGAGAAATAATGGGAGATAAGGAGAAATAATGGGAGGTCAATCGAGATAAGCCTAGATAATGGGAAATAGGGTGAGATAATGGGAGATAAGGAGAAATAATGGGAGATAAGGAGAAATAATGGGAGATGAGCAGAGATAAGCCTAGATAATGGAAATTATGTAGAGATAGTGGGAAATAAGGAGAAATATTGGGAGATAAGGAGAAATAATGGGAGATATTTTATTACGTTGGGTAACATAAGGAATAAGCAGTGACGATAGTAGTGGATCAAGTCCACGCGAGCAGAGCCGCGGGCCCGGCTAGTATATATATAAATAAATATATATATATATATATATATATATATATATATATATATATATATATATATATAAATATATATATATATATATATATATATATATATATATATATATATATATATATATATATATATATAAATATATATAAAAATATATATATATATATATATATATATATATATATATATATATATATATATATATATATATACTTTTGGTAACAATCCAAAGGACCCCGCACGTATCTTATGGAAAATAGCCCTCGGCTAAATTCGCTCAAACTTTGCTATCTTCTAGTTTTTGTTGTTCTAAACAATAGTTCCCACACAACATGATCTGATGAGCCGTTTTTGCTCTATAAGGTTTCAAGTATTGATAATAATAGCTCAATCGTATATATACGTATGTGAAACTATTTTTCCTATTTGTAACTACTTTTTTATTAACTTTTTAACCTTTTACTCGTTAAGTGTAACAGTATAATAATGTAGTATTGTATGTGTATAAATGTGACCCCCGCTCTTCTCCCACTATCAGCCTCTCCGCGAGTTGCGTCTTCAGGTTGGAAGCATTGTCTCGAGTAGGACGTCTTTGCCGCCTCTCGCCGAACAAAGTATGCACTTACACTACACGTAGCACTTTACCAATAATGAAACGGTTAACAGCTGCTAAGAACGTGTTTTATTTTCATGAAATATGTAATATTATGGTCTGATCATTGGTATATAACGATACAGTAAAACTTTTTGTTCTAAAAGATGTGCTAGGTTCGAATGGAATAATTCGATTCAGAATATTTTGCAATTGAGAATATTAAACGTATTTTGCATTAATAGTATCTGAACTTCAATACCTCTGGTAGATCTTCTTATATAAACTATTTTTTCGAAATAAATATAAAAAATATACTTGGTTTCGTTAGTATAAAATCACGTATGATTAAAGATGATTTGTTTTTTGTACCAAGTATTATAGACTTGGCTCATACAAAAGTATCAATATTTAGTTTGGAGAACTGTATGCACTTTCTCAAATATTCAGTTGAGCGTAATTAAAATATATAAAATATCTTTTTATCATTAGTTAGTATTTTGTAGTAATGATGAATGCAGTCCGTGCTGGAAATAGACGTCATTGCTATGTCTGTCGACTTTATAATTTTAGGCAAATATAAATCTTCTTGGTGAACAGAAGGCAAATGCGAAATCGCTATTCGGCGTCGTGAAGTAGGAAATTATCCACCACTCTAGAGAGCCATAGATACACGAATATGTTTTAACTGTAACTTTTCTATCAATGCAGAAATGCGCGATGTGGAAAGAGATCCCACATGCATCAGACTTAATGTTTTAACGCAAACAGCAAGTTGCTTATGTCTTATATGTAATTCACCAAATAATGAACAGAGGCTTTCTATTCAAAGTAGGGCAAATGTTTATATAAAGAAAGATATTTATATACCAAATAATGTTAGATGCGGCCCATTACATTTAAATGAACAAGGATACATTTTACCGAATTTGCTTGAACGATTGAGATACATTAATAGTTCTTATGTCTAAAAAGAATTGTTGGTTTTCTTGCAGAATCTACGCATAGTAGCTAATGATAATTATGAAAATAGATTCAGTGATGAAAATAAGTTTAGTAAGGAGGAATTTAAAGTAATAATTTCTGTCACTAAAGATCAATTTTGCTAGCTCTTCACGTATTGTGTGTGTAACGTGTTTTTTTACATTATCTTCTTCTGATTTGTGTATGAGAAAATTATCATTTAATTGGATCCTCAACAGTCTCAACGTTACCCAGAAACGACAAATATATTTTTAGCCGTTTTGAAGAGGTTTTGTCTAACTTTTTGGATCAGTTTGTAATTCTAGATCTAGGGTCATCGATATGATCCAAGGACAAAGAAGCAGTCGAAGGAGTAGAAGTATGCTGGGTCATCCTAGCTTATAAAAATCAACAGGAAAGTTCTTGCTTCCGTTTCTTGAACCAAGGATAGGATACTTCTTAAAGATTGAGGAAATTATGGAAAAACAGCGAGGAACAGTCTCTAAAGGTGTTGTTTTTGCAACTTGCCATAACTCGTTGTGAGTTTTGCCTATAATAAATGAACAGACTGATTGATCATCTCGAATATTCCCTCGATTTAACTCCCTCGAACTGACAAACAAAAACATGTGAAAGGACGCAAATTTCATTCAAATGAAGAAGCAATAAATATTGTCAAAGAGTAGTTTGCAAACCAACACAAAGAGTTTTTTTTTGAAAAGTCTTTAATAACCGCTACACTGAGCGTATAAAGAGGGAAGGCGATTACGTTGCATAAACAATTTTTGTTTTTGAAATTTGCTTGTTATTTCTATGTTAAGTTTAAAACTTATCAATATCCCCACGTATAAACAGATTTATATATTAGTATGGACTATGGATGTTATTCTAGATTAATAAATAGTATAGTTTACAATTGTTTGAATTGGCCCCATTTGCAGGTTCAAATTTTAATGAATTTTACGTTTACATTTTTATTACATTTTCTTAAAACTACGCAAATAAATTATAAACATTTCTGTAGGGAATTATTTAAAATTTTGAAATACCAGATTCATTAAATAATTTCTTACATTTAATGCTCCTCCCATGGGATTGTAAGTAGTTCCATATCCCTGACAATTTTTTCAATAACCTTGGATAGAGTGGACAATAGGGAAATCGGTCGAAAATTCAAAAGATCCTCCACATCACCGCCCTTATATAAGGGGAGTACTAAAGCAACTAATATCTGAATAACATAGTGCATGATACATGTATAATATAATTTTAAATTTCAAATCATTTTTGGTATTAGAAATTTAGACAAGAATGTATTTTAGTCAGTTTTAAATAAATTTTACATTACCTTTCCAATTAAATATTTAACACTTAGGTTGAAAAGTTTTTGGCCTGACACATAGATGTCGTCCTTTTCAAAAAATCCATATGATTTTTAGGAAGTACCAACCTTCCATACTTGTTAAAATTTCATGACATTTCAACGATTAGTTTATAAGTTACAGTGGTTTAAGTGACGCTACTTTTGATATTTTCAAAACAATGGAAAAAATTGAATTTCGTGTGTTGTTTAAACACTGCCTTTTGATGGGAAAAAATACCGTTCAAACAAACCAATGGCTTGATAAGTGATACGGAGACTCTGGCCCTGGAAAATCACTCATCATTTACTGGTATAATTTTACCGCGGTCGTACAGACACAAATGATGTTGAACTTTCTGGATGCCCAAATGAGGTGGTTACACCGGAAAACATTTAAAAAATCCACAAAATGGTTTTTAATGACTGTAAAGTGAAATTACATGAGATAGCTGACACCCTAAAGATATCGAGAGAAAGTATTCGTCATATTTTACATAAACATTTGGGCATGAGAAAGCTCTGTTAGAAATGGGTATCGCGTTTGATCACCGTGGACCAAAAACAACAACGTGTTAATGATTCTGAGCGCTGCTTGAACCTGTTTAAGCTCAATAAAAAGAATTTTTTTATGGGATATGTGACAATGGATGAAAGATCCACCACTACACACCGGAGTCCAATCGGCAGTCAGCTGAGTGGACAGCAGCCGGTGAAAACCGCCTGAAGAGATCAAAGACACAACAGTCTGCTGGGGAGGTTTTGGCCCCTGCATTTGGAGATGCGCATGGAATAATTTTCGTCGACTATGCTGAGAAGCAAAATAGCGAATATTATTTAAAATTATTGGTGCGTTTGAAGGCAGAAATCGGAAAGGAGCGGCGCCAGATGAACAACGGGTGCAAGGCAATGCACCGTGTCACAAGTCAATGATTACGATTGCAAAATTGCATGAATTGCTCGAATTGCTTCCTCATCCACCGTATTCTCCAGATCTACCCTCCAGCGACTATTATCTATTCGCAGACCTCAAAAAAAAAATATGCTCGCGGGAAAAATATTTGGCTTCAGTGAAGAAGTTATCGCCGAAACTGAGGCCTATTTTGAAGGCGAAGACAAATCCTTCTACAAGAAAGGTATAGAAATGTTAGAAAAGCATTGGACTGATTGTATCGCTCTTGAAGGAGATTATATTGATGAATAAAGTCGAATTTTACAAAAAAAAAAAAATGTGTTTTAAGTAGCGAGACCTAAAACTTTTCAGCCTACGTGTTAAATATGAATTGAGTTACTTAGAATTAATTTAGAAGGCCATTATGCTTATTGCCTAAACAGTGTTAGGCAATGGTTTTCTATTGAAATATTTGTCTAAACAGTTTTTTGAGTTACTGAGAATGAGACTAATATTTGTACACCACAAATCGAATCATAAAATAGTTCTTTCTACTTTAGCATCCAGTGTATCAAGGTCCGACACGTGACAATAATAATATTGGGACACTCAACCAGTTACTGTACCCTGAACGACAGTTTTGACACCAGTTTGCAAACTTTTTTAGAGGAGCTGTGTAATAACTAAAAAAAAAATGTGAATAATTAATTATGAAAAGAGAATGAATATTTCTTTATTTCTAATATATATTTTTTTCTTGGTTTCAGAAGAGAATCCCGCCGCCATGTTGCACAACAACAGTTACACTTCTTCAGCACATCTCTTAATTAGTGCAGAATTTATTTTAAGTATGTTACTTTTACTTCAAAGATGAAAATTTTGTTGTGATAATAGTTTTTAGTACGAAAAATCTTAATATTGTATTTTGAAAGTCAAATCAACTTTGTACGTATTCTTCGTAGGTTTTAAATAAAACATTTTATATTTTTAATAAAAAGGAGAGAAGAACCTATAAGGTTTGTTTCTGCAACAGTTTTAAACTATTTGTAATTAAATATCAAGATAGTGTGCAGTTGAATTTAACTATTCTTATGGCCAAAATTTGGTTGATATAATTCGTCGTGTCTACATTTCAAATAACATGCAAACAATTAAGTCAATTTGGGGTTTGTTTAAAAATTAATATTTAAAATTATTTCTGCTATTTTTCGATAAAACATACAATAAAGAATTTCGTAAAAATGATAAAGCCATTATTAATGATTATGAGACAATATAATTATAGGGTGCTTTTTACATATTTGAAATAATAATAAGAAGTTTAAGTTTTGCAAATGGCCGATCGCTTGCTATAATTGGCAATTTTCGACGAAATTGTTGTATTATTATGGTATGGTTTAAAGTAATGGAGTAATGTAAGTCAGATGAAACTTACATTTTAAAGTAGGATCTGAGTCATAAGGTCGGTAGATCGTAGTCTCAGCTTGGTACCTTCGGTCTTGTTCTACATTTCTTGTAACATGATAGACCACAACGGGGGCTGGTATACCATTCATAATCATCTTCGTGACACTAGGACGGAGTATATTTTGACGGTGACGATACTTGATGGTCAGATACTCATTCCAAGTGGAAATGAGAAGAACGCTGTGTCTGTAGGCAATTCTGCAGGTCCAAGTGGTCATTTACTAACCTTACAACATTTTCATTTATATATATACATATATATATATATATATATATATATATATATATATATATACATATATATATAATATATATATATATATATATATATATATATATATATATATATACATATATATATATATATATATATATATATATATATATATATATATATATATATATATATATATATTTATTTTAGATCATTTAGTACTGAACTAATCTGAACTGGTAATTAGTACATAAAATCGTTTTCAATATTAAATCTTTAGAAAATTTGACGGCCAGGGCAACAGTTATATTATTGCTCTGTAAACTCTTAGAAGCCTTTGTTTAAAGTACTAACTGTAATTAACAAATTATATTTGTTAACTTCGAAAATTCACGAAAGTTCAATTTTAGGTTGATCAAAGTATTTTAAATTTCGCTACCAAGATTATAGAACTCCACCCGCAATAATGGACCAGCCATTTTGAAATTTCATAATTCTGGAAGAAAATAATTTTTAGTTAATGGGTTACACTTACATCCTGATACTAGTAATTTCTAACATATGTAATTTAAATTTTTGCAAAAATTTCAAATATAGAAATTAATAATTACTAAACTATATATTTGTATTTTGCGTTCTAAAAATCCTTTAAGCGGACTTTTCGTAGTTGTTTCCGTTGATGTTAGTAATTTAATTGAATACATATTTTTTTAAACAGTGTATCATCAAACATATGTTAATGAACCTAATACAAAAAAATTTCAGGCGCTGATGGTACATTTGTCCCCCCACTCAAAAAATGCACGATCGAATACCGGCATTTGCGGACTTTTTAACTTATTCTACAAAGAACGATATTATATATATATATATATATATATATATATATATATATATATATATATATATATATATATATATATTTCGTTCCTGGGTATGACCTCACGTTCAGTTTATTCCTAACAAAGGGAAAAAGTTCATGTCAAACAACTGACCAGTCACATTAATTTCCGTAATATCGAAGGTTACTTCTTACTCTTAGCAACAGTATGATTTTCATAAGCAAAGATCAACAAGAGATCTTATAACATGTTAAGATTTTTGGAACAACGCAGTTGAACGCTATAAGCCATTTAATCTTGTTTAGAATAACGGATTTTCGGCTAAACTGCGTTTTAATTGTATACCTAAAGTCTTGCCTGTAGCTTTTGAGTTTTCTTAAAAATTGGTTTGTGAATGGCAGCTGATTCGCTCTAACATAAACTTCATATATACGCCGCGGTACATTACGGTTGCACAGTCTTTTTTACTCTCTCTGTTGTTTATATTAACGACTCGTAGATAAAGACCAAAAATCCAAATTATACCTTTGCTGATGATATTACGCAAGTTTCTTCATCTTAGACACCAGTGATCGTTGCAATTATTAGTTGATTACAAAGATTTGAAGGGAATTGAAGGGAATTCTGTTTTGGAGTGACAGTTATCAAGTAGAATTTATCTTTATAAAAACCTAGGCAAAAGTTTGTTACTTCCGTTGGTATTGGTTGGTTGGATTCTATTCTTCGCGTTTTAGATTCGCGTTTTAGAGTGTCTGGTAGTAGAAAGGGTGCGTGTCTATGAAGTTTATATGGTTTTAACAGCACCATATATTTTTCTAGCTTTTTGTTGTGATAATAAATAGATTTTCTATATAACTATTGATAGTAAAACAAGCAAGGGGAGGAGCTCTGTGCGATTGATATATATATATATATATATATATATATATATATATATATATATATATATATATATGTATATATATATATATATATGTATATATATATATATGTATATATATATATATATATATATATATATATATATATATACTCGTATATATATATATATATATATATATATATATATATATATATATATATATATATATATATATATGTATGTATATATATGTATGTATATATATATATATATATATATATATGTATATATATATATATATATATATATATATATATATATATATGTATATATATATATGTATATATATATATATATATATATATATATATATATATATATATATATATGTATATATATATGTATATATATATATATATATATATATATATATATATATATATATATATATATATATATATATATATATATGTATATATATATATATATATATATATATATATATATATATATATATATATATATATATATATATATATATACATATATATATATATATATATATATATATATATATATATATACATACATATATATACATATATGGATGTCCCAAAAAAAAACCAACGTATACTCTTCGAAGGCTAATAGGCCACCTTATAATTCACCAAAATATGTAAATTAACTTAGAATACGGAAATTGGTAGTTGGGGTACTGATCTAAGGTATAGATTTTCACGAAATTCATGAAAGTGTCAATATCTCGAAATCTAACGATTTTTCACTAAGGTAATATTTCCATATTCTGATAAGTTATGAGCTGGCTTACCAGCCCTTGAAAGGAATACGTTAGTTTTTGCGACACCCGGTATATATATATATATATATATATATATATATATATATATATATATATATATATATATATATATATATATATATATATATATATATATATATGTATATATATATATATGTATATATATATGTATATATATATATATATATATATATATATATATATATATATATATATATATATATATATATATATTGTCATATTCTTGTTTTTTGTTAACTTTTGGCCGAAGCATTATGAACTGTAAATAGCAACACACGTTTGCTTGAGACACAGACTTACAATCTTAAAACTACCAGTATTAGAAACTTATTGCAGAAACAAACGAACAGTTTAAGTAGATAAAAGTTGTGCCAACATTACTTAAGAGTATAATTTGTAATAATTTAAAACTAACTGTGACTGTATGGCATTGTAAATATATTGTAAATCTGTGTAAGATAATTAAGTAGTTTAGTACAATTTTCAAATAGCTATAAAATTGTCATCTCTTTTTTAAGTGATGTTTATGTAAATTATTTTTGTATTATTTATAAAAATTCGAATTTTCAATTAAAGTTAATTAAAGCAACTCAGGACAGCATTCAGTAATTCATAACAATATATCAATTAAAATGTATCGAGAAGTATGGTAGTTATTTATATACCGAGAGACTTAAGAGATTGCTGCTCAGTAATAGCGAAGCCGAGACCCCGAAGTAAATTTAACATTTTTCCATCTTCTACCATCGAACTTGAATAAAGTTCTTGTTTTAATTTGTGACATTTTAAATATTGTATTCTCCATATTTTGACTATTTTTTAAAGCAATTATTGTAAAATTAATTAGAAGCTCTCTCATTCAACGTTGTACTCGATTTTTAATGTTTGGAGAAAAACACAATTAATTATTTTTTTTATGTATGTGTAAAAAAACATATTGATTTAGGCTGTAGGATTATTTACTGGATTACAATATTTTGTTAAGTAAACTTAGTTACTACGTTTTACACAGTGCATTCCCTAATGGGATTTAAAAGATTCAACCATATTTAGACATTCTAAGTTTTAAAAGTTTATTTCATATTGTAAAATAAAAAAGGGCATCAGTATGGAATTAGTTTATTAATAAAAAGAATAACTGTCAGTAGAAAAATGTCAATTTAATATGTTAATAGCTGTTCTTCATTCCAAACATTAATTCTCGGCTTATGTAGTGACACAAATTCCACTAGACGCTATCAATCAGAAAATGAAAAATGCATCTTGTCCTGACATTTTCTGTATAAATAATACGTTCAGTATATTTTCTACTGTAAAAATATTTATACTTGTAGGTCATTCTCTATTTATTCTAAATGTACTCTCTTCTTCAATTTCTAAATATGTTCTGACGAACTTTGAAATCATTGCAAAGTTCATATTCGTTGTTACGTTACTCTTGCAAAAGTTATGTTTTCTCGACAGGTACATGAATTTTAAAAGCTAAAATATTTCGATCGTGTTGATGCTTGTACACAGTTTCCCGATAGATAATTCACATTAACAAATATTGATGGTACACATAAAAAATTGGAATGTGGGTTTAACAGGATGAGATGCTAGATTCCTGAGATTGATAAACAAAATAACAAGCATAGATATATGGTTTTATGCCAATAAACACAACCTTAAAACCTAGTAAGCTAATGGTATCACTTTCTTTTCACAAAGACGTATGTAAATAGTAATTTATGTTGTATATTCCGCCGTCAGTGACAACTATTAACTATCTCTGTTTATTTACTTCTTTTAAAATAATATTACAATGATAACTTACTTCATAAAGAGTGTAAATAATAACTAAGTATTCTCTGGTATTGCAGTTTTAATGTATCTTATAATATTTTACCTTGAAAAGTTTCACTCAAAATCGTATTGACGCATATTGACAAAATGTATACTAAAATGCAACAAATATTGTATGACCATTAATTATATCATAACTTACACGCAGAGCTACTGATTATTCAGTAATTGAAATACTCTTGTTAATTTTACCACTTTCATGCAATTACGTTCTTTAAAGGATCATTTTAATTTGTTATCTAAGAGCTAAAACTAGCAACTATTGATTGGTAATGTGTTCTGGGTAAAGGATTTATTTCGAAGTAAACGAATTACTAGAGTGGTAATCAATTTACATGCATAGTAATTGAAGTATAATTTCTAAATATGGTAGTAAAAAATGACAAAAATAAATTTAGATTAGGGGAAAATAGTTGGCCGTTTATTACGCTTCAAATTAGTTGTCTTTTGTTTATCAGTATTTATTAGAAAAAATCATCTGCTGTGAACTCAATGAAAGTAACTAAACATCAAAGCAATTGAATTACCATCAAAGTAATTAAAGAAACCTTAAAGTTGTCCTAAAAGTAGTTAAATTACCATAATATAATGGAATTATAGCAAGGAAAAATTCAGTTACACCAATTAATAGTAAAATGTATTATTTTGTCTTAGTAATAAGTAAGTGACCTAATTTCAATAAATGTAATTAAATAAATTTGTAAATGTATCTGACCACAGCTGTGTTGACAGGTAATAAGGAACCTATGTTACAGATATTAGCTCTGTTATAAATTGCTATAATTTATGACTTACTCATGATTATGCAAAATCAAATATATGGTATTGTTCACTTGTTTTGACAGTACATTATTAGGATATTACAGTTAGTAGAAGGTTGTTTTAGACTACTTACTACTAAATCAGACTATTTTCCTATTTGCCCCTTAATCATTACAACGAAACATAAACGGGTTGTGTGCAGCCTGCTTTTATTCGACCTTATAAATGATAAAATTAAATAATAAAATTAATGATCCTTAATGAGCTGAAATGTTTTTCTTCTTCTTACTACGCGACGCCATCTTCTCACGAGGGTTGACGATCCATATAGATAAACGAACTTTAGAAATTGCTGCTCGAAAAATATGACTTGAAGTACATCCAAATCACCTTCTCATGTCCTTCAACCAAGAATCCTGTCGTCTTCCGACCGATCGTTTGCGCTTTATTTTGTCTTCAATAATTAGATCTAGCAATTCGTACTTTAGGCTCCTCATTATGTCCAAAGTAAAGAGTTTTTCTTTTTTTATGGTTGTTAGTAATTGTTCATTCTTTCCAGTACTTCTGTGTTTTGTTTTATTTTCTGTACCCAGGAGATGAGAAGAAGGCGTCTATAAATGTACATTTCAAAAGATTCCAGTCATTTCTTTGAACCAGGTACAAGGGTCCAGTACTCACATCCATATAATAGCACGGAGAATATATATGCTCTCACCATTCCCATTCGGAGTTCGAGACTGAGACTTGTGAAAAAATTTATTCATATTCATGTATGTTACTCGGGCCTGTTCAACTCGGGAATATATTTCCTTTCCAATGGATTCATAGATGGCCTCATTAAACGCAGCATCAGAATAAAGATTGAACAAAAGTTCTGAGAGAATGCATCCCCGACTTCACCTTGGATTATTTTTATACTTTCTGACTTTTCCAGCCCAAGCTTCCCGTGTACTTTTCGGAATACGAATTCGAACATGACATATTTTAACTGAATTTAATAATTCATTTGTTATCTATTCATTTGAAAAAATGTTTACGTTTTTGCTTGAAAATAATATTTTCCAAACTGGTCCGAAAAATACAATTTTCCCTGCCATTTCATAATAGCAGGTCGTGAGATGAATATCGCTTATTTGTCATGCAAATTTTGACAAATGAACACAAATATTTATTTTTAATTTTCTGTGGTAATTTATGTAAACGCACAAAAAGTTTGTATATGCTTCGACCTGAAGCTTACTTATTCGTTCTCCGAAATATCATTAACTATTAATTTCATTGAAATTAAAATTTACAATTGTACGAAGCATTATAACATTCCATTTGACATACCAATCAGTTAGAGTTTTTGTTTTGGCTATCTATTTAAAGATTCAGAATTTTCTAATGACTTAATTTCGAAAAATAAAGCTAGTGGAAATATTACTTGCGAATGGATAAATTCTCAAACAACCAAATTACAGAAAAAAAAATATGAACCGCAACATTCTGATATAAAATCAACTTTTATTATAAAATCTGACCTTTAAATAAAGTAAACATAGGTTACGCCAGGTAAATACACGTTAAACTAATTAATTAAGTTTGGGTAATCCTAAACAAAACTTTAATTTGTCTGCGACTAATCAAAACTTATCTAATGATATTAAAAATTAGCTTAAATATAAGCTTAGTTCAATTAAATCTCAATTAATCTCTTAATTATACTAATTAGTTATGTAATAATCAATTAGTTGAGACTTAATGAAATAATCTGAGCTAACTACAAATGAATTAAAAAAGAATAGTTCAGTTAGTATACTAAGGTTGTATGGTAAGTACCGATTCGCGACCAGAGATGGCGGTACTACTAATTAAGAAATTATATTTTTCGCAAATATAATCTTTCACAAAAATCAGAATTGATTGAAAAAATTCACGATATAGTAATAAATGATCGGAGGAAGAAAGTGCGTGAGATTGCCGAGACTGCGGGTATCTCAATTGAACGGATGCAGAATATTTTATCAATTCATTTGGATATTAAACACGCACGTGTCTCAATTTCAAAATAATATTTGGCGATGTTAAAGAGCAATCGGAATTATTTTTGGCGTCGATTCATAACAGCACACCAGACACCAAAGAACCGTCCAAACAGTGGGTTTTCCGTGGTGAACCGGCGCCAAAGAAAGCCAAGGCGACTTTATCGGCTAGCAAAGTCATGCCTACAGTGTTTTGGGATGCACGCGGCATAATCCACGTCGACTACCTTAAAAAAGGCAAAACGATTAATGGAGAGTATTATATCAACTTATTGGATCGTTTCAACCATGCTGTGGAAAAAAAACGTCCACATTTGGCGACGAAAAAAATTTTCTTTTATTAAGACAATGCTCGCGTGAGTTAGGATTCGAATTGCTTCTGCATCCATCATATTCGCCAGATTTAGCCCCAGCGATTATTTCCTTATTCCGAATACGAAAAAATGGCTTGGCGGAAAAAAAATGTTTCAAACGATTAGTTAATTGCTGAAACAAACGCCTATTTTGAGGGGTTGAGGAAATGGTATTTTTTAGATGAAATACAAAAGAAAAACGTTAGACGAATTGTATCGTGACAAAAAGGAGACTATGTTGAAAATAAAATCAATTTTATACATAAAAATTTTTTTCTCCTCAAGGCATACAAACCTCGTAGGTTAGTTGAAATCAATAAAAAAATTACTAATTAATTTTTTTTTTAAAGTTACTTGAATTAAATTGAATTAATACTTATATTTTCTTAGGTGAATTTTACCTAGTTGGGTACAGAGGTGAGTTCAGGTAATTAAATTAGAAGTGAAACTTCAATATAGCTGAACTACCCGGAGCTAGCTTCTGGTTGCATGTATTCCATTTTTTTAATTAGTTTTTTTTCGAAAATTACTCCAACTGAAAATTTTACTTTAAAAAATTTTGGTTTTGGAAACCTTGTTTTTCGATTCTTTTTCAAAATAAGACATTTTCATCTGGACGATAAGCATCAATAATGTCTTGTTAAAAGGAAACTAATTTGGAGAATCGAGCGGTGATAAAGTTTCTCATTCAAAAGGACAGTGAATCAAAAGTTATTCATAAAAAAATTTCCTGGGTGCACGCCAATGACGGTTCATCTTATTATTAAGCAAAATTGTGTGAAGGAGTTTTGCTTATAGAAAAAGAGTCCATAATTAATGCAGAGAAGAGAAGTTTATGAAACGATTATCCAAAAGCTGAAGCAGGCCATTGAAACCAAAACTTTGCTATTGCACGTTATCTGTAGGGTCCACAAGACCCCCGGAGTTCAAGCTATTGCCGATAGCTGTGATTTCGCCGAGTTGCAACTTTCACCCTGCGACCATGTTCTATGACTTATTTTTGTTCAAACCTCTAAAGAAAGATCTCAAGGGTGACAAATTCTGTTCATATTATAAGTTGAAAACGACTGTTGCATCGTTTTTTTTGAGATGTAAACAAAGCAATATTTTTTGGATGAAATGAAATAATTCGAGAAAAGCTGGGCTAATTATATTAGTTACGTAAGAAAAATATTTTTTTAAGCTATGCGAGTTTTCTTTCATAATAAGGCGGATATCTAGAAAAACACCTCATATGCCACGAACTATATGAAGGGTGGATTTCTTGACTGTTTTATTAGATTTTAAGTCTAAACGGAAATACTTAAGTAAATATTTTTACCGATTAATATTTAGGTCTTTATGAATTCATCATCAGAATTCTGTAAAAAATATTACCGTAAGATAAATAGAAGATAAAGGAAGATTTATTACTGCTTGGCCAAAATCAACCTGTACTACAACTTCTTGTGTTGTATTTGTGTATGACGCTAGTACGTCAATTTAGTACTGATTTTTTTCTCTTCTTTCCGACAAACCTTGCTCGACTGATGATTTGAACAAAACACTTGTCTCGAGATAATTCGATCGACTGACGAACAATAAAATGATAATGATCAATATTTGGACTGTGTTAAGTTTTGGTAGATATTATTTATTTTTATTAACATAAATATTTAGAACTTTTGACGGTATCAAACTCGAAATATTGAATAACTGAAAAAATGATGTGCAGTTACTTCAAAAATTTCGAGAGCCTTTAGGCTTCATACGACATTAATAAATCTAATTTAAATGTTTCTTTTAACGATGAAACTTCACAAAAAATCTGACAGTCGAATAAATCTTTGTCAAGATTGATTACCTCCATGGCTCGATCGTAAGGTTTATCGGTCCTCTCGCCCTCTTCAAATTAAAATATGGAAACTGCTCTAATTTCACTATAACGGATTAAAATTTAAATTCGTACACTGGAAAAAGTATGACTTATAGCAAATTGCGAAAAAAATAGACGGCAAAGAAGGATTTAAAAAAATATATATTTACTATTTAATACCACATTTTTTTTAAGAAGTTCTTAAGTATTCCCTTTTGTAGGTTAAGTTTTCTTTAAAGGCTGACGTAATTGACTCTTAGTTATGAATTGCTTTGATGTGACAAAAGTTTGCAAAGCGGAGTCATAACTTTATTATTATCCAGTAGTTGTGGAAAAAATGTAATCTTTGTAATATCATCCTTTCCCTCTTTGAGGCATGATAATTAGTGGACCATGTTAGGTACATTTTCAATTATAATTTAAAGTTAAGACTTGAAATAGACTTAGTTGTTGTTTATCCATTTATGTTGAAAAAATTTCACAAAATACTTAGTGCGTTTTTATGGAGATTCAGTTCGTTCTCAATACTTACTTATCATACTTTTTAACCTCAATTCATTCATTCATCAATCATTAAAATTTTGAAAGAAATTGGATTTTAATTTTTGACAATTTGTCAACAAAGCTTTTAAAATAATATTTTATAAAGGAAATTCGCAACACTTATCAAAGACCTTTAAAAATTCAGATCAAATAAAAAAATAAGATGTGTTATAGGAAAATTGTGTGATGTTTATAGTAAAAAAAACCAGTTGGTAATTACAAAAATCTTTATTGTGTATCAAACAATGGTCCAAATCACGTTTTAAATATTAATGTCATTCAAATAAAAACCGCTTCTTTCTCGGTACTCTTCTAAGTGATGGGTAAAATTACACAGGCCGACAAAATTAGACGAAACTCCAGACCCTGAAACCAGAGTATACTTTCCCAAAGGTGTTTCCCTCGCTTAATCAGAATCAGACCTCCGAATTGCTCCATCACATTAGATTTTCGAGATATTATAACCTAAAAATGCAAAAAAAAAATACGGTTTTTCGCTATATTCGGGATTATATTACACTCCGAATTAATTTTTCTCCACAAAACTCGTTGCGGCATATGAAAGTATTGCTCTTCCTCATCAAAATGCATTTTGAAATTTTCAGATATTTTAGTTCTTCTTGGAGGCATCATCTTTCTAGTAGCAATATTGTTTATTTGGTATCATACATGGTGTCCCATTTTAATGTACCAGGCTTCTTAATTCTTTTATGTCAACTTTTAGTAAAAAAAAGTTTCAGACAAAAATTGAAGGGTTTTGAAGGGGCAAGAAAATGATAAAATTGTGATGACCTTGGAAGATCATTTTGATTTCAAAATCATCTTTGATTTTTTAAACGAGAACCCATATTTTTTATGACGGCATCATGTTTTTCTAGTAAAAAATACACAACTTTTGCTCAAAAAATTTTTCTCGATAATACTCCGTTTTTCAATACTTAATTGATAAAAGACATTACACTTATTCCCCAAATGAGCATAAAGGCAAATGAACCTAAAATAACCTCAGGCGACGATTGAAAATTGTTAAAAGATATTACATTCTCAAATCCTAAAAGAATCAACATTTAACACTACAGAAAAGGAAACGTAACAAACTCTTAACTAAATTGGTATGGTTGTAACGAAAACGCTAAACTAATTAATTTCAATGGACGATTTCTCCGAGAAGAAGTAAAATATCTGAAAAATTCAAGATACAAGTGGAAGAGCAATACTTTCAGAAGTCGCAACGAACTTTGTGGGGAAAAATTATTTCGTGGTTTAATATATTCCCGAATATAGCGAAAAACCGTATTTTTTGCATTTTTAGGTTAAGATATCTTTAAAACCTGATGTGATGGAGCAATTCTGAGGTCGGATTTGGATTCAGTGCACCAAAAAGTATAGTTTGGTCTCAGGGTTTGAAAAATATTGGCTTGTATTATTGATCACTGCTTGATACGGCATCATTTCCGTGATTGCTGGTATTTCTTGCCGGAAGGCCGTAATTGTTACTATAGATATTAGTAAATGTTTCCACAAAAAAACCAATCTGCGCCGCTATTTGGTCAACTTATGTCACCATTTTTATTAATCAGTTTATTTGACAGATTGATAAGAGAAGACGCCATGAAAAAAATTGCGTGGTTATCAGATTACTGTCGCTGTTGTAAATCCTTTAACGAATTTCTGCACGAGTTCGTTGTATTTTGCACTTTTTACATTTTTTTTTCTAAAAGTGAATGAAAGTAATTTGTAGCATCCAGCAGTGACCAAATTTCTAACTAGGAGGGGTTGAGACAAAAGTTATTGGAAAAATGTCCTAGGTGTACAAAAATGATAATCATTCTTACTTTAAAGTAAAGATTGGTCTAAACAGTTTAAATGGAACCAAAACTCAGGTTGACGCCAGTTCAGGAAAACGGGTTGAAGTAAGAACTAAATAAGCTATAAAGCTTTTTAAGAATTTACTGCTGTTAGATCGTCGAATGAAAATCTCAGTGCCTACTAAAGGAGCTGGAATATCTGAAACTACAGTTTTTCGATTTATGCATGAAGATTTAGGGATGAAAAAAGTTTTTGCATGATGGTTCCCTAAACACCAGAGCAAAAACTGTCGAAGGAAGAAAATTTTTAGAAACATTTGGCAAATTTAGAGAAAGATCAGAGTTATTTATTGCGAGTTGTTATGGGCTACGAGACTTATGTGTTCCACTGGGATCCTCCCACAAAGCAGTAGTCATTGCACTCAGTACATAACGGTTTTCCACCTACAAAGAAACGAAAAACTCGTTCGTCGTTTTCTGTAAAGATGATGGCGGTCACTTTTTGAAAGTGTGAAGCAACTTTGCTTATTAAATATATGAAAAAAGAGTACGGAATTAGTGAAGAGGTTTACAGAACGATGATCAAAAATAGGTTATTGGAGCAAAATGTTTCAATTCATTGAGTACCAAAACTTTACTCTTACGCGACAACTGCAGTCCACAACAGTCTCATGGTTCAAGTCGTGGATTCAGTGGGTTACAACATTCACACTATAATCTTGACTTAGCCTTGGGACTTTTTTTTTAAATATCTTACGAAAGACCTCAGAGGTTGAACATTTTTCTCAGATTATGACTTGAATGCGTCTGTAGCATTGTTTTTTGGGGACCAAACAAGATATTTTTGCTAGGATTAAACAAAACAATTTGAGAAACGGTGAACTCAGTGTAGATGAGAGCTACCTAGCGTTGTAGCGAATTTCTGAACACATTTACAATAGTTGTTCGTTTGGATTGCGAGTTGAGGTCAGGATTTCCATGTCATTGTTCTCGAACACACGCTGCGTGTCTGTCAAATCGTATTGTCTTTGGACATCCTGACCGACTTACTACTTAAAGTCGAGCCAATTTTTTTAAATTTTTGCTGCTTTCGACACCAGCAGTAACTCAAACAAATTTGAACTTATTTATGGGACACTCTCTATTTGAATGTTGTGACTGAATGGCAATAGTTAAAAACATAAAATCGGATGTTAAAATTCATTTACTAATCAAATTCCAAAGGTATTTGTTTCAGATGTGAATTTGAAAATAGAATAAACTCAGTATGATAAAATTGTGTTTGATTTTGATTCAAATCGAACCGAGTTGTCCTGAGGCGTGGTGACTAAACACTAAATATAATATGTACTTTTAAATATTTCTTTCTCTCCGCATATCATATAATTAATACTTTATATTTTTAAAATTATTTATTGTTTTTAGCTAAATATAAAAGGACGGAAAGAAATATGTCAAAAAATAAATGAATATTTTGGAATGCTTTATAACGGTTCTTTAACAAAAAATGTTTTAGCATGTGTTTCTAGAATACGGAACAAAGCCTATTTTTTAGGCAATTAAGTATCATTAAAAACTCGTCGGACATTGTATAAAAGATCTATCAACTATGAGTCGCCTTAAAAAATTAGTTAATTCTAAGATATAGGATATCTAAAAAGAAATATTACAAATTATTGTAAAATATCTACTGATAAATTGACAAATAAATTGTATTTGAAGGCATAAGAGGGGGTTTTATTTCATTCATTGTATTAATTTAATTACTAGGTACACTGTAGAATGTATTATTTCTTTTAAAAATATTTACTCTTCAAAATGTCTTATTATCATTACTAAAAGTGAATGTCAATTTTTTTTGAACAAGAAAAACATTTTTGTTTCATAACATGACTTAAACTACTTTATGAACTTTCTGTTTTATTCCAACATAAAATATTTTCACAGTAGTTTTAACAGTAATAATTTTGTTTTTCTTTCCTTTAACTAGTCTTAGGGGTCTTTAGAGAATATTATGTTGTAAATATTGTTTAAATTTAAATAAAAGAAATAATTTTTTTCTCGATCTCTATAGCTTTATCTTCCAGCAAATTTTTAAATTATTATAATATTATTTGGAAGTTTTAACGATATTAACATCTAATTGTTGGCTAGAGCTGAACTACTTTGTGGCTCAGTTTATCAGTGTAAAGTTATTTGTAATCTACTGACGGTTGAAACTTAAAAATTTAGATAAACCTCATAAACTGAGCTTCAAGTAGTTTTGTTTTTATCTTAAATCGAGCGGGTCTCTAAGACGGTCTTCCAGTTTTCCTCAAATTAAAAAACTGAGACTGGTAGTAAAAGATATTCGAATTTGTCTGAAATTGTTTATTATAATGCAAATGCCTAGACTGATAAAAAATTATATACATCTACTTATAGTGAAAAAAAAAATGGTAAAGTAGTTTCAACAGTATTTTTTTCGCATCCGCAATTTGGACATACTATATTTAAACTTCTTATCTTAAGGGATAACTTAGTCCAAGCATGACAATTCGAGATATTAAGTGATAAATGTTTTTAGTTAACCAGATAGAGACAGTGTTTTTAATTTAGACATATATCCAGTGGGACTCGCTTAGTCAGTATGTAGGCCATTTCATTTCGGGGTCTCTGTATGGCCACGTACCGGAAAAAGAAGCAGGTTGGGTCACTCCACCAGATTGGCTAGTAAGTCATTACACTAGCTTGCCACTTATGAGCCTACCATAGCTTAAAGACCATCAAAGTTTAGTATCGGAACATATGTATACAGTTCTGCAGGTTACATTTTTTTTTTCTCTCTCTTTCTGGTGCACTAAAGAATGGCATGTATTTCGGCTTGGAAAAGAGGGACAATGATAGCTCTGTCTCTATTTGTGGGCAGTTTGCAATTGCTTCCACGCCTTTTTTATGTTTAGAACTCTCTGTATACAAGATAAGTTCACTCTTTGAGAAGATGGTTTTACTTAGGTGAGTTTTCTCTTTTTGGTATTAAAATCATCTATTGGAACTGGCGCCTTCATGTAGCAAGACCGATTGCAGAAAATTCACCTTAAATAGCCGAGCTCAACAATTGACCTTAAAGAAATGACGACATGAATATTTTTTTTCACGTCACCACTGGTATACTATACAACTGCAAAATATCGCTGAGCGTTAACTAGAATGTCAATTCAAATTCCAAAAGCTTTATTAATACTCAATAGAATTTACAAGGTTGGTTTACAGTTTTTGTGTTCAGTGGATAGAGTGTGCTTTTTAGTACATTCATCCACTGTTAGGCCTTACAACTTGCGGGTATTGTACATAGTCGGTATACCAGCCCTTATGTACCCGATTTCAGTCCTTTCCGGATGATTATCCTTTAATGACTACTATTATTTGTGTTTTTTGTTAAGGTACTTTGCTTTTTTTTTTAAAATTAGGGTATTTTTTTAATTTAGTCTGCTGGGAAAAAATTTTAATAAAAAAAAACCCAGCTTTAACCAGAATGTAAGGTTTCACACAGTTACTACATTGTTATTCACAATTAAGTAGGTTCCTAAACAGGTTTCTTAAACAAATTTAATAATATAAAAATATTATAACAATTGTTATCTTTGAAAATAATTACTTCCTGACACCAAATAGTAATTACACAAGTTTTATATTTCAATATTTTATTAAAGTAAGTAAAAATATTAACACATGTAATTCTTCATTGTAAAAGTTACAGGATAATAAATAAATTATTGAGGTAGGTTTTTTAAAGTCATTCACCTTGTTCGGCTTTATTTATTCTCACGAAAATCTTTTCTTTCTTATCGACGGCCCGCGGCGGCAACAAAGGATTTTTTTAGGCGCCGACTGAGTGTCGAGAACTTTTTAATTCGGGTTTGTAGAGTTAGTGGGGGTTTGTGTATATCGTATTATTTTTGTTATTATTTTTCTTTTTTTTTTGATTCTTTCTCTTGCTTATACTTTTTTAGTTTTATTTTTCTTCGGCTTGGCTGCAATGATTCTTCCAACATATTTTTGTACGGACTGTAATTTCCACAGTTTTTTGTATAATTTTTTTTAAAACTTTAGCTTTAAATTCCAAAGTTTACTATTTAAATATGGTAATCTATTCTGAGACATCAGGTTATTGAGCATATTTTATTATGATATTAATAGACGCGTCTTGTAAGATCGATGTGCTTTCATTACTTGAGTTTGTTTGAGAGAGAGAACATTTATATTTTCAGCTGCTCTAAACAAAAGCTTTTTTGAACACGGGTCAAATTCCAGCAGCTCCGTTTATAATGGTGTTAATGATAGCAGCCCTTTGGTAAGCCTCCGTAAATAAACTTGCAACCTGATATGGCATCGCTGGGCGATTTGGGTTTTTACTCGACCATTTTTCTGTTGCTTGAATATAATAACTGCTCGTAGCTTGAAAAAAAGAGATGTCCAGTGGCTGAAGCCGGTGAGTAGTAATGCCTGGTAGTTATAACATTATTATCCCATCAGCCGTTAGTATGTTCATCGCTTCCAGATTCTTCGAATGCATTGTATTTCCATCAAGCAATCATTTATTTTCAGGAAATGGCTTTACTACGCTTATAAAATATTTCGTCCATTCTATAAATAACTTTGAATTAATATAGCCAGTGTCTGAAATGGAGAAAACACTCTTAGAAGGCGTGCCATTCTCTAATTTAGGATTTTTTCTCATTCATTGAATATAAGCATTAGCGGCATAAACTGTCCAGCCCTACTGGCACAACACAAAGTTATCGTGCCAACTCCTCTCTGATATGCTACATTTTATAAGGTTGTGACAAATAGGAACTGACCCGGTGGTGAAAAGAACTTGTCATGAGCGAGTGCAGGGCGGTTCGGTCGTGGCGTGGTGGGAGACGGCGATCGACAGACCAGCGGCGACGGAGTGTTGTATTTGTCTTGCACTTGCAGGCCCAGGCTACAATTTGATTTCCTCGAGGTTTAGTGACACGGTGACTTGATGTCGACAACAAACCAAAAGGTCTGTTGTTTTATTATTCATAGTTTTAAGGTTCTTTCATTCTTTTCGTAGGCACATTCTAAGTATTTTGTTGGTGTCAGTAGGTACTAAATAACAGTAAACACATTTATTTACTTTTTTTTATTGTTATTAGTATATTTTTGTTCAATAAGTACCTAATAGTATGAGATTCATTTAGGCAAAAAAATTTTTTAAGTAATCTTTAATTCAGGTATACCTATCTTTAGTTTTGAGTTCTCTGCTATTTAGTAGGCCTATTCTGCTATCTACGAAAAATTCAACTTCAGTCTGAGGTGTATAAATGCAATTGTAAATTTAATTATTATTAAGTAGTTTTTTAGTGTTCCTTACAAAAAACTTTTGGTATTACTTCGGTCTCCCTCTGTCTGTGTGTCACACTCGATTGTCTCCGAAACTAGTTGACATAGAACGTTGATATTTGAACAAATATAGGAATTGATGGCCTAAGAGCTTTGTAGTTTTCAAAGTTAAATTTTTATTTAAGGGGTTAGTTTTGGGGGATGAAATCGAAAGTGAAAAAAAATATTACCAGGTCATCGAGTGTGGTGTCAAATGAAAGCTTGGGAATACATGAGTTCAAAAATATATATGATGTAATACTTGCGCACACTTTTTTGTGTATAATTTTTAAAAAATGGCTAAAAATTATTATCCCCCCTCTCCCGAAAAGAATTGACCAAAAATTTTTTAAAAAATTCTGGAATAGTCTTCCTAAAGTGTAGATTGAGCGAAAGTTATCACGAGGGCATTACGTTTGATAATTTATCTGGTATAAAAAATTTTTTAATATAGTTTTTAGTACATTACTGCTACTGCGTTGCTGTACCGAGAAAAAATAATTAATTTTATTTTTTTTAATTAAACAAATATTTAGGTAGCAAATTTTTGTTTCACAGTTTTACTACTAGATTCTGGATTAAGCTACGTTGATTTATTGGCTATTAGGCAGCTAAGATGCTATAACTATTATACATTCTTGACTAAGAAGAAACGTGAAAATACATATTAGATCTTATGATACATATACATGTCAATGACCACGGTACGGAACATTAATAGCACAAGTCCATATTGCACTTATACGTTTTTTTTTTTACTTTTAGGAAACTGTGCATGTGTGGCTGCTATTAAAGATTAAGTAGAGAGACAGTATTATGCCTAAAAGAAAATCACAATTTTCTAGAAATACGTTTGAGGTGAGGGCGGATTAAATACGTCTAATTGGAGAGCCTACCGCTGAACGCTCATAGTGGCTTGACAGGCAAAATATAAGAACAATAGCGTCTATTCCTCAAATTCCTATGATCCCAACGGAACTACTGATATATAGGGATATCAAGAGTCGGAACTCCAGAAAACCGATATATTTTGCTATCAGAAAATAATAAAACATTAAACATAGTTTACAGAGAAGCTCTAACTTGTTAACGTAGGTGCCCAAATTAAAAAAAAAGAACGTTCCCACGCAAACGAAATGAATATTTGAAAAAAATAATATTTGAATAGTTTTTGAGCGATATGGGTTGGAAAGAGGTTGAAAGGGGTAGGTGTCGGTTGTATGATTTTCATATTATGAAAATTTACTTTATCATTACTCAAGAAAGTCAAATTCAGTACTTATTTTAGAACTGTATGATTTTATTCATATTATGGATATTTAGTTTAGTTTACTTGAGAAAGTCAAATTCGGTACTTCTTTTAGAACACACTTTAGAAAGTACTGGATAAATCATTTTACCAATTTTTTATATAGTGTTTTTTTTATATTCCTACCTGTGCAGTCCCATTCGTAAATAAAGCAGAAATAACACAGGCCAACAAAAAAAAAAAAATTTGTAAAAACTTTTTAAACCAATACATCTAAGTGTTATGTATTTTTGGGTGCTGAAACCGTATCTGGTATCAGTTTTTTTGTATTACCCACAGTTCTCTCACAATATGATATCGATTAAATTTCAAAATATAGCAAATTAAATAATTAAATAATAGAGAATTAAATTAAATAAAAAAATTAAAAAAAAAATAAATAGATGTTCCAGATTCCAATAAATGTTTTTCTTTCAGCCTCGCACCGAGCAATTCTGTTTTTTTCCTTAGTCAAACTCAAATCTCTCACTAAATCATTTAACTCAGCTTGTGTAAACAACTGTGGTTTTAAATTTTCTAGAGAACATTGAAACTCATCATCATCCTGTCGACTTTCATTAAATTCGGGACTGGACTGTAAAATGTCATCAATAGACTAAGGTGGCTCAGGCACAGAAAGTCCCGGTCCATGTCCTACTGGTCGATTAGCTGAAGTAAAGTTAGGATAGGCAATTATTTTCTTATTTTTGGAGTTATATCCAGAAACATCAACTCTGCAAAAATAACAATCATTTGAATGATTTTCTTGCTCTCTCCATGCCATGGGTACTGCAAATCTAAAAGCTTTCTTTTCTTTCTTATACCATTTCCTAAGGTCCTCGAAATAAACATAACATACCTTGTGAGGAGCCTAACATTTTTCTTGATTATCGATTTCTACACCCAAAATATGCAAAGTATACTTTTTTTTACAAAGTCAGTAATGTTTCTTTGATGTTTTTTAACTACAAACTCACCACATATATAATAAAAAGTGTTGGGAGAGTTTTTTACAACCACGATTAGCCATACTTTGAGTGTGAATTAAAGCACATGGGTTAAACACTGTAATGCGAGGTTATATTAACTGGAAGAAAACAAACAGCTGTGACATTTATCGGAACTGCCAACCTAATAACATTTGATTTTACTGCCAACCTTATAAAATTCTGATTTTATTGCCAACCTAATAACATTCGAATGATAAAAAATAAACTTTTCACATTTTGAATATTAAAATGTGAAAAATTGGTCGGTTATACGACTTTTTTATTATTATTTTCGGACTCGGCATACCAAAAAACATAGGAATCAGGAAAAAATTATTAAAAAAGTTTTTTCATCAATGACCTGTGTAATTTGTACGTACACCCAATCGGCAAATCCAAGCAAAAGGGCAGAAACTTTCATCTCCCTATATACTTTCCAAGAATGTTTAGAGTACTTGTTTCTTTTCAGGAATAATTTCATATTTTCAGATTTTTTATAATGGAAGCTTGTGCCATTAATACAAAAGAAAAAGTATATCTGTTGTGTTAGAACATAGCTTTTTAAACTTCTTATAGGTCAATGAACAAACGCCAGTTAGTTGGATCGTATTCAAAATTCGAAGAGCTCATAACTGCATAAATCCCATTGTAATAAATTCAACTATCTCCCAGAGCGAAATGATATTTTAGATCATCGTCTCGATTTCGAAAATAACGTATAACGTAAAATTAAATTTTTGTCTTTGAACCAAGATTATAAAAATTCCCCATGGTTTTTGGACAAACCTAAATTTCGTACCAAGTCATTAAGGCTTTTGTTAATAAATGAGATTCAGCGGGACTTAATACAGAAAGTAGATCGCACTCTCTTTCACCATCTTGATTAGGGATGACAAATAATTCTTCAATTTTTATAGATTTAAAAAGCATTTACCTAGGTGAAGATTCAGCACTGTGAAGAACTAATATTTTTGGAGGCAGTAGGTCTGGATATTTGATGGTGTGTTTTAGATTAATAGTTATGCTCCAAATTATTTTCACAGCAAAGGACTTATGTCGATACCCCTTAGCCCATACTAAAATAAGCCTAACAAATTTTATACAGCCGACATGTGAAACCCGAGATTTTTATTGATATTGAACAAGAAAACCGTGATAAGCACTCGTTTGGTGATATAAAAATTTCACCGTTCATTATGAAAAGTCCGTTTTCCACATACTATACGTAACAAAAATTATACGGGTGATTCAAATAGTTGCTCTAGATAGGATAAAATCAAGTTAAAATTTTTCAAGTCAATAGTCATCTAGTTATTTAACATAGACGTAATCGTTCGTTCTAATAAGAATATCAAATCAATCAAAAAATATATCAAATTAAATATGCTACAGTCACAAAAAACCGAAAGACAAATGCAGTCTGGTAATGAGTCTACCTAAATATGTTTTCATTTGGATGTCAATTTCATATTACAATAATATTGCTGACCAGTGCAATCAAGTGTCTTTTCAAGTTACTTTTGGCCATAATTATCATTTTCTCACGAAGACAGGAGAAAACCTAATACTACGGGGATAACTATTTGCTGCATGTATGTTGTAAGTCTACACCTAATCCTTAAGAAAACATCTATTTTACAAAAATACTGCCTTTTTTGTTGTTTCTTTAAAATTGCCAAAAGTAAACTTACGCCAACCTTTACGCCCACATCCTTAATGGAAAGTAAATATTTTAGAAGGAATATTTGTTGGTTTTTGAAAAGTAGTAAAAGCTTCATAAGTAATCTAATATAAAGTTCATTTCTTTATATATGTCAAAATTTTTAATATTGGTAATAGGAAGGATATTTATAGTGTGGTTTTGATAGAATATATTTTATTTTTAAGGCTAATCTGAACCAAAAATTGTTGCAGACCAGAAAACAGGAGCCAAATCAAGTAAATACGCTGGATGTTCAAGCAATTTGTACTTTAATTGGTTGAATATTTCCATCGCCAAAACACTTGTATGAACACGTGCAGTGTCTTGATGAAAAATGATTCTTTTCTTCTTTAAAGCAGGTCTTTTCTCACGAATTTTTGCATCCCACTGATCCAAAAGGTTACAACAATATACATAGTTAATTGTTTTACCTTTCTGAAGATAATCGATCAACAAAACACCTTTGTAATACCAAAAAACTGTTGCCATAAACTTCCCTGCTGACGGAACCGTCTTTGCCTTCTTTGGTGCACTTCCACCTGCATCAATCCACTGTTTCGACTGTTCTTTTCGCTCTGGTATATAGTGGTGGGTAAAAGTTTTATCAACAGTTATAAAACGATGCTTGAAATTGATTTTATTTTGCTTAAAACGATCCAAACACGCTTGAGAAATACGCAATCGAATGCATTCTTGTTCAATTCTTAGAAAATACGGCACCCATCTTGTACAAAGTTTTTTCAAGCATGTAATCCTTCTTGCAAAATATTTCCAATTCATTCTTTGGAGACGCCTATGGCCTCAGCTATTTCACACACTTTTACTCGTGGATCATGTAACACCATATCATGGACTTGTTGAATGGTTTGTGGTGTAGCAGTGGATCATCTTCGAGGCTTGTACGACCAGATTTAAAAAGAGCAGCCAATTTTTTCACAGTGGAAAGTGAAGGTGATGCATTTTTATACACTTTTAAAAATTTCAGATACATTTAGGTTGGTGTTAAATTATTCAAAACAAAGAATTTGATCATTGCACGATATTCAATTTTTTCCATTTTAAAAAAATCATTGACACGTCAATATTAAACAGCTGCTACTACTGTATATTGATTTACCTATTTAATGTTTAATTAGATAGATTTAACGTAAAATATTTAAAATAAATTTAAATGTAAATTCAGCGTTTGTATTTCAACCGTTATATGATACTAAAATTATTTCGAAAAACCTTAAAGTCATGTTTTTGTTTTAAAGAAAACAGACAGATTGGCCAAGTTCTTCCCTTGCAAACACGCAATTCTAAAATAGGCATTTAGTTGCCTTTTACGCACTAGGAAGTGATGAATTAAGGTTGAGGTTGAGGTAGTCGTTCTTTTAATATATTGAACTCCACCTCGTTCAAATTAGTATGTTAGGGCAATTAAAAAGTTATTTTTATTATTATCAACTATTAAAAAAAAAACTCTCGACAAATGGTATAAATATGAATTTAAGTTTATTTGAATTGTAGATCCGAGCATAGGATTAGCCTCTATTTTATTTAATGTTTTTAGTGATTTCTCACAATCCCAGATTTTAGTTACGAGCCTTAATACTTTGATTTTCATTTTTTAAGTTGAAAGAAAGTAGAGTCTAGTCAATACCCTAAAACAATAGCAAATCGTCTTCTCCAAAACAGTGGCTCAGGAGTCGTTAAATCATGGGAAGCTGAATTATTGGATTAAGGAGTTGCCTAGATATATTATTCTGTACATTTTTGCACATTGTCTATATGCTTTATACAACTATAGTGGACTTATTTCAGCAGTGAAAAAAAACATGTGCGCACTAAGAGAGCTATTAAATAAAAAAAACTTAAACTCTAATAAATTTTAAAAAATAATAATAAAAAACAATTTCCCTTTCAGATTCCTTGTTTTGTAGCTTTATTGCTTCTATATAGAGTATATCGAACCCACTCGTTTAATTTATTTTCGCCGACGAAATATCACTCAAAAGGTTAACTTAAAAAGTAAAAAAAGGAAAAAATTAAGAAGATAGAAATTCTTACGAACACAATACATACATTAGTAAGAAACTTTAAAAAAAGACATTAAACACTTGTATGAAGTTGCTTTCTTTAACACATATGCTTTTTCTAGAATGACATGCCTCAAATTAAAACAACTAAAAATTAATTTTTTTAACAAATGGCATTTCGATTTATTTTTTATATTCTTTTGTAAGCTCAATTTGGTTTCTGAAACTTTAATTAACTAATAAGATGTAAGAAAGTACTTTTTAGAATATGTTTATTTTTACTTAATTTTGAGATGCTCCCTTAGGAGTGTCAAAAAACATAGGGGACGAGTAAAAGAATCAAAAAAGGACAAAGAGTAAAACTCTAAGAAAAAATAGGTAAAAAGTTTAAGTAAACGACTATCTCGGAAGAAAGCTGATGAATCACTGAAACTAAGTAGGAATCAATAACGACTGGTTATAAGTCAGTTGGCAGGGCATTTTACCCTGGCTTAACATCTACAGAAAATGCGACGATACAGTGAAAGGTTAAGCTGTAGATTGTGCTATAAGTGGACAGAAACAGCTCATATATCATATTCTATTGTAAGACTTTTGGCCTCAGGAGACAAAGTCTTTTGGACAACTGAATATGGATCCTACGAACAAGCATTCGACTTGCACAGTCTTCTATAGGGACATTTTTTTAAATGTCTCTCCTAATTCACTAGTTTCGTGTTGTGTTATTTTTACCATGAAAATCCTAAACTTAGTTTTTTAGGAGGAAACAGAAGATGACAACAAAAAATTTATCACTTGTCAAATTTGACAGATTAGAAAATGGCACCTTTTACAAATGAGCACACCCTTAAATAGCATCTATTAGTTCGTTTATAAAAATTGGTAACACTTGATATTTATTTTCAGTCGTTATCGATATACAGGGCATTCAAGTTATTGAACTGAATTTTAACTATTAAGTGGCTCACCCGATTTATTATTCATTAACTTGAATGCACTATATGATGGTAACTAATCCAAATTCCCGATTTAGGCGTAACTTTGGAATCTGTCTTTTTGTCAGAAGCGACCTCTCTTGTCAACGAGAAGAAGCTCTGGAGCCCCCAAACTTTGATGTTATGTGGTTAAAAATAACGACTCAACAAACCACAAGGTTCATCTGTATCCTGTATCGACCACCAAGTGATACTAATTTTCGAACACTTTTCGCTTCTCTTGCAGACACCATCGATCATTTACAAAGTAACTATCCAAGTGCCGAAATTGCCATCCTGGGCGACTTTAATGTCCACAATATCAACTGGCTTAAATATTCAAATACTACCGACGAACAAGGTCGTGAAGCTGAATCATTCTCAATCAGTTATGGCTTAACTCAGCTTATTGACGAACCAACACGGATCCCTGATCGAGACGGGGAGTTCGCCAGTCTTCTTGATCTGTTTTTAACTACCAATCCGGAGATTTACACGGTCACTGTAAATCCGCCGTTAGGTTCTTCCGACCATAAACTGCTTTCGACATCGAGTATCCTGCCAATCAGTGACAGAGAGGCGCCTAGACCGCGCAAGATTTGGCACTACAAATCTGCTAAATGGGAAGATCTCATGGAATACTTTCGAACTTTCCCTTGGATGGACGTTTGTTTTCGATCCGATAACCCATCTGACTGCGCCAGGGTGGTCTCCGATGTTATTTTGGCTGGTATGGAAGCTTACATTCCTTTTTCGAAGAAATGCTCCTCCAACGGCAAGCCTTGGTTCGACCGAAAAATGCAAAGAAGCTGTTGCTTCTAAACATATTGCCTACCGGCAATGGCGTGAAAATCCTAACACCGTAAATCGTAACATCTTCGTTCATGCCCGGAACAGATGCAAGGGAATTATCGACGAAACCAAGGAGGCACACAATCAACGAATTAGAAACAAACTTCTCGCTTGTCCCAACAATTCCAGGTTCTTTTGGGCAGTCGCTAAGGCAGTTAGTCAAAATTTTACCAAATCCACCATACCACCACTCACACGGCCAGATAATTCCATTGCAACCACACCTGTTGAGAGAGCGAACTTGTTGGCTGAACTCTTTGCTTCACATTCTACTGTCGATTTCCAAGGAAAAAACACCACCTACTATTCCCATATTGCAGTCAAGGATGCCTGATGTTGTCTTCAGACAGCGCATCATAAAGCGTATTTTAATGAAGCTAGACACCAAGAAGGCTTCTGGCGCTGACGGAATACCTGCCATAGTTCTCAAAAACTGTGCAAGGGAACTAACACCAGTTTTCTGTAGACTTTTTAACCTATCCTACAGAAAGGGAATATTTCCGTCCTGCTGGAAATGTGCCACGGTTCAGCCGATACCTAAAAAAGGTAAGAAGACCTTGCCAAATAACTACCGACCAGTTGCACTGCTTTCAGTAATATCGAAAGTCATGGAAAATGTTATCAATGAGCATCTTCTAAAATATCTTCTAAAATATCTTGAACGATTCAATATTATTAGCGATCACCAGTATGGTTTTCGTAAACATAGATCAACAGGAGATCTTCTGACTTATGTAACACATGGAACAACGCAATTGAACAGTTTGGAGAATCTCGAGCGGTTGCTCTTGACATATCCAAGGCATTCGACCGTGTTTGGCACGATGAACTGTTGGCTAAGTTACGCTCTTATGGTATGTCTGAAAGGTTCTGTTTGTGGCTCTCATGTTTCCTCAGAGAGCATTCTTTACGAGTGGTAGTCGACGGATTTCTTTCTAACACCCTCACTATCAACGCCGGTGTGCCCCAGGGCTCCATACTGTCTCCTACTCTCTTTCTCATTTACATTAACGATCTGCTGGAAAAGACCGGGAATCCAATCTATAGCTTTGCAGATGACAGTACGCTTGTCTCTTCATTCACCTTGAAAGCTCGGACATCGGCTGCTCAGGCGAATATCCGCAGACAGCAGGAGGTCGTTCAACTTAACAAAGACCTGGAAGAAATTCTGTCTTGGGGTGACAGTAACCAAGTGGAATTTAACGCCACAAAAACCCAAGTGGCAGTTTTTTCTAAAAAAGTTAACGTTGCTGAACCCGACATAGTTATGTCGGGTCACTCCATTCCCCTAGCATCGTCGCTCAATTTGTTGGGGGTTAGTTTGGGAGCAAATATGTCTTGGCATGAACATGTTGCAGGCATAGCAAGGAGAGCTTCTCAAAAGTTGGGAATAGAATATTATTTAGAACCAGAAAGTTTTACACCCACAACAACTGTTAATTCTTTACAAAGCCCAAATTCGACCAACTATGGAATACTGCTCCCACGTTTGGGGCTCCGCTCCCAAACATACACTGCATTTGTTGGATTCTGTTCAGAGAAGAGCGGTCCGTCTGATTGGGGACCCGGAATTGACCGGCGGCCTTGATTCGCTGGAACATCGAAGAACGGTTGGCGACTTGAGTCTGTTCTACAAGTATTTTCATGGAAAGTGTTCGAAGGATGTAGCCCGCTTAATTCCTCCCAAAGCGGTGCATGTTAGAAATACACGTCGCGCTGGTGCTTCGCATCCGTATGAGGTTCAGCTTGTTACTCCGCGTACAACGCTTTTCAAGCAATCTTTTATATGGAGAACGTCATCCCTTTGGAATAATTTGCCCAGCGCTGTGTTTCCCACCGAGTACAATTTACAGCGATTCAAGAACAACGTGAATCGCTTTTTCCTCACTCGTGCCGCTCCTGGAGTGCTTTAGGGATTTCCCTGCAGCACGTGTGCTAGACCCATAAAAAAAAAAAAAAAAAAATACCAAGGACAGTAGAACTCCGGTTATCCGAGGTAACGTGGGCACCCTCCTCGGATAACTGAAAACTCGGATAATCCGGATTTGTTTTTTATTCATTCAAAAAATAAACACCAATACTTTAAACCGATGTATTAACGTTTTTAACATATAAATAGGTACATACATTATAAAACAGTGAAATAGGTATCTATGCGCTTCTGTTTCATATTGCATCTTCTTTTTCTCGCTGGAATATTTCTCCATCTATTAAGAAGAAGCAAATCCGCTGGGGTTGCCTCTGGTTGTTGTTCGATCTAAGTCAAAGCTTTTTCCAAAAAAGCAAAACCTCCTTGATGAGAGATTTTAGTGGGAGACTGTGCATCCACCGTCGCTTCGTCATCGTCATTGTCATCTGATTTTTCGGTTTTCTGAAAGGCATTCGTTATTTCTTCAATACTCATTTCTTTTTCTAAATCATCTGCTGTAATCCATTCAACAACATCTTCTCTTGTCACATTTTCACAATCTTTTAATTTGTGCATTAATTCAAATAAACTTTTTGCTTTTTATTCTATCTCGCTGTCAAAATTTGAACAGGATATTTCTCCATGGCTTCTCAATTTCAAAGCTAATTCATTTAACGGAGTATCATCTTCACTGTCATTATAGTCCTCAAAATCAATAACTTTTGACCAAGATTTTTGAATAGTGGTAGTACGCACAGAATCCCAAGCTTGACTTACCCAGTAAATAACATTTTTCAGTGTAACCTTTCTCATCCCATTCCCATTGATAATAGCCTCCTTTTCTGTGTATTCTAACAGATGTTCAAGATATAAACGCCTATGGCTTTGAGTGAGATGTCTTTTAAAGCTCTTGGACGTGCAGACTTGCCAATCACCATCAGTGGGATTTTGTGCTTGCCAGATGCCTTGGAACATACCATTATAGTTAATCTTTCCTTACTTCGTTTGTGCTCAGGAGCTGGTTTTTCCGAGATGCCAATGTTTTTGATGGAAGCATTTTATAATTCAGACCAGTTTCGTCACAGTTGTGAATTTGGTCACATGTGTATCCACAATCTTCGATTTGCTTTTTAAAGTTCTGCTTAAACTTCTCAATTGATGACACATCGGCAGAAAGTTTTTCACCACATACAGTCAGTTGTCGTACACCGTACCGTTTTTTGCAGCGGTTAAGCCATCCAAAACTGACGGATCTATCTCTGGGAATTACCTACTAATCATTATTGCTTTCTGTTGTAAAATTGGACCTGACAGAGGCACACCTTTTAATCTCTGGTGGTTAAACCACATGAATAAAGCTTCGTTAACCTTTTCATAGTCGCCGGTTTTCATTGATTTTCTTCCTGAGGACGAGGAGGCTTGATTTATACACCACTCTTCTATTTTTGTGCGGTTTCTTTTCCAATCTCCAACTGTTACCTCACCTACTTCATAATCTCGTGCAACAACTTTAATTGTCTCTCTTGCTTTAATTCTTCTGATGGCTTTTAATTTTTCTTCAATAGGAACGACGATTCTTTTACGCTTGTGTTGCTCCATTATAATACGACAAACAAAAATTTAAACAAAGCAGTTCGTATTAATTACACTTAACTACCAGAACTCCAACCAAATAAATTGTGTGAGTATACTCGTACTTCTTCGTAGTAAACGTTATAACGCACTGCATTCACGCAAATTTACATGCTGAAAGAGTCCAAAAATATAAATAGGGACGATTTTAAATGGAAATATGTACATACATATTTTAGAAGCTCGGTTAATACGCAGCATAGACGCGCGTACCTCGGATAATCAGGTTCTTAGATTGGCTCGGTTAATCCGGAGCTCGGATAATCGCGACTCGATTAATCGGGGTTCTACTGTATTATACATTTTTCTGAACGGGCTGACATGCTATTAAATCTTGTGCTCATATATTGAGAGTGCTGTTTAAAAAATTCCAGTGGGCTTTGTAAATTGTCAAATCTGAAAAGTGACAAATCTTGTATTGTCAAATTTGGCTTAATCACAAAAAACTAAGTTCACTGGTAAAATAATTTTCTTGCTACCCCAAATAGGACAAGTGGAGTAAATTGAGTGAGCCACTTACGAGTTAAAATTCAGTTCAATAACTTGAATGCCGTGTATATCGGTAACGACTAAATATAAGTAATAAATGTATATACTTTTTAGTGTTCCGTACGGAACCCTTATGAGATCACTTCGGTGTCCGTCTGTCACACCCGATTTTCTCCGAAACTGTTTGAGATAGAAAGATGAAATTTGGCACAAATATAGAAAGTTAAATTTTGACTTAAGGAGTTAGTTTTGTGGGGTGAAAATCGGAAGGGAAAAATTTTTTTTACCAGGTCATCGAGTGGGGTGTCAAGAGAAAGCTTGTGAAAACACGAGTTCAAAAATATGTATGATGTAATACTTGCCCATACTTTTCTTTGCATTTTTTAAAAAAATGACCAAATATCACTGCCCCCGCCCCCCTATCTCGAGAAGTATTGATCAAAACATTTTTAAAAAATTCTGGAGTAGTCTCCATAAAGTGTGGATTGAGCAAAAATCATCACGAGTGCTTTACGTTTGATAAGCTCTCTCGTATAAAAAACCTATTTGGCTTGACAATATGGTGGAGGTTTTTTAATATACTTTTCATTGTACACATTGGTAGTTAGGTACCGAGATAAAATAATTTTATTTTATTTGTCTATAATTAAACAAGTATTTAGGCAGTAAATATATGTTTTACATTTTTATTACTAGATTCTAGATTGAGCTAGATTGATTAACAGCCTGTTAGGTAGCTAAGAGGTTGAAACTATTATACAAAAATGTGAAATACATATTAGATCTTAAAATATATATATATATATATATATATATATATATATATATATATATATATATATATATATATATATATATATATATATCAGGCACCTAATTAACTTAGCCTAGGTAAGGATTTTATTTTATTTTAAAAGCCTTGTCTGTACGGAACAATAAATGCGAAAGTCCGACCTGCACTTGACTGGTTTTTGTAAACAGGCCGAAAAATACTATTTGGTATTATGCTCATATGTAGAGGGAGACATTTAAAAAAATCTTTGTTGGCTTTGTAATCTGTCAATTTTGACAAGGGACAAATTTTTTTGTTATCATATTTCGTATTAAAAAACTAAGTTTAATTCTAAAAGAATTTTCTTGATGTGTGAAGTGTATTTGTTAGGAATTGATAGCAGAATTCTCTCATTGTAGATGTAAATATATGTTGGGGTGTGCCTAAAAAAAAGAGAGTTGTTATGAATTTTACTGGATTTTGCTACCTGTTTTGAATTATTTTTAAGGGTTCCCCCTATTTTAGGCAGAAAACCTCTGCTATAAAATAGTCAAAAAATGTAAATTAGGGTTCATCGGTCATAGCCGTCAGAGCGTAACCTTCTTTCAGTGTTTAATAAACAAAATTATCTTAAAAAAAAAGTTATAAAAATATAAGATTTATTACCAAAAATTTCTGTCTATAGATCTATGTATATATACAAATTCACAATTCACGACATATAAGTACTTTAATTACAATAAAAGACATTCATCATTTTCAAAATCTGAAGGCTCGACTTCTCTTAAATGGATAACTAATGGTTCTATTTTCACAGTTTCTTCGATGTATTCGTCAAGTTTCCACATTTTATTTTCTTCTTGTATAACATGTCGAATGGCATTTTTCCAATTATTCTCTTTGATCTTCTCTATTCCGGCGAGTAATAATTGCCTTAGGTTTTGAAGTTTGAACGTGGTGTTTTCCCTTGTAACGAAACCTTTCAGTTGTACCCAAATTAACTCTATGGGATTCAATTCGCAATGATATGGAGGTAATCTAAGCACTGTGATATTCCGTTCCTTTGTCATCTCTTCGACTGCATATTTCTTGAACTGTGCCTTATTTTATTTCGCAATTTTAAGAAGTTCCGCTTTTAACATACTATCCTTATGTTTGACATTTTTGTGTTTTATCAATTGAAGAATATCCGTTTTCTTCCATGATTTGTCGGGAGTCGTTCGAGAATGGTATGAAGTATTGTCTAATACTGTAACTGATCCTGCTGGTATTATACATTGGCCGTCATCTCCTCATGGTAATCTTTAGTTAACTTTGATTCGAATTCCAACAAGCCACCGTCGAAAAATCCGTTTTCACTACCAATATGTGCTATAATTAGCCTGCGACCTTTTCCTGAAGGGAGTTGCAATCCAGTTGACCAACCTTCCATAAAAGCTTGTTTTTTTCACTGTGAGTCTCTCATTAATCTAAATATCATCTAAATAAAAAATATTTCCTTCTTCGGAATTTTCTGATTGCTCCTAGATTTTCTCTTCTCCAATAAATTATTTCTGTTTTACCAATAAGAACAAATTTTCTTTTGTGTTTTGCCTAACGAAAATTCAGGTTATGAAGGATTTTCCATAATTTCCATTTTTTAAAATCTGGTAAGTCCTGGCCTTCTCTGATTTTTCGCAAAACTTTATGTAGTGTAGGTATATTTTTCTTAACAAAAAAATAGTGTACTTTTCTTCTTATTGCGTTTTTAAAGTCTTCATTGACCTCTAAGGGCTCCTTTTCTTTGTGATTCTGAGGTTCGTTACAAAGACCACGTTTCCTTCCTTTTAGAAATGTATAAATAGTTGCTGATCCAACTGCCGTCATGTTGGAAGAGGTTTCCACAATTTTACCTGGCTTGTTGGCTGTTGATGCACAGTGGACGTTAAGTATCATTGTTTTTTCTTGCAGATTTACAGACTCCGCGAAGTTTGACCGGGGCAAAAGTGAAAGTTGAAGCCATCACTGTTCTGATTTGAACTAAGCATATTATAGGTTTTTGCTTTATTTTTATACTTACGGAGAATATTTTTATTGCACACTTAGGTACTTAGGCACCTACCTACCGATAAGTACATACACACAAGTACAATAACTGCTGAAATCTCAAATAATTTTATTGTACCTTTTATCATTAAGCTTTATAGCACTATAGATTTTTAGTAGTACTTGTTTAGGTCTTTATCATACAAATAAGATTTTTAGTTTCTTCATTTACTCATTAAAATAAACTTTGAAATGCGTTGATTTATATAGCTTATTGTAAAGTTTAGAAGGCATGTAATAAAATATTTTTTAGAAAAAGGTCGCACTGTTGTATAGAGATAGAAAATAAAGGTGATTAAAACTAAAAATGCAAATAATTGGTAGAGAAATTATGGTTTATGACATTTTAATGTTTATAACCCATGTTGTGTGTTATCAACTCCAAACAAACGAACTTTAGAATAGGAAAATAGTGAATTATTTGAGAAACCTAAAATATGTACCTCTACAAGAAATAAGAGCGCTGAATTAGTTGTAAAAGAAATGAGAGAAAATTTTAGTACGTCAATGAAACTAAAATATTTGTTGTACTTTATTTTGTTATGATCATAATTAAATTAAGCTGTTCTCTAGAGATAGTAAAAATATGTATTTAATTTTATTTGGAAAGCAAATTAGAGTATAGGACTATCCTCGGCTTTATTTAATGTCTTTAATGACTTGGAAGAAAATAAATCAGAGATTAGTGGACAGCTTAAAATATCAAAGTGGATTGGGAGACTACTAGATGTATAATTGAGTATATTCTTGTACATCGTATATATACTGATTATAACCATAGTGGAGTCATTTTAACAGTAAAAAAATATTTTTTTGAATAATGAACCACAATTTCATCGCCATTAGATGCAGGAAGAAGGCTCTAAACCTTTTCAAGAGACATCCCGCACAGGAAAATCTCATCAATTTTAAAAAAAGAGAGCTATGGCTAAGCAAGTCATAAAAAAAAGCCAAAACCAACTCTTGGAGATCATTTGTATCATTCATCAAATTTCCTATTTCCTCTGGCGCTCTATGGCAATCAATAAAAAGAATGAAAGGTTTCTCTTCTAATCACATTCCGTCTTTAAATGTCTTAAACTCTCTCAAACAACATCCGATCCAGAAGTCATTAGTAACTTCATTTACCATAAATCATCCCAACTTTTTCCCTCCACTTCCTCTCTCCCCTCTTCAAATCAATTCAGATTTGACTCCAACTCTCCCAAAGCCTACAATGACCCTTTTACGCGTGAGGAGTTGCAATCCTCTCTAGACTTATCCGAAAAATCTGCTCCGGAACCTGACTCTATACACTCGGATATGATCAAACACCTGCCAGAACACTCCCTTGCTTCTCTATTGGCACTTTACAACGATATATGGTTAAATGGCAAATTCTCCAAATCATGGCTACATTCGATCATCATTCCTATCCACAAAACAGGAAAGCCTAGATCTTCCCCAAGTAGTTATCGTCCCATTTCTTTGACGAACCACATTTGTAAGGTCATGGAGAGGATGGTTAATCAACGTCTCTCATGGGTTTTGGAGACATCCAATCTCCTATCGTCTCACTAATTTGGATTTAGAAAATTTAGATCAACCATGGATCATTTGGCCTCACTTGAAACTGACATTCGATGGGCACTCCACAGACGAGAACACTTATTATTAATCTCCGATTTAACAAACGCTTTCGATAAAACAAACAGACATCTTATACTCAAACAACTAGAGGAAATGGAATTCGTTGGTGCTCTACCGATCTTCATTCGCAATTCTTTAACATCTCGCACATTTCAATTAAAAGCAAACGGTCATTTATCTAAATCTTACTCGGTATCTCTTGGGGTACCTCAAGGATCTGTACTCAGCCCTACACTCTTTAACTTAGCTATATTATCTATGATAAGGGAAATCCCATCGCATGTCAAATTCAAAATATTTGCCGATGACGTAGTAATCTACTACTCTTCCCAATCTTTCGGTGCTGTAACCTCGGTTCTTAACAGTACTCTTTCGGCTCTTGAAAAATGGACTATCAAAAATGGATTCTCCTTTTCACCAACCAAATCCTCACAAATCCACTTTTGTAAATCCAGATTCTGTTCCAAAATAAATCTCTTAACGATAAATGGTTCTCCAATCCCAATTGTTGATTCCCACAGCATATTGGGACTTACATTTGACAACAGACTGAACTGGCGTTCCCACATAAAATCACTTAAAGCACGTACTGCCTAAGATCTGAATATTATGAGATCTCTTTCCAGTTTCAAGTGGGGTTCAGACTTCTCATCCCTTATGCATATCTACAAATCCCTTATCCTGTCTAAATTGAGTTATGGTGATTTCATTTATGATTCTGCTAGTTCAAGTACTAAGAAAAAACTTAACCCAATTCAGAACCAAGCCATCAGATTTGCCACAGGTGGCTTCAGAACCTCTCCTATATCCAGTCTCCAATGTATTTCCGTCTACTCCTCCCCTACATCTAATCAGACAACTATCGCTGCTGAAATATTATCTCTCATCTTTACATAGATTCTCTAATAGACTTTCACTTGATCTCACCAACATTCATAACAGAAACATAAAGCTTTTTCCCCCTCTATCTATACCATCTAGAATTAAACACATTCTTTCTACTCACGAACTTACTCCTCCATCATTCAAATATTCTTCTTTCACTTCTTTTCCTCCCTGGTGCTCTCCAAAACCTGTAGTAGATCTTACCCTAAAAACTAACAAATCTCTCTCACTAAAGTCAATTCTATATGCTCAGTCACTTGAAAGAATAAACAAGTACAAATCAGATTATTCAATCATTTACACTGACGGTTCTAAATCCCTACAAGGGACGGGTGCTGCCTTTATCCACAATCACACTATTAAATTATTCAAATTTCCATCTCACTTCTCGATCTTCTCCGCGGAGCTATTCGCAATCAAAGAAAGTCTACGATTCGCAATAAATGCAGGGAAATTCAAAAGATTATTAATTGTCTCTGACTCTGCCTTAGAATCCATAAAAAATGGGAATACTAAATTTGCTTTCTTAAATCAAATCTCCGATCTCTTATATATAGCCAATCACCGTAATATCCATGTAATCTTTCTCTGGATTCCTTCACACACTGGGATAGTGGGCAACGACAAAGCAGATCTATATGCAAAAAAGGCAGTTCTTCAAGGCCCTCTTAGAAGAGAAGACAACCATCCCAACGATTACTTTAATCGCATCAAACTCATTTATAGGAATCTTTTTCAACTGCAGTGGGATTTGGAGGATTCTTTCAATAAGCTCTGGGACATAAAACCTATGGTCTACCCCCCTTATCATTCACAATTACTCTCAAGAAGACAAAACACAATCTGGAGACGACTAGCTATAGGTCATACATTCCTAACCCACTCCTACCTACTAAAAAAGGACGATGCTCCCATCTGCTCTATATGCCAGTCCACTCTTACAGTAAAGCATATTTTTGAATCCTCTCACTTCTCACAATCTAGAGAAAAGCATCACTTACTTCTGAACATGAAACAAATCTTAAGTCCAGATCAAATACTATCCCATATAAATAATATCGAGGAATATCTAAAAGAAAATGAATACCATCATTTAATATAAGGAAAATCAATTTTTACAATCTGCAACCTATCCCTATAACATCCATCCATCCATCCAATTTAATTTTCCTCAGCCATGTTCTATATCATGTTATGCACAAAGCGGATTTGTACATATTCTAAGTTTAATTCTGAGGTCAAACACTAAATATGTTACGGTCGCAATGATTCACGAGTTAATATATGCTATTTTTTCTACAGAACTAATAGCTATACATTTCGGTGGTCTACTAGTTATTTGAATAGAGTAAATAATTGACTTAAATGATAGAAAAAAATATATATATTTCGTATTTTCTACAATAGTATTTACACACGTCAAGAATAATAATAATAATATAAAAATAAAGTATAATAAAATAATATAGTATATACAAGAAACAGAACAAAAATGAAATAAACTGAATTACAAAACATAATATATAGAATATAACATTAAAACTTGTAATAATACGAATGAAGTAAAAAAAACGGAAATTCAGAAATTCCCGCAAGTAATTATATTTTAAACAACTAGTGCAAAATATTATTTAAGAATGTAAAAAAAAATCATTTCATTTATATTAGAATATTCTTCCAGAATGATAAATCTTTTAATTTTTTGTTTCAAATTTTATCAAAGTAACCATTTTACATTCTAGGGTAATTTATGAACATATGTATTTTTTGATAATTAAAGCCATTTGTACCTGCTTTTAGTCTTAAGAAGTCAATGTTAAGGTCTCTTCGTCTTCGTATTGCAGTCGTTTATGCATGTCTGTGTGTAAAAGTTGTGTTTGTTGACTTACGCGTATAGAAGACAATTTAAAACATGTGAATAAGGCAGGGTTAAAATTCTCGGTTGAAAGAAAATTAACATCGTCTCTGTATCCTAACCTTATAATAACACGAAGTAAGTAATATGAGATGAGAAACTGACATGTCCCAAAAATATAAAAAATAGGTAATGTGCGTTTCAAATAAATCAAAATAATTAGTAAGCAATGCATTATTGCCTACTAATTTTCTGGCAAGTTACGAAACATATATATTTTTCATAGTTTATTTGATATAATTTCTCTTTGGAAATTCCAGCTTAATTTTAGATCAAACTAGATGATCAAATATTTTGTACTTTGAGAGTAATTATTACTATAATTCGGATTCTGAGAAAATATTAGACTGGTTGTTTTATATTTATTTAGTTGGTTTATTTAATTGACACCAGTTTTGAGCTGTTTAGTGAATGTAATTTTATTTATATTTACTGTTTACTCGCAGTGTCGTGTACGAATAATACAGTATTAATATTAACAGTAAAGGTAAAAAATTACAGCTAGTAATGTTAACAAATATTTTAAATTGTCTTAGACATGTATTCAGTATTATAATTAGGTAAGTATATTATTTAGTTATATTATAAAACATTTTTAAGATATAATCAATTTAAAGATTGAAATACATTAGAAACCAAAATTGATTTAAAGGTTTCATAACTTTTTTGTTTAAGTATTTTTTTATTGAGATTATAATGACTAAATTTACAATCAAATTCTAGCTACTGATAATAATAAATAAGGTAATTATAGAGAATAAACAATAATAACATTCATCGGCTAGTGGATTGCTATTATAAAAATACTGATATTAATATTGGAATTTTTTATAATGGAAAAGCAGAGAAAATATGTCTTTTCTGTAAATTAAGTTGAAAGCTTACAAGCAACTGGTGTTATTTCATTAGTACATATTTTAAGTGTAATAATAGGTGTCTGATCACCGCCAGAAGCCTTTTGGCATCCAGCTTACTTAAGGTTCATTCCGTCTAAAAACAATATCGAGTATTTGACTACACATTGGAAAAGTATGTGATGTTTTTCTCGGGAAATTGAGGAAAAAGTGAAGAGATCAGCTAACAAAATTTTTGCAATAGTCTGACCATATCGGTGGTGGTCTATTGAATTTAGTGGAAGTTTGTTTAACTATGGGGGCAAAAAAGTCGTTTGTTCTAATTCTCTGATTATACAACTCCTCAGTTTTGCTCACTGATTGTAGTTAAGTTTTTGTAAACAACAGGTTTTTAGCATATTCAATTTGTTTTCAAGTAGTCCGTAATTATTTCGAAAAAATAATTTCTTCATGATATACACAGTAACATCCGGAATTTTTATAGCATAGTCAAATGTAATGGTAGTGCTATATCACACCAAGAATTAAATATTGCGCAAATTAAGGGCTATTTTGTTTAAGACGAAAAATTAGAAATATTTGTTAACAGGTTTACAGTTAAATGGAAGTGTGACAGAACAATAGGACTGAATATCTGACAAAAATATTTACAGAAAGACTGAAATAACTAATTAATAAAAAACATAATAAATTGTTCTTTTAATTAAATAAAAAGTTAGTAGCTAGCCTTATAAAAGTCAAACACCATATAAAATTTTCAGCGAAATGAAGCATGTAAAATTTAATAACTTTAACAAGATAGAAGACAGCAGTTCCCTGATTGCTGAATTTAAGCAATATATAATATTACATAGAGAAATACTACATCATCTTATTCTTTTTAGTTAACGAGCTTCTTTTTTCAAATAGTTACTTATTTTGTAAATGTTGGTAAACATGGTAAATACTGTACTCTAGGCTCTACTATTTTAGTCTAACTTTTAAGAACAACGGGCTTTTAGATTTCAATTACATTTGTTAATGTTTCCATACTTTCTCTTTTATGGCAATCTTAAAGTCGGAAACTTTTAAAGGACATCGTTGCTAACGGAATGGAATTAGCTTAAAACTTAATGGCATGGTCGAAGTTTTACTTTAATAGAAACTTTCTGCCGTAAAAAGACCAGTTCCTTCAAATAATGGCGAAATTTAGTTTGTCTTTAGGCTATTTCAACTAGTTCTTCTATCTTAATTTGCCGATGGCAAATATAGCAACTAGACGCTGTGTTAATTAGCTTACAGACTATGGCGCAGAAAATGGGCACCTTAGGGGCCAAATTCTCATCAAATAAAATATAGAAGGAAGGAGTGGGATGTTCTTTGATCGATTTAATTTTTTTACGAAAAACGAAGCAATTTATTTTATATGAACTTCTATATTTCGTTATATATTCGTTCTATGTATCTGTTAAGTAATCGCACCTGGGTCATTTTCAGTGATATAAAACTCTTAGATGTATAGAATATAAGAACTAAAACTGATCCAACAATTTATCCCAAAAATAGCTAAATATAGAGAAAAACGGGAAACATGAAAGTTTGCTGGTATTAAATAAATTTTTACCTTATATTTTTGTTTACATAATATGTCACAAAAATTTGAGCATTCGTTAGCTTTTTATGCTAAATGCAACAGTATTTTTATATCGTATTTGCGTCTATTCAAAATTGTATTTTTAAATCGAGCTGAGATATCTCTCTTTTACTCTTTGACACTTTAGAAAAAAATATGACTGTATAGTTGCTACGGAAATGGCATAAATCATCATTAACCTGGCAATTAAAAGTTCTATTTGTATGCCAATACTTAGCCAAAGGTATCGCTATAATATTAAACAAAAAACCTCGATTCCTAGTTGCTTAAAAATTACCTTGTCGTCTACAAAACTATCAAATGCAAACCAGCTGGATCAGAGTTTAGAGGCATCAACTGCAGCTCCAAACGTCATAATACGATTTTGTTTTCTTACAAGCCGCAGCAAATATGTGTTCATTTACTAGCAATGATGCCTGTCACCTTAACGTGATGAGACCATGCATACATATATGAGAGAAGATAAAGAACGAAAGTAAATATTTTGCTTCTTGTGATAAAGAAATAAGTTATACAAAAAAACAAAAACAATATGCTTCATTTCTATATTTTCTAGGATGAGAATTCTTCTCCTTATTTCAATTATCAATTGATATTAAAAGTATACACCGTACATCGAAACCTGATATTTTAACTCCATACTCCCAGGCATCATTAGGATCATGATCATCTATCTCTGAAGATTGACTGTAGTAATTGAAGCATCTGCAGTGTGTAGTGGCCAAATGCACTAAGCAATCTCTTCTCTTTTATACGCTAATCGCAAGACCTCACAGGAAGTGTAATTCACATCCCCTGTTGAACCTAATGAAAGTCGTTTTATTTAGGAATTTTTTTATGAATATTATTTTTTAAAACGATAATACTCAAGAAGAGTACTGAAAACTTGCTGTGCTCATTGAAAAGAGAGCAGTAACTTTAAAATTTTATTTTTTTTTGACCATATAGATGGTATCGAGAATCATCTAAACTTACAAATGTATCATCGCTGTACAGATTTATGAAGAATAATATTAGTAAAAAACTATCAATAAATAAAACGATTTCAATTAGGGTTAGAGGTAGATGGGAATCACGCTTGATGTGATGTTTGGGGTTGACGAGTGTATGGTTTCCCGTGACTGCAAAAAAGAGCTTGAAGAACGGTTTTTCAGCCTCACTTCTGGTCTACCGTATAACATAATATGTCCACACTGTACCGGTCGTAAATGCTGCTGCAATGAACTGAGATCGATGGTGAAGATAAAAATCTCGACAGTACTTTAAAAAATCATATTCTGATGTTTTATGGCTACTGTTTTGATATCAGGCGCGAGTACTTTTTAAAATCTCGGCTTGAAATGAGGAGAATAATTCCCCCCTTGAAAGACAAACGCATAAAGCAGAGCTATATTACGGTTATGATTTTATTTACTTGCTTAATTTTTATCCATCGTATTCATTTATCTGCAATGTTATTTTGAATAAAAATGTATCACAGAAAACAAAGTCTTGTACTCCATTCTTTATGGCCTTTTACATATGCACGCTCTCATCGCTTTTAGGTAACTAGCATCATCGCTCATACATAAAGAAATAGTTCCTGCAGCTTGCAGGAGAACAGAATCTCATTACTGTGGTCAGAGCGACGGAATACAAGCAGAATACATGACTTGATGTCTGAATACTCGTACTATGAGCAATGCTCGGATCCAGTTAGTGTCTTGTATTTTTGTAGATTAAGAGATATTTCTTAAACTTCTAGGTTGTGCGGATCAAGGTCGCATGAAGCGCGGCTATGGAGACTCCAGGTGTTGATATCTTAGACTGATAATATAGTTATGCCGTTTATGCGGTTAAAATTTAGACACGTTTTGTACATTATTAGGTACACCGAAAATTTGTCTGATTACTGATCCAGATCAAAAATCGACTACGTACCCTCGTAATCTTTGGAGAATTTTGATATACGTATGTTATAACTTATACTGAATAAAATATTTTTGCAAATTTTCAGCTTTACATTATTTTTAGGCGACTTTTAAAAGAAAGAAAACCAAATAGTGTAATAGTTTTATTTTAATATTGTGTTAATTGCCTTCAAAAGCTTGTCTTCCTTTACTTTTTTTTTTAATGTCAGTGGCTCCAGTTAAAACGTAACTGATAAAAAGACATTTGCAATCGTTTTACAGAAGTCGTGCTGCAAGTCGCTAAGAGTCTGCTTGTGTAAAAAAACGCTTGAGTGGGGCCGAGTAAATTTCGAGGCTGGTTCACGACAATTCGCCTAATGAGGTTTGTTCTGCCTAACATAAGAATTTTACAAAAGATATCGAATCAAGTGGTTTTGATTGTGTTCTATGGGAGGTACTAATTCTAACGACGGGAGTGATGCTACCTGAGTATCTTGCGTGGAAACCTTGAAAGTTGTGTTACTAAGGAGGATTATTATTAAAATCGACCGGTTTGTAGCGTTTATTGTGTTGCTAGGACTATAAAGTTACATTGAGAAAAATGTTTAAAAAACTGCTGAGACCTGGTGTAAAAGTATTATTAATATTAGTTCTAATATATATTATATTCCAATAAAAAGTAAGATTTTTACAATGGTTCCCAATTTTCATTAGAAAAAAAAATCATAACGAATCCCTATTGGCAAACTTTCTGGATTTTATAAAATATTATTTCTCGAAATAAAGCTTAAGGTTTTATCATCAAAAACAGATCAAGAACTGTTTTAAAATAAATAAAACCTTGACAGAAAATATGTCGTTTTGTGACTTTTCAAATTTTGGTAGCATAATTTTAAAGAGACCTTAAAAATTTCTATTTCTTTAAGTCTAAATTCTTTAAAAAAACGAACAAACAATACAGAGGAACTATTAAGAAAATACTACTATTTTATCTGATATGGGACAAATGAAAAGAAATATTTGAGTAGATATTAAATGTAGTTATGAGATCTAAGTGTATGAAATGTAAGTATATAATGTAACCAAAAATGGATCAGATGGACCAAAAAGGTACGTATACAAGTAATATTTTGAAAAAAAATTTAATTATTTTTTTCAGATTTAGTACCATACGGATCAACTCTCCGTCAACTATTAAGCAATTTTGATAGTTTTTGTGGCTTATATGTTATAAAATTCGACTTTTTTCTTTAAATTTGCTAATTAATGCTTGCGATTTTGTTGACAGGTTGTGACTTCTACGTAAAACATCTTATGAAAAATTCAGCTCTACCCATTATTTTTTGTACTTGACAGACAAGAACAAAAAGAAAGTTGACTAAAATTATGACCAGTATTGATGTCCATCACATATGTTTTTATTCATAAATTATTAAAATTATAACTGATATAATACATAACACTATGTTTTTTCATTGTCTGTTTATTTATATTTTTAGTCTTTCGTAAACATAAAAGATGTGTTCATCCACCCAAAACGAAAAGAAGGAAAACAAAAAGGGCGATCTTATGTTTTGCAATAAATGTACACACATATTCTCCTGTTTTTTATGCTTAGCAAGCACATTTGTCGGTTTTTGTCCCCAGAAGAGTCTACAATATTTATTGGAGACATCGTTGCCCCCGGGAGCAGATTCGGTATGCCGCGCCGGTTTTAGGTCACATTTATTTCTTGTTTTCCTTAAATTTCTAAAGAAGTTTAAACAAACAACTTGGAATTTTTTTTATGGATCAAGTTTTACCTACTCTTAGCATTTTCATTATACACGAATTTATAATGAGAATTGCGTGAAATGAAATTCAGTGAAAAAATTCAGGAATGATTTTTGATCTAACATTATGTTGTAGGGTTTCTATTGCTTCAATTTTACATATATACATATATATATATATATATATATATATATATATATATATATATATATATATATATATATATATGTATATATATATATATATATATATATATATATATATATATATATATATATATATATATATATATATATATATCTATAAATGCATTAAATTTTATATTCTAACAATTAAGTAAAAATCAGATATATTATTTTTCGACATAGTCCCCATGACGTTGAATGCAAGTATTGCACCGCTTCGAAAGTGCACGGATACCACGTTCAAAGAATTCTTTTGGTCATGACTCGTGCGGTTTTTGACCTCTTCATCACTTCTGAAATGCTTATCGCTTCTTTGAGCGGTCCGAACACATGAAAGTTACTAGTGGCGAGGTATGGTGAATAAGGTAGGTGTGACATTCAAATTTGATATTTTCGATAGTCTGAACTGTCAAACGGTCAGTATGCGGTCGGCCGTTGTCATGCTGTAATACCAGAAGTCAGAAGTCTTCGTTTTCTACTCCTGATTGCAGGGAGAAGTAAATTTTGAAGCAGATTTAAATACGAAGTACTGGTTACTGTCACTCCCATTTCCATGTAATGTTCCAAAGTTACTCTCTCTGCATCCCCGATGAGAGTCAGTATGATTTTTCCTACTGATGGTGGAGCACGGAATTTTTTTGGTTTCGGCGGTGAGCTATAGTGCCATTCCTTGCTCGATCTTTTCGTTTCTAGTTGGCAGTGAACCTAGGTTTCATCGCCTTTTTTCCGAAATGCGCCGCCTTCGACGTTGAAATGACGTAAAAGTTATTCATAGGCATCAAGGCGACGGTCTTCTAAGTCAGCAGTCAACTGACGTGACACTTTATTGAATCAAAATCAATGTCCAAAATTGTACCTATTTCGTTTACGCCTGTTTTCCTTTACAAGCTGTTCCACTAAAGTAATGTTTCATTCTCCTGATAAGAGTTCTCATGTATTATTGTTCTGAGTAATACTTTCTTACGTCTTCTCTTATCTTTCTCTTGATTTGCTTATTAAGTTCTATGTATTTTGTTGTGCCCGTATTTCTTCGTTCTTTCCTTAAGTCTTTAGTATACAGTGTTATTTTGCGATATTTTCGCAGATCTTTTTAGTTACTGTTTGGATGTCATGTCGGAAAGAATTTTGTTTTCTAGATTTTATTTTTTTATCTTCGCTGTCTTAAGTTTGTCCGTAGATAAAAGTTCCTTATTTAGATTCTCCTCATTTTATTCTGTTTTATTTCTTCGGAGGTTGGAAAACATTGTTGTTGTATTAGTTTGTCCCTTTCTTTTTTGGTATTGATGGTTACTGTTGCTCTTAACAATCTGTTAAGTACAATTACATCTGATATGATGTAGTTTTTGTTACTAACAATGTGATCAGTTTCGTTTTTGGTTCTTAGGACGAGACTTCTCCATGTCCACCTACGACTATTAGGTTTCTTGAAAAAGGTATCCATGTAATAAAGGTTCTCATTTTGCAAATAGTTTAACAGGGTTTCTCCACTTTCATTGGCTGTACCCAATCCAAAATGTCTCCTATTCTTAATATTGTTGATGTTCACATATGAGTATATATATATATATATATATATATATATATATATATATATATATATATATATATATATATATATATATATATCTATAATATATATATATATATATATATATATATATATATATATATATATATATATATATATATATATATATATATATCTATAATATATATATATATATATATATATATATATATATATATATATATATATATATATATATATATATATATATATATATATATCTATAATATATATAAAATGCAACGTCTCTCTGTCTGTCTGTCTGTCTGTCCGTTAGTGCGCTTATCACTGGAGAACCACTTATCCGATTTACGTACTTTTTTTTTTTAAAACATACATATGTTCTCTGGCCAGGTTATAGGCTATATTTTATTACGATAGGTAGCATAAGGAATGAGCAGTGACGTAAAATAGTGAATGAAGTCGGAAAAAAAGTTTGCCGCTAGCGCCTTCGTTTGCAATACACAGCCTAAACGATTAAATATGGAATAATATTATGTAGCAGAGAATATCTATAATCTATAATCTATAATATATATAAAATGCAATGTGTCTCTGTCTGTCTGTCTGTCCATTAGGGCGTTTATCACGCGAGAACCATTTATCCGATTTACCTGTCTTTTTTTAAATTCATGCATATATTCTTTGGCCAGGTTATATAATAATAATAATAATAATAAATAATAATAATAATAATAATAATATCCCTCAGGGGCTAGGGGAATCCCAGGATTCTCCTAGTACGGGCATTGACGATCCCGAGGTACCTGAGTCATGTTGTGCTGTCTTGTGTTGTCCAGATTATGTGTAATAAAAACGCAATCTTAAGGCGTTTACCGTGCCGAGAAGATGAATGGCTCAGCGTTTATGAGTCGCGAACGGTTCCCCCGGATACCGGGCGCCCTCCGGGAGTAAGTAGCCTTGCTGTGGCATCCAGGCTCTGCCGCAGTCGACCTTTCTTTCCTAGGATACTCGTGGGAATACTATGTTAAACAATAATAATTATAATAATGAAAATGGAAGGGTGTTGCGGAGGCGGACCCCTGTCGTACAAACAGCTACAGCAACACCACAACAACAACTACAGACGAACCAAACAACCGCCTCAGTCGAAACTACTCCCGATAGTTTTACCAGATCCGACATTGTAGGTGATGGAAATTGCCTTTTCCGTGCAGTTAGCTTATACTTATATGGCCACCAGAACCATCATGAGAAACTCCGAGAGGTTGCTCTAAGATATTTACAACAAAAAACGGGTCGGAACTTCACACATTTTCATTAATTGAAGTCGACGATATAAAAGACTTCAATAACTATTATAATTATATACGGAAAAATGGCACCTATGGAACGAGCCTAGAGATACTTGCCCTCTCGGAAACACAAAATAGCAACTTTCATATCTTCTCAAAACAACGAAGAACAAGACATACAAAAATAACTTTTACGGACAGACCAACAATAATAAGCACGGGAAAATACAACAAAACCATTTACCTTCTACTAACAGGCAACCCAATGTCGGGACACTTTGAGCTTCTGACACCACAAAACACTGAAAACATTCCAGAGAACAACAGACCAATAAAAGAAGCATCGGGCGAGCGACGTAACGGTCGAGGACGTCGCGGGAAATGGCAGCTCGACCAAAACGATGAAGACCAGGCAACCGAAAATGGACCTGCCAAAAGTGTTGTGTTGGCGACTAAGCCGACACCCACCAAGGCGGGAAAATCACAGCAGCGCATGAGTTGCACCACAGGAATCAACGAACACGCCATGCGTTGCTGTAATGAAAACACAAAACCTGACAAAGAAATCACTGAGAAGAGAATCACTCGCCGCTTGGACCCACCAACATCAATCCCAAGCGCAACCGACGTAGATACGGGACAAACACAACCACCAAAGCCAGGCCAGGGCCCGTATGTGTTGCAAGGACAACATGCAACTACCAAGGCTGGAAAACCAAGACAGCGGTTAAAGTGGACGGATGAGATGAATAGGACGGTGATGCGCTGTTACTACACCGCCACCAAACTCGAAACAATAACATCGGGCTACAGACAGCAACTGCACAGACTTTTCTTGACCGAATATCCACATCTGCAATTACTTGTTTCAGAACAGAGAGTAGTAGACCAAAAAAGAGTTATTACCAAGAACAATCGTCTCACACCTCTCGAATTGCAAACCATCAAGGACACAGTGGCTGTTGAACTGAACACAGACCAACCAAACAATAGAAACAATAAAGCAGATTCCGAACCAGCCTCACACACACAACCACCCAGTCGAACACAACAATACCCACCACCCAGGAGGAGCATAACGCAAAATAATATTGCGAGTACCGCGCAACACCGTATCACAGACAACAACATGAATCACTCGCCACCCTCAACGACATCCACATAACATCACCCCGAATCACCTCTCATACAAACACTTAAAGCAAAAATGGAGTCACATCTAGCTCGATGGTCAGGCACCGACCCCACAACAAGAAATCCCATCCCTCGTTTAATCTTCAGACAGAGCACGCAACCAATCCTCAACACACTAAACAAGCACATAATACCTCAGTATATAACAGACTCAAGCACAATCGAAGACATTCACACAATAATATACGCAGCAGCAATCACCACTCTAACAGAAAATAATCAAAAACTCCCTCAACGACAAGGAAACCCCAACAGGACAAAACCAACATTCAAATGGCAAATAAGAATAGGAAACAAAATCAACAACATCAGGAGAGATCTAGGACATCTTACCCAGTGTATAAGCGGGAACGCGTCCAAACGTGTCATACAGGGGGCAAACAAGATCAAATCTAAGTCTCCCAACAGAACACTGTCAGAAATCCTCGATACCTTGAAACAAAAACTATCTGTATATGCCGCAAGACTCCGTAGATACAAAGAATCAAATGAGAGGAAAGACACCAACAACATCTTCCGAAGAAGCGAAAAAAACAGTTCTACCGGAAAACTATGTACAACAAACAGATAGCAGTGACTGAACCACCAAACAAACAAGAACTCACAGATTATTGGAAAAGTATCTGGTCAGAACCCAAACAACACAATAATAACACCCCCTGGATCAAAGCCGAAGAAGACAAACATAAACATGTGACAGAACAAGAAAATACCACATTTAATACACAAGAAATTACAGAAACTATCAAACACACACACAACTGGAAATGTCCTGGAATAGACAATATACAAAACTTCTGGTACAAACAGTTTACCACCACACACGAAACACTCGCACACCAAATCAACAAAGCCATTCTACAACCACACACATTTCCCACTTTCCTCACACAAGGAATAACATACGTTAAACCCAAAAGCTCAGACACCACAAACCCGTCAAACTACCGACCTATCACCTGTCTTCCAACCCTATACAAGATCATCACAGCCACAATATCGAAGAAAATAGAACAACACCTAACAGACAACAATAGCCTCACAGAAGAGCAGGAGGGATGCATGAAAAATAGTCGAGGATGCAAAGAGCAGCTGATTATAGATAGCGTGATTATGGGACAAACCAGAAAAGAACACAGAAACCTTCACATCGGTTACATAGACTATAAAAAAGCCTTCGACTCCATACCCCACAGCTGGTTAATCAGGGCCCTAGAAATCTATAAAATCAACCAACACCTCAGGCAGTTTCTCGCGCAAATTATGAAAACATGGAAAACCAAAATACGCCTAGAAACACAAACCGAACGGATCCAAACAGAAGAGCTGTACATCAGACGGGGTATATTTCAGGGAGACTCGCTCAGTGCTCTATGGTTTTGCCTCTGTCTCAATCCACTCTCAAATATACTAAACAGAACAGAGCATGGCTTCAATATCAGACACCAAAAAGAGAATCAACATAAAATAAACTACCTCCTATATATGGACGACATAAAACTCTACGCTGCCACACAAACACAGCTGAAAGAACTCCTCAAAATCACAGAAATATTCACCTTAGATGTCAATATGGAATTTGGTATAAGTAAATGCAAAGTGCTCCACATCAACAAAGGCCAATGGAAGCACCACCATGAGACAGAAACCATCAACAATGAAACGCTCGATAACATGTTCGATAAAGAAACATACAAATATCTAGGCTTCCAACAAAGCACCAAACTCAACCACACTCACATCAAAACAGAGGTCAGAACCGAATTCAAAAACAGACTGACGAAACTTTTGCAAACAAAACTCAACTCTAAGAATCTCACTAAAGCCATCAACACGTTCGCTATACCTATACTCACATATTCATTTGGTATCATCAAATGGTCACAAACAGACATAGAAAATATTCACATCCTTATACGATCTCAATTCACTAAATACAGGAAATTACACCCCAACGCATGCAAAGAAAGACTTACCATCGAGAGGAAGGCAGGAGGAAGATGAATTATAGACATCAGATCATTACACACAAAACAAATACAAACACTTAGGAAATTCTTTCACAGCAAGCAAACCAGCCTCCACACAGCGACAGTGAAAGCAGACAAAAACTACACACCTCTCGACTTAGCCCGGGCAGACCACTCAGCAGACACACACAGTCACACCCAATTACAACAGGAAAAGATGAAAACGTGGTCAGAGAAAAACACTCCACGGAAAACACAGATACCACATAGAACAAGACCACGTAAATAAAAAACAATCATACACCTGGTTACGGGATGGGCAGCTATTCCCTGAGACTGAAGGCTTCTTACTTGCCATCCAGGATAAAGTCATATTAACCAGAAACTACCAAAAGCATATCATCAAAGACCCGACTATTGCAGAGGACAGATGTCGGAAATGCCACCAGCAGAAAGAAACGATCGAACACATAACGAGCGGATGTAAAATATTGGCCGGAACGGAGTACACAGCCAGGCATGATTCAGCTGCCAAAGTGGTTCACCAAGCACTAGCCACAACATACAGACTCATAGAAAACACAGATCCCTACTACAAATACACGCCAACATCCATACTTGAAAATGAAGATTACAAGCTCTACTGGGATATCGGTATCCATACAGATAAAACAGTCTCCGCCAATAGACCCGATATTACTTTTCAGTGCAAAAAAGGAAAAGTCACCTATCTGATTGACATAGCTGTCCCCAACGACACAAACATCCAAGCGAAATACACAGAAAAAATTTCCAAATACACAGACCTTGCAACGGAAATAAAAAGGCTATGGAGACAGGAAAAAGTCATCATTGTCCCCCTCATTATATCAGCCACAGGCCTTACACCAATAACATTCACACCACATTTAGTGCAATTGGGACTCAACACGGACATACACAGAAACATTCAGAAGTCAGTGATTTTGAAAACATGTAACATTGTCAGGTCATTCCTTAATACGGAATGGTAATAGCGTTTGTGCTGACTTGGTTTTGGCCCGTCAGCCAAACATGGAACCACATTGATCAAATGTGAGAAAGAAGAACTTTTTGTAATAAATAATAATAATCCATATCTATAATATATATAATATGCAACGTGTCTCTGTCTGTCTGTCCGTTAGTGCGCCCTCGAGAACCACTTATCCGATTTACGTGATTTTTTAAATTCATACATATGTTCTCTGACCAGGTTATAGATATATATATTACATCTATAATATATATAAAATGCAACGTGTCTCTGTCTGTCTGTTCGTTAGTGCGCTTATCACTGGAGAACCACTTATCCGATTTTCGTACTTTTTTTTTAAAACATGCATATGTTCTCCGGCCAGATTATAGGCTATATTTTATTACGATAGGTAGCATAATGAATAAGCAGTGACGATAATAGTGAATGAAATCGGAAAAAAGTTTGCCGCTAGCGCGTTCTCTTGCAATACACTGCCTAAACCACTAAATATGGAACAATATCATGTAGCAAAGGATATCTATAATATATATATAAAATGCAACGTCTCTCTGTCTGTCCGTTTATGCGCTTATCACTGGAGAACTACTTATCCGATTTACGTGCTTTTTTTTAAACATGCTAAACCATTAAATATGGAACAATATCATGGAGCAAAGAATATCTATAATATATATAAAATGCAACGTCTCTCTGCTGTCTGTCTGTCCGTTAGTGCGCTTAGAACCACTTATCCGATTTACGTGCTTTTTTTTAAACATACGTATGTTCTCTGGCCAGGTTATAGGATATATTCTATTATGTTAGGTGACGTAAGGAATAATCAAGTCGGAGGAAAGTTTGCCGCTAGCGCGTTCTCTTGCAATACACTGCCTAAAGCATTAAATATGGAACAATATCATGTAGCAAAGAATATAATATATATAAAATGTAAGGTCTCTCTGTCTGTCTGTCTGTCTGTCCGTTAGTGCGCTTATCACTTGAGAACCACTTACCTGATTTACGTGTTTTTATAAATTTATACATATATATAATTCGATATAAGCCTAGATAATGGGAGATAAGGTGAGAAAATGGGAGATAAGGAGAAATGACGGGAGATAAGTCGAGATAAGCCTTGATAATGGGATATAAGGTGAGACAATTGGAAGTAAGTATAATGGGAGATAAGGAGAAATAATGGGAGATAAGTAGAGCTAAGTCTAGATAATGGGAGTTATGGTGAGATAATGGGAGATAAGGAGAAATAGTGGGAGATAAGGAGAAATATTGCGAGATAAGGCGTGAAAAGCCTAGATAATGGGAAATAACGTGAGATAAGGAGAAATAATGGGAGATAAGGAGAAATAATGGGAGATGAGCAGAGATAAGCCTAGATAATGGAAATTATGTAGAGATAATGGGAGATAAGGAGAAATATTGGGAGATAAGGGGAAATAATGGGAGATATTTTATTACGTTAGGTAACATAAGGAATAAGCAGTGACGATAGTAGTGAACCAAGTCCACGTGAGCGGACACATATTTAATAGGGATAAAGGAAGGGCTTTGTTGAAAACACCGGAGCTGACGCACCTCAAATGAGTTTTTTTGTGGTCAATGCGCTCTTGAAAGGCAACGAAATTCCAGAATTTTCAAGTACCCGTAAAATATCTTAATGTGTATGTTTAATTTTTTTTTAGAGCTGGTTTAAAATTTTCTAAACTTTCTATTGGTAATGTATGTCATCCTACCAGAAGGACGTAAAAATCTATTTACCCTTAAAGGTGAGTCCTACCGGTAAGATGTTGCGTCCAGCCGAAAGGACATTGTACACTCTCTGGTTAACGTGACCTATTAATTACACAAAAAGGTTGAGCACAGAAAGGGCTTCGTAGGTATTTAGAACTGAAACCAGAATTTACCCATTATATGCTTCAAAAAATTATTTAAATTTCAGATCTCTAAACTTTAAGCACCTTGGGGAAGATCTGTAAAACGACGTATTTAGATAAACTCCTCTAACATCTTCTATTATTGTTTTGCTTCTTATATGTTACATAGTAAATAATAGGGGGTATATAAAGTTTAACTACGCTCTCCAGCTCTGGAGTGATATATTTAAAAACTATACTTTTTTAATTCATGTATTATATATGTACCAAACTTGAGATGGATATGTCATTAACATACCAACTAATAGATATTGCACTATCGTACCAACTAATAGACTTACGGAAATTAGACATTATGTTTGAAACGATAAGAGATGCACAAATATCGAACAGTTATTTTGTAGGAATATAACACATTCCTAACAAGGCGGGTAAAAATATTTTTCATTTTATTCTATGTATTATATTATATATATATATATATATATATATATATATATATATATATATATATATATATATATTCTATTAAAACTGTTGAAATGTTATGAATTAAACACATTTACTATGAATTGATATACGCAGATTTTATATGGGGTTCAAAACCCTGCATTTTTGGTGCCCCTTTCCTGTACGGGAGAAAAAGTGTGTCTTGTTACGAAAATAATACTCTCTAATCCATTCAAGGAAAAAAAATAATTATATAATATCCGAAGAAGTTTCCCCGACTTATTTTTTGCCGTTCTATCTATATACGGAATATTTATAAAAACAGATCTTACTAAATATGTTTTTTGTGCAGTTTCTGTAAATATATAATAAATTTGCTAATAACTGTGCCATAAATTAATACTTCAATGAAAATAATAATCTAAAATCTTCTTAAACCTACTCAGTGTGGTTCCAATTTAACTGGAATACTGCTAATGTATTGCTCAATCAAGAATTTTCTTTTTAAATTAGATTTTTCGTTTCTTTAACACAAATTCACTAAGGGGATCGATAGACCTTTAGTACATTTTTAAATACTTTCGATTTCTGTAATTTCAACAATTTCAGTGTTCCAGCCTAACCGTGGCAGTTCTAACCAACTGACCAATTTTTAGTCTTCAGCAGTTAGCATGTTTTTTATAAATTGTGTTTTAAAGAGATAATTTTTTTTAAATATTTTTTTATGGGTCTAGCACACGTGCTGCAGGGAAGTCCCTAAAGCGCTACAGAAGTGACATGTGTGCGAAAAAAGCGATTCACATTGTTCTTGAATCGCTGTAAATTATACTCGGTGGAAAACACAGTCCTGGGCAAATTATTCCAAAGGGATGATATTCTCCATATAAAAGACTGCTTGAAAAGCGTTGTCCGAGGAGTAACAAGCTGAACCTCATACGGATGTGAAATATTAGCCAGACGTGTATTTCTAACATGCACCGCTTTGGGAGGAATTAAGCGGGCTACATCCTTCGAACATTTTCCATGAAAATACTTGTAGAATAGACTCAAGTAGCTAACCGTTCTTCGATGTTCCAGCGAATCAAGGCCGCCAGTCAGTTCCAGGTCTCCAATCAGACGAACAGCTTTGCTCTGAATAGAATCCAGCAAATGCAGTGTATGTTTGGGAGCGGAGCCCCAAACATGGAAGCAGTATTCCATAGTTGGTCGAATTTGAGCTTTGTAAAGAATTAACAGTTATTGTAGAGTGTAAAGCTTTCTGGTTCGAAATAATATTCCCAACTTTTGAGAAGCTCTCTTTGTTATGCCTGGAAAATGTTCATGCCAGGACATACTTGCTCCCAAGTTAACGCCCAATAAATTGAGTGACGATGCTAGAGGAATGGAGTGCTTCGACATAACTATGTCGGGTTCAGCAACGTTAACTTTTTTAGAAAAAACTGTCGCCTGGGTTTTTGTAGCGTTTAATTCCACTTGGTTACTGTCACCCCAAGATAGAACTTCTTCCAGGTCTTTGTTAAGTTGAATGACTTCCTGCTGTCTGCGGATATTCGTCTGAGTAGCAGATGTCCGAGCGTTCAAAATGAATGAAGAGATAAGCGTACTGTCATCTGGAAAGCTGTAGATTGAATTCCCGGTCTTTTCTAGCAGATCGTTAATGTAAATGAGAAAGAGAGTAGGAGACAGTATGGAGCCTTGGGGCAAACCAGCGTTGATAGTGGAGGTGTTAGAAAGAAATCCGTCGATTGCTACTCGTAAAGAACGCTTTCTGAGGAAACGACCCACAAACAGAACTTTTCAGACATACCATAAAACCGTAGTTTAGCCAACAGTCCATCGTGCCAAACACAGTCGAATGTCTTGGATATGTTAAGAGCAACCACTCGAGATTCTCCAAAGTGTTCAATTGCGTTGTTCCAAAAATGTGTTACATAGTCAGAAGATCTCCTGTTGATCTATGTTTACGAAAGCTGTATTGGTGGTTGCTAATAATGTTAAATCCTTTAAGATATTTTAGAAGATGCTGATTAATAGCCTTTTCCACGACTTTCTATACTATTGAAAGCAGTGCGACGGGTAGGTAGTTAATTGGCAAGGTCTTCTTACCTTTTTTAGGTATCGGCTGAACCGTGGCACATTTCCAGCAGGAAATATTCCTTTTCTGTAGGATACGTTAAAAAGTCTACAGAAAACTGATGTTAGTTCCCACGCACAGTTTTTGAGAACTATGGCAAGTATTTCGTCAACGCCAGAAGCTTTTTTGGTGTCTAGCTTCATTAAAATACGTTTTATGATAAACTGTCTGAAGAAAACATCGGGCATCCTTGACTGCACTATGGGAATAATAGATGGTGTTTTTTCCTTGGAAATCGACAGTAGAATGTAAAGCAAAGGGTTCAGCCAACAAGGTGTCGTTGCAATAGAATTATCTGGCCGTGTGAGTGGTGGTATGGTGGATTTTGTGAAATTTTGACTAACTGTCTTAGCGACTGACCAAAACGGCCTAGAATTGTTAGCACAAGCGAGAAGTTTGTTTCTAATTCGTTTATTGTGTGCCTCCTTGGTTTCGTCGATAAATTCTTTGCATCTGTTCCGGGCACGAATAAAGGTGTTACGATTTATGGTGTTAGGATTTTCACGCCATTGTCGGTAGGCAAGATGTTTAGAAGCAACAGCTTCTTTGCATTTTCAGTCAAACCAAGGCATGCCGTTGGAAGGGCATTTCTTCGAAAAAGGGATGTAAGCTTCCATACCAACCAATATAACATCAGAAACCTCCTTGGCGCAGTCAGATGGGTCGTTGGATCGAAAACAAACGTCTAACCAAGGGAAAGTTCGAAAATATTCTATGAGATCTTCCATTTAGCAGATTCATAGTGCCAAATCTTACGCGGTTTAGGCGCCTCTCTGTCACTGATTGGTAGGATACTCGATGTCGAAAGCAGTTTATGGTCGGTGACCGTGTAAATCTCCGGATTGGTGGTTAAAAACAGATCAAGAAGACTGGCGAACTCCCCGTCTCGATCAGGGATCCGTGTTGGTTCGTCAATAAGCTGAGTTAAGCCACAACTGATTGAGAATGATTTAGCTTCACGACCTTCGTCGGTAGTGTTTGAATATTTAAGCCAGTTGATGTTGTGGAAATTAATGTGGCCCAGGATGGCAATTTCGGCATTTGGATAGTTAATTTGTAAATGATCGATGGTGTCTGCAAGAGAAGCGAAAAGTGTTTTAAAGTTAGTATCACTTGGTGGTCGATAGAGGATACAGATGAGCCTTATGGTTTGTTGAGTCGTTATTTTTAACCACATAACATCAAAGTTTGGGGGCTCCAGAGCCTCTTCTCGTTGGCAAGAGAGGTCGCTTTTGTCAAAAAGATAGATTCCAAAGTTACGCCTAAATCGGGAATAGAAGTCGTATCCAGGATAAAGATAGTTAACTGTGCTGGTCGATGAACTGACCTTGGTTTCACAGAGAGCGAGCACATGAGGTTTATTTGATTGCAGGTGTTGGTGCACTGAATTTATGTTCAAGTTTAAACCTCGTATTTTGCAAAAATCGATTTTAAAATTATGGAATTTTTAGGTCAGCGATTTCCATAAGTTCTCCTTCTTCTTTCCTGCAAAAATTTTTACGATTTATGAGTGTTAAAACAACAACCGTTGATACCACGACTCGGTCTTTATTTTAATCCGTCCATGCAAAGACCAGAAGGTCGTAATTTGTAAAAGTTTGTTTTCAGCTCTTGACCGCAACGAAACACCCCTTTAGCTTGAAAAATGAATTACGATATGGAAACAAAATTTCTGCGGCAAGTAAGTTAAAAAAGTACTATGTAAAAAGCGTTTCGCTCCCATGGCTGTTTTATTATTATTTTTTTCATTTTTCTTTAAAAATATTTACCCCAAATAGATAGTCAATACCTTTGAATAAATAAATAAATAAATCGTTTTTTTGTACATACATACAAGAAATATATAGCAAAACCGCTTAGTTGTTTGAGGAAAACATAAAAATAACCTTCTTTCTTTCCATCCGTCTCGACGTCCTATTTGGCTTTACTTTAAAAAAAAGGCTCACATGATTCAATGTTCAATAAAGAAAAATCGTTTTTAATGTCTGTTTTTTTTTTGTTAATATATACGGTTACAGTATACTACCGTGCAAAACTTGAAAGGTCCACATGAAATACTAAAACATTGCGGAGAATGTTACTACAGGTACTTCAAATTATAATCGTGGAAAATCATCTGTTCTAAAAATATAATTTTCGTCGCTCTGTCAGTGTATTACTGCGACAACTTCCCAACGAAGAGATGCCGATTTAAAATTTGATACACATGTACGATTTGAAAATGAATTTAAAGTTAACTCCACATTTCGAGATTTTTCATTTCTTCACGTTTCGGGGCCCCTAGATTGCAAAATTCAAAAAGATATCCTTTAAAACTCTGAAACTGAGAATTATGGTAAAAAACAGTTCCATGAAATGTTTTTCGTGATCTACCGACCTTGAAACATGAAAAAATGCGAAAATCTCGTATACATGTTTTTTTCCTTGGCACGGGAAGTAAGAAACAAACAACAGCTACAGTCATGATTGTCTTTAGTATACATTTTTTAATTTCTTAAAATCATAATAATAAACTTATTTTGTTCCTTGGACCTACTAAAACCGATTCTACGAGTATGAAATGATAAATGAATGTTTATGTCGAATTTAAAGGACGATCTAACACATATAGACGACTGCTACTTTTTTCATTTTAGTAAGAGCACGTAAATTAAAACAGTATTTCTTAAATTTGCCATATTATTTCTTAACTTGTTATTATCGACGATCTTAATACGAGTTATGTTACACACATACCATTATAATCCTTGTCCAAATTTTCCATGACTGTGAAATTAATAGTTATTTCCGTGTTAAGGTCGGAAAGTGGTATCGTAAAGGCTTACGAGTTGGATTGCAATACTACTAATTTCCGGACAATACTGATACAAAATTGGTTATGAATTTGTATAACTTACTACTAAAGAATAGATATAAGTAGTTGTTTGTAAAATTTTCCACGACATACGGAAGATTAATAAACAAATCTTATGCTGCTGCTTTGTAACATTGTACGAAAACTGGGTTAGAAAGGATTATTTACTGATTTTTAGTTTCCTTGCTAAAGGAAAGTATTGGATTTGTGAAAAAATCACACGTTTATATTTTGTTTTAGGGTTCCTAGTTCATGAAAAAAATTCGCCATTTCCGTCGGTCTGTAATCTGTGGATCTGTTGCCACGATAACTCTCGATCGAAATGAGGTATCAATTTTAAACTTCGTACACAGGTCATATGTAACGAGGAAATGAAACCCATAGTTTTTCAACCACCCATCGCTTCAGGCCAAGAGGTGAAAGGGATGGGGTCTATAAATGTTTCTTTTGTTGATTATTGCAAAAATTTTAGAGAGTGAGACATTGTGTAGACATGACGTCATGCCATGAACATATATCAGAATGGTTTGACAGCGACGAAATGAGACACAGGCTAAATCTTACCTAAGCGAGTAATTCTTGTAACTTGAACGATACGACTTAAGTATAGGTCACATCAAAAACAACACAGACGAGGTTCTTGCTAGATGCAAACCTTATAGGCTTGAATAAACTTGGTCCAAAAGTTTAATACTAAAGAGTTAATCTTTAAAATCGTCAAGAATAGGTTCGTTAATGTTTAGTAAAAATTCATATCTAGCGTGATAAAAATATTGCCTGTCTCTGAAATAACCTTTTTTAAAAAATAGATAGGAAACAAATATTTTGAGATTAATGTAAAATAACTGACAAAGGACAACGCCCATATTTCAGCAGTTTACCCACTGTTCTCTTATTCGTTAAGTCCATCCTGAGACGTGTTTCGCCGTATCACGGCTCGTCAGTCGGTCTAAGATTGACAAACAAGAGAATAAAATTTACGGGTACTTCGATAAGTACCCGTAAATTCTGCTTTCTTGTTTATCAATCCTAGCCCGACTGACGGGCCATGATACGGTGAAACGAGTTTCGGGATAGATTTTACGAATAAGAGAATAGTGTGTAAACTGCTAAAATACGGGCCCTGCCGTTTTTAAAGATTTTACATTACCTACAAGTGTTGATCGTGACAACCACTCTGTCGGCTTGATAGCTGCTGTGTCAACTTTCGATGGAGTATTAGGTATGCGTACTTAGTAGCAAGTATTTTGAGTTAATTTATATCTATGTGGCTAATAAAAACAAATACTCTTTTTGGAAGGCAATTCCCAAAAGCTCGACACTTAAAACTATAAAATATCTTAGTTCAGATTATTTTTAACCACTGCTTAGTGAACTGTGTTTTCTTGTGTATTGCCGAAAGAATGTTTAAACAGAAGTGAGTTTTCTCACAGAGCAATTTAATTTACCTATTTCTGTCCCTTTTAAAACTAAATAATATTTGTTTTTATTATGATTACATTTAATAACGATATCTTGGTTATTTTTATAGCTGGCTGCTTATTGCTTAATTTCACAAAGCTAATAAATAATATTTAATTACTATTTGCTGTCTGAAGTTTAACAAGTATTATTTTATTTAATTATTTATATATTTGATTGTGATATTTGTTTTATTATATTTTTCTTAGTATATAGAGCGGAAGCCCTGCGTCACTTTACCCTTGGCTTCACTGTACGTCTCAATGCTACTAAGGGTTAGTAGGAGGAACAGAAGCCTAGCGTGACTTTACCTTTGGCGTCATTGCTCGGCTCAGCGAACACCACCTTGTTATATTATGTTCTTGCTAGTAGATGATGCGGGTGCCTCGCGCGACTTTCGTTTGGCACCATTGTACGACTCACTGCTAGGATGGGTTAGTAGTTGAAACGGATGCCTAGCACGACTTTTCGAAAGTCACTTTATTTTATTATGTTCTTACTAGTTGCCGGAGCGGTTGCCTCATCCAACTTTTCCCTTGGCAGCATTACACGACTCAGTACTAGTTTGTTTTCTTACAATTATTGTAACAATGATGACAAAAATGACATAATAATTGTCTGATAAAAAATAAACAGGTAGATACCGCAGGTATGTAAGTAAATAGGCCAATATTGCAGAGTATATTCAAAAAGAAAATAAATAAGCAGAAATTGCAGATATCCGTAAGTCGAAAAAGGAAATAAATAGGCAGAAAACACAGATATCCGTATATAGAAAATAAAAAGGCAGATATCGCAGATATTCGTATATCCATGGCTTATCACTTTAAAAGAATTTTGTGAATGAACGTTTTATTATATTAAATCATTCTAATATTAATATAAAATGTTTTAAGGTAAATTAGTTGCTTAATTAAAAGACCTAAGAAGAACCAATCCAAAATTACAAACATCTTAGACTACGAAACAGTAAATCAATTCAACCACCTAGGCTCAGTAGGAAATTTGTAGACGTGTGGTAATGAAAAGAGTGGCAACAACTAAAGCAAACATAATCTGGAAAGACGTAAACATCACAAAAATACTAAGCTACGACTTATTTACACACTGACCTTTCCTATATGCAGCAGAAACTGGGACAGTCAGAAAAAACACCGCAATAAATGCTCTTGAAATGTGGGTGTACTATGCTACCTATACCTTGGACAGCACATCGTACAAATGCTTCTATCTTTGAGGAAATAAAAATCAAGACGAGGCTTTAACAGTAAACAAAAATATATTATGTTACTTCGGTCAAATATCAAGAGGTGAAGATACCATCGAAAGATTAATTGTAGAGGGTAACGTAGCAAAAGATCGAGGGGGTGTACAGTGGGAAAAAATTGAAATTGCTGTAATCCTTTTTTTAATCTTTTTGGTATAACGTATATTATATGCTGGAAGTGCTAAAAAAATGTGAAATCTATTAAAGCACTTTTTTGAAAAAAAAAGAAGCATAGAAGTACTTTACTCAAATAAAATTCGTGTTTGAGTAACTTCTACTGTTACTAATATTACCAATACCACTATTACTAAAGTCAAATGTTAGAGTCAATTGTCCTTGGTAATTGGATTATAACTGCTTTGATTTCTGATTTTTAGTTTAGGGAGCTATTGTGAAGGGATTATTCTCAGATTTTAGTCTTTGGTTAAACTATTATGTGTTTTTTCTGACCATTTAACATTGAGTTCGTAATACATTTCTTTTTTGTTACTCAAACATGAATTTTATTTGAATAAAGTACTTTTATGCTGACACTAATGGCTTCTTTTTTTTCAAAAAATTGCCCTAACAGATTTCACATTTTTAGCATTTCCAGCATATAATATACGTTATACTAAGAAGATTAAAAAAGAGATTACCGCCATTGGATTAGATTTGAGAATTGGTTCGAATATTTTCCATTTTCTCCCACTATGGGGCGATTACCCACCCGAAGGACTGACCAGATAAAACTCCTTATTGGATGCACCTTTTCTGAAGCGGCCCATCAGGCATAGGATAGAACGGCATGGAATCGGGCCATTACACGAATAACATGATGTTGACACGTCCTTACGAAGGACTAAGGCCAGAGGAAGAGGGCCTGCTTAAATACTTTTTTTCTTAATTTCAGGTATGTGATCTCCATCTCGATCTTGCCTCATGGAATAAGGTAAAAAATATTTACATATTAATCATATAACTTCATTATTTTGTAAGCACAAAATTAGTTGTGAATACAGTATCATAGTGACTATTTTAAATAAATAATTTTAATGTTAATGTCTTGTAAATGGCCATCCATGAAGATAAAATAAAATATAATATTTTACAAATTAAACAAATATAAATTTAATAATAATATGTCGTCTATAGTTGTATTATATAAAGGTGAGTACAGTATCTTGGAACATACTATATCGTTTGGAAAGGTTTCCATATGTATAACTTCTCAACTAGTAATCATTTTTCTTCGTCCAACACTAGCCTTTTTGTTGAGCCATTGGCTTTATAATAAAGCACCAAATGTGTGTCTATGGCGGACGGTGTTCGATCAAATTTCTAGGGCTGACAAATTAGGATGACATGTTAAGAGCAACCGGAGAAATATAGCCTTTGTGGATAGAATTATTTTTATAAAAGTGATATTGATATAAAAGTCAGGAGTTTATAACAAGGGCGCTTTATTTGAACCTATTAATCTTCTTTGCTAATACAAGTCAGTGAATTTGTACATGATGTTTAACTAAACTCAATACTATAAAATAAAGAATAAATTCAATCCCTTATTTAGTTTGGTTTTATCTTTGCTTTACCCACTTGTATATATTCAGCTTTAAAACAAATATTAAAATTTACTTTTTCTAAAGAAATAACTTATGATGGCCTTTCATGGGTGGGTTGATTTTGTAAATGATTTGGTAAAATGCAGTTTTGGCCCTTTATATATATATATATATATATATATATTTATATATATATATATATATATATATATATACATATATATATATATATATATATATATATATATATATATATATAAAACATATATAGTTAGGAAGTTTCTAGTCAGGCAGTGTAAATTGGTGAAAACTCGCACAATACTGAACGAGAAAAATGGCCCTAATAAAAAACTAATAGAAGAAAAGGAATAATAATAATAAAATTTTTTTATTTTTACAGACAACATATGCCCTAATCCAAGAATCAATTATTTTCCATAAGACAAAGTAAATATATAATCTCAAACACCAAATATATTTTTGCAAGGATATGAAAAATTAAATTATATTCATACGTAATATTTTGTTTATACTACTACGTGAAGCAGTAATACTAAAAAAGATTAGGTTACAGTTGAAGTTTTCAAGTAGTATTTTATCACATTATCAGGTTCTCTCCGTCCTCAACACCTGTATATACGTAATTTTTCATACCCTTGCAAAAATATATTTCGTGTTTGAGATTATATATTTACTTTATATATTATTATATATATTATATATTATATATATATATATATATATATATATATATATATATATATATATTATATGTATATATATATATATATATATATATATTTATATGTATATATATATATATATATATATATATATATATATATATATATATATATATATATATATATATACATATATATATATATATATATATATATATATATATATATATATATATATATATATATATATATATATATATTTTATATATATATATATATATATATATATATATATATATATATATATATATATATATATATTTTATGACAGATTATTATGTTATGTAATACAGGTTCGGAGTAATTTATTTCTTCCTTCAAATGCCAATTATATGTTTTATTTCTTACTAAGTTTAATTTTACATTCACCTCTTAGTGAGAATGTATTTTAAAATCAAATAATAATATTGGGCATATATGTATATATATATATATATATATATATATATATATATATATATATATATATATATACATATATATATATATATAATATATATATATATATATATATATATATATATATATATATAATCGAGGGATGTCGATATCCTTAGTTCCTTCGTAACTGGCAGTGATCACAGATTAGTAAGGTGCAAAATTCTTATATAAACAAAAACCATTAGATGCGAGCTCACTAACGGAATACAAAGAAGACTATAAGAGACACAACAATTAGTAAAGGAATCATCACAGCTTCATGAGAATATAAATGAATGGAAGACCGACGAAATTGATAAAAGAAACAGCAGCAAACCACATGACAGTAAAGGAACAAAGGAAGGATGAATTGATACAAAACCACTACTGGAGAAACGGTGAGAACTAATAAGATCCCATAAAAGAAATACGGTGGAATAAGCTGAAATCAGCAGAACTACAAGAAGAATGGCAAAACAGGATATTAGAGAATACCAGGAGAAATGGATAGAAGAATTGAGACAAAAGAATAGATGTCTGAATATATTTAGAAAGGAAAACTCACACAAAAGGGCGATTAACAAACCGATAGATAAAAATAGAAACCGTACAGAAGAAAGACTATACATATGTAAAGTGACAGAAACATTCTATGCAGATCGATACGGATCCAAAGCCGATGAGGAAACTCTGAGAAGATCACGAGAGGACAACCGAAGGATACTTAATATCGGTCTACCAGACATCGAAGTTGAAGAAATTGAAAAAGCTATTAACCAAATTATAAATGGAAAAGCAGCAGGAGAAGACGACATCCTGCCGAAAATACTAAAAGAGGGAGGACTGTCATTATTTAAAGAACTTTAAAAACTCTTCAATAAATGTCTAACCGAAGGAGTGATACCAAAAGATTGAGAAATTGTCATAGTTATATTGATATACAAAAAAAGGGATACAATCAATTTAGAGAACTATAGACCATATGCCACTATCGCAAATATACAAACTATTCATGAGAAGAATCACAAATCGATTAGACAAGAAGTTGGAAAATTACCAACCCAAAGAACAAGCAGGCTTCCGAAAAAGATTTAGCACAATCGAACATCTACACACGGTCAGACAACTTATAGAAAAGGTAACTGAATACATTATCACAGCCTGGATGGCACTTCTCGACTTCCGAAAAGCTTTTGACACAGTGGAATACTGGGCAATTTAGAAAGTGATGAAAAACCAGTCGATCAGTTATGTTAATATACTGACAAAAATCAATGAACAATCGAAATTGAAAGTGAGATTACACGAGGATGTCAAGGAAGTAAAAATAAAGCGACGTGTCAGACAGGGTGATATCATATCACCCAAAATATTCACCCTAGTACTAGAAGATATCTTCAAGAGCCTTCACTGAGAAAACAGGGGACTTACCACATCACTTAAGATTTGCTTTTGATATCGCATTTTTGCCGAAAACGGACTCGAGTTTAAGAGAATTACAAACTAAAGAAAAAAAAGGTCGGTTTAGAGATAACAAAAACCAAATTCATGACTAACGAACAAAGAACCATTAATGACGTAATATCCATACACGGGTAAAAAGTGGAAAAGGTGGATTCGTTTGTATATTTGGGACCAGAAGTTACAATCGGAAAAGTGAATCAAAAACTGGAAGTCAATCTAAGGATACGCCTGGGATCGGTGGCCTACGGTAAAATGAAGCAAGTCTTTTAATCCAAACTGCCTTTAATATTTAAAACTAAAGAATATAACGAATGCATTCTGCCAGTTGCAACATATATATATATATATATATATATATATATATATATATATATATATATATATATATATATATATATATATATATATATATCTATATATATATATATATATATATATATATATATATATATATATATATATATATATATATATAGATATATATTACATATATATCGCCTTACAATCTGAAAAAAAACGAAAAAACGAGAACGGTTTTTGTATTAGAAACGCGGATATAGGAGATTGAGCAGTTCGACAAGAGAAGTTCGGTGTTAAAAAGTAACAAGTTGTGAGCATTAACTCGAACAAAGTTATTAAAAAGTCAGTTTAAAATAAATCCAGACTGTGAGGATGTCTTCAAAAACATTGTTAAAAGTAAAAAGAAATGCAGGACTAGACAAGATAATATATCGGTATGAAGATAGATTTATCAACACGCTCTTCCAAAGAAAGAACTAAACAATAAAATTTTCGACATTTTACATTTTCTATAAGCTCAATAAGAAACGCTTAAAGTGAAAAAAAAATGATAGAGTACTAATACTTAAACTAACTAAAACATATGTGTTCATGGAAACAAAAGTTTTGTTTGCAAAAACGTATTACCATACATACAAAAACAGAAGGCAATAAAGAATTGTTGGTTTTAAATTCTGAAAAGAATATATCCACTCTGACAATGAAACTGTGTATTGTACAAAACCCTGCCGGAAATTCCACAAAACAAAATGTCTTTTAAATACTGTATTTTAATACTGTTTACACAAAAACCATACATCGTTATGAAAATTATAAAAATTGTGAAAAGTAAATCCTACAACATTTTTAATCGATATACTTGAAAATATGTAAGATGCCATATTTGAAAGTCTAAATTTCAGTTAATTTGAGTCGAATCGGACGTTTGCTGAAGTACAATGTATTTTCAATTTTCTGTCTTGTATATATGTATTATCCAAATTTCAATTATTTAATCGAAAAGCCTAACAGTTATAGTGAAGTGCTACCGTTAAGACCTTTACTGAAAACTGATGATCTTGATAATTCGTGATAGTTTTCGTTCAGGTTAGTTCAGGTAAAGCACTCGTGATAATTTTCGTTCAATCTACACCCTGTGGAGAATATTCCGGAATTTATTCAAAATTTTTTGATCAATAGTTTTCAGGATAAGGGGAGGACAGCGATATTTAGCATTTTTTTTTTTAATAATACAAAGAAAAGCTTGCGCAAGTATTACATTATATATATTTTTGATATCGTATTTTACAAGCTTTTGTTTGTCACTCCACTCGATGACCTGGTAAAAATTTTCTTTTCTTACTTCCTATTTCACCATCCAAAACTAACCCCAGTCAAAATTTAACTTTCAAAACTATACGGTTTTTATGAAGCCATCAGTTCCTATATTAGTGTCAAATTTCAACTTTCTATTATTTGACATTTTGGAGACAGGCAGAGAGGCAGACACCGAAGTGATCTTAAAAGTGTTCCGTACGGAACCCTAAAAAAATGGTTAAAGTCGTATATTTTTTGCTCACCTGATGATTCTTATCAATAAAAAAGAGGATCAAAATTCTGTTACAAACATTATTTTATAATGAGCTAATATGTAGTAAGTTAACTAGAGTTTTAATTTATGATTAACATCATAAATACGTGATATGTGCTATAAAATACTGTTTATTGAAATAATTTTTTTCATTAATAATAAACGCACTATACGTACAACCTATTCGCCGGAAAGTTCTATGATAAGTGTTTCATTCGGAAAAATGAACTTATATGTATGATAATGAAATTAAGATGCCACCTTAAAAAGGTTTTATGTAACATAATGAAATTTCATATGTAACTAAAACTGGAAATAATTTACTTTTTTAATAAAAAATAATTGAGTTTTGTTTCCAATCTGGAAAATCAACTATATATGAAATAACAAGTATACCGTTTAATTCTTAAATGTAACACACAACTATAACTATTATGCTTTTCGATTAAATGATTGAAATTTGGATAATACATATATAAAAATATAGAAATTTGTTTTATCTAAAAATTCATTATAATTTAGCAAACACTCGATTTGACCCAAATTAACTTAAATTTAGACTTTCAAACATAGCAACTTACATATTTTCAAGTATATCGATTAAAAATGTAGCAGGAGTTACTTGTTACAAATTTTCATAATTTTCATAACGTTGTATAGTTTTTGTGTAAACGGTATTAAAATAAAGTATTTAAAAAACATTTTGTTCTGTGGAATTTTCGGCATTTTTTACAATACACAGCCTCATTGTCAGCATGGATACATTCTTTTCAGAATTTTACCAACAGTTCCTTATTTCCTTCTGTTTTTGGTAAACGTAATACGTTTTTGCAAACATAATTTTTGTTGACATGAACACTTATGTTTTATTTAGGTTAAGTGTTGGTACTCTATCATTTTTTTTCACTTTAAGCGTTTCTTACTGAGCTTATAGAAAATGTAAAATGTCGAAAATTTTATGGTTTAGTTTTTCTTTGGAACAGTGTGTTGATAAATCTATCTTCATACCGATATTTATTATTTTGTTTACTCCTACATTTTTTTTTAAACTTCTAAGAATGTTTTTGAAGACATCCTCATAGTCTGGATTTATTTTAAACTGGCTTGTAATAACATTGTTCGAGTTAATGCTAACAACTTGTTTCTTTTAACACAGGACTTCTCTTGTTGAACTGCTCAATCCCCTATAACTGGGTTTCCCATAAAAAAACCGTTTTTTTACAGATTATAAGGCGATATACATACATACATATATATATATATATATATATATATATATATATATATAATATATATATATATATATATATATATATATGTATGTATGTATGTTACAATAGAGGTTTTCACGGATGGTGGAATGTAATGCATTAAAATTTCGGGTTTCAATCCGTTCTTCTAACAATTAATATGCACGACGTTTCGCCAAAATCTTATTTGGCATTTTCAAGTGCTCTCTCCCGCTGCTGCTGCCGCTCGAAGCTAACTCCAGCTAGCTTCGAGCGGCAGCAGCAGCAAGATCACGGTATCGAGTAGTAGCAGCAGCGGGAGCACTTGAAAATGCCAAATAAGGTTTTGGCGAAACGTCGTGCAAATTCATTGTTAGACGAACGGATTGAAACCCGGAATTTTAATGATTTATGTATATATATATATATATATATATATATATATATATATATATATATATATATATATATATATGTAATCGTTGTTGAGGTCTGCCAGTACTTTTCCGCTCCAGCTATTAGTATTTCTGGCCACGTGGCCAGCCCAGTCCCATTTGAGGCAGGATATCCTTTCTGTCATGCCGTGGACCCCTGTTTTTTTCTTGATCCAATTGTTTGGTGTGCAGTCCCTAAATGGCATACCTGAGATTTTCTTTTCAAGTGCTTTCTGCGTGTCAGATCTCAAGTTTCGCTACCATATGTTGTTAGTGGTAGAATGGATTCGTTATATGTTTTAGTTTTAAATTTTGAAAAGCAGTTTGGATTAAAAGACTTGCTTCATTTTTACCGTAGGCCACCGATCCCAGGCGTATCCTTCGATTGCCTTCCAGTTTTTGATTCACTTTTCCGATTGTAACTTCTGTCCCAAATACACAAATGAATGCACCTTTTCCACTTGTTACCCGTGTATGGATATTACGTCATTAATGATTGTTTGTTTGTTCGTCATGAATTTAGTTTTTGTTATCTCTAAACAGACCTTTTTTGCTTCAGTTTGTAATTCTTGGAGCATTCCTTTAAATTCGATTTCGTTTTCGGCAAAAGTGCGATATCAGGAGCAAATCTTAAGTTGTTGAATCCCTCTCCGGATACGTTAAGTCCCCTGTTTTCTCAGTGAAGGCCCTTGAGGATATCTTCTAGTATCAGGGTGAATATTTTGGGTGACATGATATCACCCTGTCTAACACCTCTCTTTATTTTTTCTTCCTGGGTATCCTCATGTAATTTCACTTTCAGTTTTAATTGTTCATTGATTTTTGTTAGTATGTTAATATATCTTTAATCGACTCTTGCGTTTTTCATCGTTTTCTTAATTGCCCAGTATTCCACTGTGTAAAAAGCTTTTCGGAAGTCGACAAGTGCCTTCTTGTCTAATCGATTTGTGATTATTCTCATGAATAGTTTGTATATTTCCGATAGAACTTATTAGCATCTAGTTCTCCAAATTGCTAGGATCTACTTTTTTCTATAAAACTATGACAGTTTCCCAGTCTTTTATTATTACTGATTAGATATTTATTGAAGAGTTTTTTGAGCTCTTTAATTAATGGCGGTTCTCCCTCTTTTACCATTTCCGGCAGGATGTCGTCTTCTCCTGCTGCTTTTCCATTTTTAATTTGGTTAATGGCTTTTTCAGTTTCTTCAACTTCGATATCTGGTAGATTTTCGGAACCGGTATTAAGTATCCTTCGGTTGTCCTCTCTTGATATCAGAGTTCCCTGATCGGCTCTTCAACCGTATAGATCTGCATAGAATGTTTCTGTCACTTTACGTATGTATTGTCTTTCTTCTATAGGGTTTCCATTTTTGTCTATCAGTTTTATAATCTCCATTCTGTGCGAGTTTTCCTTTCTGAATATGTTCAAACCCCTATTCTGTTCTATCAGCTCCTCTATCCATTTCTTCTGGTATTCTCTAATATCCTGTTTTGCCATTCTTCTTGCAGTTCTGTTAATTTCAGCATATTCCACTGTATTTCTTTTATGGGATCTTATTAGTTCTCTCCATTTCTACAGTAGTTGTTTTGTCTAAATTTATCCATTCTTTGTTCCTTTAGTGTCATGTGGTTTGCTGCTGTTTCTTTTATCAATTTTGTTAGCCTTCCATTCATCTATATTCTCATGAAGCTGTGATGATTTCTTTGTTAACTGTTGTGTTAGTTGTCTCTTATAGTCTTCTTTGTGTTCCTTCAGTGAGCTTGCATCTAATTGTTTTTATTTGTTACTGAATCTCCTGGCTCCTTTTAGTTTTCCATTTATAAGGATTTTGCACCTTACTAGTCTGTGATCACTGCCAGTTGCGAAGGAACTAAGGACATCGACATCTTGGATTATGTGCTTGTGGTATGTTAGCACGTAGTCTATCTCATTCTCAATTTTACCATCTGGGCTTATCCAGGTCCATTTTTTGTTCGATCTTTTTTTTTTAAAGCTGTTTAGTGCGTAGAGTTGTTCTTTTTCTAAGTAGTTAGTCAGCATGTTACCTCTTTCATTCCTAGTACCAAGTCCAAATAGGCTAATGTATTTTGATTCGCTGTATGTACCTCCTATTTTTGAGTTGAAATCTTCTATAACCAGGGTGTATTTCGTTCTATTTTCTGTCAAGCCTTGTGATATTTTTTTTATACAATGTTTTGACCCTGTGTGCGTAAATTTGGATTATTTTTATCGTTATGTTGGAAGTAATTCTAATGGTAGTGTATATTACCCTTTCTGCTATTGCTTTCAGTGTCTGTATTTTAGGAGTTAAGCGGTTATGAACCAGGATTTCTACGCCGGCGGTATCGTTTTGTTCATTCCCACTGGAGGAACAAGTTTCCTTCTTACTTCCGATATTCCTAGGACGTCCCATTTTATCTTGTTGAGCTCGTTCTCCAGTTCAATCAGCCTTTCCTCATTTCCTAGGACCAAGCGTTATAAGTAGCTATATGTAGTTGGCGGCCTGATCTAACCCAGGGATTCTTAGCACCCCCCGTTCGTTAACTTGTCTGGCCGCTGCCTTGATCAGGGTTAGTCGAACCCCTGGAGACTGGCGGTCTTGTGTGTTTTTTCACATCCATTAATTTGAGAGGTTTGGCCCTAAATCACCACGTTGGCTAGACGTCTTGGTGAGTGCAGGATTCACCCGCCTCTAACCTGAGGAACCGTCGCTGTTTGTAGCCGCCCACTCTGAGTTAGACGCTGCAGTGCCTGTTTAGTTCGCGGGAGGTATTTCATCTCCCTCCTACTACCTATATCTAGGCAGCTATCCTCGATCGACCACCTGAGGACGCGGCCTCTAGGGGCTACAGGCTCCCCTGAGGGTATATATATATATATATATATATATATATATATATATATATATATATATATATATATATATATGATTCCCACAGTTTTGGTGCTAAATATAGGGAATAATTTTTCAATCTACAGTACTAGTACTGCTTCATTCCCAACAATTTTTCTTCCATTTTTTTAATACTCGTATTTAATATTCATTACATGTCATATTTTAATAATTACTCTAATCTTGTTGAAATTAATAATGAGATGGATAACGAAGTTATTTCATGAGATAAGAGATCATATAATTTTAAATTTACAATACCTCTAAAAAAACTTGGAAAACACCCTCTATTTATTTCAGTGGGATCTCTAGTTTTAAATACCCTTACTTTACTTAATTATCTTCTCGCAAATATTTATTTTCGCAAAAGAAGCAAAAACAGGTTGAACCCAGGCAGGAAAAACAACTAAACTATTTATCATTGTGCACAAAGCCATCATTAGTTTAAACATGGCACGAGTTTGGGTCAAACCCAAAGGGGCAACAGCTGTGTTTTATTTCATCCCCTGTAACAATTCAACTATATATATAAACAACGAAACAGAAAGAAAGTACGAAAGTGATATAAATGACAAGAACGGGAAAATGTGTAAAATATATTTTTATTTTCCTTTGTTGTCAACAACAGGTTGAATCATGGCGGTTATGCTATTTTACATATATATGGGGTGTGCGCTCTTTGGTTTCAAATGCTCACCTAGCTGATCGATAAAAGTATAACATAAATATTAATAATTTAAGACTTAAGAAATACATAATTAGATTTTTAGAAACATAAAAGGGCTTTAAACGTTTCTAGGATATCTAGAATGATCATTTGCATATAGAGAGATAGGAATTATTGTAGGACTCGCCCACAGAAGCCAGGCTTCGCTCTAGTAGAATGTTTCAGTGCAACTAAATTTCTGAGGACCACCTAGACCGCTTACGCTCTGAGCACCCACCTTATCTCTATCGCCAGTTGCGTTCGTGTAAAAAGCTAAATTTTAACTGATTCCTTATACTCACAATTTTTATTGATTTTTTAGATTATAAGTATACAACACCACAGTTCGTTTAAAATTGGGATTTCAATACAAAGAGAAAAATGTAGTTAAGAAAGTCGGTAATAAAGAATGCTCTTGTACTGAAAAACATCGATAGTGACCTGAAGAGAGAATAAGTAGTAATATAGGTGATGATAGTAACAAAAATACTGAATTTTAATATACATCAGAAAGGGTACGTTGTGATAAATAGATTCCGAATGTTATTTAAGATTCATTTTTTTTTATAAGTAAATAATGCTACAACATCAAAAATTAAACAATTAAATAAATAGCTAGTAGTAATAGGTATACAGAGTGCGAGAAATAATTTTTGAGACGGATGTTGTGAATATCAAATGAATCTTATTTTAACTCGATGTACTCTTTACAATTTTAATAGTGACTGAAATGAGTTTTTAGCTAAGCTAGTAAGTGCTTTCAAGGAACATGTAGAAGATTTTGAATGACCTCCATATCACAGCACAAGTTTGTTTTAATTTTTGGAAAAATGAAATGTCACAAGGTGCTAATGCAGCTAAATATAGGGAATATTTTAATATACAAATAAGCAGTGAAGTATGACTTTAGAATTAGGGTCGGAGACGTCGAGTTTTTTTTTTTTGCTTACGGTGATTATTCTCCACTTCGATTTGTATGCGCTTCATATTTAATCATATCTTGTCACCAATAACAACTGATTTTAGAGAGTTTTGATTATTTCTAAGGGCTCGTGATAAATCTCTGAAATAATGCACTCTCAATAACTTATAAAATTAATTGAAAATTTATGGAACAAATTCTGAACCTAAGTTGTACCCAGATCTTCTATCAAAATAGTCTAAGTTATTTTCCTGTTCTTCCATTAATTTTAATAAAGTATTGCGGTTCTCTGCCACAAATTCACAAATTTTTTGAATTATCCCTAATGTTTGAACTATTATTAGTCTTCCTATTAGTCTTTCAGCTGTTATATTCTAACTAAGAAACTCTTATGCTATCCGGTATTTTCATTATTTTAAGGTTTCTGTGGTACTTGTGAAAATTTTTGCATGAAATTTAATTACAGCTTCTTGTTCCATGGTATAATTTCCATAATGAAATTTCTTGACTGTTAAATAAAATGGGGTATCTATAGTGTTAAAAATTACATATTGAATAACATGGCATCGCTAAGTTATGATATACAGCACCATTGTGGAAAATTGGGAATATGGAATCTTGGGCACAATGACACTATTCAGTATATATCACCACTACATCAAACACTTTATTTATGACTAGTCAATCATCGCTCCTGATGAAGCTAAAATGGTTAGCGAAACGCGCGTCTAGTTCAAAAATAAAGTGTTTGGTGTAGTAGTGATATATACTGAGTAATTAATCTTTCTCATAAATCGAAACTCAATTTTGGCTTCTGATATTCTTCTTCTTCAAATTTTATTAAAATATTCTCGGTTCTATACTTCTTTCATATTTTTATTTTCGAAAAAGATATTTACTAAAATAGGCTACAACGACCAAAAATTAATTCTATTTAAATATTTAAAATTCTCTCATTAGGTCATTGGTTAACGTAGATTATTTTATTGATAATTTCTGATTGCACAGGACACAACGAAATTTTGAAAATTTATGAAGGCTTCTGTAATTTTTTTTAGGTCACTAATATTCAATTCTAGCATGTGTAGAGGGGGTAGTCTTATCAAGGCGAAAGATGAGTACATTGATGTAGGCGTATCAAGAACTAGTATAATTAGTGAACGCCTTTAGTAGTCATTATCACATTCTGATTGCGGATTGCTTTGATGCTTTTGCTTGTAAACAAGCTATGGAAGAGAAATCTTAATCTCCAATTCCATTTGAATTGTGCTTTTTAAAATAATTCACCATCGACTTGGTCTTCGTCTTCACGGTCTTTTTTTAGTACGCCACTAAATCTGTTAATGTAACGCAGTGATATTTTACCAACCTCAATATAGCTATAACTTCCGCCGGTAATTCGATCACAAGCGGTACCGAAATTTTAACAAGCGAGTGGATACATCAGTCTACAAACCTCCAGGTAAAAGCCTAAATTTAGAAATGCCAGCAAAATTCGGGAACCAGAAAACCCAACTAATCATAGGAGATTTTAACTGCCATAGCATCACGTGGGGTTATAATGAGACCGACGGGAATGAAGAGCTCCCGGAAGAGTGGACGGAAATGAATAACTTCTTCCTCCTGCATTAATCAAATCTACTAAACTCTTTCAGTAGCAAAATCTGGAAACGGGGCTATAACCCTGGTAACTGCTTTGTCAGCAGTAACATTGCAGACTGCTGCAGTAAAAATGTCTATGAAGCCCTCCCAAAAGCACAACATAGGCCCGTCGGTATTCGGGTGTAATCTTCCGTTAAAACCACGAAAATACCATTTCGAAGAAGGTTTAATTATAAGAGGAAATCTATGAAGAGGTTGTAAACTAAATATGAAGAACTGTACGTAAAGGACCTGGTCAATGACGAAATGATAGCTTGCGGTTCTACACTAATGACAGCATCTAAGAGGCATATCATGTGTGCCTCACAATACGACTCAAAAAATAATCGATGAAAAACTATTTGCCTGTTTTTAGTGTTCCGTACGGAACACTTATAAGATCACTTCGGTGTCTGCCTGTCTGTCTGTGTGTCTGTCTGTCACACCCGATTTTCTCCGAAACTATTTGACATAGAAAGGTGAAACTTGGTAATAATATAGGAATTGATGGCCTCATCAGAGCCATGTAGTTTTGAGAATTAAATTTTGACTTAAGGGTTAGTTTTGGGGGGTGAAGTCGGAAGTGAAAAAAAAATTTTTTTACTAGGTCATCGAGTGTGGTGTCAAATGAAAGCTTGTGAAAACACGAGTAAAATATATATATATATATATATATATATATATATATATATATATATATAAAATATTATACTTGCGCACACTTTTCTTTGTATTATTTTTAAAAATTCGCGAAAAATCGCTGTCCCGGGCCTTATCTCGAAAACTACTTATCAAAAAATTTCGAAAAAATTCTGGAATATTCTCCACGGGGTGTAGATTGAACGAAAATTATCACGAGTGCATTACCTTTAATAATTTATATGGTATATAAAAAAAACAAAAATTTCAAGGTCATCAGATTTCAGTAAAGATTAGAAACAAACTTTGTTGAAAACTCATTCGGGGTGTGTTTTGTGAAGTTACTGATCATTTTATACCACCGTAACATAAATTTTGACTTAAGGGGTGACTTGAGGGGTGAAATCGGAAGTGAAAAAAAATTTTTTTTACTAGGTCATCGAGTGTGGTGTCAAATGAAAGCTTGTGAAAACACGAGTAAAATATATATATATATATATATATATATATATATATATATATATATATATGTAATACTTGCGCACACTTTTCTTCGTATTACTTTTAAAAAATCGCTGTCTCCTACCTTATCTCGAAAAGTACTGATCAAAAAATTCTGAAAAAATTGTGGAATATTCTCCACGGGGTATAGATTGAACGAAAATTATCACGGGTGCATTACCTTTAATAATTTATTTGGTATATAAAAAAAAAACAAAATTTCAAGGTCACCAGTTTTCAGTAAAGTTTGGAAACAAACTTTGTTGAAAACTTATTTGGGGTGTGTTTTGTGAAGTCACTGATCATTTTATACCACTCTAACAAAAATTTTTATTTTAAAAAACAATCAACGTACGGAACACTAATTGTGCAAGTTCAACTTGCACTTGACCGGTTTTTTTTTAAATTATGTTTTAGTAAAATCTTTGCACTCCGCAGACATATCTTTGAAAAACTCCTCCTCAGCAACTGTTGAGCTTTTGTGAAAGTTGGTGGCGACATAATTTCGGCATTCGTCGTGCATATTCTTGAACTGTGTGATCGGTCTAATTATGAATGAGCTTAAAACTCTTCTAACAAAGCGTCTAACCAGACATATTTAAATTTTCTTTATAAAAGACTTCCATCGGCTGGAAAATTGTAACTTTTGGCCGGAGTCAAGAAAATTTTAAATAACTCTTCCTTTTTGTCCGTCCTTAGTTGCAAAGTTCATCTTACATAAAGGCTCAGGTCATTTTCGTGGCAGCCATCATTATCTTCAATTACGGAATTGGCTTCAGAGGCAGAAATTTATTCAGAGGAGAATCCGACCAGTTACTTCCACTCTTTCTGAAGAATTTGAAAGTTTCCGGTATCAGTTTTGGACCAACTTTGCAATTTAGTTTCCGTAGCTTATCTTAGCTTACACTACCACTGTCACGACCATTTTTATTTTTCAGAGATATTGTCGCTGCAAAACACAGATACATTAGTATTAGTACGCCAACTACAAAAATAATATAAGTCAGAATAAATTATTCCATGTTGAGTATAAAAATATAAAAATAAAGAATATAATGCTCTAAAACCTGAACTAAAAACAGTATCCCCTCATTTCACTTCCATTATGAATTTTATACAGCCTGTCCCAAAATTTACTGAACGTCATTGTTTTCGAATGCTCAAATTTTCCATTCCAAAGTGTGCCACTTGTCAGTGATGAATTGTTTAAAAGCACTCACAAACGAACAATCAAACATACACAGCTTGCAAGCTGTGGAATGCTGCTCCCATGTTTGGGGCTCCGCTCCCAAACATACACTGCATTTGTTGGATTCTATTCAGGGAAGAGCTGTTCGTCTGATTGGTGACCCGGAACTGACCGGCGGCCTTGATTCGCTGGAACATCGAAGAATGGTTGGCGACTTGAGTCTATTCTACAAGTATTTTCATGGAAATTGTTCGGAGGATGTGGCCCGTTCAATTTCTCCCAGAGCGGTGCTTGTTAGAAATACACGTCGCGCTGATACTTCACATCTGTATGAGGTTCAGCTTGTTACTCCTCGTACAAAACGCTTTTCAAGAAGTCTTTTATGGATAACATCATCCCTTTGGAATAATTTTCCCAGGACTGTGTTTCCCACCGAATACAATTTGCAGCGATTCAAGCAACGTGAATCGCTTTTTTCCGCACACGTGTCGCTCCTGTAGCGCTTTAGGGACCTCCCTGCAGCACGTGTGCTAGACCCATAAAAAAAAGCAGGAGCATGATGGAAATTTTCAAACACAAATTCTTATTTAAGATTTAGTTTAGAAAAATATGCTCTATTTTATTCTGGAATAAAAAATTGAGGATTCTATAAAAAGTTATTGCTGGAGAATTCGTTTTGGTACTCAGCTAAAAATAAATTTATGACCTTTTGTCGAAAAAGTCGTATCTGTCTTAGAATTCGAGATAAATATAAAGTTAATTTTAGGACACCCTGTAGTCCGTACATAACATTTTTTTATAACGCTGCTACTAAAGAACTTTTACTTCAAAAATATAAGGAATGATGGAATAGAGTAACTAATTAACATTCAAGGTCGTCGAAAATATAAAGTCTATGGAATTTAATCACAATATTACTGTTTATGACCACTCATCAATTGAACAGTTGTCTTTGTACTTTAAAAGTTGATAATCGTAACGCAGTTGACGCACTTGAAACGCTCTGATTCTGCGCTTATATACTAGTAAGCTTCGCTAGAAAGATCTGGAAGTCTCTAGTATGTTGAACAGTTTTGACGCTATTTAGCTTTGAGAACATTCTAGTGTAGTCATGCGTTCTCAAGGGCATTGGGGACAGTACTATGCAGTTGTTGACAGAACTGTTAGTTCATGAGCGCTATCTGTTAATCAATTAGATTTGTTTACTGTGATTCAAAACAAAATAGAAACTCAACTAGAGATGCACTAAGCAGACCTCTTGTACTCGTAATATAAATTTGGTAATGAATTTAAAAATAACATTAAAAATTATTCTCAGGTATTATCTTCATCATTCGGTTGCTTAATGATATTGTTTTTAACAAAACCTCGAGATATTTTAGTTGATTGTTCGGTTTAAATGATTAATTATTCACTACTCTGCTCCTCGCTGGCTACGACCATGATGTTAACCATAACAGAATGGTTCATATTTACATCAAAAAGATACTAATAGGAAAAGAAACAAATATCACGTAAACATTTTAGTAAACTACATATGCTTTTGTAATTACGATGGTCGATTATTATGAAATATAATTTAGTATCTTCTTTTCAAATCAAAATAGTTAATTAAAGTAAATCAGTTTTTTTATAAACGTTATTTAGCAGTAACATTTTGTTTTCCCAGGAGAATGTTAAGCCAAATTAATTTTCATATTTTTTACATTTTTGATTAAATTCGCATATTTATAAATCACGCAAAAAGAGAAAAATATAATTTTTTTTTCAAAAAAACACCCACATCGGCACTTATTTAATGATTTGAAATTCCCTTTTGATAAACCGCATGTTTTATTTTAGCATATTATTTATCGAACAAACTTTTGATTTAAATGGAGTCTAGCAGGATATGTTTGGAAGAAAAGTCGATAATATCACTTCAAAAGTTCGACGATGGCCGAATTTGATGCCTGACTCTGAGTTCTTTTTTTATTAAATGATATTAAACGACCTTAAATTTATTTTTGGTCAGTCTCTTTGTCTGCCTGTTTGCAAGATAACTCTTGAACGAATTGGTTATCGATTTCAAATTTGGTACATCTATAATACCTAAAATAAAAATGGAACCTATAATTTCTTAGCAATGTTACTTTAGGAGAAAGAGGTGAAAGGAGTCGGGGTAGATAAATAATAATATTTTTATTATGAGAACTTATCGCGAGTTTTCTGTGAGATAGTAACCTAATGTTAAGTATTATTGTTTAAATCAAACATATAAGAAGGTTAAGGAAGTTGCTTCGTATATATCGTGTTATAGGTCGTTATTTATGGGGAATGAATTAAAGAAGATTAGTGGAATGTTATTTTGAGGATTCTTGGAGTTAAGGAATCTGAAAAGTGTGTTATTTTTTTATTATTTTTAATTTCAAATAGAAATAGTATGTAAAGATAAATGTTTCAGTTCCAAATGTCACAAATGTTTCAAATTTTTTGTGATTAATATCTTACCATGAAATTGTTATACTTTAAAATATATTGTTTTGGTTAGTTATTCTTTAGTGCAGGAAAGTCAAATTTAGTACTTATATGAAAACTACATGTTTGCAATGGTGTTACTGGAAAATTACTTTATCATTTTTTTTACGGCTCTTGTAAACTAGATGATTATATATGATACTTTAATATATTTTGAAACATATACTACTGCAATTTTTTCATGTTCTTAGATTACAAGTAAACATAGTTGCTAATATCTCTTTGTTGATTTATTAGTTTCTCACTTTGTTGGCGCGATAATTCACAAATGGAATAAAATATTAATTTCAAATTTAATACATGTTTTCGCTTTTTTTTTGCTAAAAATTAAATTAATTTTAAGCATAATTAAAAGGGGTTACATGGGTTTTAAGGCTAAAAAAAAGCATATTTTCTCCAATTTATTTTTAATATAATAAAAGATTTATTTTATTCAAACTTTTAAGCATATAAAAGAACAGCATTTAAACAATATTTTCTGAAATTTTCGTTTAAAAATTTTGAAAATTCAGTTGTTCGGATCTAATTTTCGGAGATCTTTTGGAAAATATTATCCTGGCGGTAGGCAGGATAACTCATGATAGCTTTATCTGATATCAAAAAACCAAATATTTTCTGTTAGCAGGTGAGTGTAGCTCGTAATTGAGCGAAGGATTTAAAAAAAAATTGAAATTTGAATTTTTGGTATAGTTGTATACAAAAAGGTACAATTTTCGGTAAAATTATCACCACTTATTGCCTTGTAAAATAAGTTGTGATAAAAAAAAACCTTTGTCTAATCACTAGTCAATCCTATCTAAAAGAAGTGTGCAAAATTTCAATAAAATCGGTGCATTAGTTTTTGAGAAATCGTGCCTACCGACTTCAGAAAAAGAGTTTCGAGAAAAAGGCAATCAAAGATTTAAGTAGAAATAAAACGGAGAATTTTTTTTTTTAAACTTACATAGAATTGTCGTGTCTATATTTATATATATTGTCCCAAAAAGTTTTATACAAATGTATATATACATATATATATATATATATATATACAAATATATATATATATATATATATATATATATATATATATATATATATATATATATATATATAATATATATATATATATATATATATATATATATATATATATATATATATATATATATATATATATATATATATATACAAATATATATATACATATATATATATATATATAATATATATATATATATATATATATATATATATGTATATATATATATATATATATATATATATATATATATATATATATATATATATACATGTATATAATATAATATTCTACAGCAACCGTTTTGATTCATATTTACAAAAAAAAGACAATAAATCACAAAGATAATTCGGAACATTAGCAAGAAATGTTTATTTTTTTTAAAATTATGCCCTCTACTATATAGTACTATTAAAAAAAGAAAGGAATACTGATTTAAAGTGTTCTCTGTAATTAGATTTTTATTCTATTTAAAGATCCGCTTTACGTAAAAGTTTTAATGGATGATTTAACTCCTCTCTTTCTTACACGTTTTCCTTTGTATCTTTGGATAAATATTGCATGGAAACCATCATATATAAGGTTTTATATTTAACTGATGTTATTGTTCATATTTTATGTTAAATGGAGGCAAAATTTCATATAAAAGCTTACGCAAGATAAACCCCATGAGACCAGTTTATGTTGTTATAAAGAGCGACGTAAATATACAGAGGAAAGAAAGCTGGCAGAGGATTGAGGGAGAAGTTGAGATGTATTGACTTGTAGTTAATATGGTCCTCTAAATTTAATTTATTCACCACGGTTGCCTTTACGTGTTAACATTTTCATTTGTGTATATTATTTCAGGTGAAAATTCATTAAATACATATTTTGTTAATAATTAAAATAAAAACAATTGACTCTCTGTAATGATGTTTTTTTTTTGACCGGCGCGGCGTGGCATCGCAGCTGTTAAACAAGAGTATCTATATCTATATGATAGTTTCAAAAGTTTATAGGCTAGGTTTTTTGTCAGATTTTGGGAGTTAGATTTTGATATAAAAAAAGTATTATCATTGTTATATCTTTATTGTTTAGTTGTTTGTTTATATATATATATATATATATATATATATATATATATATATATATATATATATATCTATTATATATATATATATATATATATAATATATATATATATATATATATATATATATATGTATATATATGTATTTAACTATTAAGAACCTATAGCCTATCGAATTCCAAGATACAGAGTGTGCTTCATGGAATCTATTTAGTTGTTACTAAGGAATAAAAATATTAATAAATAAAACTGGTGAGCTAAAAAGAGCATAATATACTAGGTGAAATTTCTAAACGTCAAACTAAACTGAACTAATTTGCCTGAGCAATGTGAGAGAATTGAGAATAACCTTTTTCATCATCTTCATGATAAGCTGGCTGAGATGAACATAATTATTATGATTTTGGCGTCAAGGCTTTCACACTCCCTCGTCGGGGAACATTGACATATACCAAGTATGCTAAGACAGCATAAGGATTGACCTCTATGGAGGCTCTGTCTATGTTATCAGGCCCCGGTTAACGTTGTACCTTCTCACTGCCTTCTGCTTAGCCTTGTAGATATACTCAATAAATGTATTTTCCCAGTAAATTGTTATTTTGGAATGTTAATGTCGAACAACGACGCGTGTCTTGAAGATTTATCCACTAATGCAATGTCTGGTCTCCTGTGTGCGACTGTTTGGTTTGTTAAGACAATTTGATCTCAGTAGATTTTATAGGTCTGGTCTTTTCAAGCACTGGTTCAAAGGCGAAATGGTAATACGGTATTTTATCTTTTTGTAGCAGTTTTTTTTTACGATAAATTTAAAAATCGATGGACGAATTCCTGCAGAAAAGGCTCCTTCCTAGACTGGCATTCTAAAAACTCACACCCAGTTTAAAAATCAAATATCGGGAAGTAACTATTTTCCACAAAAAAGAATGAAACAAAGTATGGGTGTTATTTTCTACATCCACAGAACAGAGGACGTATGACCCTTTGTTCCACCTTGGCTACCCCATATACGCAAGTAACTGTTTAAAATATTAATCCTTCCTGTACTTTAATATATTAATATTTGCAGTCCAAAAATAATTTATTTTATGCATTTTATAGGGCCAAACTAAAAAGAGACAATTATCACGAAATAAAAAGACAAAAAATACGATAAAATAAAACTATCGACTAAAAATCATTTTCTTTCACAAAACCTTTATTTTTATTCCCAGGAATTCTTAAAATTAAATTTTCGAGGTAAGCGAGTATCCATATAAATCTCTCAGGTATCGTGAATGGTACAATTCTTTAACCATACACATATTCGAATTTCCTGCATAGTTTAAATTTCTTACGTATGCAAAACACAATTTAACTTCCGTCTAGAATACTACCAATCATTTATTTTGGTTTTAAACTGTAAATAGCTTGCTTGGTTTTTGGTACAAAAAGTTTCGTCGAAGTGTGGTGGAAACTTTATCTCGTAATTTGTTATATATATAGTGTACATTAGTGTAAAATCTGTGGCATATTTCTGAATACAATTAACTAAAAAATTAGACAAGAATATCTAATGAGAACAATAGGATAAAATGAACAAAAATCAATATATCAAAATATTATAGTTAAGTTTTAAAGTAGATTTCTATATATATATCTATATATATATATATATACTATTTCTATATATATATATATATATATATATATATATATATATATATATATATATATATGTATATTATTAAAACGAAATCACAAATTTACATAATCACAACTAAACCTACGTTCAGAAACACAACGGAAACTCATCCTAAAATATTAAAAACAAACTAATAATCGAAACTACAGAAATGAAAATAGTGCAGAGTATAGAGAAAAATACTCCACTGGATAACGAGAGAAGTGCCGACATTAGACAGTCATGCAGAATAGTTAATATAAATCTTTGGAATCTAAATAGAAACATATAGTGGAACAAACCTGCAAGTAAGATCGTTCTTGAACGATGTGGAGCTTAATTTTGTTTGCATGATATAAAAGAGAGATAGTTCGGTAATTTTCAAAGACGTTGCGTGGGCCTTTCTTGTGAAGCGGTACATATATTGTTTGTGTTCATTCTTTAGGTCATTTACCTGTTGTTCAGATCTTATTATATATTTCGTGAATAGAGTTAACACCAGTCTCTCCTGTCGCTTCAACCATTTCAGGCACAGTTCCATCCACCCTTGAGGATTTATCATTGTTTAGTTTTTTCATAGTTAATTCCACCTCATTCCTGATAATAAGTGGCTCTAGATTTCCCAAATTCAGTTGTTTGCGATGGTTATTTGTACTTCCCAATAGCTTTTGACAGTACTCGCGTCATCCTTTGGTTACTTTGCTGTCAAAATTTGCCCAGTGCGGTACAAATTTTGGTGTGAATGTATTCGCTAACTGATTTTTTTAAACAGTTTCGTGTTTTTGTGAGTGCTGTTTTATTTCTTCACAAGCTTTGGCTATATATTGGTTTTTGTCTTACGTAGGAGCTTTGTTTATTGTTTTTATTAAGTTATTGTGTTTTATTTATGTTTCTTCGTTGAGACCTTTATACTTTAGTAGTTGGCGCTCTTGTAGTAGTTTCTAAGATGATGGAAATATACACGGTCTTTTCGGTTCTGATTTCATATCGTTGTAAGTGGACGCTACTGATTAAATGACTTCGTTTTTATTTACAGTACATTAGAGCTTAATGATTTTCTTTCGTCTTGTGTTATTTGCTTCATATTGTGGGTATCATTTTTAGTAAATTTTGACTTTGATCTATGGTGCCATCTAATTGAGAGTATTGTTGGGCTTAGAGATCTTTGGAGTTTGAGGCGTATTTCTGTTACAAGAGCGTTGTGATGGTTACCGTAGTCCATTCTTGGGTATGTTCTTGTATCTCTTATCGATGTTTTCTAGTAGCTTCTGACTAAAATGTAGTCTATCTGAATACATGTTTTGCCATCTGGGGATTGCCAGATGTATAGGTGGCGCTTGTGGTGTTTGAAATTTAAGTTCGTTATAAGCAAAGTTATTTTCTGCGCAAAATTTCATTAGTGTGTTTTTTCTCTCATTTCGTTCTCCTAAACCACACCTGCCTACTATGCTTCTTAAATCATTATCCTATTCAGTTTTGCCAATCCTTGCGTTGAGATCACTAAGGAGTAGTAGAATTTCCCTATTAGTGAGCCTATTGATAATGTCACTTAGTTGTCATAAAAGTTCTATGTCCGCATTCGGTGTTTGAGCTGTAGGAGCGTAAACCTGTATAGTATTTAAGTTTACGGGTGTTGTTTGAATTCTGGCTATCATAATTCTGTCATTCTGCCTCGTAATTTCAGACCGTGTGTTTTATGTATTTGTTTACTATTATAGCCACTCCATTGCAAGATGTTTTTTCGTTACCTGAGCAGATTATGAGATTACCATTGGCTGATATAAAATGGCCTGACTTTGACCGATGAGTTTCAGACATACCCACAATGGCTATGTGATTTCTTCAAGAATACGTAGCTTGCTAGGCTTATTAGGACCTCTAATGTTCCATGTGCGTATGTTTATCAAATTACTGTTTGATTCACCACCGGTAGCATATTTTCCGATTGCCCATATTTTTACGGCCAGTAACCCATTTCGTACTTGCTGTCCTGAAACCGAAGCGCCGACTGCTAGTCTGGTCGCATAGCATACCATTCCCAGTTCCATCTACGATCATAACAGAGGTTTTCTTGGGAAGGAGTTATCGCAGTAGGTTCCCGCTTTTTCCTGCGAAAGAGATCAGCCGTTCCTAATATGGAAGCAGACGCTGTTTACAGCCGCCCACTCTGGATTAGATGCTGCTGTTACGGACTTGACGTTCTTAGCTTCACCCCTATCGCTTCGAGATTTTACCGGCAAGGATGACTAATAAGCTACGCTACAGCCGGTATCGCTCCCTGGGTGTTGGAGGTTACTGAGTCCTCTTACCGACGATGGTGAAAGTCCCCGAGTACTATTATACTATTGCCAAAATTAATCGTTGCCTTACCTTTTTCCAATTTTTCTTTATTGATTTTGATAAGGGCACCACATCAGGTGCTGAAACGTTAATATTTTGTTTTTTAATGACAAAAATATTGTTTTCTGACGAAAAATAAAATATAAGCATAAATTTGCTGCAAATATAGAAATTCTATTCATTTTATAATTATCTTGAATATATATATATATATATATATATATATATATATATATATATATATATATATATATATATATGTATATATATATATATATATATATATATATATATATATATATATATATATATTTATATACCTTATAAATAAAAGAACAGAAATCAACATATCGAGAGTCCTAAATCAATGGTCGGTGGATATCCCAGACACCACAGAAGAAGAAATTACATCAGTCTTGAAGGACATAAAAAAATAACAAAGCTCCGGGTGAAGACAATATTGTAGTAATTAAATAAGGAGTACAAAAAATTTTCAGATCACCTAAAATGGTATTCAATAAATGCCTCCTGGAAGAAATAACTCCATTGCAATGGAATAATGCAACTATTGTCATCAAGCATAAAAAAGGACATACTTCAAACCTTACAAAGTATTGACCTACTAGCCTCCTGAATCATGTAATCATGTATGTTATTCACGAAAATACGTACCAAACGCCTAGCAAATAAATTCGAGTTTTTCCTTTCAAAAGAACGGGCAGGTTTCCGTTCATATGGAACAAACGACCATCTGCTTACAGTTAAAATCCTCATTGAAAAATGTATAGAATATAATAAGCCTTTTGTACTCATATTTGTAGACTTCGAAAAGGCTTTTGATTCTGTAAATCAGCAGAGACTTTTGGAAGTGCTTGTCGAGTGTCGTATTGATCATCGATATTCCAATGTAATTAAATACATATGTGAAAATGCCACCGCTCATGTTAAAACACAAACTAACCAATCCACCAGCAAATTTCGAATCGAGAGAGAAGTGCGGCAGGGTGATACGCTCTCACCCAAGCTTTTCGTAACACAACAGCAAGTATTCTAAAATCAATTAACTAGGAAAGAATGGGACTTAACATTGACCGTGAAAAGTTAAATCACCTTTGTTTTGCTGACGACATTGTCTTAATAACAGACAAAATACAAGAAGCACAAACTATGCTACACATGCTTCAGGAAAGGTTGGTCTAAAAATCAATCTATCCAGTTTACGATAAATCTTGTATTAAGCGACACTATAAAACTGAATAACGTAGAGATAGAGCAAGTGCACCAAAATACTTGGAACATGAAATCAGCATAGGACGAGATAACCAAATATATGAAATTTAGCAGCGAATAGGCCTCTCCTGGGCTGCAAATGGCAAACTGGCCTATGTATTCAAATCTAGCCTTCTTATGTGTTTAAAAAGAAAAGTGTTTGACAATGCATACTCCCCGTTCTTACGTACGGAGCCGATACTCTCCCAAGGACGAAGAAAAACATCAATAAAATATGTATCATGCAACGAAAGATGGAGAGGTCAAGGTTAGGAAAATATGTGTCATGCAACGAACGATGGAGAGGTCAATGTTAGGCGTTACCCTTAGAGATCACATCCCAAATCGCATTATCAGGAAGAGAACGGAGGTACAAAACGCAGTCAAATTCATGCTACACCTTAAATGGAACTGGGCTGGGCATGTTGCTAGGTTTAAGGGTGGACGATGGACAAAGAGAATCATAGAGTGGAGACCAACATCCGAAGCCCATCGGACTAGAGGTAAACCACCAAGTCGATGGACCAATGATTTGAAAAGAGTGACTGGAAATTGGGTACAAGCGGCCCAGAACAGAAAACGTGGCAAGACTTGAGGGAGGCTTTCCTCCAGCAGTGGACAGTATAAGCTGATGATGATATATATATATATATATATATATATATATATATATATATATATATATAAATATATATATATATATATCAGTCTGTCAAGTAAGAACGAGACCGTTCGTATTCTTGAAAAAAAATGTGTTTTGGGACCATTTTTGTCATCAATGTATTTTTTGGTGTTCTAACAATGGCGCAATTACCTTAGTAAGTTAATCCAGTCGCCTCCTGCATCAATAGGCTCCTGGCATCTTCGAGGCATGCAATCGAGTCTCACGAGACAACTGAGTAGAAATCCTCAGTCTTTTCTCTGAGCTTTGTCTTTACAAGAGACTAAATGTTTTCTATCGAGTTAGCGTCCGGCCATTGTGAGGGCCATTCCAGTATCTTATTATGGGCCCAAGCTAGCCGCTTCGTGAAGTGATTTTCGCTCAGCAAAGTTTTGTTTAAGGTGCTTCGGAATTTGGCATCATGAGTCGAATGGTCTCATGGGATACAATCAAACTCGATTTTCTTAATTTTGACGCTCCTTGACACAACGGCAATTTCAGGTTCCATGAAAACAAAGATACGATTCGTTTTTTGTCTTTCTTTAGCTACCGAGTAACGTTTCGATAAATTGTCGACATTATTCGCCTTCTTAAAACGATTTACTCACTTCTTCATACACGACACCGACTTTTTAATATATTTAGCGGCCGCGGATTGTGTCATTTTAGGCGTATTTGGATGGGAACAAAGAAGGACTGTCTCAAACCGACGCACAAATGTGTAGTAGTCAATTCATTTTTCAGAATTATATTTTAATTATTAAACCACACAAATATGTGGTCCTATTTTTGGTTTTGCTGCTGCCCTAGTCATTGTGTTATTTGTTTAACTTAGAAAAAATATTTACAATAAATAAATCTGTTATTGATAATATTACATAAAATTTGACAAAACTGCATTGCATTGTTAAATCCATAAAGGTCACGGACATTTTACAATACAAAATTCAATTCTTCTAAGTTATTTCACAATTTTAAATTTTCCGCGTAGTTTAAGTTTCTTACACATGTTAAATCTAATTTAACTTTCATGGAAAATACTTCCAGGCACTTGCTTTACTGTCGTGAAATAAGTAAGTTTGTAAATTATATCTTGCTATGTCTGCACTAAACCCTTTGCTAATCTCTGGTTGAAAACTTTCGTGTCTTGTTGTTTTATATAACGTATTTGTTTAAATGTTATAGTGAATACTTTACAGGGCGTAAATGTATTGCAAATATGATTGAGTTAAAATAAATTTGAATAGGAAACTCTCATAATTTTTTTTTCTAAAGTTAAAATGATTCT